>OX243846.2:7880937-9127603 GCA_945859575.2 Herminia tarsipennalis
GGTTTTTTATTTTTATATTTTTTTTTTATTTGCAATTTAGTTGTAAATATACTCTAGCCGCTAGCTGCAGTTGGAATGTCAAGCAGGTGCAGAAGATTCGAAAATTTTCCTAACACAGGTTAAGGTTCACATTGAAAATCAGCGCTGTGATGTGGTCTAGCAAAATGGTGAGTGTTTGAATTATTTTTAAACGATAAATAGATATGTGCTATATTCTATCTGTGACTTTTTCTTCTTTCTCTCATACAATAAATACCTATATATTAAAAAAAATGCCACATTTTCACACTCGCCACCAAACATACCCAACCCACAAATTAAAGAATAGTGTCGTCAAGTGTTGTTCCGTTCTCGTGCAATATAATACTTGTTTAAACAAGCCGCACTGTGTAGACTCACGTGACCGCTCGCAGTAAAATTGAACAATATTGAAAGCACGCCCTTTTATTACCGCGTACGGAGTTGTAGGTTCACCATACTGCGTTCTCTTTTGCGTATAGATTATGTGGTCCAAGTGATTAATCAATGCACTATATGTAATGTAACAGTAACTTAGTAGAGTCACTAGGAACAATGCGTTATGAAAGTGCATTTTAGGAATTGTGATTATAAGGTCCGTAGTTATTATGTATAATATCTGGCAAGTCTCAGGTAAAGCAATAAAATGGGTATATTTCATTCGAAAGACGTAGTATTAAATCACGCTCCCGACTTCACGTGGTACTTGTTTGTGACACCCCGAAGGTAGGTATTATTTAGAACCAGAAGCGCGGAGGTAGTGCAACCTGCGCCCGCTGTAATAAAGCGCTGCGGCTGCGGTGGCGAGCTTAGGTGCCAGCGATTTGTTACGCAAGGGCGAAGAGGCTGCACTTCCAGCAGCGCAGGAATATATGCGATTCTTAAAATCTGGGCAATAAAGTGTAACCCAAACAAACTTTACAGTTCATCATCATCCGTCATCATCAATCGTGTTCGATACTTTTCATAATATCAACTACCCATTGTAAATAATAGGTAGTGAAAATGATTATTTTGTCATATTTACAACACGACTTTGTCATTATTCATAATGACTAGTTATTATACATAATCTCGAATTAATCATATTTATTGTAACATATTTTTAATTACTGCAATAACTCTTACGTAGTAGAGTAGTTCCAAATAAGATACATAGCTTATCTTATTGCCATAATCAGTTCAAATAATGTTATTATTAATAATAATCTTAAATATAATAGATCACTGACTACCTGACGCTAATTGCCTCTCAATTGTAGATGGTTATTATGAAAAAAAAAGATTTCCTTTAAAAATATTTAGAGTTTAAGACCACGTGAAACATGGTTCAAGAAATAGAGTATAACAGCCAATATACTTACACAAAGGAAAATTATTCTTGGTAAAAATAATTAGGTACATCAAAACAAAGTCAATTGACTGCCTCTGTGGCGCGGTGGGAGTGTGTCCGACTGCTACGCAAGAGGTCGTGGGTTCGATTCCCACACGGGACACCACTTTGTGTGATCCACAAATTGTTGTCCCGAGTCTGGGTGTACTTTGTGTCCGTGACTTGTATGTTTGTAAAGTTCCCCGCGACACAGGGCTTGTACCCTAGTGCGGGAGTCGTCTTTTAAAAAAAAATAAAAAATACTTTAAGGAACTGATCGTTATTTCAATCAAATGTGAGTACATTAACGTGAATAGCAAAAACCAAAAGATGGGGTACTTCATGCGAAAAGGAAACGTTCACAAAGTGCGTTCATATATCACAGAGTGACTGCCAATTCCCTTTACGTCAAAACAGAATAAAAGGAAATGAATACGCGTTGGAGTGCGGTGGCGGCGTACTAATTAGTATCGTGAAGCTTTTACAAGCTTTAATTGTACCACAATATTCACTGAACACGAATAAGTCGTAGACAAATTGAATCGTTTTTGCATTAGCAACATTTTTTGTCCCTAGTAAAAAGTGGTATGATTAAAAATGTAATTTTACGGCAGGTGTAAATAACGTTTAGATTGATTAAAATTTACACATTATTGCTAATAATTTAAATGGCTTAAAAATCTGACTGCCTCACTTTAAATCTGTTTACTCCAATCGGTAGAACGTGTTTTTAATCGACGGCGCAAGTAGGAGGTTTAGGTGTTTTTCGAGTGCATGTATGTATATTTTATTAGCACGCCCTAGAGCCTAAATGGCTTGATGGATTTTAGCTTGGGCACTGGTGGTACTTTAATATAAAAAAAACAAATGGCATAATTTTGGCCCGAATCTATACTAACATTCTAAAGGTGAAGAGTTTGTTTGTTTGATTGAACGCGGCAATCTCAGGAACTACTGGCCCAAATTGAAAAATTCTTTCTCTGTTGGGTAACCCATTTATTGAGAAAGGCTATAGGCTATATACCATTACGCTACGACCAATAGGAGCCGAGCAGTAATGAAAAATGTTGTAAAAACGGGGAAACTGTACGCATACGAAGTTGCGCGGGACAGCTAGTATAATATACAATTTTTATGAAAAAAAATCTTCAGAACCTATAGAGTGTGGTAATAAAATAAGGGATTAAAGAATGTATTGTAATTAGGAATGAGAAATTATAAATATACAAAGTAAATAAATAAAAAACTTAGAAAATAGATATTTTTTTAAACAATTTTGTATACTATATATATCCAAAATTAGTTTTATATTAATATATAACTAATTTTGGACCAAAATGGGCTTTTACCCTTTTCACTACCTGGAAGTACAGCCCAAAATATGTAAACAATAACATTAACCTAAAACAAAGCCCTAAAATATTATTATTATAATATTATCATAACGGAAACATTTTGGCCTGTACTTCCACGTAAACTGGTGCAGGGGCCTACGGCATAGTTGACCCGACCCTGTGCTTGAACAAACAAAGGAATAACATCAACAGAATAGTTATTACCTACGGTTTTGCATCAGTAACGTATCAAAACAAACATATATCAAACTAGCTGTCCCGCGCAACTTTGTATGCGTAAATTTTTCCCGTTTTTGCAACATTTCTCGTCGCTGCTCCGCTCCTATTAGTCATAGCGCGATGTTATATAGCCTATAGCCTTCCTCGATAAATGGGCTATCCAACAAAAAAAAATGTTTCAAAAAGCGTTTAAACAAACAAACAAACAAACTCTTCCGCTTTATAATATTAGTATAGATAACAAGCCCGTACTAGTAAGCTAGGGACTGCCTATTGTTTTATTAATATGTATTTTTTTTGTAAAGACTACACCCGCAGCAGGGTACAAGCTCTGTGTCGCGGGGGACTTTACAAACATACAAAGTACACCCAAACACGAAACAACAATTTGTGGCTCACACATAGTGGTGTCCCGTGTGGGAATCGAACCCACGACCACTTGCGTAGCAGTCGGACACACTCCCACCACGCCACAGAGGCAGTCGAAACCGAACCAAATACAAAGTTCTTTTATTTCATGTGGGAAGTTAAACTCTAACTAAAAAGCTGTACTACAAATAAGTAAATAAAATTGAAATGTCTGTTTGTAATGTCAAAATAACAGTTTTTTACTAAATGCTTAAGAAAGTATATAATTTAAGGTACTTATGACAAAAACGCAGTTTATTTACTGTTTGTTCCTAAAATGTCTGACAAAACTGCCTGTAAATGGCTGGACAGATTTTGACGCGACTTTAAGGAGTAAGGAGTAACTTAGGCTATAGCCCGATAACGTTAATAGGGAAACAGCGGCACTGCAAATTCACGCGGACAAGGTCGCAGGCATAGTAGTTCAAAATAATTTTGTTACAGCATTTTAACTAGCGGCTGGCGTCTTTGTTTCTCGTTCCATTTTTAAAAGAAGTCAAAACATTCGCTATCAAAAATGCTGTTGTGGTTAATCTACACACATCAAAAGTGTCTAGGGATCAACATATATTTTTGCAATAACTTTTCTCCTGATTGATTTTTTTTTTTTGATTTCTTTAAGGATTCATCAAATAAAGTGTTTTCGTTTGTCACAGTAACGATAAACCAAGTCACCTTTGCATTAATAAAGAAATTTGCCATTTTCCTAATAAAGGGATTTTTGACATTTGAACCACTAACATTAAAGTTCGAAAAAAAGACTGAAATAACAGTTTTCTTTAAAATTTTATTGGGTAACTTAAACAATTAATAATCCGTGTTTCTACCGCGAACACTAACAACACAAGAACATCGGTTTGGCATACTCAAAATGAGTTCATCCAAATCACGCTGTGGAATGGCCGCCCATGTTCGTTGCAACAACAAAAAAAGGTCTTCTTGCGACTGGATACCCTCCATATTCGGCAGAGCTCTTCTCTGTAGCATATCCCATGCATGCTCAATCGGGTTCAAGTCTGGCGACTGAGCAGGCCAGGGCAGGACATTGATGTTAGCTGCGGCGAGAGTCTGTCTTACAACTCTTGCGGTGTGCGGTCGTGCATTATCATGCATTAACTGAAATAAGGGACCGATTTGCACTTGTAGAGGAACGATGACGTCTGATACAATCGTCTCAGCATAAATTTGAGCGTTGAGGTTGCCTCTGATCCAAATCAACTCAGTTCTTCCGCCGATCCAAATACCCGCCCATACCATGATGGTTCCACCACTAAAAGGATGGACTTCCTGGCAGGATTTTAATCGCTGTTGGCGTCCAGGGGTTCTCCAGTGTCGTATACGTCTTGTATCCGGTCTCATACCAAAACGAGACTCATCAGAAAAGCACACGAAACGCCATTGTTCTTCTGCCCAATTTCTGTGTTCAAGAGCCCATTGATATCGAATCCTACGATTGTGCATTGCTATAGGTGGTACCCGTAGCGGTCTTCGGGAATGAAGGTTCACTTCATGCAAGCGGTTTCTGACTGTTTGGTCGCTAATTAAGTTCCCTGAAGAGTGATGAAGCCTCACGGCTAACATCATGGCGGTTATTGTTGGACCTCTTCGAGTTAAGATTTGAATGTATCGGTCTTGTCTCCGTGTGGTGCAGCGATACCGTCCTCCATGGCGCTCAGCCACGGTACCAGTGCTTCGGTAACGTGTCCAAAGTCGACTGATAACACTCTGACTTGTATTCAGAGCTAAAGCCACAGTACGTTGCCGGGAACCAGCTTCTATCATTCCCACGGCTCTGAGCATTTCTTCCCTGCTTAAATGACGTCGCCGCTCCATAATAACGTTGGTTTTAATCAGTAGTAGGGAAACAGTAGCACTAATAATGTCTTCAATGCGTTGTATGTTTTTATAGGGAAAATATTGATAGCTGATTTTCATCTTTTACTCGAATTTGATTCACAGTTCCTGATTCAAATTATGAAATGCACCAAAAAGGATCCATATAAATTTATAAAATCATAAATTTATTACAAAGCCACATCTCAATCTCAAGAAATCCGCATAAAAATGCTTGATCCCTAGACACTTTTGATGTGTGTATTTCATAAACTTAGAAGAAAGTTTAAACTTTGAAGTAGTCTACGGGGTTTCCATTTATAAAAGGTTCTTAACAGCAGTCTATCTCCTTAATTGTCTAAGCAAACAATTACAAAATACACAAAGTAGACACAGTGCCAATAATACCTTTAAAGTAACATATTAAAAAAACTGTGGCACTCGGGGACTGCCGCGGTAAAGCTATTGCATAGCATTTTTATCAACTAAAAAAACAACAAAAAAAAATATATTTAAAAACAAATATATTTAAGTAAATTAATAAAAAAAAAACTGAAAAGTATCAGCGCTGTGCCGGTCAGAGTGGGGGGTGTTAGGTTATTTTCGTTACGGAATTTCTGGATTCGGTCTCCACGCTCAAGGCATATATATAACATAGCATAGTATGTAACAACAAAATAATGTTCTGTGCAAGAGTCCAAGTACACTAATTGGAAATCTTTGCTCTGTTTGTTCCACTTTTCATGCAAAATAATAACGTAAAATAAAATAAAACAAACTGCTTAGAAATACAATGTTCTATTTCTTAATATCTGATAACCTTAAATATATTACAAAGCTTTATATAATTTGAATGTTACTGTGCCAAATCAGAACATATGTTCCAAAAACGGTTCAAGTTTCGGGTTCATTGTATTTCATAAACACTGCTATCACAAATGGAATGTCCGATCTATCCGACATAGTTGGCAACCCTAGCGTTATGTGGGACACGATAGTGATCTATGCAAATTCCCGTTTGGATGCAAATCTACCATACTTCTATGTATCACACGTTTAAAACTGCATGTTTGGTTGTTTATTCTTTTTTATCTTGGAATAGTGTTGTCACTATTAAATAAATAGTGTCTATTGATGTTAGGGGTGGCAATATTTTTTCTTCGCGAGTTCTTTCTATGCTGACTATCTATTAACCACGTTACTACTAACACCATCTATCGGTACACTGCAGAAGTCGTACAATAACAATCCATCCATATACTAATATTATAAATGTGAAAGTAACTCTGTCTGTCTGTCTGTTACGCTTTCACGCTCAAACAGCTAAACCAATTTAGATGAAATTTGGTATGGAGATAGTTTGAGTCCCGGGGAAGGACATAGGATAGTTTTTATCGCGATAACCGACTCCGCGCGGGCGGAGCCGCGGGCGAAAGCTAGTAAGTCATAAAACTATAACCTTATTAATTTATTCATACCTACTCTTCATTTGATTATTGTTATTAATTAATATTTCATTACTATTTTGGCCAATTGTAAATAATATAATACATTTTTGATTTATTTATGTGATTCAATGTGTCATGATGTCATTGCTTGGACAAATACAAAATTGGCGGGAATATTAAAGAGGTTACTATTCAATTGTCATGTGATGGAATTAATTATACAATGGTCTATGTTTCGCGGCTTATTATGTATCTACTATTTCATTTACGTGTTTCGCGAAATACCGTAGAACTACCTCGCAAACTTAAATGGCAGTGGGCTGATCATTTAGCTAGATCAATTTTATCCGTGCGGGTTAATTTTGACTCGTATTTGACAGGTTGAGTGGTGTGAGAGCGGTTGTTGTAATGACAAATCCGTACACCTTAACCTTTCCGCAGGCTTTAACATTTAATAATACAATATCTTGGGACAACTCGCACGTCATCTGATCCTAAACTAGGCAGAGCCTGTGTTATGGCAACCAGACAACTGATAAACATACATATATATTTCAAATACATACAAATTATAGATAAATTACACCCAGACAGAATAAACCATCGTGCTCATCATACATAGTTTTATATTGGACTAGCTTTCGCCCGCGGCTCCGCCCGCATGGATGTCGGTTATCGCGATAAAAACTATACTACTATCTCCATACCAAATTTCATCTAAATCGGTTCCGCTGTTTAAGCGTGAAAGCGTAACAGACAGAGTTACTTTCACATTTATAATATTAGTATGGATAGGGATCGAACCCACGACCTCGGGCTTAGCAGTCAGTGTCACTAGTCACTATCCCAACAGACCACTCAAAACTAATCCGCCGCCCTCTCTTTTTGCTGTAGACATGAATCTTCTGTAAGAAGTAACTAACCTAATTACACTATGTGAAATTAATTAAGGCACAATACATTAAATTACAAAATAATTATGGGCTTTATTACGAACCCGGCGCGACGGACCCTCATAAAATTTAATTACTTACCCAATATTATTGAAAACAAATGAAAACAAGATGTTTCTTTAACAAATCGCAAATAATGGAACTTTAAGCTTCGAAATTAATAAAAGTAACCGTTGTAATCTGGTTTTGTGACACTTACCACTCTCTGTCACCACTGGGTCCCTGACTCAGTGGTAACAGAGCAGAGTTAAAAAACGTTACCACTGTCGCTTCATAGTCGGGTGACCGTTTACGGAAACTGTCACACGACACAACTGTGTCGGATGTTTGTCTCATCTGATTATAACAGTGAGCGAATAAAGTGCACTATATTATCTTCTGCATAGAAGGCTGCATAGGCGGATCCAGGGGGGGCACGGGGGCACTTGCCACTCCAGACTTGTTTTGTGTACCGAATGTCTTGTATTAAGTATATTGAATCACTTTGCCCATTTGCTTGCCCCACCCTTCCCCAAGGTTCTTTTTTGGGGCACACCCCACCTCCAGGCTGAGTGCGTGAAACTTACACTAGGCGGATTTCGGGTAATACGAAATTCACCATCTGCCCCTCCTTGTAAGCATGTTAGATCCAGCACTGCCATTTGCCCCCCCCCCCCCTCCCAGAATGAAAGCTAATGGTGGGCTGGTTTCTTATGAGATTGGCCGAAGTAACCAACATCGGTCAATCTCATGAAACTGGTAAAACACTTTTCTAGCTTATAATATTCTGCTGAATTGTTAATCAACATAAGAATTATCATTATTTCTCATTTGTATTAAAAAAAATAAAACAATACGTGTATTGGGTTCCACTGAAATGAATCCATAATGCCAAAGTTATCCGCCACCACGCGATATTGATCTAACTTCAGTACTCAGAACTTGAATGTCAGCCTATTCATATCTATGAATGTGTTTAGAGGTAGGGACTAAACATGGCATGCGGCATGAGTCATGATTATCTGATAGAAAAAGGTATTTTCTAGTGGCTAATCGCGTGTTGAGAAATGACTCAATAATGATTAGGCTTTGACGGTCAGTCTGGAAAAATCAGTTAATGTTAGTATGCCATGAACAAACCTTCCAATTTTTGCATCTACACACAGTACGAGACATATTCTGTATAAAAGTTGATAATCGCAGTAAAACGCTGAAAAGATAAGCACAATCAAATTGATAAAACTCTTCTCCTTTAAAGACTCTAACACACTACCAGCGGACATCAGCCGGTTAGTTAATCGCAACAGACCACAGGCTAACAGTTTATTATAGGTTTTGAACTGACGACTAATCCAACTCGTAGTGTGTGCGCTCGATGCAGTTGCGATCTCCGTCGTCAAGTTTCTCTGGACAGTCCGCGACAATCGAACACACACTAGCAAGTAACCAACCGTCAACCGTTAACGTTAGCCGTTAACTAGCAACCGTTCAGCTAGTATGAAGATGTCACAGGCCACTGCCACCGGCGCGTGATTTTGCGGTCTGAAACTGCCGGCTGTCGACTGCAAATCTTTAGCCCTAGAGTCTTTGCTTTGGACAAAGGCGCCCCGATAGGGTGACAAACTGCAAGCGGACGGGTAATGTGTGGTATCCTTAATATAGTAGGTATTGTTCGAATGTGTTCGTAGCATTGTAGGATTATGTAAATTATGTTCTTAATTTATGAAATAAAAAAAAATACAACGACGTCTCAATAATAAAGCATCCACATTTATCTGAACACCAGGGCCATCTATTATCACAGGCTGTACTGTTGAGATTCCTTTACCAAATTAAAAAAAAAATATCATATGAAAAATAAAACAATAAAATATCGGTAGTCATGCTAAAAGTTTTGTATTAAAACATAACAGCGGCATAAACAGCAGCGTGACCTTCTATTCACAGGCTCGTGTGGGTTACCATTGCCAATTTAAAAAAATCGAACCAAATACTAAAAATGTTGAATATCGCAAGCTCATATCATAGGCTGTATACCTGGAATACCTATGCCAATTTAAAAAAAAAGTAAAAAACATGTAAAAACAAAACGAAGCATTAAAACAATAAAATAATATCGATCGATATGCCAGTCGCAATGACCTACTTGGAGAGATGAGGCGCAAGCTTCGGGTACGGTAGCCGAATGCAATGACTCCAGGCATCGGTGTCACGCGAGCCGCCGTCGTAAGCTAAGCACCAGCTATTTGTACAACAAAAGAAGTTATAGACATGGCAACAATAAAAAAGGTTTTATTTTTTAAAAGAAAATTTGCAATAGTATCCCGACATAAAATATCCTGCTCAAGCCTGTCTCAGAATGACCAATATAAAGATATAACTCCGACGTAATTCGAAAGACAATATTAGCTTATGTAGTTAGCTGACCCGCGCAACTTCGTGTGCGTCAATTTTACCCGTTTTTGCAAGATTTTTCATTGCTGCTCCGCTCCTATTGGTCTTAGCGTGATGTTCCTTCCTCGATAAATAGGCTACCCAACAGAAAATGAGTTTTTTCATTTCGGACCATAGTTCCTGAGATTACCGCGTTCAAACAAACAAATAAACAAAAAACTGTTCAGCTTTATATTATTACTATAGATTAAAATAGCTACGAGTTGCATTTACTTAAGAATTTATCTACGAACTACGAACCACCATACCATACTTCATCTCGCAGATATGTAGTATTTGCTACGAAATAAAGCGCAATTTCTTTTAGAATTGACTAGCTACGAGATGCAGTGCCAGTTTGTTTAGAATTTAATCTACGAAGCTCAAACAATACAATATAATCATCGTAGCAAAGATACAGTATTTGCTACGAAATTAAGTATAATTTCGTTTAACACAATTTAAAGCGGATAGCTCTGTATTTGTCTACCATCAAAATAAAAATGTTTTGTTCAACTTTTACTATTCACAAAACTATTTCATGAACAAATACTGTTCGCCAGTTCTAAAACAAACAGAGCTCACAATAGCAATTCCTTGGTCGCTATAACGACGGACAACCCCACTGTTTACGAGTCGAAGTCTGCACGAGAAACAGTAACGCACCACCTTCGTTCGAACACGAACACCCACCGATAAACTCCGAAGTCGGCACTGGCACTAAATCAAACCAGTTCTATTCGTTTTTTAAAATCCAAATATCGAATTAAATACTTCATCGAACGTGACCAAACTATAAAATTAAAAATGGAATTTATTTTTAACAATTTCAAACACCTATTCCATATTTTAAAATGAAATCTAAATTTAAAAAAATGTGTTGCCATTTTCTGTAAAATAAATTGCCTAAATTATTTTAAAAATGAACTGGTTATTAGTGTTGTTAGTACAAGTGACTATAGTTTTAGCTGCAAGAGAACCGCGCCAAATAACGTTAGCAAATCAAGGGACGATTGCGGGAATGTACATAACGAGATTCCGAACGAAAAGGATTGCGGCATATGTGGGAATTCCTTACGCACATCCTCCAATCGAGTTTAGGAGGTTTATGCCTCCTGAATATACAGATTTGCCTGCATGGGATGGTGTGAAGAATGCGACGATATACGCACCGGATTGTATGCAGAGTGACCCCAAAAAGGAGGACGTTCAAAATCCTGTGAAAAAACACGATGATCTGTTCATGAAGTTACTAGAATCTCAAATGGAGGAAAAGAGAAAGAAAGAATATTCGGAGGATTGTTTGTTTTTGAACGTGTATGTGCCTGATGGTGAGTGCTAATTATTTAAATTACTTAAACTTATCTTTGTTTTTTTCAGTTTTGGGTTGAAAATCGACTTGTTAATTTTTCAGACAATTTCTGTTCAGCATTGTATTTATTGTACACTTTACCAGTACAATGATTTGGTGTAATCGATTTTACACATATTTCTAGTATTTTCTGATATTAAACAAAGTGAAGCTGTGAAAATTATGTGGGCTCAGTCTGCCGCCATTTTCATAATTCAAATAACATCTATAATAAGACTGTTTCAATTTTACCAAATAATTATACTAAAGTAGTAAGCAAAATCTGGCTGCATAACAAAAGGCATACATTTCTTTAGACAATTTCACAGTACGTTATTTTCAAATAAATCACACAACCCTAATTTACGGCCGCATATGAATATGAAAACTTAAATTTACATAATTGGACATTTTAATTTTATGTTCACTAAAATACAAAGTCGTAAGTTACCCCAAATTAATGGTGTATTTATGATGTCTGGTAAAACCTTGGCTTACAAAAACATATTTAAAAAAAAATTGTTTCTCCACGTGTGCTCACGTAGCTCATGTTTCTCAAGATATACAGGGTGGACCAAACTAAAGCCCCCTGGAGGGGAATTACTCTAAATATTTGAGTTAGCAAATTTTACTGAAAGGGAACATTCTTATAATCTTAAAATTATAAAGAACCTTTTCAAAGATTTTCTAAAAGTCCCTTGCCAGTGCCGGGAATCGAACCTGGCATACCTATGCAAAAAATATACATTCTGTGTTTTTATGATACCGATTGAATGTGTCGATCTTAAGGAACGAATCTCTCTAATAAATATTGCAACTAAAATTTGAGGAAGGCCATGAAATTTAACAATAGAAATTATAAACAGCAAAAGCACTAACTATTGTAAATAGTCAAATAGATCAAGATGTGCTTTTAAATAATTAGTCATCATACCCATTACCTTCAGCAAAGTACCTAATATGCAATTGAATTAAAAAAAGATTAAACCTTTGTTGTTTAATGATATGAAAATCTAATTTAAATCGTATTATAACAAAGTTATACATAAGTACTATTTAAAAAGAGAAATTAAGAATGTTTGTTTTCTTCATTTAGCAGGTTCGATGTCCAACTCTTGCTAGTGACCTTAAAAAAATATTTGAATGCAGTTATTTTTATTTCTAATAATAAAAAAATGTTTCCTTTGCAATGAGTAAAATTTAGGTACTTTCCCTCCAGGAGCATTGGTTTGGTCCATTCTGTATATATCTACATAGGTAGTAGTGGAAACTTTTTTCCTAAAACTAAATAGTTAAAATAAGTAAGTATTTATAAACAAAATCTACTATAATAAGGATGGACCTATAAGCATCCGAATTTGATGATATCCATACTTCCATACTGATATTATAATAACTGCAATCTTTGTATGAGTATATCTATCTGTTTTGGTTTTTGACAATGGCGTCGATTTATGTAAAAGATAATGGAGGTAGCTTGAAACCTGGACTAGGATTTAGACTACTTTTTATCACCATAGCAAACGATAATTCGTCCAACAGTTAGCATCTAAATAAAAAACATAATTTTTTGCGCTCCTTACTCTAATATTGCCGAACTCAGAGTCGTTTAATGCTTACTTAAATCATTTCTTAGTTAGATTTTGACATACAAAATATTTACTAAGAAATGATTCCTACCTAAGCATTAAACGACACTGAGTGCGGCAGTTACATTATTTTTCTTTGTCATTTTGTTTTGTGGCACAGAAATAAATTTTTGAATAAGGAATTAACGTTACCAATGCCAGATGTCTCTTGCGTTGAATATTTTTTGCATTGGGCAACACGATTTGCTTGTCACCGCTACCCCGTTGTACAATCGTTGGTCGAAGGTGCAACTAATTGTACCATGTTTTTTACCGGACTGTAAGGAAGGGCTATGTTTTTCGCGCGTATCTTGTATGTATGTAATATTCTTTATTACCTGATATCTCACAAACCACGGAACGGATTTATACAACTAATATGTCGTTAGATTCGCCTTGATCGCCCAAGTGTTCTTAGATATGTGACGTTTGAAAAAAACAGACATGGCGGTTGTGAGATGTCAAAATAGAGAGGATAAAAAAAATGTTTTGAATACTGCAATATGGGTATCAAATTAAAGGGCTCATTTTAGCATTTCAAAAAGGACTTATTGGACGACATGACTATGACTGTAATACTAAAATAGTTAGTTAGCAACCATTCTTTCTTCAATTTTCAATACTTGACAATAGCTGTGATAAAAGTTAGTTGTTACATCGGTTACATCCTACAACTACTAAAAAGTGTAAAATAAAAAAATAATTATAAAAATAAAAAAACGCGCATGCACAAAAAAGATGGAAACAAGATCCCCTACATAAGTAAGAGTCACGCTAGCCCATAACAGTATCAGTGCCACCCAAGTCCTTGTTTGGCAAAGATCTGAATGTCACCGAACCGCGCTCATAAGTCTAATTTGCCCAGAATAATTTCACTTGCTAGTGCCCTTCATCGGAAACACAGTGCTGTGTTAAGGGCGTCCTAGTCGCTTATTCTACCATACAAACGCGCATAAGTGATTACTCCTCTGTTTAAGGACGTAAGTCAAAGCTTAAAATTTATATCAATTCATTTTATCTTAGCCTAGGCCTGTAGGCAGTCATAATGAAAAATAATTTTATATTTTGAAAGTTATTAGCCTTAAAATATTGGATTTCAACAAAATTTTTGTTCAAATTGTTTACATTCTTCAATGTTTTTAGGCTATAACTAACACTGTAGTGATGCCCACCAAGACGGCCTTTGGTTTAGTCCTACCAACCGGTTAATGACTAAAAACTAGTTGTACCGACGCACAGACTGGTAAAGTAATGAAAAACCTGGTCAAAATTATTTTCTTATTTTTTCTTTATCAGATAGGAAACCCATGACAATATACGTTGAAATACATTAAGGCTATAATTTCTTATACTAGATTTACAGAATAAAAACCAACTAAATTTTACATATAAAAATTACATTTAACTTATTGTGTCATCTTCTACTATGAAGAACTCCAATGCTTCTTTAGAGAAAGCCTGTCTATTTTTAGCCCTTTTCTTTTCGCTTTGTAGGCTACTTATGTAAGGGTCTGATGTCAGAAGAAGCCGGTTCAGCACATCTTCATTGCAGGCTTTTCTAGAAAACTTCCTAGAGAAAATTTCCCTGTATAGCCGAAAGTGCTTGTTGCGGGCCTCCGCAGCCTCCTCTGACAATTGACCAATAGGCAGAAGCGCGTGAGATATTACATTTGAAGAGTGTATCAATATTTTATGTACAGTAGGACTCATTGGTTGCCAACCGTACAAGCTAATATAACAATGCGCCACATCCATTGTGTAGGTAGAAAATTTGTCCAAATCTATTTTAAATCCTGATGATATGACTTCTAAAATTATTCTAAATTTTTTTATAAGGTCTTCATCAATACCCGTGATAGATGCTGCATTTTCTGGATCGGAAAAGAATTTGCGAGAAGTATTTCCGTCATTCGTGTTTCCGTAGCCAGCTTTTGGAATGTCTACGAGCAAACCCATTTTTTCCCGGAATTCTTTTTGTATACTTGTCTTTGCTGCTTGTATTTTATCTTTGTCTTCTTTTTTAGATATCCGTGCTTTATTTACACCTGCCCTTATTTTATAAGACAAATGTAATAAAAATTCGAAGAAACGGATTCGTGCGTGTAAAATTGACAATCCGAATTTGAAAGTGTCTGGATTTTCGTGCTGCATGCGTGTATTCAGATTGTTAAAATCTTTAGAGGTTTTACCGCATATATAGCAGCGCTGAGTTGAAGTTGTGTTAGTGGCCGCGTTACACACTTTTCCGTCAATCATTGTTGGGAGGGGAGTAACGCGTGCTTAACTTGAATATTTTCATTAACAACTGTAGGCTGAAGAAATTTTACTTGGTTCTCAATATAATCGATTTCTTCGTTAGTAATGTCTTTGTCTTCTTTGACATAACGAAACCTAATAGGCCGGCAGAATCTTGGTGAGGATGGTTGAGGATTCTGCCATATGACTTTAGTGCCGTATGTGAGCCGAAGTGGTACCATTGAACTCATAAATATGTTTGCATCACTATTACCATCTTCCTCGAATTTTTGCTTGTACTGATTTTGCGTAGACCCATCGCATCCCCATTTATAAATCAGTACAAACTCAGCGTTTGGCTCTAGTCGTTTGAGAACCGGTTCCAAATATTTGCAGAGCCGCGAAGCTGTGTGATCAAGCAGGTCTTGTAGAATCACCTCTGCTACCATCTCATTGACGTTTTTCGGTGGATAACAATTCTGTTTTGCCCTCTGGACATACGTATAACAAGGATATACGTCTTTATTTGCCTGGTGTATAATTTCGTATTGACTTAAGGTCATGTCTGCTTCCACGAAAATCATTAACGCGTCTTCAGGCGTATGTTTCTTGGTAGTAGTAGTTTTACTACCAATAGCAGCTGCTGCGCGAAACTTCGTTGCTCGGGTAGGGCTTTTAGTCACTTCTTGAATCACAGAGGCAACATCGTTGTTACCTGCAGCTCTTTGACTCATTTGTGCCGCATAAGTGAGTGTCTCCACTGACACGTTTTGTCTAAGTGCCATTGTTTTACGACGCTTTGACCGTTCACTTAATTCTCCGAATTCTTTAGATGGACGACCTGCCCCGGAACTTCCTGGAATTGACCCAGCAGGTAAAGTGACGTCACCGTTGAGCCATTCTTCGTTTTTTTCAAAGAAACGAGTCTCCGTACTGTTGCACGCTAACCACTTTCGTTTATAACTCACTTTAAATGATTTAATTGTTTTGAACAGTTCGTCAATTTTCTCAGCGGGGCACTTTGTCACTTCCACTAACTTCTTGTCCAAATCCTGAAGCTTTCCGTCAAGCAATCGCTGCGGACTAGCTCTAACTAACTCATGAAGCTGTTTTCTAGTCATAGAAAAGACACAGTGTAGAGAGTCTGTAACAATAAAAATAATCGTGAGAAAATCGTATGTAAAGAGACAATTTTCAGAGTTCAAATTATCTTTTATGTGAATATATATGTGAATGTTTTTGCTACTTAGTATAATTACACGTATCCTCTAGTTTATTGAAATATTACTATACAGCTGTTGCGCCGTGTTGCACATATTTAAAAATACGATTTTTAACAAAAATAAAAGAAAATTTCAATATTTTTAGGTATGTTGGTATACTGCAAAGTAGGACTTAAAAAAACTTTCTTAAACATATAAAACGAATCATAGAATATAGTACATACCTTGACTGATAGAATCCATAACACTTTTTTTATCTTGAATCACTTTGCACATAAATTAGGGCACCGAGATATAACGATTTTTTAGAGTTGTCGCGAACAGAGACGAGTGTTGTCAACAAGCGCTAGGTTCCGACTGACCGTGTGAAGGACGGGAACTCGACAGCAGGTAGAGATTTTGCGGAGTGACGCGTGGATTATCTACCTTTTATGGGATTCAGTTTGAAGTACAATAGACCATTTCAAGAAATTTTAATTTTGACCAGGTTTTTCATTATTTTACCAGTCTGTGCGACGATGTACTACGGTGCAGTGATGACGATTGTGGCACTCGTCATTTCCCCTGTCAACAATACAGTCGCACCTATCGACAGATAGACACGGCAGTTTTTGAATCCATATTTAGCACATAAATGCAGGCAATTGTTTTTCGTAGGGGTTCTGTCCAGGTGTAAAAGGAGGCGGGGCACTGTGTGAATCTGAAAATAAAACTAGCATTAAATCGTTTGCCGTGTGGTGCCGGCTTAAGAATAGTACCACCCCATTTCTTCCCGTGGGTGTCGTCAAGGCGACTAAGGGATTTCACTCCGGAGGACGGGCAGCAGCGTCCTCTGCGTACTTAAAGCCTTACTGCGATCGCCAACCCGCTCGCCAAGCGTGGCGATTATGGCAATTACCCCCAGGATCTACTGGGGAGACCCGTGCCCAGCAGTGGGCCATCATATGGGTTGATATGAAATCGTTTAGGGGGGGGGGATTAAGAAATGCCCGGCTAAGGGCATTGGCGACCTTTACCAAAGAAACCAACCTCAAGTTAATTCAAGTATACAATCAATACAATAAACACCAAAACAAACTTCATATTCAACACACACCGTACTAATAAAACAGCATATGATATCACGACCCGCTTACATTTATCAAAGAATTTACGAAAAAGCATAAAAAAAACCTTCATTAACCTAGTTCGGGATCCGCAGCTACCCCACGATCTGATAAGGAATTGGTTCCAAGTCGTGTGGGGCGGCAATCGACTAAGAAATCGCGTAACTTACCAACTAATACTTGGCTGGCAGTACTAGTTTGATTCTCATTTTATTACGTTTTGTATTCAAATTGTTTGTCTGGTGATAAATAAGTATCACGAAAATGATTTAGTTATTAATAAAGCACAGCACCGATTAATGGAAATTTCACAGCTTTATTTCTATGTTTTATTCTGGTGCCTTATAATCTAGGATAGCATTATAATCCATAACTAAAACCTCTCCAGAAAATTGCGAACGGACATCCCCCATGTGTAAACAAAGAACCATATTTTTGTTAAAAATATGAAAAGTAGTCTAACTTGCGCCACTATAGTGACTGGGTGTACCGCGTTGGGGTTTGCCATTGAGTGGGGTCTCGTTGGTGATGCCCATTGTTTACACCTGGACTGCGCCATAATCTCACAAAATTGACCACTCTCTAGAAAGAGACAACGCTACTTAATATACAATTTGACACGCGAAGAAACGCGTTTAACCTAGGTAAAGTATTTACCTTAAGCTTGATGTTTCGACCGGGTTACACCGCCCGTGGTCACAAGCTGACTACATTTTACCTAGGTTAAACGCGTTTATTCCCGTGTCAAATTGTATATATAAAGCAACGCGTAAGTTTAAAAGTTATAATGCTACTTTGTGGACAATACCTATCAAAGAAACAGGGCCGCACGATTTTTATCTCTCTTTCACGCTTTGCAGTCAATATTTAGGTACGTTTTAATTGAAAGGAATGGCAAGGTTCAGGTCTATATTTCAATGGTGATGCCCTTGGCCCATAAGTCCAGCCCAGTCTTTTTTCAAAGTGGCAACTTTTGTAGTAACGTTACAGCTAGCAAACAAATATTCCAAATAGACTAAGTATGCATTAGAAAAAAAGTAAAAAATATACATACTTAAGCTTTCAAATTATGAAAATAAGAAACGAATTTTCAAGCCCATTTTTCTTTTCTTTGTTAGACATTAAAAGTTACATTTGAACATGTTGTTAGCACGTAAATTGAAACTACTTTAATTCTTAGAAACGTTCACATTCCGTCTAGCTTATTAACTGCAAATCACTGTACACTGCACCCTACACCCCTACCTACACATTGAACTGAAATAGGTACATTTCTTCGTAGAAAACGAACCAAGCTTATTACCTTCACATGAATGAATATATAATATAATAATATTCCTGTATTTTCCATACAATGTATAGCTTGTTAAACTGCGCAGCTTATCCAAACTAATAATATAAATGTAAAAGTCTGCCTGTCTGTTATGCTTAAACCTCTGAACCGATTTGGATGAAATTTGGTGTGGAAATAGTTTGAGTCTCGGGAAAGTATATTGGATAGTTTTTAAAGCTTTAACCGACAACCACGCGAGCGGAGCCGCGGGCGAGCCTACACATTGTATACCTTGTTAAAATACGTATAACGAAAGCGAACACACAATGCGAACTTGGAGATAAAATGCGACTGCCTATTTCATCTTATATTGATTATAGCTGACCCGCGCAACATCGTCTGCGTAAATTTCCTCCGTTTTAGTAACATTTTTAATTGCTGCTCCGCTCCTATTAGCCGTAGCGTGATGTTATATAGCCTATAGCCTATACAATTAGGACCAATAGTTCCTGAGATTATCGCGTATATAATATTAGTTTATGTTAACGATAGAACCTACCACTTACCCACGATCAATGAATACGACCGATTAAGATAGCACAACCTTCTTAATAGAACAACCGATAGATAGACAAATCAATCGAACACCCTCAGTTAAGAAAGAGAAACCTGCAACAATGGAAAAGTGACAGGTACTCGCACCAACTCCAGTTTGCAGGCACCTTTGGAATATTTCGCTTTCATGAAATGAAACTTCTTGAAAATGGAATATTGCAAATTATTGACTTTTGACGCTATTTTGAATATAAATTAAAAATATTGTAAGAAGTTTATTTTCTGTACACTATGAGTCATGCCCATATTATTTTAAATATATTTGATGTTATAATTTAAATTTAAACTTTTGCGCGATTTAGAAAACCAAGTAGAATTATTATGGGTAAACGGACGGCAAATTAAAATCTAATACAATTCACTCATTAAAATCTTAATCACTTTTTGTTTCAATTTACTTTGATCGGTTAGATATTTCGATACTATTTTTAATATTTCAATTATTTCTACATTTATCAAAAATAATTTA
This sequence comes from Herminia tarsipennalis, assembly GCA_945859575.2. Classification (NCBI taxonomy): domain Eukaryota; kingdom Metazoa; phylum Arthropoda; class Insecta; order Lepidoptera; family Erebidae; genus Herminia; species Herminia tarsipennalis. The sequence continues at coordinate 7,900,856 of OX243846.2, forward strand.
CGCATCAAAGACAATACCCACATAAAAGATATCATTAATCTTTACTAAATCCAATAAAAACCATCATATTTCTGCACAGAACCAATCATATTTTCATCAAACCTTTCAAATAAAGTCTAAAAAATATTCTTTCAAAGTAAATTATTCGATAGATTTAAACGAAAGTATTCTATCCGAATAATGATCACTTTGGTAAATTACAAACCTCTTTGAATTTATTTTGTTGTAAAAACTTTGTCAAGCTTTCGGTTTAAAAATCCTTTAATTTGTCGCCGAATTCGTTTGAATAATTCCTATACAGAAGTCCAAAAGATTTAGTGTTGCCAAAGTATTTAAAGTTTAATGACTGTCATTTTTTTTCTTTTATTTTTATACTACGACGGGACGATGGAAACTAGGCATACAGCCCACCTGATGTTAAGCGGTTACAATATTAGAGGTGTCACAGGCGCGTTACCGACTCTTCAGAAATAATTTACAATAATAATAATATCTTGGGACAACTCACACAACGCTATCTGATCCCAAACTAAGCAGATCTTGTACTAAGGAAACCAGACAACTGATAAACATACTTATATATTTTTAAATACATACATATTATAGATAAATTATACACCCAGACACAGAATAAACCATCGTGCTCATCACACAAAGTTTTTTCCTGAGTGGGGATCGAACCCACGACCTCTTGTGTAGCAGTCGGATACACTCCCACGCGCCACAGAGGCAGTCAAAATTTATAAAATGAAAAACTTGGGAAGAAGCTCATTCCACAACCGAAGGGTTCGCAGCAAGACGTGTCTGTGAAACCACACGGTACGAGACCATTTAGGCTCCAAAATGGGGGGATAAACTTCATGTCGATGGCGAGCGGTGCGATGGTAGAAAAAGACTGTAGGGAATCAAATTGACGAATTCCATAGTGACGACTTTATTTTACACTAGCTGTCTGTCTGACCTACGTTACTGCCCGATAATATAGCTTTCTAGTGTTTAAAGATTTTTTGAAATCGGACCAGTAGTTTTTAAGTTTATTCGTTACATACAAAACACTATATCAGTGTCGATATAGATATAGACATCAACACTTACAACACAATAAACACACGCGTGTGACGTGACGCGTCAGAAGCATATCGGTTCCATACTTGTGAAGGCTTGTAAATAGTAACTTATTTAATTTTAATTGTAATATCAGTTGTATATTGGACTGTAATCCTTCTGTAGTCGCTTTAAAATAAATAAATAAATACATTTAGTATGGTTAGAAACACACTATTACAGCGTATTGTGTTGACACAACACACTGCAATAGTATAAACAAAACTAAATGTATAAAAACGATTTGCATCTGACGCGTCACACCACACCACAAAAGTGCATTTCGGGCTTTATACATAACGTAGGACAACAACAGAAAGATGGCCTGACGACCTAAAGAAGGTCTCTGGGAGGGACTAGATGCGGAAAGCGGAGGACCCAGCCTTCTAGGATCAATTAATCAGGGATATAGATCCGGCTGATTAATTGATTTGCTTTCAGTAGGTACGTCTAGGGCTATAGGAGATTTTCCGACAGTGCAATGAAGTACTCCATTTTTCGTAAGGCGCGGATCCAAGGGGGAGAGGGTTTGGCAATTGTCCCCGAGAAATTTATTAATTTTTTTGGGGGAATTTTGAGTATGCTGACACTGTACCCCACACACACTTGGCAGGTTGGGTCAAATATTGCCCCCCTTGAACAAAATTCGGGATCGGCGCCTGAGTACGGTTGATTGACTGGTAAAACTAGTTAGTATGTATTAATTTGACTGCCTCTGTGGCGCGGTGGGAATGTGTCCGACTGCTACGCAAGAGGTCGTGGGTTCGATTCCCACACGGGACACCACTTTGTGTGATCCACAAAGTGTTGTTCCGGGTCTGGGTGTACTTTGTGTCCGTGACTTGTATGTTTGTAAAGTCCCCGCGACACAGGGCTTGTACCCTACTGCGGGAGTCGTTTTTAAAAAAAAAAAAAAGAAAATTTGTCGTTTTCAAATAATCATTAACGAAATACGAAAATTATACGAAATAAAGATATTTGAGTTTGAGTTTGAAACAATACATAGGTGACAATTACTTCCCTTACTGTCTACGGAAACACGCTTATAATAATCATCTGTTCCATTTGTATTTTTTTTATCCTTTACCTGATTACACGCACCTTTAATGTAAACTTAGTCAATATTAATTGTATTTTAGAAAATAAAATATTACAAAAATTACACAATGCTAATCACAATCATTAACCAAATAAATCACCTACTTTGAGATTTAAGAAACACAAAGAAAGAAATCAATTTATAAAAAAAGTACGGGCAGCTAGCATTACTCAATTGAAACTCTTGATTGTCAAAGTCAAGAAAAATCTTATTGCTTTTCCCGAATGAACTAAATTCTTACAAACTTCGCTAAGATTCATTTTGAACTGAAAGGACATAATAGGCACTTGGCCTCACTACCTGAATCTACGTCGTATCATTTGGCCAGTCTACAAAATTAGCTATCGTTAATCCAACGACCTAGCTTAGTGCTGTATTTTATCTAAGTCGGTTTGGATTTATCGGTATCGATTCATTAGGCAGACACGCTTAGTGGAAAACAAGTATTTTTATTTTAAGATTGCTATAGCCTTGTAGTTCCCACATGTTCTATGGGACATGACGTCATAGGGCAAAACAACATAAGTCTCTCTGTCTAGTCTCAGTCTCCTAACTCTTCACGCAAGTGTGAGTCACAACGTTTTTTGCGGCTTGTACGGCCAAAACTTTTTATTACGTTAATTTAGGAGTTTAAGTTTTAACAGCTTCAAGGAGCTGTAGTCCTGAAGACCTGAGTACATGGTTTCAACTTGATAGCTTCACGCGTTCAAGAGATAATGGGTCTTAACAGACAGACAGACGGACAACGAAGTGATCCTATAAGAGTTCCGTTATTATTCCTAAAAATCAGGCAAGAGCATATCGGACCATGCTCAGTGTAAGGTTGAATAATTGCATCAGCAGAAGAGCGTATGTTCATGGCACTTACGCCCTTTTGTTGAGAAAAGTATATTTTTTATTTTTTCGGTAATAATGTAATGATGGTATATCCGATCACGTCCGAAATAATTTTAAACAAACAAACGCCATTTTGAGTATTTTAATTACATTCAATCTTGAACGTGGGTGAATAAAGTCCACCGATATATTAAAAAGTGGCGTTTGTTTGTTTGGGTGATAATAGTACACAGGTGAATAAGTGGTATACACTTATGTCCACTCACTTCACCTAAGTGACACCGGTGCAATGACTCCAAGGTGATATGAGGATACTAGTTATGTCCACCTTGTTCACTCAGGTGAACAAGGTGGAATAAACCTGTGTCGGGTAATAAAATAAAGGTATTAAGTCCGTAGCTTATACAATTCTATAAAATGCACCGTTCTATTGAATTTAGCCGTTATATTGTTTAAAAATATGAAAGTGTATAAAACAATGGCCGGCCTCGCTCTTCAGCACACAACCATTACTTCACAGTGCGCAGGAGCGCAGGTCAAAATAAAGTAGAATATTCGTTCGTAAATATGTTAGATTACGAACGCCATGACAATGACAATACGAAAATGCTCGTTTTTGCATTTTTCAGCAACTTCAAGGTTTATTTACGGAATCATATTAAGACATGTCCTTATATTTCTTTATTTCATCTACTAGAAAATCTCTTTGACTAGTCACACAATTTTTTTCGTGTGATAATATTTAGGTTTTCTATATACATTTTTGAGAAAGCCGAGCCCTGTTTCGCGTAATCTACCCTTAAAGTCCCCGATACACAGGCCTTAAAAAAAATACTCCAACTCTAGCTGACTAATACACCATAAACTACTAGCTGACCCACGCAACTTCGTATGTGTCAATTTTCCCTGTTTTTGCATCATTTTTCATTGCTGCTCCGCTCCTATTGGTCGAAGCTTGATGTTATATAGCCTAAAGCCTTCCTTGATAAATGGGCTATCCAACAGTAAAATATTTTTTTTAATTTGGACCAGTAGTTTCTGAGATTATCGCGTTTTAACAAACAAACTCTTCAGCTCATATAAGTATAGATTACGAATCATAATATTATTAAAAACACGAACTTTCATCAAATCAACAATGATGAAAATGCATGCTAATATTAGGCTTCCATACCTCTTCAATATATATTGAACTAGCTTTCGCCCGCGGCTCCGTCCGCGTGGATGTCGGTTATCGCGATAAAAACTATCCTATGTCCTTCCCCTGGACTCAAACTATCTCCATTCCAAATTTCATCTAAATCGGTTCAGTAGTTTGAGCGTGAAAGCGTAACAGACAGACAGACAGACAGACAGACAGACAGACAGAGTTACTTTCACATTTATAATATTAGTATGGATTTAAATTCACATATTTGAGTTTTAGGAGAGCTTAAACAAATAATTACTAATGCAAATGCTAGCAATCAATATTTGCGTTTTATAGCCTAAAACGTGAGTCGAATGCCAATGTTTTATTTCAGCTTATGTATAAAACACTTTTTAGTACCATCCGTCCGTAATCCATTGGTAATCCTTCTATAGCTTTTAACGTTGCGATATATTTTTTAATGGCTTTTCAAATAACGCTTTTATATTGAGAGGAATAAAAACATTGTCTATTGTATCGGTTATTTAATTAGCGCATACTTGTTTATTTGATTTGATGATTTCACATCTCGAGATAGCATTTAGTATTAGGTACTAGCAGGTAGGTAGCTAATAATTCTCACTTTGCAATAGTTATAAAACACGACTGTATAGGCTACATAACCGGTAAATTAAGTCAGTATCATAAGAAACGTGAAAAGGCTTCGTACGTTTTATCAAAATAAATATTTCTTTCTTTCTTTCTTTCTTTCTTTCTTTCTTTCTTTCTTTCTTTCTTTCTTTCTTTCTTTCTTTCTTTCTTTCTTTCTTTCTTTCTTTCTTTCTTTCTTTCTTTCTTTCTTTCTTTCTTTCTTTCTTTCTTTCTTTCTTTCTTTCTTTCTTTCTTTCTTTCTTTCTTTCTTTCTTTCTTTCTTTCTTTCTTTCTTTCTTTCTTTCTTTCTTTCTTTCTTTCTTTCTTTCTTTCTTTCTTTCTTTCTTTCTTTCTTTCTTTCTTTCTTTCTTTCTTTCTTTCTTTCTTTCTTTCTTTCTTTCTTTCTTTCTTTCTTTCTTTCTTTCTTTCTTTCTTTCTTTCTTTCTTTCTTTCTTTCTTTCTTTCTTTCTTTCTTTCTTTCTTTCTTTCTTTCTTTCTTTCTTTCTTTCTTTCTTTCTTTCTTTCTTTCTTTCTTTCTTTCTTTCTTTCTTTCTTTCTTTCTTTCTTTCTTTCTTTCTTTCTTTCTTTCTTTCTTTCTTTCTTTCTTTCTTTCTTTCTTTCTTTCTTTCTTTCTTTCTTTCTTTCTTTCTTTCTTTCTTTCTTTCTTTCTTTCTTTCTTTCTTTCTTTCTTTCTTTCTTTCTTTCTTTCTTTCTTTCTTCTTCTTTCTTTCTTTCTTTCTTTCTTTCTTTCTTTCTTTCTTTCTTTCTTTCTTTCTTTCTTTCTTTACCTAACCTAACTTTTATAAAAAAAACCGGACAAGAGCATGTCGGACCATGCTCAGTGTAGGGTTTCGCAGCCTTAAATAATTACATCAACAGAAGAGCGTACGTTCATGGCACTTACGCTCTTCTGTAGACGAAAGTTTTTCGGCTATAACTCATTGACGGTATATCCGATCGTGTCCGAACCTTTGTGATTTTTTTCATATTTTGGTCACACGGTTCAAAAGTTAAAGACATCAATTTATGCAACTTTCGGAGCGATTATTTCCAAAAATATTTACTTAATCAAAAAAGTTTGTTAGAAACTTTAAAATGATTTTTAAAGACCTGTCGACCGATGTGCCACACGTTGATGTTAGTCAAAAAAAATTTCTGGCTGTTACATGGTATGGAGTGCCCCCCCCTAAAAATATTATTTAGCTATCAAACTAAGTAGCGGCCACTATAAGACACCTTTTAACCAAATTTCATCAATATTTATTGAGAAATCTATATATATAAAAATGAAACCCGTTTGCCGTTGTCACGACATAGCATGAAAACGGCTTAACCGATTTGGCTGATTTTTTTTTTTTTGTAGTTTTCTAATAATCTGTACAAGGTTTTTACGGAAAAAAATATTAAGAAAATCTCTCAGAAAGATTGAAAAATATACATTTAATTTTGCATATTTTAAAAAAAGCGCGTTACGAATGTCAACGTCATTCAATTTAAAACAAAAAACTCTGTGGTGATCTATGACACCACAGACATAACCGCGCTAACAAATGTCAACGTCATTCAATTTAAAACAAAAAAATATGTGGTAATCTGTCACACATCCATAACCGCGCTAAAAATAATTTTATTAAGTTTTTAATAAAGTTCGTTCTGTTTTAAAAGAATAAGAAGTTTTTTGTTTGCTAATAAGTGTTTGTTAATATACACACATCAAAAGTGTCTAGGGATCAACATATATTTTTGCAATAACTTTTCTCCTGATTGATTTTTTTTTTTTATTTCTTTAAGGATTCATCAAATAAAGTGTTTTCGTTTGTCACAGTAACGATAAACCAAGTCACCTTTGCATTAATAAAGAAATTTGCCATTTTCCTAATAAAGGGATTTTTGACATTTGAACCACTAACATTAAAGTTCGAAAAAAAGACTGAAATAACAGTTTTCTTTAAAATTTTATTGGGTAACTTAAACAATTAATAATCCGTGTTTCTACCGCGAACACTAACAACACAAGAACATCGGTTTGGCATACTCAAAATGAGTTCATCCAAATCACGCTGTGGAATGGCCGCCCATGTTCGTTGCAACAACAAAAAAAGGTCTTCTTGCGACTGGATACCCTCCATATTCGGCAGAGCTCTTCTCTGTAGCATATCCCATGCATGCTCAATCGGGTTCAAGTCTGGCGACTGAGCAGGCCAGGGCAGGACATTGATGTTAGCTGCGGCGAGAGTCTGTCTTACAACTCTTGCGGTGTGCGGTCGTGCATTATCATGCATTAACTGAAATAAGGGACCGATTTGCACTTGTAGAGGAACGATGACGTCTGATACAATCGTCTCAGCATAAATTTGAGCGTTGAGGTTGCCTCTGATCCAAATCAACTCAGTTCTTCCGCCGATCCAAATACCCGCCCATACCATGATGGTTCCACCACTATAAGGATGGACTTCCTGGCAGGATTTTAATCGCTGTTGGCGTCCAGGGGTTCTCCAGTGTCGTATACGTCTTGTATCCGGTCTCATACCAAAACGAGACTCATCAGAAAAGCACACGAAACGCCATTGTTTTTCTGCCCAATTTCTGTGTTCAAGAGCCCATTGATATCGAATCCTACGATTGTGCATTGCTATAGGTGGTACCCGTAGCGGTCTTCGGGAATGAAGGTTCACTTCATGCAAGCGGTTTCTGACTGTTTGGTCGCTAATTAAGTTCCCTGAAGAGTGATGAAGCCTCACGGCTAACATCATGGCGGTTATTGTTGGACCTCTTCGAGTTAAGATTTGAATGTATCGGTCTTGTCTCCGTGTGGTGCAGCGATACCGTCCTCCATGGCGCTCGGCCACGGTACCAGTGCTTCGGTAACGTGTCCAAAGTCGACTGATAACACTCTGACTTGTATTCAGAGCTAAAGCCACAGTACGTTGCCGGGAACCAGCTTCTATCATTCCCACGGCTCTGAGCATTTCTTCCCTGCTTAAATGACGTCGCCGCTCCATAATAACGTTGGTTTTAATCAGTAGTAGGGAAACAGTAGCACTAATAATGTCTTCAATGCGTTGTATGTTTTTATAGGGAAAATATTGACAGCTGATTTTCATCTTTTACTCGAATTTGATTCACAGTTCCTGATTCAAATTATGAAATGCACCAAAAAGGATCCATATAAATTTATAAAATCATAAATTTATTACAAAGCCACATCTCAATCTCAAGAAATCCGCATAAAAATGCTTGATCCCTAGACACTTTTGATGTGTGTATTATAGATTTACGCTAAGGCGGTACGAAGTTCGCCGGGTCAGCTAGTCTCTGAATAAAATGCCTGTGACATACAGATGGATAGACACACATACAAACAGACAGACAGACAGACAGACGGACATGACGAAACTATAAGGGTTCCGTTTCCCTGCCATTTTGGCTACGGAATCCTAAAAACACTTCGATATTGTTTTTCATAAAAAACATAAGTTTGGAAAATCTTAGAAAGACAATCTCTACTCTATAAGTATACAAAATGAAATCAAAATCGTTAGAACCGTTTAAAATACGGTTCGTTTAAATGAACTGATCGAAACTTAACTTCAAAATGGTCGTTTTACAATCTATAATAACATTTTATGGATTGTAAAACGGTAGTGTACTGTTTATTTAGCTTAAACTACGACATATACTGATCGTCGAGCACAGAGCCTATATTTAGGTCCACTTTTAGATAGCAATTTACTAATGGCATGCATTTATCTTTGCCAACGTTACTGGATTGAAAGTTAATTGATTAGTTCTAAGGTGTCAATTTTGGTAGAAAAGTACATATTTTTCATTTTTTTTTTTTAAAGAAATATTATTTTAAGGGTACTACTACTACCCTGACTACACTGATGAGTGAGGAAGGATCCGAGAACCGAGCATTATTGCGCAACCTGCAAAGTTACAGATTCGAGCATTACATCGGTGAGGAAGGAGAATCAAGCATTACAGTGAGCAAGCCGTAATTATACAATCTGTAATATTTTAATAGTTACAACTTGTAACATGAATGAAAAACTTGAACGATCGCTTCAAAAGTCGAATCATAAATGTTTTTACAGGCGAATGATCTTCAGTCAGGGAGATCATTTTGTAACGTAATGTTCGAAATCGAATCAGTATCAGGCGAATGCTTGCGGTGAGGGCCGGCTTAATAGTACCTATCTACAAATAGGTATATATCTATGGAATACAGCAAATAATTATTATTGTATATTTATTATACATTGTACACACACAACCAACATATACTAAAATTAACTAGTCGTGGATCATACATAAATCATGTATTTGTTAAAGTTTCGGTCTCATGCGGGTATTGAAACCAGAGTTTTCATAATAAAATGATCAAACAGCATTATAAATGCATTGAATAACGAAATTCATTAAAATAATAGAATAATTTTACCAAAGTAAACAATGGCGCTCAGTATATACTTGAAGATTTTTTCTGCGTTTGTTTCCTATTAAATTTATGGAGGGAAAAATCGTCTCTCTCCCCGGCACCGAGACATGTAGCCGAAGTCAAATTTATCCTCCATATAATAGGATTTTACGGCAATGATCGCGACATCTGCCGTTTCGGTGCCGGAGTTGGTAACGGCTTCGGGCCGGTACCTCTAAGGATCAAGTCCCGCCTGAGACGAATTTATCCTCCATACATTTAATATGTATAAAAATTAACATAAGAAAGCTTTAAAATTAACAAAAACTATCGTGTATAGCATAATATGTTGAACAACATCCTATTTTCAATATTATTGTGTATCATATATGGCATAATATGTTGAACCACATCCTATTTTCAACATTACTCCGTAAAAATTAATAAAAAAAATGTTTTTTTTAAGTATTTTATGTATATAGATGTAACTAAGGGTTCCACAAAACTGTGTAAATGGTTTTACTGAAGGATTGAAAATATCAATCAAAAGTTTAAAGTAACGTTATTTAAAATAGGTGGTGGTAGCCTAATGGTTAAAGCATCAGACTCGCAATCGTAAGATCGCGGGTTCGAATCCTTCCCACTATAATATCGGCGTGACGTTACTTCTAACACAAGCTTCTAGCACATTTAGCTTAGCTGCAGCGGTTAACAGGATTGCCAGTAATGTGGACCCAGTTCCACATTGCTAGTTATCTTTATAAACATTAAAAACCGTGCAAGTGCATATCAGGCGACGCACAATATAGGGTTCCGTAGTCACCCCCCCCCCCCCCATCCAAATAGTGTCAATGCTTAAGAAGTCGGTTTTCTTTTGTTTTTGTTTCATACTTACAACGTTATATCTACATAATAATATTTTTTCAATGGAAATTGTTCAAAAATGTTGTTACTTCTCATTTGAACAGCTGTTACTCGTAAACTTGTAAAGCCTACTTAGCTGTGATATTTTTTCTTTTAATTCTACAATATATACTACTACCATGATTTTCACCAAACATCAACCATTTAGCTGGCAGGATGGCGGACACTTGACTGTAACAATTTTTTTTACTTTAAAGCGTAATATTTTACAAACGGATAACTAAATCAAAAATCGTCTTCCGAACCCCTAAACGTTCTAAATAAATATTAATTTTTATTTTTATTTAATAATTATTATTTTTTTAAATACCTATCTAATGATACCCACGACACACACACACACTATGGGGTACACTTATAGTAAGTGGGGGTCTTTTTTTTCTTACTAGAAAAAAAAGACCCCCACTTACTATATGCATAACTAATTTTATCTATTTTTTTTTTTTATCAATTTAATTTTTCATGTATCAATGCAAAATTACAGCCACCAAGCACTACCAGTCTCTGAGCAGAGGTGCGGACGGACGGACCTAAATAGAAAACTAAAAATATAAATTTAAAATTAATTTTTATCTCATATTTATCTCTTTTCTCCATACCACGGTTACGTTTCAGAGACTAAGGTTATGTCAAGGACGAAAGCTCATCACAACTCATCACTATGCGTACCGTGTCACAAAATCGCCTTCAGCATAGCCAACCTTCCAAACACAAGGCCATTCAGGTGTTGACCGAAGTTCCACTATAAATCACATACTATCTCACTAATAAACATAGATTAATGTATAGTAAATATTACGAATTATTATATATCCCCAAACATGTGAAATAAACGCTTGTTAACTTCAAACGCCCAAATCTTTTTTTTAGACACCACCGCAAATTAATCAGCTTTCATTTCGGGCCTGTTGGTCTAGTGATTGGTGACCCTTACTGCTAAGCCGTGTCGTGTGTTCGATCCCCACCCAGAATAAAACTTTGTGTGATAAGCCCGATGGTTTATTCTGTATCTGGGTGTGATTTATCTATGATACGATATCTTATCACAGAAGTATGTGTGAGACACACACACGAGAGAGAGAGAGAGAGAGAGAGAGAGGCAGAGAATTTTAAACTAATAACACCTGCCTCTTTTTTCATTGGGAGTTAAACATGCTTATAAATCCGTACCTACATATGATTGGGCGCCACAAAGGTACAGACAGGCAAACATAGAAGTAATTTATGTGATTTTAATAAGTACGTATTTAAAATGTCACGGGTATTTACCGGTTCTTGTTGGATGAAAACAGCCACCAAATAAATATTAACTCAAGTCATAAACTAATTTTGTGTCGCAAAATTCATCAAAACTGTAACTACAAAACAAGTTATTATTCCGCTTGTGTATGTCCGGCTCTATTACGTTAGTTTGTTGAATTTAATTCTGTAGTTGGAATTGTGTTTATACTGCTCTTGTTACCATTTGTTTAGGCTTTAGAGACAAATTGTTGGTGTACTCCGCGATGGGCTGATGTGGTCATTTTCATATTCATTTTTGAAGTGGGGGTGAGGGAAACTCTCATCTCTAGCCACGGACCAATAATATGACAGCACACAGTGGCATTTTTTTGTCGGTTCAGGTCCGGCATACCCATCTTTGTCTTGCTCTCAGCGATTGAGGATTCAACGAACGTAAAAAAAAGTTCTAATTAAGAGTTTTCTATGCAATTTGAATAGCAAGCAAGGGTAACATTTAATCATTAAACTGACCCAATTATTTCTTGACACCTTAGTGCTATAAAAAGGCTTGTTTAATACTGCATTTTTATGATGAAACTTAAAAAAATGTTTATTTAAAATACTTTAAATTTATTATTTACATAAAAGCAACCGTTTAACCTATTTAGATATAGTAACATTTAATTAATGCGGATTATTTAAATGTCTTATGTAAATTTGACAGCCCCGTCACATACGTGCCATCCGATTTTAATTTATTCTGAGGTATTAATAGGTCTATGTTTATTTTTGGTTTATTTTATCATAATTGTAGGTACAAGCCGGTTCAAGTACCTATCTACTTATTTGGTGATTTTGTAAGGATTGTAAAGTAAATAAGGTCAGCAGTATTTTCTCTTAAGCTCAAAGGGAGACGGTAAAAAATGTTTTGTACAATTTTAAAGTACGGGCTACTGATTTCAATCGCTTAGATATTTTATTCATCAGGGATTTAACGAAGTGCTTTATTGTAAAAAAACAATTGCTGTTAGTTAATCTCAAAAAGGCTCAACCGAGTTAAATAATTCTTTTTTGTTTTGTTTGCTTCAATACTGGGATGGATCCGAACGGTAAATTAGGAAAACCTAAAGGGACAGCCAAAAGTTCGAAAAGATTTCAATGAGTAATTGCAATACAAAAATACAATGACTGCCTCTATGGCGCGGTGGGAGTGTATCCGAATGCTACGCAAGAGGTCGTGGCTTCGATCCTTACCAAGGATAAAACTTTGTGTGATGAGCACGATAGTTTATTCTGTGTCTGGGTGTTATTTATCTATAATATGTATGTATTGAGAAATATATAAGTATGTTTATCAGTTGTCTGGTTTCTATAGTACAAGCTCTGCTTAGTTTGGGATCAGATAGCGATGTGTGAGTTGTCCCAAGATATTATTATTATTAATAATAATAATATTTTGAGTGGTACGAAGTTCACCGAGTCAGCTACTTTAACCACACTTAAAGTAGGTATTCTAGTGATGGAGGCGGGGAGAGAACCAGCTCACACCCGTTCCACCGTAGACGAACGAGGCGTCAAAAAGCATTAAATGATGTCTCTGGCCTGAGGGCGACAAGGAGGGCAACTTGTCGTCCTTACAGAAGCTAGCCCGAAATGGTGTTGCGACGTGTTGCACCTTCTGTCACGAAGTGGGAGTGAAACTAACCACATCAGCCGTCATAAAAATTTGTCGGTGTAACCAATGCCCAAGCCTGTTAATAGTGGAGGCACCAATTCCGCAAGGGACACCCTCACCGTTGGCCATAGGCTTCTACGTCGGAACACCGTACGATTTTTAATCGGTTCGACTCCGACATACCCTCTCCTGCGTGCCCTCGTAGGAGTGGGATCCGTGGGGATTTTTGAACACGAAAAAAGGTATTCTAGTGATAATATTTAAATCATTTATCTACCTAAATCAATTTTTTAAGAATATCAAACGTGACTTGACTTAAAAGTTCGTAATACATTAGATGCTATTTACATATTTTTATCCTCAACATTTTAAAATTTAGATACCCTACAGAATCTGCAATGTCACAGAATAAATGATTTCACGTCAACTGGGTCCGAAATCGTTTAGGACTTAGATTAAAATAACATTCGTCCAAATTTGGTCATCCTTCGATGCTTTTTCTACTCAGCCTAGTTTATTGTGTTAAAAAAGGTTGAACTCATTTCTATATATCTACTTAACAAATTATAGTTTTTTGAGAGGCAAGGAATCTTCATTCTTTTATTTTTTTAACATATAAAAATCTTGTGCTCCTTCGAAACGGCTCGACCGATTTTGATATTTTTTTTTTTGTATATTTGGTAGGTATGGGTGGTCATAAAGTATTTTTTTTCGCGATTTAAAAAAAAAATTAGGATTGCAACGGAAAAAAATGCCGCAGACAAAGTTGCGAGGATCAGGTAGTATAGCAAAAATTTCTTCAATTTTTATATTGAAAAAGTTTTCAATGAACGAAAAAAATTAAAATTCTGCAATCGGGTTTAGCTCTTTGTTGCATTTGAAATCAAAAACGCTACATCTATGCTTTGACGTATACCTACACTATTTTTGTTACACAGAAGTTTCATCAAAATCCGTTTAGAAGTTTTTGCGATAAAGAGAACTTCGCTAACATTAACGTCCTTTTCACTCCGGTGCCGGCTACCCGGCGACCGGGTACCCGGCGCGTAATGTATGGCGATGTACGGATGAACGTGCTTTCACACGTTCACGCGTCCGTCCGGTCCGGTCGCCATACATTAGCACCGGATAGCTGGCTACCGGGTTCCCGTTGCCGGCGACATAAATAAAAATTACGACAAAACTCAAATCAACAATTTAAACAACCCTTATTTATTTTAAACGCACAGGTATTTAATCAACTTTCGTATGCCCCATTTTTAAGCTTCATCGCTCAAAAAACATCATCACAGTATTAATCAACGCTACCCTTTTAATCCAATGAAATCAGAAACCATTTCACTACGCGTGTAAAAAGTAAATTACGTCCATTTTACCCCTTCGTACTTTCAACAAACAAAAACGTGAACATGCCTCAAATTTCATGAACGAAACAACCGTAATAACTTGACACCTGCCATCAATATAATGTTCAACAAATTAATACTTTCAGCATGCATCAGAGGTCTGAATAAGCTGGTCGGTATAACATGCAATGAAAGGCTGAGTATACATTGTTGGTACATATTCAGTTCAACTAAGCTATGTTAAGTTACGTGACTTAGTGAACTTATATTTTTATTTACAGTTTGAATTATATCTAGATTTAAAAATACAAGTTAGTTGGCATTTTATTTATTGTTCAACAGTAGTTTCTTTACTCCTATCTTGACACAGGCACCAAACGCTAAGTCTACATAATTCACTGACATGGAATCTCAAAACACCTTCAGAAAAAAGTCATAAAAAATCAGAGTACATGAGGAAAGCTTCATACAAAGACACTTGAGCAACGCATATATCGGTCACTGATATGGAATCTCAAAAGTCAGAACACCTTTGCAACAAAGTCATAAAAAACCCAGAGTACATAGGGAAAGCTTCATACAAAGACGATTGAGCAACGCGCATATGAAAGGAATTACTGACAAGGAATTTCAGAAGTCAGAACACCTTTAAAACAAATTCATAAAAAACCCAGAGTACATATGGAAAGTTTCGTACAAAGACACTTGAGCAACGCGCATATCGTTCACTGACGAGGAATCTCAGAAGTCAGAACACCTTTGAAACAAAGTCATAAAAAACCCAGAGTACATAGGGAAAGCTTCATACAAAGACACTTGAGCAACGCACATATCGTTCACACATGGAATCTCAGAACACCTTAGGAACAAAGTCATAAAAAACCTAGAGTACATTGAGAAAGCTTCATACAAAGACACTTGAGCAACGCGCATATCGTTCACACATGGAATCTCAGAACACCTTAGGAACAAAGTCATAAAAAACCCATAGTACATAGGGAAAGCTTCATACAAAGACACTTGAGCAACGCGCATATCGTTCACACATGGAATCTCAGAACACCTTAGGAACAAAGTCATAAAAAACGTAGAGTACATTGAGAAAGCTTCATACAAAGACACTTGAGCAACGCGCATATCGTTCACACATGGAATCTCAGAACACCTTAGGAACAAAGTCATAAAAAACCCATAGTACATAGGGAAAGCTTAATACAAAGACACTTGAGCAACGCGCATATCGTTCACACATGGAATCTCAGAACACCTTCGGAACAAAGTCATAAAAAACTCAGAGTACATAGAGATAGCTACATACAAAGACACTTGAGCAACGCACATATCGTTCACACTTGGAATCTCAGAACACCTTCGGAACAAAGTCATAAAAAACCTAGTGTACATAGGGACAGCTTCATACAAAGACACTTGGGCAACGCACATATCGTTCACACATGGAATCTCAGAACACCTTCGGAACAAAGTCATAAAAAACCCAGAGTACATAGGGAAAGCTTCATACAAAGACACTTGAGCAACGCACATATCGTTCACACATGGAATCTCAGAACACCTTAGGAACAAAGTCATAAAAAACCTAGAGTACATTGAGAAAGCTTCATACAAAGACACTTGAGCAACGCGCATATCGTTCACACATGGAATCTCAGAACACCTTAGGAACAAAGTCATAAAAAACCCATAGTACATAGGGAAAGCTTCATACAAAGACACTTGAGCAACGCGCATATCGTTCACACATGGAATCTCAGAACACCTTAGGAACAAAGTCATAAAAAACGTAGAGTACATTGAGAAAGCTTCATACAAAGACACTTGAGCAACGCGCATATCGTTCACACATGGAATCTCAGAACACCTTAGGAACAAAGTCATAAAAAACCCATAGTACATAGGGAAAGCTTAATACAAAGACACTTGAGCAACGCGCATATCGTTCACACATGGAATCTCAGAACACCTTCGGAACAAAGTCATAAAAAACTCAGAGTACATAGAGATAGCTACATACAAAGACACTTGAGCAACGCACATATCGTTCACACTTGGAATCTCAGAACACCTTCGGAACAAAGTCATAAAAAACCTAGTGTACATAGGGACAGCTTCATACAAAGACACTTGGGCAACGCACATATCGTTCACACATGGAATCTCAGAACACCTTCGGAACAAAGTCATAAAAAACCCAGAGTACATAGGGACAGCTTCATACAAAGACACTTGAGCAACGCACATATCGTTCACACATGGAATCTCAGAACACCTTAGGAACAAGTCATAAAAAACCCAGAGTACATAGGGACAGCTTCATACAAAGACACTTGAGCAACGCACATATCGTTCACACATGGAATCTCAGAACACCTTCGGAACAAAGTCATAAAAAACCCAGAGTACATAGGGACAGCTTCATACAAAGACACTTGAGCAACGCGCATATCGTTCACACATGGAATCTTAGAACACCTTCGGAACAAAGTCACAAAAAACCCAGAGTACATAGGGACAGCTTCATACAAAGACACTTGAGCAACGCACACATAGACATAATCAATCAATCAACCTGTATCGGTCCACTGCTGGACATAGGCCTCTCCTAATTTGTACCACAACACCCGATCCTCCGTTCGTCTCAACCCACTCATGGAAATGAAATCCCAGACCATTTCGTTGCGAAAATGTTCCTACTTTCCGTGTTCGTCGGAAACTTCGGAATTTGTAACGAAGTGGTCCGATATTCCATGTCTATGAACGATCTCTATTTGGGCTTCGCTCGAACGTAGTAGGTTAGTCATGATGTTTATCATCTTTAGGTACTCTCAGTATTTTGTGAACAGACGGGCGGACATAACGAAACTGGGTTCCTTGATTACTACGAAACCCTAAAAAGTGATCCATGATTCCGTGGGCTTGACTCGAACATGAGTTATACGAAGTTAAACTTTCGCGATTTGTACACATTATGAAAATATATATATATATATATTACGGGTCTTAATCGCGTCAATAATTTAAGGTAAAATACCTTGTTTATTGTCCGACGTTTCGACCATATTCACGCGATTAAGACCCGTAATATATATATATATATTTTCATAACACGAAGATATTCTTATGTTTTATAGGTGTTTTTAGACGTAGGTGACTTTATAATAGTATAATTATACCAAGGGCGGTGGAAATGCATCATTATTTATTACCATTAATCATTCTAAATGATGAAAATATTATTACGTAACCCAGATCCGCGTGGCTCACGGAATTCTTTGAACCAGTCCAGTCACTGAGTAAATTTTGACTTTAAAAGGTCAAGGAGAGTTGGAATTTTGCAGGATGTTACAGTTTGGTGTATTAATATAATTCTGAGCTGACCTCAAACGAGCTCTGCCCACGTTTATATTTTTTTGGATCTTCTCTACAAACCACTGTAAAAAAGCTTAGTATTACACATTTCTTTTGCAACTTTTTATTATAAATTAGTATGTTTTATTCCCTCAAAGAGTGTTCCAGTTACAGCAAACTTTCTCTTTTAAGGATTTCGTACCTCAGAAGGAATACACGGAACCGTTATAGGATCACTTTGTTGTCCGTCCGTCCGTCTGTCTGCCAAGACCTTTTATCTCGAAAACGTGTGGAAGTATCGAGTTGAAGTTAAAATCATATACTCAGCACTACAGTCCCTTGAGACTGTGAAAAAAATCAAACTTCTCTGTTAACGTAGGTAAAACAAAGATACGGCCGTTTATGCCGCAAAAACGTATATTTCGACACTCGCAAAATTTATAAAGTACTTTTCGTTGATCTAGAACTATGAAATTTGGCAAGTTATACCGTCATCTAATACAAGTATAGGGCAAAGTCTGAAAACTATATATTTGTAATTAAATCATAAAAAATGTAGTCTTTAAAAACTGCGAGGCTCGATTTCTGAACTGTTTATAATATGTACTTACAAATTTGTACGAAACCCTCGATATTAAAATGCTTTTTTAATGATCTATCACATAAGAACCTCTCTGCAAAATTTCAGCTCTGTGGATCTAAGAATTTGATCTAGGGGTTGATCACTCATAGACTGAGTTAAGATTTTCAATTTTAAGTATAAATTATAGGTTTAGATAAATCGTTTCTAGATAATTATATGAAGAATATAATATGCGGTCATCTAATTGACAAGGAGCCTTATCCCCAAGCGCACCAAAACTTGTAACTCATCGTTCAACTATTCAGTCCGCGATCGTCTTTCAACAGATTAAATATTTACTGAAGCAGGAAGGTGAAATTCGTGAGAAACAGACATGTGCTAATGTCAACACCCTACTAACTTGGATCAATAGGTCCTATTATTAGAATTTTTAACTACCGTCTAGTGGATATTGTCGAAATCTTACCTTTTTTGTTGGAAAATTACTAATAAGGAATTCTCGATATGTAATTTAATCATACATTTGAGTCATGAAAATAGCGACAAACTAAGCTCTCATTATTTTTACCCGACTGTAAGGAAGGGTTATGCAGTCGTAGGAACTTTACTAAGTTCATCAAGATTAATTAATACCTGTATGAAATTATATGTATATGTAGGGGATCTTGTTTCCATATTTTTTGAGCAGGCGGGTTTTTTTTATTTTTTGTCTTATAATAAACAAAACTTACAAAGATAAAGTTATCTTGTTTGTTTTTTGTACAAGCGGGTTTTTTGATATTATAAATTTTACAGCTCTGCGTCAAATGTGCGAAAATAAAGTAAGACGCGGGACGTTGCGCGTTGCGTTAGGCGGTGCGGCCCGCACTGAATTCAAACATAAACCGTTGTATAAGTGCATTTACGGAGAATCAATTGTACACGCGTTAGTTTGAAATAGGCAATTCTCGATGAAGCTATGCCCGCGGGGGATCCTTCTGCCAGTCTTATTTGGAAATAGCGCAACCGAGTCTAAACTTTTTTAAAGGATTTTTTTGTTTAAAATTGAATTATTTAATATCATTCCATACGATATTATAAAGTAAATTATTTAGTAAACCACGTGCGCCGCAGCGATGCCCGCCGTGTTCTATACACTTCAGGATTCGCCGCGGCTGCAACAGCGGGCACTGCCACACTTTCCGTTTCTTCATGTTTATGTTTGTGTTTACGCGTGCGATGATAAGTAACCAAAAGAAAGAAAAAACGTCCAACGCGCCGACGCCCCGTGAATTAACCCTTACTCCTGTGTTTTAGTCCATAGCTCAGTAATCTTATGATCTAAAACATTGTTTAATACACTAAATCCTGCCCACAGAAATATACAGTCGAATAGCCTCTTATTTATGTATTGTGCTTTTCCTTAAGAAAACCTACCTTCGGAAAGATTCCTCGAACCAAAAGTAATGCTGGGTCAATGGCTCAATGAAATAAAGATAGTTTTACGCTAAACTTAAATTTTAGTTATAAACAAAGTGACACATTTTCAAATGTCGGTTAAACCGCCGGCCGTTTCGTGACGTCGACGGTGAGGGCACGTACCTTTCATTTCCGGACCACTGTCGCTCCGGAATTCAAAGGTGTATGCCCTCACTTTTAATTCACAGCTATATCTACTACTATTTGAATATTTACTTACAGAGACCTTACAAGCATAAAGTCAAAGTCAAAATACTTTATTTTTAGATTTAGATTACAAATGCAACGCTTATGAACGTCAGACAAAATTTGGAATAGAATGATTCTACATTTAACGCCAAGTTCACAAGAGTAAAGCCGTGAGAAAAGAACTTCGCAATAAAAACTCATGACCACTTTTTTAAATGCCATTTTCGACAATATATTTGTATATATACAGTTATACCAGTAAAATGCTGCAACCAATACACCCTGAAACTCACGCAAGCAATAACCATAGTACGTAAAGTAGGTATTATCAAGTTTTAAATGAATTAGTCTCCTACGGTATGGATGGGAGCATCAACTTACAAAAATACAGAAGAGGGTAAAAATATAGACGGTTAATAAGAAATATTTTGATATAGAAACCGTCTCAGCCAATTTTTGCAGGTTAAGGGGTGTCTAAGTGTCAGATACAAATAAACCAATCACATCCCGTAACTGTCAAATAACAACTGCAATGACGTAACTGGCCCAATGTTTATTGCCCAATTTAAGAGTTTATTGCCCGATTAGAGGTGAAAAACATTGATTGAGACATTGTAAAATGTTATAAGCTACGGGTCTTACGGGTTAATTGCCCGATGTTTCGACCGTATTGCAACGGCCGGGGTCACGAGTAGACTGCTTAAGACCCGTAGCTTATAAAATTCTATAATTTGTACAAATCGCAAAAGTTTACGAACATATATTGATTGAGACATTGAGGTCTACTTATATGTTATTGTCTTTGGGTCTTATATATAGACCCAAAGATAGAAGAGATATGTACTTTTGCCGTCATTGTATCGAAATTTACATACATTTTCTATATCAATTTGAGCCCCTAAATATGTATGAACATTTACCGAGAACCAATAAATATGAAAAAATGGAATTCTATCGTCTAGAAACCCCTGCCTATTGTACTTTATCTATGTATTGTATAAGTATATTGGAACTATTGAAAAATGATTCCTTTCTGTGTTCTCTGAAAGCGTCGGATCCCATCTCAATCCGTCAGCTACATAGACTGCGACAGTGTGAAAGATTACTTGTATGGAGAAAGTTCTTCTAGAATCTATACTAATATTATAAAGCGGAAGAGTTTGTTTGTTTGTTTGTCCGATTTGAAAAATTTTTTTTTTTTTTTTTTGTTGGATAGCCCATTTATCGAGGAAGTCTATAGGCTATATAACATCGCGCTATGACTAATAGGAACGGAGCAGCGACGAGAAATGCTGCAAAAACGGGGAAAATTTACGCATACGAAGATGCGCGGGACAGCTAGTAATAAATAAAAAGAGAGAGCTATCTCATGGACACCCGGTGAAATGTCGTTCATTTTACTAAATTTTTTTGCCTATGTTAATACATAGGCAATTTATTATTTATAATTATATACTAATGATTTAAAAAAATATGGAAGAAAGAAGAGACCATATCATTTAAAAAAAAATGGTTGTCTATAAAGTCGGTTTACGGACGTCAATTTTACGTGATAACGTCTTAAGAAAACATTGATGACATTGAATAAACAACCACGCCTGTGACAGCTTTAGTGGACTCGGCGCATGTGCCCGACGGCCATAATACTTTAGCCTATCAGCAGGTGAACATAAGTGGTGACGTCACCGGAACATGACCGGTGACGTCACACTTTTTCGTGAGTGCAGCCAGTCATCGATTTTTAAGACGTTATCATGTCAAAAATTAACATATTTAAAATAAAGACTTTTTATACATATAGGTATTACACACAGTCAAATTGACTAAGGTAAAATAAATATTACAACCTCCTTATTATAGCTTCACATAATCATAATTAATAGATTTTTGATATATGTCCAAACCTAACAGTCTTTTCTGTCTAGCCTCTCAGCCCGCTAACAAAAACGTGTGATAAGGAACTGCATCCACGAATCTGAGCGATTGTAGTTTTATACTTAGGACGGTCTCCTAAGCTTATGCTCAAGGTTCCTAAAAAAACCCCTCCTTTTTTAACAAGGAAGTGAGGTAAATAGGTAGGGTTTCTAGGATGGCCACTATTTACCACTCTGGGTCCTTATACACTATCTTTTTTATCGTTTTCGCGTCAAACCCGCGCTTTTAACTGTCAAAAACTTGACATAATGGTTTAGAGAAAGCTGCGCTTAAAAATGCATCGAGCATGCGCGCGGACATCTT
Source organism: Herminia tarsipennalis (assembly GCA_945859575.2). Lineage (NCBI taxonomy): Eukaryota > Metazoa > Arthropoda > Insecta > Lepidoptera > Erebidae > Herminia > Herminia tarsipennalis. The sequence continues at coordinate 7,923,096 of OX243846.2, forward strand.
TGAGCGCACCGCGCATGCGCCAACTCGCGCGGGCTTGCCGTGAAATCGAAAAAAAACATAGTGAATAAGGACCCTGTACATCGTAATTATTATGCAATTTCTTTCACAAGTGAAAGTGAATCTTTCATTATCATCCTTCTACATTAGGAAGTAATCAAGTAAGTAGGTTACGTTAGAAAAGACAAGATCCTTTTCTAGGGTTCCATAGTCAAAATGGCAAAAAAAGAACCCTTATAGGTTCGCCATGTCCGTCTGTCTATCCGTCCGTATGTAAAAAAAATATTTCACAGACAGGTCTTATATAAACATTTTAAGGTTTCTAAAAAACCTATTTTAATAAGTAAATACCAATAAAAGGTAACTTTTGAAACATACTTTCAATTTAAATTATTTTCAACAAGATCGGATGTTGAAAATGTTGTTATGACTCAAGGAAGAGTATTGACAAAAATTGCGCTTCACAACAAGAGGACGCAAGTGCCCTTTTTTATCTACACTAATCTGTATACTAATATTATAAAGCGGAAGAGTTTGTTTGTTTGTTTAAACGCGCTAATCTCAGGAACTACTGGTCCGATTTGAAAAAATCTTTTTTGTTGGTTAGCCCATTTATCGAGAAAGGCTATAGGCTATATAAGATCGCGCTACGACTAATAGGAGCGGAGTAGCGACGAGAAATGTTGCAAAAACGGGGAAAATTTACGCTTACGAAGTTGCGCGGGACAGCTAGTTTTATAATATGACAATATAAATGGTGATGGAAATTGGTACAAAACCAAGTTCTTAACTCCATTTGATATTATGTAACTCTATCAAGTAAATTACTACTACTACTGTGAATATACCAGATTCATTAGAGAAATCTAAATGAAAAGTTGCCCTAACGTCATTGAAAAATTATCCACCGCGTACGCTAATGAACTACATTTTGTTACCTCGTTGTTATCAGGTCCTATGTTATATTACATATATTTAATAATACCGACAGTAAGAAAATAACTTTGTACATAGTTATTTTTTTGTAAATTGAAATATTATTCAATTTATTTCGGAAGACATAAACTAAGCATTTGACCTAATTATATAACTTCGTCTGCGTTAATTTTCCCCGTTTTTGTAACATTTTTCATGACTGTTCCGCTCCTATTGGTCGCAGCTTAATGTTTTATAGCCTATAGCCTTCCTTGATAAATGGGCTATCCAACATTAAAATATTTTTTCAAGTCGAACCTGTAGTTCCTGAGATTACCGCGTTCAAACAAACAAACAAACTCTTCAGCTTTACAATATTAGTATAGTTAGATATACTCTATCTCAGAATGTAAAAAAGAGATAGCCTGGAGATCCGACATACAGGTCTTGGACCTATTACGGACTCCAGCTCTCACAAGGTAATAATAATAATTATTATAATTTATTGCATATAAACAGGTTTACTTATTGGACATTGTTGTACATTGTTTTATCTTTTAACTAATTTAAAATCACAGCTGTAATCGATACCAACACCCTTGCTAAGTTATCGTAATAACTTGTATTATAGGTGCTGGTTTTTCAAATTTAATATTAATTAAAAGCCCTGACTTAATGTACAGTTTATACTTCATTAATTAGTTATTTGTAGGTATAAAAAAAAAAAAAAAAAATTAAAAACAGAAGACAATTATTAGGTAATATATATTATTTATTATTATAATATATTTTAGGTAATATTATAAGGTACCCAGTTTATAATTATTACCTCAAGACTTATGAAATCAATATTGTAACCTTTTAAGAGAAATAAGTATTATTAATAGTACACGAACAAGTAAACTTAGATCAGTTTAATAATAATATTTTTTGGAACAACTCGCTCAAAGCCAAACTAGGCAGAACTTGTGCTATGGCAGCCAGACAACTGATAAACTGATAAACAAACTGGGTATATATTTTTTAACACAAACATATAAATTACACCCAGACAGAATAAGCCATCGTAATAATCACACAAAGTTTTATCCTTGGGGATCGAACCCACTAGACCAATATGTTTTGTATGAAGGCTACTTTCTATAGGCACTACTCTCGGTGTTATTTGGTTAAATGAAGCAACCTTGGCGTAAAAATATTTACTTAATATGAAATAGCTGCATCGGCTTCGAAAATTTCAAGTTATTAAAAGAGCGCACAATAATTGAACTGAAAGATTCCATTGCAATCATAGTTACATAACAACTGACTCCCTCTGTGGTGCGGTGGGAGTGTGTCCGACTACTACGCAAGAGGTCGTGGGTTTGATCCCCACACGGGACACCATTTTGTGTGATCCACAAATTGTTGTTCCGAGTCTGGGTGTACTTTGTGTCCGTGATTTATATGTTTGTAAAGTCCCCCGCGACACAGGGCTTACTTTTATAAAAAAAAACAGATGAAGCTAATAGGAGTTTTTTTTTTTTTAAAGATAACTAGCAATTTGGGATTGAGTCCCACATTACTAGCAATCTTGTTAACCCCTCCAGCTAAGCTCGAAGGCTTGTTTTAGGAGTGGGTTCACGTCGGTAGTATAATGGCCGGGATTCGAACCCACGACCTCACGATTGCGAGACCGATGTCTTAGCCTTTAAGCTACCACCTCTTTATTATGCCGCGTTAAAATATAGTCAACAAGTCTCTTCCATATTTGACAACCAACAAAGTACATAAAAGTGATTGAACGTTTTGACAACCACAAACTCTCAATGCGAGTCCACGATTTTCAAAGCACTCGCTATCAACATTCATAGTAAGTAAGCACCTACCTATTCTTTTAATTCTCATTGGGTCACAAATTCCTGTCATCGGTCAAAGAATTTTTTAATAAGCGGTAGTTAGATGGAATTGTGAATGGTATTGAGGGCAAATTTGACGTCATTTTGTAGAGGTATGCTGAGGTATAGGTTTTGATAGATGAAAGATGAATAAAAGTATTTCAAGACATCATTTTCTATCGATTGTAATGTAAGTAGATGTTCAGATTATGTCGAGTGTAAATTTAGGATCTAGAGATGATTGAGGGGCCGCAGAATTTCGAAAAATGAATTATAATTAAATATATATATTTTTTTTTCGAATATTATTAATTCGAAACTTTACTCTCTCAGACACACACGTAAGACTTAGGAGTATAACACCCCTAGGGAATTTTTATACTGTAATCTGATAACATAGTATTGGTGCGATCAATTGCCTCTACTAAACTGCCTCTGTGGCGCGGTGGGAGTGTATCCGTCTGCTACGCAAGAGGTCGTGGGTTCGATTCCCACATGGGACACCACTTTGTATGATCCACAAATTGTTGTTCCGAGTATGGGTGTACTCGTACTTTGTGTCCGTGACTTGTATATTTGTAAACTCCTCCGCGACACAGGGCTTGTGCCCTACTGCGGGAGTCGTCTTAAATAAGCAAACAAAAATAAAAACTTGATAACTGTACTTATTTAATATGCATTACACCCCGAATATTTATTTAAGATGCATTACACCCCGGTCATAAAATTGGCCAAAATAAAAACATGTTTACTCAGCTCGAAAAAATAGCCAAGGAGGAAAATCATCAACGAAATAGCCTTTCAACGTTTTATGCACGCGTGTATGGCCCTGTAGCCTCTCATCCGAATTTGAATGGGTCAAAATGATCCGTTCTGTTCCTGTTTACTGGCAACTGCAAGACTGGCATTCCAGTCAGTACGTGACGTACTTATAATATAAATACATACTGTCATCCCAAAGACCATTGAGATTTTAGATAGATATATCCACATAAATATAATTGTTATAATAATAACTTCGGACAACTCACACAATGCTATCTGATCACAAACTAAGCAGAGCTTTTACTATGGAAACCAGACAACTGATAAACATACTTATATATTTATAAATAAATACATATTATAGATAAATAACACCCAGACACAGAATAAACTATCGTGCTCATCTCACAAAGTTTTATCATGGGTGGGGATCGAACCCACGACCTCTTGCGTAGCAGTCGGATACACTCCCACCGCGCTACAGAGGCACTTACTCGTAGATCTAAACTATAGGCCGTATTGGTGGCCGTGTTATTCTTCCGTGAAACAGTGATGTTGACATATGATGACACACTGTTTTTCGGTTGAAGGGCACTGTAGCAAGTGTAATTACTGGGCAAATAAGACTTTTGAATTAATGTCTCAAATGTGGAGTGCAGTGCGGTGACAATCAGATCTTTGCCAAAAAAGGACACTTACACTGATACTGTTATGGGCTAGCGTGACGCTTCCCATCAGACGCACGACATGCTTATGTCTTCATTTAGTGGTACACTAGATGTCCCGCGCAACTTCGTATGCGTAAATTTTCCCCGTTTTTGCAACATTTCTCGTCGCTACTCCGCTTCTATTAGTCGTAGCGCAATGTTATATAGCCTATAGCCTTCCTCGATAAGTGGGCTATCCAACGAAAAAAGAATTTTTCAAATAGGACCAGTAGTTCCTGAGATTAGCGCGTTTAAACAAACAAACAAACAAACAAACTCTTCCGCTTTAAAATATTAGTATAGATTAAAAATAAATTAGAAGTCTAACAAAATAGACTACCACTGTAATTTCAGATAAACAAACCCCCGACCCACATCCATTTATGTTAAACGATATTGTAGATACAATACAAATGATAACAGCGAGTTATACCAACTTTTAATCGCCCAGAAGACCTCAAAACTTGCGTAATTCGTGCTTTAACAAATTGCAAGCTATATTTAGCACCACGGTAGTTAGTATACAGCGTTAGTTGCACAAAGTTAAATTACTTAGATCATCTATCAGACGGTTAAGTTCAACGCGGAAAACTTATCCACAATTTAAACTTAAAACACAGATCTAGAGGTTCCCGCAGCTACATCTACGAGAATATTAGTTATGATGTTATCTTTCCCAAGCCTCATGATATATCCATGCCAAATTTAACCAATACGAATCTAGTTTACAGCCATAGAAAACAAAGAACTGAACAGATAGAGTTAGTTGAAGTTTTACCTTTTTGACGTGTTAACGTCTTATAAATCAATAACTGGGTGCACGCACGAAAAGTGTTGCTAAGCAACGCGAATGGTGATTGCAGTGACACGCGATAAAATTGGAACTAAAGCCTATCAGCGAATGGCGATTGCAGCGACATGCGATACAATTGGAACCAAGGCCTATCATCAAATGGTGATTGCAGCAACATGCGATACAATTGGAACTAAAGCCTACCAGCTAATGGCAATTGCAGTGACATGCGATAAAATTGGAACTAAAGCCTATCATCGAATGTCGATTGCAGCGACATGCGGTACATTTGGAACTAAAGCCTATCATCGAATAGCAATTGCAGCAACATGCAATACAATTGGAACTAAAGCCTACCAGCTAATGGCAATTGTAGCGACATATACAATTAGAACTAATGCTGACACAGGCATGTTTGTTTATTACAATGTCATCAATGTTTTCTTATGACGCTATTACGTAAAATTATCGTCTGTAAACCGACTTTACAGGCAACTAAGGACTTATGCCACATTTTATACTGGAACATTCACTCCTGATTTATCTTTGTTCCTATGGTAACTTCAGAAGTACAACCCGTGAGTACGAGGTTACATCTTGAGGTCCAGCGCGTAATTTCTAAGAAAAAAGAATATCATGTTACATTTAATAAAGATTATCCTGTCAGACAAGAACACTTATTACCTCGGGTTTAAAGGAAGTTGAACTTTTACCTTTGAAAAAAAGCGCTTTTTACTTTGAGGAAATTTACTGAAACCGAGACCCGCTCCTCAAGTAAACTTTATCCTTATTACATCTCATTACCCAAATTAATTGGTTTTACACTTCGTGCTTATTAATTAACTAGTACCTGGATGACCGAGCTTTGCCCGGTATTTTTTATGTGAAAATTTATTTAGCGGCGTTGCACTTTGACTGCCTCTGTGGTGCGGTGGATTGTGTCCGACTGCTACGCGAGAGGTCGTGGGTTCGATTCCCACACGGGACACCACTTTGTGAGATCCACAAATTGTTGTTCCGAGTCTGGGTGTACTTTGTGTCCGTGACTTGTATGTTTGTAAAGTCCACCGCGACACAGGGCTTGTACTTTAATGCGAGAATCGTCTTTAAAAATAAAACTTTTTTTGGTATGGGTATAAAATGTTAAACTCGCGTCAGAATCACGTGAGCGTATGATTAGTGGATTGTGGACTGGTGGGAAGACAGGTGGGGTATCGAGCGGTCTAAAATGCAGAAGACCCCGATTTGAGTCCAAATGATTATTTCCTCCCCTTTTTATTTTAATTTTTTAATTTATGATTTAGTTGTCATGTCGTTGTCATTGTAATTTTTTAAAATTGTCATGTTTGTGTACGATAGCGCAATAGATGAATATTGTACTGAACCACATAAATTATAGTACTTTTATACTGATAAAAAAAATCCTTAACTATTCCAATATATTCAAAAATGCACAACGTTAATGTTCAAGTATTTACTTTTTTAATATACGCCTATATTATAGGTTATTGTAAACAGACTACAAGCATATTTAAAAGCGAGGAATAATATTATTTGATTAAGTACTTGTCCCAAGAAGTCAGCCTCTTAGTACAAGAAATTTTCAAAATTTACTAACTCGAGCTAGACATTTTTTTGGGAATCTCTCAATTGGTATCTGCTGGGAACGACTACTTTGAAATCATGTAAACAATTTTCCTAAAACGCTAATTACAGGCCATTAGTCAATACTCATCTTTGAGCCAGTAACACGGAAACCAGCTCTGTACCTATGCTATGGCCAACAAACCACCAAGTTTCAACCAAGAAATCTTACAGCTAAGCACACACAGACATCGCTCATGAAGATAGAAACTCGGACCAGTTTTAATAAGTTTATCTTCTGAACTCTCGGTGTTCTGTGGCCACAGTCCTTAATCACTAACGCAGCCTATTTCGTAGGTAGATATATTAAGGTTTACGTAACGCAATCAATTTTTCCAATCTCTTTACTTCTAAGAACAAGTCATTAGTATTTCGATTAAATTGAAATTAATTGGTCTCGCACCCGAGGCTAGGGGATTATTTTTTGATGTACCAAATACCTAATAAAGGTATTTGGTACATCAAAAAGTAATCCCCTAGCTGGTCAAAGTGGAAAGAAAAGGTCAAATTTGTTAAAAATACTAGCTTTCACCCGCGATTCCGCCTGGAAGGATGTTGGTTATAGCGACGAAAAAAACTGTCCTATGTCTTTTCCCGGAGTCAAACTAATTGCATTTAAAAAAAATCAACTGTTAAGCGTGAAAACATATTCGATCCCCACCCAGGATAAAACTTTGTGTGATGAGCACGATGATTTATTCTGTGTCTGGGTATTATTTATCAATAATATGTATTTAGAAATATATAAGTATGTTTATTAGTTGTCTGGTTGCCATAGTACAAGCCCTGCTTAGTATGGGATCGGATAGCGTTATGTGTGTCCCAAGATATTATAGATATTATTATTATAGCTTTGAGCGCGGCGACCGAATCAAGAAATTCCGTAACGAAAATAAAACCTAACACCCCCCACTCCGCCTACCATGTAGCTCGGCCGAGCGTCCGCTTAACGTATATGTATTTGGTACGACTGTACAAAGCTCGCACGGATCGAGACGAGCTGCTCCGAAATGTAATGAAAAAAATAATAATATATATTATTTAACTTCTTAAAAGGGAATTAGCAATGTGAAATTGTGGGTCCCACATTACTAGCAATCCTGTTACCTACCAGCTAAGCTAAATGGCTTGTGTTTGGAGAGGATTCACATCGGTAGTATAATGGGTAGGATTCGATGCAGCGATCCCAGGATTGCGAGTCTGATGCCTTAGCCATTATGAGACTGAAGGAATAGAGTGCACTCTTCACTTATTTGCGCATAGGTACACTTGTGCACTATTATAGCATAGCGTAGTTGGCTAGTCTGTGATGAGATAGGCCGCTGTGACCGACAAGGGTTAAGAGACCATTATACAGAATGATTTGTAATAAACTAATAACCGATCCGATCGTGGCTTCTTTACATTGCACCAAATAAACCCTTCAGAGATTAAAAATTAACCCTTCACCTCTACTTTTGTCACACAATCATCTACCACACATGGGTGAGACCACGGAGTAAAATCGATGTACAATAAACAACGATTTTACTCTAGGTATATAGTCTGTAGGTAGTAGGAAGTCCTAACTCCAAAAACAAGTGGTAGGTGAATGGTTAGGTATATTAATTAAAAACTGATATTACAAAATTATTCAGTGTTATGTAAAGAAGCCTCGAGGGCTAGGTTATTAGTTTATTACAAATCATTCTCTTTATTATTTTTGCAGCTTTTTGAACTATTCAAATAATTTTATACTAGGAATATTTATGACTTTAGCAATATTTCTAGTATTGCTAGTACAGTAGGATCAACGTAACTTGACCGGAGTGAAGTTAGGTTCGTATCACTTTCACGCATGTCATAGAGATGCAACCCTAAAATTACTTACGAAAACGATTAATTATGATTAATCGATTAAAAATACTAAAAAAAAAAATATTTCAACAATATAAAAATACTATACCTAGTCTGGCCATAAATACTGTTACAATTAAAAATAAGAAAGATATTACATTTGAATTTGGAATCTGTCATTTTTATACGATTGTTCATTGTATTTTCTAATTTTGGCGCCAATACATTGTACAATATTTTGCTATATTAAAATGGAGTGGGGTGATAAAGAAAACCGAATCGCTGTGATTGCATTACACAAAGTTGGTATGGAGCCGAATGTAATTTTTAAAACTCTCCATACGCTTGGTATTAGTCAAATGTTTTTGTACCGGGCTATTAATAGGTACAATGAGACCTTCTCTGTCTGTGACAGAAAAAGATCTGGCCGTCCACGTAGTGTTCGTACGAAAATGGTGGTCAAAGCAGTAAGGGAAAGAATTCGAAGAAATCCTGTCCGAAAGCAAAAGATTTTATCTCGGGAGATGAAGATAGCACCCAGAACCATGTCACGCATTTTAAAAGATGACTTAGGACTTGCAGCCTATAAGAGACGCACTGGTCATTTTTTAACTGATAATTTAAAAAAGAATAGGGTGGTAAAATCGAAGGAACTACTGAAGCGGTACGCAAAGGGAGGTCACAGAAAAATTTTGTTTACGGATGAGAAAATCTTTACAGTTGAGCAACATTTTAACAAACAAAATGACCGTATTTATGCTCAAAGCTCTAAGGAAGCTTCCCAATTAGTCGACAGAGTGCAACGTGGGCATTATCCGACTTCAGTGATGGTTTGGTGGGGTGTTAGCTATGAAGGAGTGACTGAGCCATATTTTTGTGAAAAAGGTATCAAAACATCGGCACAAGTGTATCAAGATACCATTCTTGAGAAGGTAGTTAAACCCCTTAACAACACCATGTTCAATAACCAAGTATGGTCCTTCCAACAAGACTCAGCGCCGGGTCATAAAGCTCGGTCCACGCAGTCTTGGTTGGAAGTGAACGTTTCGGACTTCATCAGAGCTGAAGACTGGCCGTCGTCTAGTCCCGATCTTAATCCGCTGGATTATGATTTATGGTCAGTTTTAGAGAGTATGGCTTGCTCTAAACGCCATGATAATTTGGAGTCCCTAAAACAATCCATACGATTGGCAGTGAAGAATTTTGCCATGGAAAGAGTGCGTACTTCTATTGATAACTGGCCTCAACGTTTAAAGGACTGTGTTGCAGCCAAAGGAGACCACTTCGAATAAGCTTTTTATATTTTGAATTGTTTTTTATTTATGTATTAAACTAACACACTGTAAAAGTAATAAATATTATTTGCAATAAAAAAAAATGATTTTTCTTCGTAACAATATTTATGGCTAGACTAGGTATATGAGTTCATAAAAGTTTAAATTTAGAACAGTTACAGGAAATACCAAAGAAAGTTTGAAAAACAATTTCTTTACGAAAATAATCATAAAAAAACATGTGTAAGACAATGTATGCGTAATCGCATCTCTAATTCTCTTGGTTTAGTTACCGCCCCCGCCCCCCGCTTCCTGTCACTATTTACTACTAAACAATACATCTGCGCAACCACTTTTCACCAACTTCAATCCGGTCAAGTTACGTTGATCCTGTACTCCCCCTTAGATTCATTTCAAACGCTCCGGTTTCAATCCGGCGCCGGAACGTGTGAAAGCTACCGTACATCGCTATACACTTCGTGCCGGACACCCGGCGTGTGAAAAGGACCATAGTCTTGTGTGTCTTAGCAAAATGAATAAGTAGGTTCTGTGTGTGTGTGTGTGTGTGTCTTATCAAAATGAATAAGTAGGTTCTGTGTGTGTGTGTGTGTGTGTCTTATCAAAATGAATAAGTAGGTTCTGTGTGTGTGTGTGTGTGTCTTATCAAAATGAATAAGTAGGTTCTGTGTGTGTGTGTGTGTGTGTCTTATCAAAATGAATAAGTAGGTCTTTCGTCACGTTTTTCAATTAATTTTATAAATTAGGTAGACAGTCCTTTTGTAACAGTCAATTTATTTATGATTGGTTTTCCAAAAGTGACGAGAGTATTATATTACTTAATAGTGGCGGAGGGTCTTTAACACAATTCTTTTCGGTTTCCTTTGAATTGGAATTACTTTATATTATAGAAATAAAATTGACCAGTAATGCGCTTATTATACACTACACTAAATCAGGGACCCTAAACACTTAAAAAGAGAGGTGTAATAAGAGTTAGGGTAGTAGTGTAAAAGCCGTTTAAGATACATTAATATTTTGGGACAACTCACGCAACGCCATCTGATCCCAAACTAGGCCGAGCCTGTACTGCGGCGACCAGATAACTCATAAATATACTTATATATTTCTAAACACATACATATTACGGAAAAATTACACCCAGACAGAATAAACCATTGTGTTGATCACACAAAGTATTATCGTTGAATGGGGATCGAACTCACGACCTCTGGCTTAGCAGTCATGGTCACTAACCATTAGACCAACGGGCCAGTCGTTGTTAATGAGTTACCCGAGGTTTCTTCTAAAATATGTTCAATCACCTTTATTATAATTTTATAAGTACATATTGTTATAAATTATTATTATAAATAGTAATCATTGTTATATTAAAAAAGCAAGTGCTTGTCTGACCACTCACAATGTAGGGTTCCGTAGACCCCCCCCCCCCCCCTCCATCCAAATAATGTGACTTAGGAAGTGGGTTTTCTGTAGTTTTTGTTTCATACTTACTACGTTATATCTACTTAAAAATATTTTTCAATGGAATTGGTACGAAAATTTTGTTATGATCAGCTGTTACTCATCCACTTGTAAAGCCTACTTAGCTGTAATAGTTTCCCTTTTAATTTCACTGTATACACTACTACCGTGAATTTTTTCACATACCCAACATCAACCATTTAGCTGGCGGTGGGTAGGGACACTGGCCTCAAACAAAAATTTGCACTTTAAAGCTTAATATTTTACAAACTGATCCCTAAATCTAAAAATTGTCTTCCCAACCTCTAAATGTTTTCAAAAGACCTGTCTAATAATACCCCGCGCGATGGGGTAGGTGAGAAAAAAATTATCACACCCCACTCTACATATAAATACCAAAAAAAAAATATTTATAGATTTTATTCTTTCACTTTGTCGGCGTAAGTAATATGTGCATCCATGCAAAATTACAGCCTCCTAGCACTAACAGTCTCTGAGCAAAGGTGCGGACGGACAGACTTGAAATCAGACTTGCCATTATACATACATATTGCCATTTTGGCTACGAAACCCTAAAAAATGATTGTCTGTAAAGTCGGTTTAAGGACGATAATTTTACGTGACAACGTCATAAGAAAACATTGATGATATATTATCGTCATTCGCGTTGCTTAGCAACCAGTCAATAATGTTAGTTCCAATTTTATTGCATTTCGCTGCAATCGCCATTCTCTGTTGCTTAGCAACCAATCAATAACATGATCGCTGCTATGTGACACTCTTCTGAGCACCCAGTCATCAATTTATAAGACACTGGCTTTCGCCCGCGGCTCTGCCCGCGTGGATGTCGGGAACCGCTAGATGGCGTTGAAAAAGCTAGATTTTGAGATTTATTGACAAACAATTTTTAAATTTTTCGTAAAAAATATATTTTTTTAAGCTATAGCATAGCTTCTATCGCGGGCCTTGAGCGTGGAGACCGAATCCAGAAATTCCATAACGAAAATAACCTAACACCCCCCACTCCGACCGGCACAGCGGTGATACTTTTTAGTTTTGGCATCTATCGATGAATAGCAGAACTTTAATGACTTTTTTTTTTAAATTTCAATAACAGAAAAAAAAAATAAAAACATTGTTTTTTTATAGTTAAAAAAAATATTTAAATTTAAAAAAAAAATTGTTTTAATTGCTTTTTTTTAATTTAAAAAAAAAATTATAAACATTGTTTTTTTATAATTAAAAAAAAAACTTTTTTAAAAATTAAACAATTTTTTATTTTTTATTGTTTAAGTCGATAAAAATGCTATGCAATAGCTTTACCGCGGCAGTCCCCGAGTGCCACACATTTTTTTCTTAATAAAAAGTAAAACAAACAAACTTACATTCACATTTATATATTGGTAGGATAGGATTATCGCGTTAAAAATACTTACACTTGTAGCTACACAAAGTGAAATAAAAAACAATTCCCATAAACACGTCACGTTTTTCCAACATTTCTTAGACCTTTTTTGTACCTACTCAATACTTAAGTGACCATGTAAACTATAATCGCAACGTAATTATTTTTATATAGAGAAATATGTCGGTCAGTTTATGTTCGTTCTGACCTGCTATTAAATGGCGTCATAAAGCCAACGATTACCAATGAATCATACAATGCAGTAGTTTTATAACCTGTCTTATGACTATGACCAAGCTTGGTAAGGCATAATGTGCCATTATTGGCTATAATAAAGTACCTAGGTGACCGAGCTTAGCTCGGTATTTTTTTTTGGCTAAGCGTGTTTTTTGGAAATTTTATTTAGATACGAATTACATACTGATGAAATATGAATAATATTATTACAAAATTTGCATTCTTTTTTAAATTAATAAGGGGGCGCATCACCATCTTTCGCTCCAAGCCAACCTCACCTGCACGCGGTACATCCTGTTGTACAACGAACGAGGCTCTGGCGACCGGCTGGTGGCGGTATAACCATCCCAATTTAAGGCGTAGCTAAAGTAATAGGTCAGTGACGGGCAGCAGCGTCACTGATGCGAGAGCTACGCCCTGCGATCGCCAACCCGCCTGCCCAGCGTGGCGATTATGGGCATTACCCCAAATGCACGAAGCACTAAGGCCACGGCCCCCAGTTCCCAGCAGTCACGCTATTCCTGGACATGGTGGCGTCCACGGTAACGGCGTGGCGGGGGGTGCTAAGAATCTCCGTGCTACGGAAGGCCACCACAATCGACTGACCCTGGCGACGTATAACGGACCCACGCTACGGCTAGAGTCGCATCTGGCACAACTTGAGGTGGAACTTGGGAAGATTAGGTGGCATATCCTCGGGTTAAGTGAAGTCCGAAGAGGGGGAGAGGACACCATAACCCTCGAGTCAGGTCACCTTATGTACTTCCGCGAGGGAGACCAAAAATCCCAAGATGGTGTTGGGTTTCTGGTAAATAAGTCCCTTTCTGACAACGTTGTGAAAATGTCTAGCGTGTCGAACAGGGTAGCGTACCTCATTATCAAGCTCACCGAGAGGTATAGCCTCAAGGTTGTGCAAGTGTACGCTCCGACCTCGGCACATCCAGACGACGAAGTGGAGAATATGTTCGATGACATATCGAGGGCCCTCCACTCCACCACTAAGACCCACTACAACGTTGTTACAAACTTGCAGCGAATTGGTAGTAGGATCCCATGGATTTGGAAGCAGAAATCATAGGGGGCAAATGCTAGTCAACTTCCTCGAACGGGAGGGGCTCTTCTTGATGAACTCCTTTTTCAAGAAACGGCCCCAAAGGAAGTGGACGTGGCAAAGCCCCGACACTATGACGAAAAACGAGATCGACTTCATCATGACGGATAAAAAGCATATATTCAGAGACACAGGTTTAATACCGGTAGTGATCACCGACTTGTCCGAGGCTCTCTGAATATCGACTTCAAGGCGGAACGTGCCCGTCTGATGAGGTCCAGGCTTCGACCTACTTTGCTCCAAACCATGATAGGATCCGAAGCGTTCCAGTCAAACCTGGATAACCGATTTGCTGCCATGGAAACCACAACAGACGTAAACCAGAAGCTCGTAAATGTGGTTCGGATACTCAGGGAAGAAGGTTTTAAGTTTTAAGACGAGATTTTGTGAAATGCAGCGTAAGGGCAAGAAGTCAAAGCTTTCGGAAAGGACTTTAGGGCTAATGAAGGAACGACGTGAAAACACACCCGTCACTTCATCGGAAAAGCGCGCTCTAAACCAAGAGATCAACAAGCTTATACGACACGACCTTCGGTGCTCCAACACTCTTTTGATTAAAAGAGCGATCGAGCAGAACCGGGGGTCAAAAGTGTTCGTACAATCTCTTGGAAGAAGCCACCTGACGAAGTTGACCACAGCAAGTGGAGAAGTCGTTTCTTCGAAGCCGGCAGTCCTCTCCGAAGTGGAAAGCTTCTATGGCCGGTTATACGCTTCGCATGCATCTCGACCTGATCCTGAAAATGAGGGTCCTAGAGCAACTCTAACACGCCACTACACCGAAGACCTGCCAGAAGTCAACATTGACGAAATCGTGCTGGCTCTTAAACAGCTGAAAAATGGAAAAGCCCCAGGAGAGGATGACGTTACAACAGAGCTGTTAAAAGCTGGAGGTAAACCCGTACTGAGGGAGCTCCAAAAGCTCTTTAATGCTGTCCTGTTTGAAGGGAGAACTCCGGAGGCGTGGAGTAGAAGTGTAGTCGTCTTGTTCTTCAAAAAAGGAGATAAGACCCGGCTGAAAAACTACCGACCTATTTCTCTTCTAAGCCACGTCTATAAGCTGTTTTCAAGAGTCATCACGACACGAACCGCCTTGCGCGAAGACTTGACGAATTCCAACCACCGGAACAGGCTGGATTTCGGAGCCCTTGTGTCTAGCATTCGTGGACTATGAGAAGGCCTTTGACTCGATTGAAATCTGGTTCGTTCTGGAGTCTCTGCAGCGGTGCCAAGTAGATTGGCGATATATCCAAGTGATGAGATGTCTCTACGAAGCCGCCACCATGTCCGTCCAAGTACAGAATCAGCAAACAAAGCCTATACCATTGCATCGAGGAGTGAGGCAAGGGGACGTTATTTCCCCGAAACTATTCACAAATGCAATGGAGGATATGTTCAAGACGCTGCACTGGAAAGGGCGGGGCATCAACGTCAATGGTGAATACATCTCTCACTTGCGATTTGCAGATGACATTGTCATCATGGCGGAAACGCTGCAGGACCTGCAACGAATGCTGAATGACCTGGCTGACTCCTCTGTACGAATCGGCCTACGGATGAACTTGGATAAAACCAAGGTCATGTTCAATGAACATGTACTACCGGAACCGATAGCGGTGCACGGCGCCGTTCTCGAAGTTGTTCAAAAATATGTGTACCTCGGGCAGTCATTGCAGTTAGGTAGAAACAACTTCGAGGACGAGGTGAGCAGGAGAATTCGGTTGGGTTGGGCAGCGTTTGGTAAGCTACGTCAAGTCTTCTCATCGTCGATCCCACAATGTCTAAAGACTAAAGTCTTTGATCAGTGCGTCCTACCCGTCATGACATACGGAGCCGAAACGTGGACACTGACGGTACGGCTGGTCCACAAGTTCAAAGTCGCTCAACGGGCTGTGGAAAGGGCTATGCTCGGAGTTTCTCTTATGGACAAAATCAGAAATGAGGTGATCCGGCAGAGAACCAAAGTTATCAACATAGCCCACCAGATTAGCAAGTTGAAGTGGCAGTGGGCTGGCCATATTAGCCGAAGAACCGACCACCGTTGGGGTAAACGAGTTCTTGAGTGGAGACCGCGACTTGGCAAACGTAGTGTAGGACGCCCTCAGGCCAGGTGGAGTGATGATTTACGCAAAACGGCTGGTAGGAGCTGGATGCGAGAAGCCGAAGATAGAACAAAGTGGCGTGCAATTGGAGAGGCCTATGTCCAGCAGTGGACTGCGATAGGCTGATGATGAATATGCATTTATTTTATCGATGAAAGTAATTGCAAAAAATGCCTATAAAAATAACTTTAATATGAATAATATTAATCAAAAAACAAAAATCAAAAATTTTAATAAAAAAGGAAAAAAGTAATCATCCTGACTCGCACCGGAGTCTTCTGCTTTCTCGGCCGCCCGATTTCCCACCTGAGCTATTTTTGCCTTGTATATGGTGGCGAAATTATAATAATAACAATAATAATATCTTGGGACAGCTCACACAACGCTATCTGATCCCAAACTAAGCAGAACTTGTACTATGGAAATCAGACAACTGATATACATACCTATATATTTCTAAATACATACATATTATAGATAAATAACACCCAGACACAGAATAAACCATCGTGCTCATCACACAAACTTTTATCCTGGGTGGGGATCGAACCCACGACTTCTTGTGTAGCAGTCGGATACACTACCACCGCGCTGCAGAGGCAGTCAATTTATGTTTATATTCTAATAATATTGTAGTAGTTTTTCATTGCCTGAAAATAGTGATAAAACGACATTTTTTTCCCATTGGTCGTAGCGTGATGTTATGTAGCCTATAGCCTTTCTCGATATATGGGCTACCCAACAGAAAAATATTATTTCAATTCAAACCAGTAGTTCCTGAGATGGTCGCGTTCAAACAAACAAACAAACAAACTCTTCAGCTTTATAATATTTGTATAGATAACTGACTTTTGCTCGCTGCTTCGCTGATGCAGCTTAGTTCGATATTTTTACCTTTTTTCAATTCTGATGTGTAAACTACTTATCTATTTAATACTGTGAAGTTTTATCAAATTACACGTGTTTTATTATTAGGTAAATTGGGGTAAACGGAAATAATATAGGTAGGGGTAATAAACAAATGCCTTGGCTCTGCTGAGTATTTTTGATCGCAGTCCCACTGCAGGGGCAAAAGCTCCCTTCTGAGACACATGAACCATAAAAATAATCTCAAAACAGAACAAAGAGGAAAGTAATAGCTTAACCACTTTGTTAGAGCGCGTTGTACGCAACTTTACTTTACACCTACCGTGTTTTATGGCAGGACTAACGACTTATAATATAGTTTTTTTTTTAAAGTGTATTTCAAGAAAATTTATATTCCGTCACTTGCATGCGATAAATTAATTAACTACCTATATCAATGACTTAAACTTTACTAATCTTTGGTTACTATTACTAAGTTATACTCTTTAACATTGTATTACGCAATAAATATTTTTTACCTATACTATTAATAATATCTATAATACAATAACATATTTGGACCACTCACTCAATATCATCTGATGCCAAACTAAGCATAGCTTGTACTATGGCAACCAGACAACTGATAAACGTACATATTATAGATAAGATACACCCAGACACAGAATAAACCATCGTGCACATCACACAAAGTTTTATCCTGGGTGGGGATCGACTCACAACCTCTGGATTAGCTGTAAGGGTCACTAACCACGAGACCAACAGGCCCGTTTCATTAAATTTGGGTTACTACTTTCCAAACTTCTATCAATACCGTCTTGAGCTCGTCGATAGCGTTTTGAAAACAGTCACGTTTGAATTCACAACAGAATATCCACGGATAGAAAATATTGCAAGGGTTTCAATTAATACGTTACACTATATCTCTGTCATATGAACAATGACTTATGATACCAATTACTAAGATTGTTTACTTGTTGACGCATTGGGATTGGGTCCAATATTATGGTTAGATATGTAACCAATGTTTGCTCCAATCCCAAGAGGCCTAAGCGCGTTGTTCACGGTTGCAAATCTAATTTGCATATTTGATTAATTGTTGTTAGGAAAGAAAGGCAGAAATAAAATGCAAATCTATTTAAAAGGGTTATTTTACTGATAAGCAACCCTTGGCATACTTGTTCTAGTTATTGCAATCACGTTCAATCCATTTATTTACTGAAATAATTATAATGCAAATGAAATCTTTTCTCATTCGTTCTTAAAGATTTTACCAGAAATTGGAAATAGCTTTCATTATGTAGGTATGCAAACCTAAGCAAAGTGTGTTATAGTAGCTAAGCTACCTAAAAATACGGAGAGTATCTACAGAAGATAGCTAGCATAGCTTGATATCGCCAATTCAACTGTGATTCGGAGCAAAACCATAAAAAAGAGCCCTTGTGCGATTTACAGCGTGGAGCGGACAGTCCGTGGTATGGAACGACGCTCTCCTTCTATGTATAATACAAAGTAAGTAAGCAAAACCGGGGCCGGAATCAACCCATCTATCGGGACTATGTTACTAAACATCAAATTTGTCTATCCTTGCCTCCACGCGAGTTTGGCATTGTTCAGGCAGGGAGTGTTTGGTGAGTGTGATGAAAACCCCGCGAGTGGTCCAAGATTCCATATCAGCGAGCGATGTCTATGTGTATGTTGCTCGAACGTGCGTTGTACGAAGTTTTACTTCTGTACTCTTGACGTTTTGTGGTAGTAATATGTAAATATTACAGTATTCTTTCTGTTAATTTTCGTGTAACTATTTAGGTAAGTGTACGCTTGGCTCGAGTAAATTTTTTGCTTAATTTATTTTATTTGCGTTATATGGTCTTTCTCACCTACCACATTTTATAGAGCTGGCAAGTACCTAGAATTAACGATTAGAAAAAAAAATGGTTGTCTGTAAAGTCGGTTTACAGACGATAATTTAACGTGATACTATTCTTAAGCCGTGTGGTGCCGGCTTAAGAATAGTACCACCCCATCTCTTCCCGTGGGTGTCGTCAAGGCGACTAGGGGATTTCACTCCGGAGGACGGGCAGCAGCGTCCTCTGCGTACGTAAAGCCTTACTGCGATCGCCAACCCGCTCGCCAAGCGTGGCGATTATGGCAATTACCCCCAGGATCTACATACCAGTAGGTTCTACTGGGGAGACCCGTGCCCAGCAGTGGGCCATCATATGGGTTGATATGTAATTTAACGTGAACGTCATAGAAAAACATTGATGACATATCGCCACTGGCGTTCCTTAGCAACCAGTCAATTTTGCGTTGCTTAGCAACCATTACATAACGTGACTTTTTTTCGCGCGGGCGCCCGGTCGTCGATTTATAGGACGTTATCACGTCAAAAACAATTATTACATCAAATTGCATAAGTATGCAGAAACTATACTTAGCTGTTTTAACGTAGACAAAAAAATAAGAGAGAAGCCCAACTTACAAACCGTAGGTTGTAGTATCAAAACTCATCTAGGCGACTGCGTATTTCATGTGGTTTGTTCCAACGCAATGCTATTGAAGAAAGAAAACTGGAAAACTACATTTCCTCAAACAAAGAAACAAAAGAGAAGAAGAAAGATATGTAAAAATGTGTGGCACTCGGGGACTGCCGCCGCCGCCGTAAAGCTGCATAGCATTTTTTATCAACTTATAATTTATTTATTTATTTTTTATTTCAGCAGTTTTTTTTTTTCTTTTCATTATATTTCGGAGCAGCTCGTCTCGTTCCGTGCGAGCTTCGTACAGTCGTAGGTACTATATACATGTACGTTAAGCGAACGCTCGGCCGAACTACATGGTAGGTTTTATTTTCGTTACGGAATTTCTTGATTCGGTCGCCGCGCTCAAAGCCCGCGATAAAAGCTATGGAATAGCTTAAAAACCATCTATCCGCACTAGGCTGTTGAGAAACAATGCCAATATAACTGCATCATACGCCGATTACGGTCAGAAACACTCGACGGATTCAAAACATTTGTTTATTACCCCTATTTCTTTCCGTTTACCCCAATTCACACACAAATACGTGTAATTTGCCCCAACACCTTTTCGACTACAAAATTAATATGTGGCCAAGTCATTACGGTTTGTAAGTAGGTGAGTTAATGCAAGTTTTCCGTGCCAATCCACCGGTCATAAGAACCCGGTTTGACCCAACCTTAATCTAATACTTGACCTCAATAACAGCAAAATGTCTATGAAAAGTTATTCGTAAATTTGTTTTTCAACGTCTAATTGGTCATTAAAATATATAAAACACAGGGATGGCAACTTCAACTTGCTTTTGTTAATAAAGGGGCAAATCTATCTTCGAATAACCCTGCCTATTGTTCGTGAAACTTCGAATATTTCAGCTGGGTAAATCACACGATACGATTTGACGGTCTTCATAATTCGAATGACGCGTTGATCTACCAATCGATACGCGGAAATGCCGAATGTCCTCATTTTGCTCCAACCTCTTTAGTTTAAACATTGTTCGATACTGTCAAAGAGAATTTAACACTGTGTTTGGATAATTTCGACTCAGTGACATCCAAATCAGGTGCTAATTCACGAAACAGTTTGCATAGCGGTTGTCGCTGTTGATAAACAACGCCGATTTTAGCATACCTACCAGTAAAATATTTGACTGTGATCGTAGCGATATCACAAAATACTAACGAGTAGGTATTCACAACTTTTGAATCTTACAAGCTCTTTTTTCTCTGAATATTGCATCTAATAGCTATAGGCATATACTAAGACTGTATAAACTATTATATACAAATCTCCAACGTTCACCACTGGGCTGTAGCATGCCCACCACTTCACCAGGTTGGAGGATTCACCCTTTGTATTAGAAGGTCGAGACTCCCCTTGTCCTCCACAAAGACTAATGCCAAGACTACTTCTAATAACGTATTTTTGTCCACAGATTTCAAGGTAGAAGGCTATCCAGTACTCGTGTTCTTCCATGGCGGCGACTTCGTACGAGGCAGTGCTAACAGTGTCAATCCCTTCCAACTGGTGCTCAAACAAAGGGTAACTAACTAACTCTACTTACATCATCCATCAATGTACGATAAGTGGCCACTTAGCCATTCAGAGTCTGGGTTCCATTGCGAGCCGAACGGAGTTGGTTGAACGTGCAAGCAGTTAATTTCAAACATAGTTTCTACCAATTTATTCATATACTTAGGTATTTGTAGTAGAGGCGTTTTAAAATTTATCTGAATTACGTTTTACTCAAAATTCAACTCTTTTCATTTATGTCATAAAATTAAACGACGAAATTACTGTTTTATTCACGCAAGTAGAATATGATTTGACATGTTAACAGATGTGAGAGAAAACTTTTTGCAACTTAATGTAAAATGCTTATATTATTTCCTTTCCGCAGGCATTAACGTATTTAAGTTAAAGTCAATTTAATAAGTGTGTGATTATACATAGTCATGCAATGAAAACGCATTTTGGAATTGTGATTATATGGTCCGAATGAATCACTTTGTCGAGTTATTTAGTATAATATCTAGCAAGAGTTAGGTAAAGTAATAAAATGGATATTTCTCTTTCGAAACGAGTAGTCGGTGTGTAGAAAATCAAGTTAAAAACTATGACCAAACCGAATTAGCATACCCCGACTTCACATGGTACTTGTTTGTGACACCTCGAGGGTGTTATTTAGAACCAGCCTCTGCCTGCTGTAACAAAGTAACACTTCTCACAGCGCCGGAGAAGATGGGATTCATAAGATCTGGGCGACAATGTTTGACCAATACAAACTTGACATTTCTTCATCAGTGTCACCATTAATAGCATTTATTAACAATCATCGTCATCAATAATTATTACCAACCTCTGTCGCCAATTATCATCGTCAATAACCATCATCCGTCATCATTAACTCGTGATCGATACTTTTCCTAGGATCAAATACAACTACTTTGTCATTATTCATAATGACTCGCTATTATACATAATCTCGAAATAATTATATTTACTTTTACATATAGATAATGACAATGCCTAGACCGTCGGGAGAGATAGCGGGCCAGTCTGAAGATTGTTTCGCAGGACCACCCCGATAATATAAGCAAAATTTATTTACTGTTATTTATTTTCATGCACACTTCCACATGCCCCAGTTACTAGTAACTTGGTGTTAGATTGAACATAACTACAGAAATGGGGTTAGAAATACCATAACATGTTCAATATAACATAATTTAGGTCAGTAAAGAACAGTTTCAAACTCCTCGGAGTATTATTGACATTATCTCAATTTTGTGAAAACTTTTGTAATATTAGTTTCTAGTTTAATATTAGAAAAGTTGTAGGTCATTTATTCATTGGTATAGTAGGCTACTTTTCCGATGTTTTAGATAACATTTGAATAAAGTCAACGTTTAATTTTGTTTATAACAAGAAATGTAAAAGTATTTTTAATAAAGCCAATCTGATGAAGTTTGGAAAGCATATACCAATTCAAATCATGTAGACTACTTTTAAAAATGTATTCTTTTCTTTCAGGTAATATTTGTATCCGTCGCTTACCGTCTAAGTATATTTGGATTCTTCTCAACATTGGACAATGAAGCCCCAGGAAATTTTGGTCTACTAGACCAAGTAGCTGCTTTAAACTGGGTAAAGAACAACATAGATGCCTTTGGTGGCGACCAAGAAAACGTCTGTATATTTGGTCACGACGCAGGAGCAGTCAGTGTTACCTTGCATTTAATATCATCATATTCAGCCGGACTCTTCGCAAAAGCTATAGCAATGAGTGGAAACGGATTAGCTCCTGAAACTGTCAACGTAGCGACAAAAGAAATCTTAACAGTTGATAAAGTAGCAGTGGCATTCAGTTGCTTCAGAAAACCAACGTACCAATTACTAGATTGCCTCAGAAGGGTACCAGACCAGGCTCTTATAGATATTGCTGGACCTCTAGGCAAATGGAATCCGATTGTTGATGGCGGTTTCAGTAATATTACCAGCCCATTTTTACCAGAACTTCCAAGCAAACTGTTCCAGGACGATGTTTTTTCCCCAGTTCCATTTCTAGCAGGTTACACCAGTATGGAAGATGGGCTTTTATTACAAAAGGACGATAACGGCGATACAGGCATAAGTCAGAGAGAATTTGACTCTATGAGGGAAGAAATCATCCTGTCAGATATTACTATAGATAATGGTTCATGTTTCACAAACCAGCATCATATACAAGATGCTGTTGAATTTTTCTATAAACCTATACCTCCGACCACAAACGAGACTGTTTTAAGGAAGCTATTTGTAGATTTTTACACCGATAAAGTACACGGTGCTACCACATATCAGTTAGCAAAGCATATTAGCGCACACGCACCAGTCTATCTCTATAGGTTCGATCTGAAACCCTTTTCAGATATAGTTAATGAAGGTCTGCCAGAATGGATAGGTGTCCCTCACAATTTTGATTTAATATTCACATTTGGCATGCCATACTTGGCCTTACCCGAGGATTTAAGTAAATGGGATCATAGAGACAAAAGTATTTCAGAAATCATAATGAGGATGTGGTCCAATTTCGCGTGGTATTCGAATCCAACAAATTCAGGTCTAATTATAGATTGGCAACCTTTTGAAATTGAAAAGCCCGGGTATTTGATAATTGACAGGCAGAATTTTACAATGAGTACTCCAGCGACAGTTAATTACAAAGCTTTTGAGTTTTGGACAGACTTTTATCCAAAAGTTGTTGAAATTGGCACGAAGTGTTGTAAAGAGGTAGCCGACGATTCCAGCGCAAATTCCATTGTAACAACTAGGATTATTAACAGTCTAATACTTTTATACATTACTTTAGTTCTTATTTCATAACGAAGACAAAAACAGTTGTAAAGTCATGGTTATTTTTGTATAGTCTATTGAGAAATGTATTTTAAGTAAATCAATATTTCTTCAGTACCAAATAAAATATTTACCTTCCAAAGAAATATTCGTGCAAATAAAACTCTTCTAAATGTGTTGTTGTTTCTTATTTGCGCCTGGAGTCAAGAGTCAAAGACTGGGGTCATGTTCAAAGGTCAATGTTTATGAAATTACCAAATTCTGATCATAAAAGCTTAAGGTCGATGTGGCACGCTCCATACTTATCTAACGGGTACTCAATGAGCTGCCGCCGACTTTTGAAGTATCTATAAACATGGAAGATCAATCTACTGATAAATATAATATATTTTATTCAATTCAATTTCGTTCTTACACCTATAACCTGATATAGCAAAGATATGTTCATTTCATAAATGAAATGAATATAACTTTGCTATATATTTGCTATATCATCTATATATTAAAATTACCAGCATTTGAAGAGTATTCCCTAAAGGGAATACTCTAATTACCAGCATTTGAAGAGTATTCCCTAAAGGGAATACTCTTCAAATGCTGGTAATTTTCACCCCCGATGAAAATGAAGATTTAATAACTTGATGCACGGTACAAGTTTCAAATTTTTAAAAGGAGTAACAATAAAAATATAAACGGGCAGTATATATGGGTAGTATGTACCTATGTAAGATAACCCAAAGCAAGACCACAATTTTATTAACTTTCCTTCGAAAATTTGGAAAAGGTACTAGTTAAGTAACTAGTCTATATTAGACTTGTGCAACTGAGAATTATTATTTTTATTGTATTAGGGTAAGTTTCCCTAATTATTATAAGCTTTGTTTTACAGTCATGTCACGTCTGCGCTGATGCATCAATAAGTATGCGAAACCGACGCAAGTCGGCGCTGATTCGTCATCGTCACCAAAAACGTTTTTTAGCTTGGTTTTACAGCCATGCTGATCGTCAGCGCTGATGCATCAAAATCATGCAAATCACGCTGATCCGTTACATTCAGAAACGTTACATTTAATTACAAGCATATTGATGCTTTGGCGTTAGCGATTAGCATGACTGTAAAACCAGCCTAAAAACTTTTAAATAAAAACGAAACTATCACAAAGAAGCCAATACTGAAAATCATTCTTTTTATTGTATCAGATTAACTTAGCCTAACAATTTTAAAAGCGTTTAAAGTCAAACTAAACGGGCACAAGAAAGCCGAAACACCAAGCAATTTAATTCAAAGCCTATATTACAAATGAAGTAAATTGTATTAGAAATATAAATTGTACAGCCAACATAACCTATTTTCTAACAATCGTTCTCGTGCTTGGCCGCCATTACTCACAAAACTTACGAACGTTCAAACGTCAACTGCTACGATAAAGAGTGAAACAGCGTTTGGCAAATATTTCTGCACTCTATAACTCGTGCACTGTGGAATAGCTTTGAAATATTTTGTAGTATTTTATGCAGTTTTTACTGGACTTTATTTGTAATGTTGTTGAATGATATCTAGTAATGTGGGTCACACATTTTGATAAACTGAATCTTGGTGAAACTCACCCTACGATTGCAAGTCTGATTTTCTTAACCTCTAGGATTCCGTCGCTTCTTTACTACAAGAAATTACGTTAATATACATACAGGGTGATTCGTAACATACTAATCACGTCCCGCTTGTTTCTTCTTTACATTACATTAAATAACTTTGTAATATGAGTTTAACCTACCACCTAATTTTGTCACAACCACTTTCACGTCAGTGAGACCCTGGATTAAAATCGTTGTTTTATTGTCAGGTTTAGGGCCTAAATTGTATAATAAACAACGATTTTACTCCAGTAAAATAGTTTGTAGGTGGTTAAAGCTATAACTTCAAAAACATGTGTTAGGTGGTAAATGGTAAATTTATCAAATTTAATTCAAAAGTGGTATTACAAAGTTATTTAATGTAATGTAAAGAAGTCACGAGCGGAAGGTTATTAATATACACATTACAAATCATTCTGTAGGTATCTACTTTTGTTCAAACTACTATTGGTGATTTTCCTGTAGGGTTTTTGCCCCTAGATTAGGTAGGTATATTTGATTCATGGAAAATGTTGAACTACGAGTATTCTTCCGCTGTTAAATGTTCCTTATGCTCAATCATATATTGCGTCATTAATAGCAATAAACTGAAGACTGCACTAAAATATGACTATTGGTACGAGTGGATTGAATTGAATAAATTGAATAATAAGACAATACGCTCATATCAACCCATATGATGGCCCACTGCTGGACACGGGTCTCCCCAGTAGATCCTGGGGGTAATTGCCATAATCGCCACGCTTGGCGAGCGGGTTGGCGATCGCAGTAAGGCTTTAAGTACACAGAGGACGCTGCTGCCCGTCCTCCGGAGTGAAATCCCTTAGTCGCCTTGACGACACCCACGGGAAGAGATGGGGTGGTACTATTCTTAAGCCGGCACCACACGGCACCACGCTCAAGTTGTCATAATTATTTCGTTTGAATTCTATGTTATGTATCTAAGTAAGGGAAAGCGTTAATGGTGACTGACTGATGTCCCGATATTAAAAGTTGGTGATGCTGGGGCAGAACTTTCGGATTTTTAGGGATCTGATGCCACATCCGAATTTACACGTGATTAAAATGGCGCATGTACCGATTTTGAACTGACCTCTTTAGTCATTAGGATGAAGATAGTATCTGAATGTAGTCCAGACTATAAATCTATCTAATATATAAAGTTAGGTCTTGTTATGATTACCCAAGAGTCGCGATTTAAATCGAAATTCCGGTTTTATTAGTTTAGGTTCTCCGAAATTAGAGACACTAGATTTAGTACACGGAGTAAGTGGTGAAATAACGCCTAGCAAAATTATGTTTCGAAATCCGCGAACACAATTTTTGCTATGCCTTTTACTTATTTTTTGGCCAAAAAGAAACGCTCTAACCGAGTTTAGGTATCTGATCTACTTATATTAAATTAGAAACACATAATTTTTTTGGCTATATTAATTACCAACCAATGTACGCGCCTCTTATTCTTCCTCTATTTTTTTTTTAAGATAACTATCAAAGTGGGACTGAGGGTCCCACATTACTAGCAATCCTGTTAACCCCTCAGCTAAGCTCAATAACTTGTGTGAGGAGTGGGTTTAATGGGTAGGATTTGCATTTTTCACAATTGCGAGTCTGATGCCTCAGCCATTAGGCTACCGCCGCTTCTAAATACATTAAGATATTAGTGTAGGCATTTCGTATTCACCCAGGCAAAACATCCTCGCTGTTAATATCTAGCTTAAAGTGTGTTAAAAACTCAAGATATAAACAAGTTTTTTTCTTCTTCTAGCAAATTGCGCAACAACTTAAGTAATACCTAAGTAATTTTTAGAACATTATAAGATGTGCTAGTTATTACCTACCTGACAAGTCCATTGTTTGATCATAATTAATTACTTAGGTACCTACTTACCTAAAAAGGTATTTATACAAACTGAAACTCAAATACCTAGTTATATTTCGTAAAACCTAATCAATGATTGTTTGAAAACGTCAAGTTAGAAAAAAATGGTTGCTTGTAAAGTAGGTTAACGGACTCGGACGGATCGTCTTAAGAAAACATTGATGACATATCGCCATTAGCAATGCTTAGCAACCAATCAATAACGTTAGTTTCAATTGTATCGCATGCCATGTCGCTGCAATCGCTAGTCACTGTTTCTTAGCAACCAACCAATAACGTGACTTTGCAATATATGTTCGCAAACTTTAGAGTTCAAAACGAGTAGAGTCTACCCGTGACCACGGCCGTTGCAATACGGTCGAAACGTCGGGAAATAAACAAAACCTTAAAATAAAATATTTACGCGATTAAGACCCGTAGCTTATAAAATTCTATAATGTATACAAATCGCGAAAGTTTACGAACATATATGTGACTTTGTTTAGCCTTTTTCGTGCGTGCACCCAGGTTCTTATTCACTATCTTTTTTTTCGTTTTCGCGTCAAGCCTGCGCTTCTTACTGTCATAATCTTATCATAATGTTATTTAAAGAGCTGCGCTTAGAAATGTATCGCGCATGCGTACGGACATCTTTGAACACACCGCGCATGTGCCAGATCGCGCGGGCTCCTCGCGAAAACGAAAAAAAAACATAACGAATAAGGACCCCGGTCACCGATTCATAAGACGTCATCACGTCAAAAATTAAGTTAGGCGGCAGTTTCAAATAGGTAAGTACATAGGTAAAAGCTGCCAAGAAACTCTTGTGCTGTTCATTAACACATTTTATTACAGTAATGAATAACGGAACAAGGATAACTAAACAAAATACGTAAGTAAATATTAAGGTTAACCGCAAAGATGTAATGCAAGTAGGTAGGTACTACGACCGGAGCGGGGCATAACACGGTGTGGCCAGCCAAGAACAGTTAACGCATCAACGTCATTGCTCATGGTCGCATGAGTATTTACCTATAAGGGTGGTTTCAGATTACCGGTTTTTTTACGCATGTAAGCGTAGGCCACACCGCCAGATAGCGAGCGAGCTAGCGTGCTGGCGGGCGATGCGAGGCGTAGGAAACTTTACAACTAAGCAAAACTATAGCGAGCTAAACTAAGTGGGTACACCGAAAACTACTGACGGGCGAACGTTTCACCTCTTTTCATACCGCGAAGTACTTCTGTACTGTACGAAGCTACGCTTATACGAGGTAAACGAATAATTTCGCTGGAATCGTTGGATATTTCGTTCCCACCTCTATAGTTCGCGGTTGGAGCCGAAATATGAAAAGAGGTAAAACAAGGCTCCCCCGCCTCGCTCGCTCGCTCGTCAGCTGGCGGTGTAGCCTGCGCTTTATGCTCATTGTGGGACATGAACTGTCATGTTTAATAAAAATTATTTAATATGTTAGTCAGACGAACGTATCGCATATGAACAATATATAAAATCGAGATATCAAAAAAAAAGTCAACTTCCAGGGAAATAGGTACTAATAAAATCGAGGGAACTTAATCAATCAATTACTAGGTACATCACCTATTAATGGAAATTTCATGGCATAGTTAGGTACTCCTTTTACTTTTACCTACTCGTTTTAGTTTATAACTTTGGTGTCTTGTAATCTAGAACAATATTAGAAAAATATATAATCAAATAGCAAAAACACCATCCAAATCTTATCAGTAATTCTTGAGAAAATCACAAAAATACAGGGTCAAACATGGAACCACGTTTGTTAAAGCCGGTTTATTACGACTATAAACGCGCCAAACAAAGGTTAATCTGAAAGAGTTCTAATGGCAGTCTACGTAGAATAATTAAAATCTACTTTCAATGATCAATGTTACGCACAAAACCATTACTTAGGGATCGCAATAAAGGTGACCTAGTGAATTAGTCACATGAGGAAAATGTTTGTATGCACTTAGGCGTCTCCTGGAACTTGTGGTCATAAAATATGGCATAAGTAAATCTTTTGTATTTGCAACAAATTACCGAAGCGGATCATCATTACGTACCTATGTTAATTAAGGTGTTTACGAGCCGTTTCTGAAGGATTTGCGAAATCTCTCAGATACGTTTCTTGGCTGAATTGATGTCAAATGCCAAAAGAACCGTTTTTCATGATATTTACCATGTCTAGCTAGACGCACGGCAGTGTCTGACACACTGCCGTGCGTCTAGCAAGAGTTAGTTTTAAAAAAGTTGATAATGGACTAAAATCTAACCCCCTTTGACAGTATTTTAACCACTACTACTACTAGTACGGCGCATAGGCATTTTGACATTTAAACCACAATTTGGACGTTCATTTGACAAAAATTTAATGGAAGCCTTCTTGTGTCATTCGATTTGGAATTTGAAATTGCTGTCACTTAGTACAGGGTACTAGTACAATATATGTCAATGGGTTTAACTTACAAATTATCTTTCTTCTGTTAAGTATATTTTAAACAAAATGGGCAACGAATGTTCACTTGCAATGTACTTTTTCAATATAAAATTGATGTGCATATGTAAAATTTACTAGTGTAAATATGTATTTTTGTTTAGCGTTAAGTAGATGTGACAGTAAGAAGAGACAGTGTTTATGTAATGTTGTGCCTGCAATGCCCTCATTAACTGTTTCACAGGTATGTACTTAGCTGCTAGCCATTTAAAAGAATTATCTTTGGTGTTACATTTGATTAAAGATTGTTTAAATGTATTACATAGGCACATACCCTGCAGAATTTGTATTCTGCAGGGTATGTGCCTATTATGACGATAACAACTTTTATAACTTTTTGAATCGTTATTTCTCAGAAAGGATGGCTCGTAAGAAAAAAAGTATTGATACATTTTTTATAGATAATTTTATGATCTACAATTTTTGTTTGAGGTACTTTTATGATAAAACTTACCGTTTTGCTGAAAATCGCGAAAAACTCATTTTTTTTACCTTTGACCTGAATTAAATTTTTTCCTACAGGGGAATGATGGGGAACTTCTAGACATGGTTTATAATTATATTTTGAATAATTTCACTGAAATTCAGCTTGTTGGGACTTTATGTAACTTCACTCTCATTTTTTGGTCTAAATTGACCGGACTACTAGTTAAAATGCTATCGGTAAAGTATTAAGAATAAGAGGGTAAATTCCAGTGGGATTCATTTAAACCTGGGACATCACCTCATCTATAGGTATATAACCTCGAACGGAACACCTAATCATATTCCTAATCCCTTCTGACGAAGGGAATAGGAATCCTGATGGAAATTTTAGATTTCGATCAATTGACTGATATTAATATCACAAATTAATTTGGAATACTAGCTGACCCGCGCAACTTCGTCTACGTAAATTTTCCCTATTTTCTTTTTTGCTTCCTTTTTTTTTTACAACATTTTTCATTGCTGCTCCGCTCCTATTGGCCGTAGCGTGATGTTATAACCTGTAGCCTTCCTCGATAAATGGGCTATCCAACAATAAAATATTTTTTCAATGCGGCTCAGTAGTTCCTGAGATTATCGCGTTCAAACAAACAAACAAACTCTAAGGGGTATGAAAAATAGATAGTAGCCGATTCTCAGACCTACTGAATATGCATATAAAATTTCATAAAAATCGGTCAAGCCGTTTCGGAGTCTGCGTAAATTTTCCCTTTTTTCTTCCTTTTTTATTACAACATTTTTCATTGCTGCTCCGCTCCTATTGATCGTAGCGTGATGTTATAACCTATAGCCTTCCTCGATAAATGGGCTATCCAACAATAAAATCTTTTTTCAATGCGGCCCATTAGTTCCTGCGATTATCACGTTCAAACAAACAAACAAACTCTTAGGGGTATGAAAAATAGATGTTGTCCGATTCTCAGACCTACTCAATATGCACACAAAATTTCATGAGAATCGGTCGAGCCGTTTCGGAGGAGTTTAACCACAAACACCGCGACACGAGAATTTTATATATTAAACTAGCTGACCCGCGCCACTTCGTCTGCGTAAATTTTCCCTTTTTTTTTTTACAACATTTTTCATTGCTGCTCCGCTCCTATTGGTCGTAGCGTGATGTTATAACCTATAGCCTTCCTCGATAAATGGGCTATCCAACAATAAAATCTTTTTTCAATGCGGCCCAGTAGTTCCTGAGATTATCGCGTTCAAACAAACAAACAAACTCTTAGGAGTATGAAAAATAGATGTTGTCCGATTCTCAGACCTACCCAATATGCACACAAAATTTCATGAGAATCGGTCGAGCCGTTTCGGAGGAGTTTAACCACAAACACCGCGACACGAGAATTTTATATATTAGATTAACTTGTGATATTAATATGAAGTCTTGTTTTGATTCTACATAGACCAGTTGACCGTACTTATCGCTAAACAAGGGGAAAATAACTTAATTAGATAAACGTACCTACACCATCAATAAACAAGCTAATGTGTGCACATAAAAAATGGCCGACACATGAGATAATATCTATAATATCTTGGGACAACTCATAGAGAAACAACAGAGCCTGTACTATGGCAACCACACAATTTATAAACATATATCTACTTAAATATTAGTATTTCGACACATAAGCCTCCTTAATCACCTAAATTGGAAATGTTATAAAAAGCATATAATTAGAATTAGGGAGACAAATTATGCTTTCTGGCATAGTTTGTATATTTTGTTGTAGGTCAGAGAAATTAAAAGACTAGAAAGTTACAAACCCTTTGGTTGGGCCTTATTATACTGTGGTGGTATAATCACACATCAATTTTTAAAAGAAAAAAAAAGGCCCTAATACAAACTTGTTATTTTTTGCTAATTTAGCAACCCAACACTCCCTAAAAAAGTCTTAAAATTAAAAAGAAACAAACATAGCATAACAGCTCTCTCTGGGTTCATGAGTTGAGCCTTCCGTGTCCCAGGCCACAAAGTAAGTATTTTGAGGGAGAGAGGGAAGGGAGGGTGATGAAATAAACGGTTGTGGTTTATTTTAACCAACTTTGATAAAGGAGACATTTCGAAAACGTCTGAACTGCTTTTGGAATGGTTATTTTGAGCACCTTTCCCAACAGGCCTTATTTACCTCAAGTACCTTATCCATACTAATATTATAAATGCGAAAGTAACTCTGTCTGTCTGTCTGTCTGTCTGTCTGTCTGTCTGTCTGTCTGTCTGTTACTCTTTCACGCCTCAACGGCTGAACGGATTTTGATGAAATTTGGTATGGAGATAGTTTGAGTCCCGGGGAAGGACATAGGATAGTTTTTATCGCGATAACCGACATCCACGCGGGCGGAGCCGCGGGCGAAAGCTAGTTATACATAAATGACACCCAGACAGTATAAACCAACGTGCTCGTCACACAAAGCTTACGACCTTCGGCTTAGCAGTCAGGATCACTAAACACTAGACTAACAGGTCAGTAAAAATAAATAAAAGCTTAGTTATGATCCATCTCGATTATGTACACTTTTCTAATAAAAAAAATGCACCAGAATCTGTTTATTCGCTGGGAGTTACGATGACACAGGCAGACACACTGATTCACGGAAATCTAATTTACGTTTGTTGGTTTATAACCTCGCAGATTTTTTTTGTTCAATTTTGTTGGTGTCTAAGGGAGCGTCCATAAATTACGTGAGGTGTTTTTTAAATTTTTTGTATGGTGAGATGTCGTGGGATTTTATTCAACCCCCTCCCCCATCCCCCAATCTCACGTAAGATTTTTCAAAATGTGGGTTTCTTACGTAAACGCGTTGGATTGTTATTGTAAAAAGAAAAAAAAATGCTTCGTGCTTTTATTCACGACTAGTTAAGACTAGTAATCAATATTGCTGAGAGTTTAATTAAAAGTGTAATAAAAATTTTACAGTAGAATATTTAAATCGTAACTACTGTGATTAAAAAAAGAATATCTACTCTAATTTTAGTAAATGGAGAATCATGCGCGGTCTCAAGAGAGACTATTGGTACCAACATGTCCATATGATTTTCAGTAAAATCATCTGCTCCTTCAACTTCGTTCTGATCTAACCACTCTAAGCCGTTGGCGCTTGCGCACAGTAACTCTAATGAGTTACTGTGCGCAAGCGCCAACGGCGACGCGCTAGACGAGCTAATGCTCGTCTTGCGTGTCGCTGCCACTCAGCTCGTACGCTCTCGTTCATCGAGTCGCGCTTTCGGCTGACAGTGGCGCGAAAACAAAAAGCCGTTGGCGCTTGCGCACAGTAACTCTAATGAGTTATTGTGCGCAAGCGCCAACGGCGACGCGCTAGACGAGCTAATGCTCGTCTTGCGTGGCGCTGCCACTCAGCTCGTACGCTCTCGTTCATCGAGTCGCGCTTTCGGCTGACAGTGGCGCGAAAACAAAGGACGGGCTACACTGTACCGTAAATTCAGATTAAATTGAACTATTTGGTATAAAACAAATATGGTGGTTTGACAGTCAGTAGATGTATAACGTCGAAGTATGGATGAAATTATTTTCTTTCGAAGGAATTAGTGAATGATCTTAATCGTATTACGATTCCGCTTCAGATTAAATCTTAAGCATGTACAATCTGAATTCATCATCTTCATCTTCAGCCTATCGCAGTCCACTGCTGGACATAGGCCTCTCCAATTGCACGCCACTTTGTTCTATCTTCGGCTTCTCGCATCCAGCTCCTGCCAGCCGTTTTGCGTATATCATCACTCCACCTGGCTTGAGGGCGTCCTACACTACGTTTGTCAATCTGGATTAAATGGACCAAAATAGTTTTTTTTTTATTTTAATAAAAAAAAAAATTGCGTGAAATTTGCCGAGTTCCCCTCACTCTCCAACGTAAGATTAGATAAGATTCGACTCGCCCCCTCCCCCCTTAAACATCTCACGTATTTTATGAACGTCCCCTAATCTATCTACATTATGCAAATCAAACAATGCAAGATTTAAAATGTTTACATATCCTGCATAATTATGTAAAACATACTTACCTACATAAAGCAAACATACAGTTCGTAGACATTGTCACTGTCCTGTGGTCCTGTCCGAACTGTTTCGTGCATATTCGGTTGGCAGTGGCGCGGTGGGAGTGTGTCCGACTGCTACGCAAGAGGTCGTGGGTTCGATTCCCACACGGGACACCACTTTGTTTGATCCACAAATTGTTGTTCCGAGTCTGGGTGTACTTTGTGTATGTGATTTGTATGTTTGTAAAGTCCCCCGCGACACATGGCTTGTACCCTACAGAGGAAGTCATCTTTTAAAAAAAAAAAAAAAAAATTTTTGGTGTTCATACAAATTGAAAGTACTTAGTAGATAAGTACTTAATAAAAATAATTCAGATCAAATTAGACTGGGGACTTGGGCAACCCCCAAATCAATCAATCCCCCAATCTTTTTAAATTAGTTTAAATAGTAAGTAGGTACGTATTTAATTTTCTTAAACTTCTTAATTTCATTCACGTACCTATGTACATTCGTAAACGCATCTGTATGTTTCACCCAACGACCGGTCGTTGGTTTCATCTCTCGGATCAATGACATTAGTTAATGTAAGTGCCTATAGCAAAGAGGCGAAAGGACTATAAAAAAACCGGCCAAGAGCATATCGGACCATGCTCAGTGTAGGGTTCCGCAGCCTTAAATAATAGCATCAGCAGAAGAGCGTATGTTCATGGCACTTACGCCCTTTTGTTGAGAAAAGTAGTTTTTCGGCTATAACTTAATGATGGTATATCCGATCATGTCCGAAATAATTTTAGTTTAAAGTATTTATTGAGCGCTACCTTTGGGATTTTTTTCATATATTTGGTCACACGGTTCAAAAGTTAAGAGGGGACACAATTTATGCAACTTTCAAATCGATTAATTATTTCCAAAAATATTCACTCAATCAAAAAAGTTTATTAGGCACATTATAATGCTTTTTAAAGTCTAATTTAAAAAAAAATCAGCTTCTGTTACATGTGCCCCTAAAAATATTTATTTTTATTATTTAGCTAGCAAACTAAGTAACGGCCAGAAGACACCTTTTCACCAAATTTCATCAATATTCATTGAGTAGTCTCAGAGTAAAATACCTGTGACATACAGACGGACAGACAGACAGATAGACGGACATGACAAAACTTCCGTTCAGGGTTAAGGGTTCTGTTTTGGCTACGGAACCCTAATAAAAACCATGACTGTGATAGCTTTTTGTTGATTTTTTTTATTTAATTAGTTTTTTTCAATTGTATCGCATGTCTCTGCAATCGCTAAAACATTGATGATATTGTAATAAACACATGGTTGTTTATATTATGTTCTAGCTGTGACAGATTTAGTGGCGTGACGGCCAATATTTCAGCCTATCAGCAGGCGGATCACGATTATCACGTAAAAAAAATATTAAAGGTTAGTAGGCACATCATTAATAAAATTAACTATCTCATAAAAATGTTCCAAGACGTCCTATCCAGATGTGCATCTGTGCGTAAAGAGTGAAGTTGGATGACATAGATTGACCGCAAAATTTTAAATGTTTATTAGCCTCTGGGCCTTATTTACCTCAGGTAGCTACCTTATTATACTTATACTAGCTGTCCCGCGCAACTTCGTATGCGTAATTTTTCCCCGTTTTGAAACATTTCTCGTCGCTTCTCCGCTCCTATTAGTCGTAGCGCGATGTTATATCCTTCCTCAATAAATGGGCTATCCAATAAAAAAAGAATTTTTCAAATCGGACCAGTAGATCCTGAGATCAGCGCGTTTAAACAAACAAACAAACAAACAAACAAACAAACTCTTCCACTTTATAATATTAGTATAGAGTATAGATAACACCCAGACAGTATAAACCACCGTGCTTATCACACAAAGTTTATGACCTTCGACTTGGCAGTCAGGGTCACTAAACATTAGACCAACCAGTCCAGTGAAAATAAATAAAAGCTAAGTTATTATCCATCTCGATTAAGTACAGTTTCTATTAAAAAAATGCACCAGAATCTGTTCATTCGCCGGGAGTTACGATGACACAGGCAAACTCACTGATTCACGGAATCTAATTTATGTTTGTTGATTTATAACCTCGTAGTCACCAATCTACGAAAATTATGCAAATCAAACAATGCAAGATTTAAAATGAAAAAGTTCACATATCCTGCTTAATTATTTAAAAACATACCTACCTACCTACCTACCTATAAAGCAAAAACATGCCGTTCGGTGACATTAAATTTATTGTACACTATTAAAGTAACTATCTCATAAAAATGTTCTAAGATGTGTCCTATCCAGAAAAACTTAGTTTAAAAAAAAAAGTAAGTAAGTAGCATTTATTTAAATAAAACGACTCCCGCATTAGGATACAAGCCCTGTGTCGCGGGGGACTTTACAAACATACAAGTCATGGACACAAAGTACACCCAGACGCGGAACAACAATTTGTCGATCACACGAAGTAGTGTCCCGTGTGGGTGGATCGAACCCACGACCTCTGGCGTAGCAGTCGGATGCACTCCCACCGCGCCACAGAGGCTGTAGACTGGACGTATAGACTTGGACTGCGACAAAATTAACCACTCTCTAGAAAGAGACAACGCTACTTTCTGGACAATACCTGTCAAATAGACTGGGCCGGACGAGTTTTTTCTCTCTTTCACGCTATGCAGTCTATATTTACTTTTTAATTGAGAGGGACGGCGCGGTCCAGGTCAATAGTAAGGTATAAACGTATAATATATAATGGTAAGTAGGTACCACTCACGCTGCATAGTAAACAAAAAATAATTTGCATTTTTATTACTATGAGTTCGCATGCAAACCGATTTAAAAAATCTACTAACATACTTATTTGCAAAGATAACTGTGCCATACCATAAACAAAAAAAAAAAAAAACGCGAGCGAAACTAACCCACTTCACTCATTAAAAAATATTGCTACATGAGGAGTGATTTTATAAACGTGTTTTAAATCAAAATCTTATAAAACTTCTCACACGTATTATAATCAAAATATTTCGTATACCTAAACTTATTCGTATGAAACCGGTGTGTGTGGAATTAAAACTGACGTAGCGGCTCAAGATCGTATGGATCTAAGTTTTCCTCTTTGGTTTTTTGTTTGCAAATGGCGGTAAAACAGAACCAGTACGTTTAACAACTTTATACTGAGTGGTCGTATTTTTGAAAATTGTGTTGTTTACAAAAATACTATGATGGTAAGTGTTTACTACGTATTCATTATTCTAGAAAGGTTTAATATGTTTCTCGTGTGTTTTTTTAAGTAATAAATTAATAGTTGAGTTGAATGATCAACAGTTAAGTTAGTAAAAATACTTTACCATCACATTTTATCAATGTCATTCGAGATCGAGACATAAGATAACATTGACATTTTGAGTAGCATCATTTATAATAGGTAATGCTTGCATGGCCAATTAAAACTTATAAAGGTAGGTAGATTGTTATTAAGTTTAGAATAGTATAGAGTACGTACCTAAACCTCACTAATATTATGAATATGAATCCGTAAGTTTATTGACGATGGATCTTTTACACCAAAACTTCTGAAAGGATTTGTATAAAACTTAACAGTAATGTAGTTTTTACATCAAAATAGCACATCGGGCTTTCAAACCTGCAGTCTGTCTTCAATCACGATATTTACGGGATCTCGCATATAAATTGACTGCCTCTGTGGCGCGGTGGGAGTGGGTCCGACTGCTACGCAAAAGGTTGTGGGTTCGCTTCTCACACGGGACACCACTTTGTGTGATCTACAAATTGTTTTTGCGAGTTTGGGTGTAATTTGTTTTCTTGACCAGGGCATGTACTGTACTGCGATAGTCGTCTTTAAAAAAGTGATACTTTTTGTAAAAGACAAAGCAACGAAGTAATAAACTTGTTTGAATTTAAATGCCTCGGTGGCGCGTGCAGAGCTTTTATAAGAAAACTTTAAATATTTGGTCGAGTTCGTTGTGTTTATTAAAAACCAGGCAAGAGCATGTCGGACCATGCTCAGTGCAGGGTTCCCTAACCTTGAATAATTGCATCAGCAAAAAGAGCGTAAGTTCGTGGCACTTACGCGCTTTTGTTGAGAAACGCAGTTTTTCGGCAATAACTCAATGACAGTATATCCGATCACGTTCGAAATAAGTAATTTTAGTTTAAAGTATTTATTAAGCGCTATACACATGGTTCAAAAGTTAACGTGGGGGACACGATTTATGCAACTTTCGGAGCGATTATTTAAAAAAATATTCACTCAATCAAAAGTGTTAATTAGAAACCTTAATTTTTTTTTAAACGACCTGTCGAATGATATGCCACACATTGATGTTTGATGAAAAACATTTTTTTAGCTTCTGTTACATGTATGGAGTCCCCCCCTTAAATTCATTATTATTATTATTATTTAACTATCAAACTTAGTACTACAAGAAACCTTTTCACCAAATTTTATCAATATTTATTAAGGAGTCTTTGAGTAAAATGCCTGTGACATACGGACGGACAGACAGACAGACAGACGGACATGACATAACTAAAAGGGTTCCGTTTTTGCCATTTTGGCTACAGAACCCTAAAAAACGTAATACTTCTTCTTAAGTTCTAAACTAGGTATCGTCTGCCAAACTTTTGTATACCTATTTTAAAGGCAATCTAGCTAGCAGCAGAATAAACCCCTTCGGCTTCCACACTAGTCTAAGTTTACCTTTTTAGGCTTTATATGGACACTAGCTTTCGCCCGCGGCTCCGCCCGCGTGGATGTCGGTTATCGCGATAAAAACTATCCTATGTCCTTCCCCGGGACTCAAACTATCTCCATACCAAATTTCATCTAAATCGGTTTAGCTGTTTGGGCGTGAAAGCGTAACAGACAGACAGACAGACAGACAGACAGACAGAGTTACTTTCACATTTATAATATTAGTATGGATTTTCCATTTGTACCCACCGTTTCATAACGGATTATTTCTGTTTTTATGGTAAACTCAAGTGTAATATTAGTAATATAATCTAAAGACAACTCATACACAGCCACCTCAAAAAAACGAGTAGAACATGTGTGTGATAACGCTCAAACTAGGCAGAATCTTATGGTAACTAGACAACTGATAAACATACATAAATATTTTTAAATACACACATTTAATTAATTAATTATATCCAGACACAAAATTAATAATCGTGCTCATCGCAATATCATGGGAATCTAAAATGCGTTACTCCGCAGTCCCGCAAATCCCGCGGGATTCTGTGCTCGTAACCCAGCACTAGCGCGATTGCAAAAATAGCGCCGGATCCCGCAAAACCGGGATTTTAAGCCCACACCTAGTTTTAAGAGCGAAAGCTTGGATGTATGGATGGATGTTTGTTAATCAAACACGATACAACGGGTAAACTGAATTTTATGATAAACTAGCTGTCCCGCGCAACTTCGTCTGCGTAAATTTTCCCCGTTTTTGTAACATTTCTCATTGCTCCTCCGCTCCTGTTAGTCGTAGCGAGATGTTATATAGCCTATAGCCTTCCTCGATAAATGGGCTATCCAAGAGCGACACCTAGTACGCTTTAAAAATCAATGAAGCCGTGTATACAGGAAAGAGTTTACTATAAGTGTTAGTCGTTGTCTATATTACGATTATGGGAAACGAAAATTCAAGGTTTAATTCATTATCATATTTTTCATTAAGTATTTATGATATTGATCACGTGTAATTAATTAACATTCCCATAATTTTTAACGATAGATCCGGTCAATGACATAATTCGCTTGACAATATGAATTTTTATATTGTATACAATCTGGGTTTCGTGGGTTTTCCCGTCAATTGTCATTGGAGTTTTAATATTGTTAAGTTTCTGTAGATAACAGTGAAATCGGAAATCTTGTAAATTTTATATTTAAGGTTATAATAATGTGTTAATG
Source organism: Herminia tarsipennalis (assembly GCA_945859575.2). Classification (NCBI taxonomy): domain Eukaryota; kingdom Metazoa; phylum Arthropoda; class Insecta; order Lepidoptera; family Erebidae; genus Herminia; species Herminia tarsipennalis. The sequence continues at coordinate 7,963,412 of OX243846.2, forward strand.
TAGTTTTTTTAGGATTATCTAGCAATGTGGGAGGATTAAGTCCCACATTATTAGCAATCTTGTTAACCCCTCTAGGTAAGCTCAAAGGCTTGTGTTAGGAGTGGGTTCACGTCGGTAGTATAATGGCTAGGATTCGAACCCGCGACCTTATTACGATTGCGAGACCGATGCCTTAGCCATTAGGCTACCGCCGCTTACGATGTTTTATTAAAAACCTAAAAGAGGGATAATTAGACGATGGTCAATCGCGTATATTGTAGGGAGAAATATACCTAGTAGGTACCTATCAGCAGCGCAGGAGCGCGAACAAGTGAAAGGTACCTTCCTAAATAAATGGGATATCCATTAATAAAATATTTTTTCAACTCGGATCAGTAGTTCCTGAGATTACAGCGTTCAACAAACAAACACTTCAGCTTTATAACATTAGTATAGATTTAAGTTATAAACGAGTAAATGTATGATATTTATTTAAAAACAATTTGAGTGTCCGCTATTGACTATACAAGTTATCTACGTGTTTACTAAGGCCTATGACACAGTGACTGTTTTCAAAAATTACTATTTGCTTACTACTTTATGACTAAGTAGTTGGTTATTTAGGTAATAAATAGAGAAGAAGTACTTATTTTTTTTTTGTTACATTTTAGTTTTTTATTATTACCTATACCTTTTTTTTATTTTATTACATTTCCGAAAAATTCTGTAACATTTATTTTTTCAGATATTTGATATAAATAGTTAGATATATTTCGGGACTTAATCGCCTGAATTATTTAAAGAAATGAACCTTTATTTACCCGACGTTTCGATCGAATTGCACCGATCGTGGTTACGGGTCGACTCTAAATAATTCACTTTAAATAATTCACGAGATTAAGTCCCGAAATATATCTAATATGTATAAAAATCGCGAAAGTTTAAAAACAATATTTGATACAGGTTTTCAATTAATATATTTCAATGACAACCTGCGCGATTTTGAACACATCTAAGCACTTTAGATAATACCAACTGTAAGCTCCGGTCATTGACCGTTCCTTGATGGACAATTTTATTGGACAGGGACTTACCCTAACAGTTAGGGCCTAACTATCAATAAAATGTTCACTTTAAGTGTCTACAGCAGTAGACTCAAGATATGGATACTTTAAAGAGGAAAATGGCTGTGAACTCCAGACGGGGGTGGGATTGTAAAGGAGCCAACAAAGATACGTCCATCAATCTAAATGGAGTGGACGTCTTCCAAAAACTTATAAGGAGTTCAAACCTCTCATAAAATATATCTGAGTCAGGTACATTTTTCTCCTGTTACAAATCGTAAATTGAACTACATAGTATTCTGATTTAATTTTATTTCTGATTAAAAAAAATTAAAATGTGCCTATTTTTATAGATTTTATTGAGGACATAAAAATGTAAAACGATGACCTAAGATTAAAACTATTCAATAGTACCGTCGTTTTATTTTGAAAATTACGAACTACAAACAGTTTATTATGTTTATTCAAAACGGGTGAACCGGTTTTCAAACAAAGAACGATCCTGATTTATTTAAGTTTACTATTAAAAATCGTGCATCCTCACATCCAAATTTAACTTCATCATTCATCTGCATTTAGGGGCTACGATGACATACTTAGAGGATCACATTAAACTCACAAATCAATTATTACCTATAAAGCCAAAGAGTTTGTTTGTTTGTTTGAACGCGGTAATCTAAGGAACTTCTGATCCGAATTCAAAAAATCTTTCATTCTTAGATAGCCCATTTATCGAGGAAGGCTATAGGCTATATACCATCACGATGCGACTAATAAGAGTTAGTAAATGTTGCAAAAACGGGGAAAATTTACGCATACGAAGTTGCACGGGGCAGCTATTAATTATAAACATTTGCGTCGAGGTTTAAAAAAACAATAGATGCGGCAGACGATGTTACTAATTTCTAAATCTTTTTAAATTCACAGAGAACGTTGTCAACATTATTTGTGTTGACGTCAGCAATAGTGGCAGGTCAACGACCCTCGTTCGCAGGCTCGCGGCCAATCGGCTTTCCGGACGCACCAAACAGGACTACTGCCCCGCCTGATGGGCTTGGAGACCGGTATGTTGAGCTAGATTGTAATGAAAACACTAAATGTTGTCTCTCCGACCATGGAGGTTACAGACATCGAGATAAAATGTAGAGAGGATTCAGGATCTCTTACGAGAAATTCAAGCCGCATTCAAATATTATATGTACTTACATTACAAGAAATCACAGTAGGCACGGATGATAACAGTTTAGTATGTACACGACGTTAGGTACATGATTATCGATGATTGATAGATGTAAAGTGATTAAGACCACCGTAATTATACTTTAACTTTATTTCCCGTAATAACTTAGATAGGTACCATAAACAGGTTAAAAAAAAGCTCGGTAGCGGATACTCGCCATGATGCCAAATCTTATTTTATTATTGTGGCATAGTGATAGCGGGACTTTTTGTCAGTTTTCAGCAGCGGACAGAGTATGATACTAGTATTGTAGGTAGATAGGTAACTACTACCTACTCCTATTGCAAAATTCGTTGCAACACGACTTTTTAAGTCATACTTTTTTAAGTTTTAGTACTATCTATATCTATAGTAATAATATAAAGGGGAAAGATTTGTGTTTTGTGTGTGTGTATGCATGTAATGAATAAACTCAAAAACTACATCACCCGATTTCAAAAATTCTTTCATCGTTGGGAAACTACACTAACCTCGGGTGACATAGGGTATATTTTATCCTTATATTCCAACGGGAACGGGAACTACGCCGGCGAAAATGCGAGGCGTCCGCTAGTTATTGATAAAAAACGAATGAAATTAATCAAATTTAAGGTTACTCTGATTATACTGCGTAAATTTTGTCCCATTATTACAACAATTTTCATTGCTGCTCCTCTCCTATTGGTCGTAGCTTGCTGTAAGACATGACATTGTAAAATTCCTCGATAAATGGGCTATCCAACCGTAAAATATTTTTTTAATTCGGACTAGAAGTTTCTGAGATTATCGCGTTTAAACAAACAAACAAACTCTTCAGCTTTATATTATTAGTATACATTAGGTATAGGTATGCACTCAATATCATGAGTATATGAAGACCCTTTATAACTACCTACATCTTTATGTCATCGTGTAAAACAAACTATATTTTTATTTTCAGTTTCGGCGAAGGAACTACACAAAGACTACCCGTCCAAGCCAATGGGGACAGGGATCTCATCGACAGATTGAGCAAACTGCCCATAGACAAGCAGCCTTTTTGGTTTATCAATTGGCAAGCCATTGAAGCTAATAATAAGAATCCTCAGTCATATCCACAAAGGCCTAGCGGATTCGTTGATCCTGTAGGACCAATCAACGGTGCTGCGTTTTCTAATAACCAAGGATTTTCGAATAGTAACCAAGGTTTTTCAAGCAGTAACCAAGGTTTTTCAAGCGGTAACCAGGAATTTTCAAATGGTAATCCAGGATTTTCGAATAATAACCCCGCTTTGGCGAACAATAACCCAGGATTTACAACTAATAATCAAGGATTTGTAAATAATAATAATGGAGATCCAAATAACAGTTTTACAAACTCCATTAACGGTGTGCCTATTACCGAACTATTTCCTAACAACCCTGGGGCTACAAGCAATAGCAATACTGGTTTTACAAATACAAATCAAGCCTTTTCAGTCCCAAATCAAGGATTTTCACCTCCAAACCAGGGATTTTCACCTCCAAACCAGGGATTTTCACCTCAAAGCCAGGGATTTTCACCGCAAAACCAGGGATTTTCGCCACCAAATCAAGGATTTTCACCACCAAACCAGGGGTTTTTACCACCAAACCGGGTATTTCCACCACCTAACCAGGGATTTTCACCACCTAATCAAGGATCATCCACTAATGGAGTCCCAGTTCATCAAATTCCAAATCAAAATCAAGAATTTTCAAAACCCCAAGAGTTTACTCAATCTTTAATCTCAAACCAACATTTCGAAACCAAGATACCCGGACGTGTGAACTCTACTCCTAGTGTAGACTCGAGATTCTCGAGTACTTCATTCTCAAGCGCGAGTACTTCAACTACTAAAGATAAACCTATAAAACCTGGTGCTCTACCTGGCATGAACACAACTTATAATTATAAATGGAATAACAGCTTCCATCACACTTATGCCTTCAATTACAAGACAAATTCAAGCTACTACGTCCCGAATGGTCCCCCGCAACAAGTTACTCATCATGACATTGTAAAATTAGAATAAAACCATGTAAATATTTTAATAAAACATTTTATTGACTTTTTAAATAAATAAAACTTAATTACTAAGCGTAATATTACAACTAAAACCTCGTAAGAGATAAATAAAAATAATAATAAAAAAATGCAATCAACTGTGAACATTTTATTTGACTCGATAAACGTTACGTTCAAAAACGTTTGTTCAAAAATTAATATTTTTATAAAAACATAGTAAATTGTACAAAAATTCCATAAAAAAAATATTTTATGATATTTTTAGGTCTTACTGAAGGCTATGTTTTACAACATTATGTTCTAATTACAATTACATCGTAACGTAAGGTTCCCAAGCTCTCAATTATCTTAATCAGTATTGGTTGAATGACAGGCAAATTACAAACAAATGTGGACTATGAAAAACAGAAGCAACACTATCGTCTATCACTATTGTTGTTGGTATTTTATTCTACAATCGAAAGGGTCGTTCGATGAGCGATAGACATTTTATTCATAAATTGGTATTTTTGTAAAAAGATAACTAGCAATGTGGGATTATGGATTATGGATAGATTGATGTAAATTGGTATTTTTTTTTAAAGATAACTAACAATGTCCTCTCACATTACTAGCAATCCTGTTAACCCCTTCAGCTAAGCTCTATAGCTTGTGTTGGGAATGGGTTCACGTCGGTAGTATAATGATCAAGATTCGAACCCACGACCTCACGATTGTGAGTCCGATGCCATTAGTCTACCAGTTAGCCGCGTTCAAATGCGGACGTGCCTTTATGTGTGACTAACCATTACACGCAGTGCGCGACGCGAGCCGTCGCTAGTTTGCAACCATGAGCAACGAGCTCGTGGTAAACGAGCTGCTGGCGTTTCTGCAGCAGAAACTGGACGTGATGGACGAGGTGTCCGCTGTCCAGATCTGCGTCACGAACTTCAGTGAGGACGACGTAGCTGCAGCCAAGCGGCTACTGTACGGCGTTCTGAATAAGACCGCCCAGATGGTGTCTCATCGTCGCGATGGGACTAAGAAAAGTTTAGCGGAAGTCATTACGCTGCTGAAGGAGACCGATCCTGACGACGTGCCTACGTTTGTGGCGAAGGACCTGAACAAGCTCCCTCCCGTCACCTTCGATCACGTCGACGTCACCAGCCTGCTGAAAGACATAGTCTTTCTGAAGGCGAGCCTCGCGGATGTGCAGCGGAAGTATGATGCTTCCGAAGCCAACGTAGAAGATCTGCGCCAACAAGTCATCGAGTTGCGCAACGTTATTACGGGATCTGGGTCACCGTCGCATGTAAACACGCGCCGCGGTGCATGCCTAGATTTAAGTTACGCGTCAGCTGTGACGACATCGCCGCCGGCGTCGAATGCTGACCGAGCGGAATGCGCTGCAAGTGCGCATAGTGACCCCGCCCGCACGCCCCGCAAGCCTGCGCCCGTGCCTGCGGTTGCTACCTGCAGCGCTGCCAAGGTCAGCCGCCCCGTTGTACAACAGAAACGGGGGATAAAGACGAAGACCAGCGAGAGCGTGCCCAAAGCCCCTTCCAAAGGGCAAATGGATGTAGAGGGCTTTTTAAAGGTTGAAAGGAAGCAGAAGAGGCCCTCCAGACGAAACCAATGTGGTACCGGCGTGACGGGACCTAAAATGCTGCTGCGTCCGGCAATAGCAACGACGCAGTTATATGTGTCTCGTCTGCATCACACCACAAAGGCAGAGGAACTTGCGGAATACCTCCGGATCAAGACGAAGTGGACCTTGAGGGTGGAGAAGTTGGAGTCGCGCCATGACGTCAACTTCAAATCATTCATGGTGCGAGTTCCCAGTGAACATCTGTCCATCTTTATGAAGGAGGACTTCTGGCCGAAAGGTGTCGCGTACCGACGTTTTCGTGGAAGGTTACGTGACACCACGCAGCGAAACACGACGCCGCTGTCTCAATCCCAGTGTCGTGTATAATTTTAATTATGTATTAGTTTATTGTTATTATGTTACGTATTTGTGTAATTGTAGTTTAAATTATGTATTAGTTTATTAATTTTATTTTTATGTACCTATGTATTTGTATGATATGGGCCTTAGTAGCCTGAAATAAATGGTTATTATTATTATTATTATTATTATTATTATTAGGCTACCGCCGCTTCAAAGTATGACAAAGTTATTTAATTGATGTAGGTAAAAAGTTACGTATGGATTATTTTTGTTCTCCAAATTGGTTGTTCAAAATATTTACCCGGGCTTTATATCGTAGACACATTAAGGCACTACAGAGCTAAATAAGCACAGCCTATTTATTAACTAACGCGAAAGCCTTTTCGAACACTGTTTATGTAATTACGCTTTTTGTTGTATGACTTAAACGTCAATATTTAGCCTAAATCGTCTAATTTAGGCGATGATATCGTTTCAAAAACTAGATACAAAACGAAAAATATTTTTTAATAAATACAAAATAGTTAAACTTCGTGTGAAAAAACTAGTTTGTTATTACTAAACCAGTTTTTTGAGGAAAACTTTCCTCAATTCATTTTGATGTGAATTCAATTTTTGTCGAAAAATTTAGGACTATGACCTTTTAATTTTAAAACAAATTAGCTTGTAATAATTAATTTCTATAAAGATATGTTATGGTATAATCAGCGAAAGATATTGTTCTACATCTACCATTTTTTAAATCACCATACTTCCGTAGACTGCAACACCGTGATTTTCTAGATTACAACTTTCATAATACTATTTAGGCCTTGATTCAATCATTCAAACCAATACAAATATTTGAATATTCACATCGAATATTGGAATTTGTATCGGTTAAAAAATCCTACTTAGCTGAATCACTTATATCGCTGACCATATCAAAAGTGGATTATCAATCGTTTAAAAGTATCATGAATGATCATCAAATTTTAAATATCAGATTATTACATCAAAATAGTACTAAACTACATTGGATTCCTACAATCAAAATCATCTTACAGTACTAGAAGACTACAGTAGACTTCAAGCTTTCTCATCCATTCCTAAACAGTATTTCTTACATTTCAGACTTCAAATTACATATTGCATTGCCAACTTATACATTTCACTACAATTATATAGGAATATACATTATATTAATATGTAAGTGATAGAGTTCAAGACATACACAACATTTAAAATTAACAATTAAATATGAACCTTATAAATTCTTAATTAGGTTTATTATTATTTGCTTTATTTACTGCTTGAACTGTACTTATTTTTACAATATAATACTCTAATTAGAAGTGATAAGATCCATATTGTATTGCCGCGTGTTTTGACTCAGATTCGTATGTCCGTATCCGGTATTATACAAACACCTGGACTAGTTCCGAACAAACCTTTTAAAAATGTAGGTAACCAAAATCTAATTAAATCATAGTATTTACTGAAGTATAATTAAGAGAAACGTAACGTGTATGACAGTGTTCATTTTTCGATATGGGACTATCCAAAGTCATATACAAAGATAATTTAGGAGATAGACTGCCATTGAAGTACATTTAGTATGGAATGGAAACCCTTTCGATTACTTTATGCGGGGTAAGTGCTAAATGTCACGTTATATATGTCAAGGAACCAATCCAAACAATGTTCGACATCTCTGCTCACTGAATGTCAACTGAATTGACATTAGCGGCCATAATTTTAGAACTAAAATTTAATTGAAGAGATAAAAACGCCGACTAAACGCATCTTCCGTCTATTCTCCTATATTATCCTATATTATCTTTGCAATTATATATATAAATTAGAGAAGAGATATTCAGACAAAAATGTAAAAAAAAATATACCAATTGGTACACATTCGCCCTACGCATGAGCAATACTCATAAGTACAATAATCACAAAAAAAACATCCACTCAATAAGTGTTAAAAAACCGTTAAACAGCTTTGGTTTAACACAATAATGTTACAAAAATAACTGTACATAGGTAATATTCGCAAATTATGATACATAATTTGGCCGCATAATACTATTTAATTTGTCTGTAGAAAACTTTAATAGTAGATACATAATAAAAATAAAACGAAAAACAACGAAATCATTGGTTCTGATGCAAAGATGGGTGCAGACATGCGCATTTTACTGTAAATCGCAGTAAAAACAATACATTTATGTACCCGACATTTTAAACAAATTACACAGATTACTGCCAGGGCTAAATCAAATCAAGTTCCGATATTAAAACAATACGAATAAAATAACTAAAGTTTAGACTTCGATTCTAAAACACATTCTTCACATTTATCCACAGTAGCAATACTCAATTCATTGATGTTCAAATGTAATGTTAATATCTAAGGCACGTGCGTCTTAAGGCACTTATATTCTATCAAAACGTGAAGAAGTGCTAACAAAAAAAGGGGAAAATACATCATTTATAATGGAGTAAGTACAACATAAAATATCGGATACTTAAATTTCGGATACTTAAATATCGGATAATTAAATATCGGATACTTAAATATCGGATAATTAAATATCGGATAATTAAATATTGGATAATTAAATATCGGATACTTAAATATCGGATAATTAAATATCGGATACTTTATTTCGATGATTGATATCCACGCACAAATATCGGACACTTTTACTAAAAGCTTTGTGAATTATGAAGGTCCAGCCTCATATTCTATATTATAATTTTATAAAGATATACTAAAGTTGTGTTTTATATCATTCGACACGCTTATCTGTACCCATCCTAAAAATATCTATTGTTCATTACCGTGCAATAACCAGGGTTGCGCACAAAGCAAATAAGATTGTCCAACTTAACGTATTAATGGTTGCTGTAGACGGGGTTTTTGTAACAGATGGCAATCTAATACTCTTATGATGGCAAGATTTCTCTGCCATTTCATTTTTCTTTATCTCCGTGTACACTGGATAGCTTTGTATTTCATTTGGCTGTAACAAATAATATAGTTTGTTATATTTCCTGTTTTAAAACCGGTATTTAAAAATGCCGGTATTTTGTCGAAATATTTTTAAAACCTGTTAACCTCTTACGGGTCAATTATGACGTTGTTAAAAATCATGCTGTCACTATCATTTTAATTTAAATAGTGGAGATAGGGACAGGTTTAGTATTTGAGAGTTAGGGACGAGATTAAGATCAAGGATAAATAAGAAATTAATAAAATACTAGTTTTTATTATTCAAAATATTTGAATCATCGACCTCTAGAATTTGTTAATCTATACTAATATTATAAACTTGAAAAGTTAGTTTGTTTGTTTGAACACGTTAATCTCAGGAACTACTGGTCAGATTTGTAAAATGTGGCCATTTGTTCCGCGATGATGGGCAAAACTACTCCCACTTGGCCGGTGCCGGTGTTGGGTCAAAGTGCCCCCCAGAACATGATTCTGGTTATTATAGCGAAATAAAATAGCCATATTATTATAGCGAAAACCGCAAGTCCTGTGACTTGTTGCAATAGTTAGTAATAAAACAAATACGTACCACTCCTAACGTGTCGTCCCTTTTCTTACAAAAAGTCATGTGTTTTCCTTTATATAACGTCTTTTCAATTTGTTCCGTCAATAGTGGTTCCGTCCAGGGCATCTCGTTCAAGTGAGCCATGAATGATTTGTTTCGGAATTCTGATGGCTCCCAGATCACCAGTTCCTCTGTTGAAAACGAATTAAACATGAATATTAGATTAATATCGCAATAGAGAATATTATATAGATTAATAATTATTATTATATCTTGGGACAACTCACACAACGCTATCTGATCCCAAACTAAGCAGAGCTTGTACTATGGAAACCAGACAACCGATAAACATACTTTTATATTTATAAATACATACATATTATAGATAAATAACACCCAGACACAGAATATATCATTGTGCTCATCACACAAAGATTTATCCTGGGTGGGGATCGAACCCACGATCTCTTGCGTAGACGTCGGATACACTCCCACCGCGCCACAGAGGCATCAATAAAAGTAATATCTTTTTTTTAGACAAAGACCTAAATAGAAAAAAAATACAAAGTTGCTACATATATTCGGCCTAAGATCAGGCTGAGGCCGAATATTCAATTCTACAATGTTACAAGGATCTTTTGGTGCTTCTATGACATTGAAATGAGGGCGCTTTACAAGATGGCGGTGTTAGTTCTGATTTCGGCAACGCGCCAAATGATCTTTGTAGCACTGTATTTTAAAAGTTAGGAAATAATTTTTAAAAATAAAACATAGTCCCGCAAAACTGTACATATAGTTAATACAGTAATAATAAAACAGACATAATAATTTGTATTTGGGCTCATATCGATGATACGTTAGTCACAGTATTTCAACTGTAGAATGTTTTATTATCATATATTTGAATTCAAAAATATAAAGAAAAACTTCGATTCGAGACAAAAAAAGGACAAGTGCGAGTCGGGCTGGCCCACCGAGGATTCCGTACAAATTTGTAGGTACATATTATGAATATGATGTAGTAGACTATACTTTTTATGATTTAATTACAAATATATAGTTTTCATTTTCCCTATATTTGTAGTATAAGACGGTATTACTTGTCTCCTAATTATAGGTCAACGGAAAATACCCCATAAATTTTAATTTATTGAGAGTGTTGAAATGTACGTTTTTTTGCGGCTTAAACGGCCGTATATTTATTTTCCGTTAACTTAGAAGTTTGATTTTTTCACAGCTTTAAGGGATTGGAGATTTGGAGTTTTCATTTTAACTAGATACCTCTACGGGTTCCCGAGATAAAGGGTCTTGACGAACGGACGGACGTACACAAGAAAGTAATCCTATAAGGGTTCCGTTTTTTTTCCTTTTGAGGTACAAAACCCTAAAAATGATATATAACGTAATATAAACTAAGGTATTACTATTATAATAAATTATTAAAAAACTACTCGTATTTAGTTTACAAATAGTCGTTAAACTAAAAAAATAAAAAAAAAATATCTGTCGGTCATTCCTATCATATTTTTGAAATATCCACAACCTCATATACTTAAGTTAAATATAAAAGAACTTACTTAAAAGCCCGACACCCTGATCATCTCCTTGCATGCCTTGTTCTGCGGTTTCATTCACGTAGTGCTCAGCTGCTTGTTCCAACAATGGCTGTGCTGGAAGATTCTCATAGCTTCTAGAAATTCAAATGAATAAAAATGTAAGTATAAATATAGTTTTAACATAACTACATAACTTTATTAATAAAATTACCATGTTTTATACCCTATTACATTAACTAAAGAAATAATTAAACGAAATCAGAAAATGTATTACAGCGCCATCTCTCATCTCTATACAAAACATAAACTAAAACTGGGTTTATACCTTACATAGCCTCTCGAAAGATCACAAGAAACCTGACCAAGACTATCTTCGGAGTTAAACCTTTGGTCGTCAGAAAATGTTATGTTTTTACAAGTGAATAGATGGTGGTGCAGAACTCTGCAGCACCATCTATATATACCTATGTGAAAATTTTATTTTTTAATATTTTAATTAAATAAATGAGACAATGACGATTAGATAATATTAAGAAAACTCAGCCATAATTCGATAACTCATCCATCTCATATTATGTTAATGGCTAATAGTATTTGTGTAAGTATATATTTATTTTACAAAATAAATATTTGAATTTCAGATCTAGGAATCGAACTTGAGACATTAGGTCGACAATGTAGGCCGCGGATGATCGCCAAGCCAAAATGGCAAAAACACGGTTAATGCACGGTAGAGACATTAGTAGCGAAAATCTACCCAAAATGCTACGCTAGGCATAAGTTTCACATACCCGGATGACAAGAAAATGTTTTCCACTTGCGTAAAGTTCAGGCCGTAGAACTCTTTAACTCCGAAAGTCTCGAAGAACTCTTGCACAGGCGTCATGGAGAAGCAGCCTGCAAGCTCGGTCCGGGGGTAATACAGAATGAATGATAGACACATTTCCTGGAACAACAAAAAGTTTACTTGTATGAAATTAATTGTCGAATGACTTTATTGATACTAGCTAATTAACTAATTACCTACATCTCTATATCTATCTAATACCTTTAAACAAGCAATTCTTGTATGTGTGTATATATCATCTAAATCTCGCCAACGATTTTCATGAAATTTAGTATGCAGGGGCTTCAGGGGCGATAAAGCGATCTAGCTAAAACGTCGCTTAAAATAAATACTAAGCAAATCTCGGTCATCCAGGTACTAATAATTTAGTTTGACATGGTTAGTATGTTTAGTTGTCTGCTCCTGTAGTCGCGTGATCTGAACGCGCGGTGTTGCAGATCGCAACACCTCCAGATCACGCGACTACAGGAGCGCAAACACACGCCGCGGGTAACGCGCCCTTTCACGTTTTTTTTGTTATTCTGAGAGAGACAGATAGATCCCGCAGCGTAGTGCATGACAGTGTGCGAATCGCCTAATAATTTCACTTGATATGGTTAGTATGTTTAGTTCGATGTGAGCGTTTTAGTGCCGATTAAGCTAATCGAGATATCAGCGAGGTCATGGGCGTACCGATAATCCTTCGGGGGGTGTTAAGGTAGTAAAATTGAGTAAACAAACACCTGCCAAAAGAGTAGAGTGTACCTTAGGTATGGTTAAAAAAAAGGCTATGCCCATGTGCCAGGTTCAGCAATTATACCACTGTTGGTGCATAGATGGCTTACAGGAAAAATGTCACATCTAACCCCTCCGTGCTTTATACAGATAAATTAAAGGGATATTTTGAATTGGAATAGCTACATATTCCTCTAGCTTCAATATCGAGCTGTTACAGCTGGATATATATAAACTTTTTGCTTCAATGTTCTAAAGATTACAAGCAAGAAAGTACGTACCTGTTTTGCAGAATAGCCACCCAGAATAGGTTTTTCCCTTGAAGTACTATCGTAAGTACATTCCGTGATCAGCATATCTCCCTGCATGAATTTTCTTCCGCGAGGAACAATGCGGGACTGTTGATAGTGGGAATCGTAGTAATTTTCCTAAAAAAAATCAAAAACAGTTTGAGCGCTCTCTATATCAACTCGTATAAACTAATATGTCAGGTAACGTGCTGAAAGTATAAGTACCGCCATCTATGAAATAATTTACTGAACTAATTACATAATAAGCATTGTAACTTGTTAGTTTTGTGTACACTAGATGGCGTTATAAGCGATTTAGCTGATGGAAAGTAGAAAGTAGTGTATGATATGAATTATAGATGGCATTGGATGGTTAGAATTTTTACCTCAGATATTCTAGGAAGTTCCTCCGTGCCTCTGACGTGTTTCAATGCAATCTTCCTTGCAGTTCCATGTGCATGGAGAAGAACTGATACAATGTTGACTCCTTCTTCGGGTAAGGTCTGGTAAAAAGTAAGTAAAATAAACATTAAGTACAAAGAAATGTATTTTTTACTAACATTAAAAAAAGAGGAGTTTCTCAATTCGGGTGTTTTTCTCAGTTCGGGTATAACTAGACGTCATAAATAGACAGATTTTTTAGATTATTTTTTTGTTCAAAGAGGTTTATTTTTAAATTGTCCCATACAAATTTCGTAAAGATCTGATAATGAGTTTCGGAGACAGACACCGAAACGCCTCATCAAATGCCCGCAAATCTTTGATCAAAGTCGGTTAGATATTTTTTTTATTTTCGAATTGCTCAGTTACTTATTAGCTCAGGGGTCTTTCAATCGTTCAGAATGTTTGATCCTTTAGTACTTTTGTGTCCATTTTGTTGTGACTCAAAACCAATCTCATTAATATTTTCTTTTATTAGAAAAACCCAACTGTAGGATACAAGACATGTGTCACAGGAGACTTTACAAACATACAAGTCACGTATCAAAGTACACCCAGACTCGAAACAACAATTTGTGGATTACATAAAGCGGTGTTCCGTGTGGGAATTGAACCCTCGACCTCTTGCACTGCAGTCGTACATACTCCCACCACGCCACCGAGGTATAAAATGTTAAGAATCTCATATTACCCGCAATACACAAGGTAACCTTAGAACGTACTTCGTAACTGTACTACCGAGTATTTTGTGACATAATCGTTTAAAAAAATCCATGTAATACCAACCTTCTCAGTACACTCAGTACTGCATATCCCAACAGTCCTGTATTCCTTCTGTTTGGGTGGTATAACGTGTAACGCTGATACTCCGATCCCGGCGACCATTAGGGCCGCATCGTGCTGCCGAAGTGAGGGCGTGTAGTGTATCCTTATGCCCGAGTTGTCTAGCACTGGGGAGGAACAATGTGTTTAATGAATAACGTATCATCTATATGTACCTACTAATATTGGATAGATTTAAAAAAAACAAAATTCTTTATTCACTTAGGATGCAGAACAACTCATGTGATACGCCGAGATTCTACATGTACATGTAATGCCAAGTTCGCAAACACAACATAGGTAAAGCCGGAGAAAAGAACCTGGTAATAAAAACTCGCGGCCACTCTTTTCAAATTGCCAATGTTACAATGTTTGAATGTTTATAAACTTGACTAGCTGTCCCGCGCAACTTCGTATGCGTAATTTCTCCCCGTTTTTGAAACATTTCTCGTCGCTTCTCCGCTCCTATTAGTCGTAGCGCGATGTTATATAGCCTATAGCCTTCCTCGATAAATGGGCTATCCAACAAAAAAAGAATTTTTCAAATCGGACCAGTAGATCCTGAGATTAGCGCGTTTAAACAAACAAACAAACAAACTCTTCCGCTTTATAATATTAGTATAGATATTGGGGTAAGGTACTGCGACTAATATACACATCATGTTAAAGGACTGATTCAAATTGTATTATCAAAAAGTTGAAACATGAGATAAAACAAAATCAGCCTTAGTGGGTACAATATAGTAGGAGCATCTACTTACAACAAAGGTAAAAACGATATGTGCTTAAATATTGGCCAAAGTACTTGTAACGTATGATTTAATATAAAATATTAATTCTGATATCAAAAGGAAGAAAAGAATGGCCTTTATTCGTTTAATTTGTTTAAACGCGATATCTGGTATTTCCGTACCAAATCGGCCTCCTCAAGGAAGCAAATACTTAGGTTTACATATTGTCAAAACCACAGTGAACAACTAGTTAGTGATTTAATAAACCGAACAGCTCCGCTGGTCAATAGATGGCGTTGTACAGTGAAAAGAGTCGAACACCTTTTCTTAACCCTTACTCTTCCGAGGGCAGCAGGGTTACGTTAAGATATGTCGGAGTAAAATCGACTAAAAATCTCACGATTGTCAGTCGCAGTAGTCTATAGTAGTCGTAGGAGAGGGGTCCCTTGCGATATTGATGCTGCGGCGGAAGCCTAATGGCTAAAGCTTCGAATCCTACCTATTACACTACCGACGCGAACCCACTCCTAACACAAGCCATTAAGCTTAGCTGGAGGGGTTAACAGAATCGCTAATAATGTGGGACCCACAATCTTTCTAAAAAAAATGGGTTCTTATATGAGTAATAGTCGTAAAAGATTCGTATTTACATTGGCACGGAATACGGAGACATATTTTAGTAGGTACCCTTAATATAATAATTTCCATGTTTAATATACTTGTCATAAAACAGCGTCTCACCATTATGCAGTGCCTGATTATCATAATGAACTTCAAGCATGTAGTAGGACACGCCGCCTTTCTCGCCCAGAGGTATTCCGACGTTCTCGGGAAGGAATTCACCTGAAATTATTTACACAATTAATTAACTTCTAAGACAATTACGACTTTATGAACTTTCTCAAGTGAATTATGGCTTTTTGGATTAAAAGATGCAAATTTTCATGGTAGCTACTTGTTTCTTTAAAATGTTGAAATTAATCCAATATCAGTGCTTGCGGCTTTTATTTATGTAAAACAATTCATTTTAATAAGCTAGTTGGTTAATAGATGGCGTTGTTTATTTAATTATTTATTCATCATTCAAATTGGATACTGTTGTGCTTTTTAGGGCTCCGTATCCAAAATGGAAAAACGGAACCCTTATAGTTTCGTCGCGTCTGTCTGAAACATTTTAAGGTTTCTAATAAACTTTTTGATTAAGTGAGTATTTTTGGAAATAATCGCTCCGAAACTTCCATAAATTGTATACCCCCCCCCCCTTTCTTTTGAACCGTGAAAAAAATAAAAAAAAAACAATCACAGAGGTACCTTTTATTAAATAGTTTAAACTAAAATTAATTTCGACACGATCAGGTATACCGTCATTGAGTTATTGCCGAAAAACTGCGTTTCTCAACAAAATGGCTCAAGTGGCACGAACATGCTCGCTCTTCAGATAATAATAATAATATAATATAATAATAATAATATCTTGGGACAGCTCACACAACGTTATCTGATCCCAAACTAAGCAGAGCTTGTACTATGGAAACCAGACAACTGATAAACATACTTATATATTTCTAAATAAATACATATTATAGATAAATAACACCCAGACACAGAATAAACCATCGTGCTCATCACACAAAGTTTTATCCTGGGTGGGGATCGAACCCACGACCTCTTGCGTAGCAGTCGGATACACTCCCACCGCGCCACAGATCGGATTTATTAGTGCACATTTATTTGTAATAACCCTACTGTGAGCATGGTCCGACATGCTCTTGCCCGGTTTTTATATAAGGTTACTTATTGTATCCAAAAATTAAGATGACGAAGTGAAATTATTGTGTTGTTATCGTTAAATTTATTTTGAAAATCATGATGATAATGTCAACAGTTACAAGAACATTTTCCTTACCTTGTGATCCAACAGCCCACGCAGCGATTGGTGTAGCACAAGTAGCCCAAGCACTCGGCCTACTAGGCCCAAAGTATCCATCTCCTTCAGTCCAGCTGTTCCACAGATGCTTATCATCATCCTCAGCACATTCATACAACACCATATGATGTACTGGCGATTGGCTATTGGGTACGTGAACCGGTATATTGTTCCTCAAAGGTCTACTATCAATCAAAGGCTGGTAGCCAACGATATGATGCTTTTTGGGAAGGTCAGGCACTTTGAAGATCTTGCACCAGAAAAGAGTTGCCATTACTTTTGGTATTGTTAGCTGGAAAAAAAAGTTTGGGTTATAGTGGGTACATGTAAATTTGATTGTTCTTCTTTTGTGGACCTGTGGTACCTAGAGAGATTTGCCATGGCATAATGGTAAAGAAGTTAGACCGTGCTAAATCCGCAAAAAATTCAAAAAGTTTTTAACACCTTAGTTTTCAGCCCACTGCTCACAGCACAGCTCATGTGTAGCGGTAGTATTGCTTTATACTCTGGAGGCCACGTATTTAACGCAGTACAGTTGCAGTTAAGTTTCGATTAAAACGGGCATTTTCGTGTTCTTATAACTTTAGGATCGATCTCAAATACGCTAGCGCACCGTACTAAAATGCCGGTATTGCGCCCTCGAGACGCATATTTGACGCAAGCGTAAAACTTTTACCCTATTAGGCACACCGACATCCAAAAATCAAACTGCGGTAAAACGATAAGAGAGAGAGAGAAGCTACATCATACTTACATTAGTCAATCTGACATCCCAATGCATGAGAGGTATAGAGTCAGGCTTGGAAACTGGCTGAAGAAGTCGTAAAGGCCTCGCTCCACTTTTGACGTGCTGAGGCAATTGTCCGTCAGAGCCTTCGGGGCCTAATGCCCAGAGAATTTGAGTTGTGTCCTCCTGCAATGTACGGATTTAATTAGTTGAACGAACTGTTGGCAGTTATCGACCATGTACTATGTACATTATGGCGAAGTAACATAAAATCCGCCTGATAGTGCACAGTTGCTGTAGCTTATGAAATTTGACGCCAGGGATATCCTTTGCAAGTTGCCGCTCCAATTATTGCTAAGATGTAAGAAAAATACAATGTGAGAAATGAAATAAGCGTAATGCAATGTTAGCTCGACATTGACAATAAACGCTGCAAGTACTATCTATAGATAAGATATACATATATGCTGTACTTTTTTTTGCTGCTTTTATACCGTCTACGCTACGGTTTACAGTTGTTTAAATTACCTACTCCCTACCCTCAGTTAAAAAGCTAATAAAGTCTATTACTTACTCCAATAATAAAGTCCTGTTTATCGCAAGTGTCAAGTTGTCTCCTAAACTCCACAGTAGTGTGGGTATTGTTCTGATAGCCAGATATGAGCTCGTAGTTTTGAACGTCGTCGGCAACCGCTTTGTCTTCTAATTCTGGTCCGTGGCAGTCCTGTAACAATTAGAAGAAGCATTTAGTTTTTTTTTTTATTTATATTCTCTTGCTGTGTGTGACAAACAAACATGGCAAATAAAAAAAAATACCAACTTCGTAGGAGTATAAGGTATAGATTAGACCCTGGAGCAACAGGTTAAGTTTTTCTTTGAAGGGATTTCGTTATTGGTGCCTTATGCAACACTTCTGTCTGATAATTCGATGATAGAACTGGCTTATCCACAATACCACAGAGTGTTAACACTTTACTGAAGCTGTTTCTATACAGATAGATAATTACATGTGCATTCATTGACTGGCATGTTGGTGTAGTGGGTATTGGACCCTGACTGCTAAGCCGAAGGTAGAGGGTTCGATCCCCACCCAGGATAAAATGTTGTGTGATGAGCACAATGGTTTATTCTGTGTCTGGGTGTTATTTATCTATAAAATATATAAGTATGCTTTTATCAGTTGTCTGGTTTCCATAGTACAAGCTCTGCTTAGTTTAGGATCAGATAGCGTTGTGTGAGTAGTCCCAAGATATATTATATTAGATTTATGATCAAATTCAGCAAGTTATAGACAGAGAGTGTCACCACTAGCTGTTTCCTTATTATACTTGTCCGTATAATCACATAGAGTACCTGTTTATGCGTAGGAAACAATCTGGTTAACTAAGTAAACCACATATTCACGTTTGGCAAGCTTTATGACTCCCGAATAAATCAATCACACCCAGACATCCCATCCCTTTGACATTTGGAAGGCCAAAATGTTGATATAGGTACTAATATATATTTTATTATATTACTTGTAAGAACTACTAGATAATGTATTAATCGTTCGCGTACAAATCCAAAAAACACATTGAAATTAATTAAGTTTTGTTTACCAAAAGCTAAAAAACTCCTGAAAGTATTTTCATCTAAGAAAGCTACGAGTAGCATTCATCTCAATTCAGCTTTATAATTAAAAAAATAGAACAAAAAAAGATTTAACCTGTCAGACTAAACCTATCATGAGGAAAAATAAGTTATGTCTGTCTGTTTATCTTTATCACTATCTGACCCTCGCAACTTCGTTTGTGTAATTTTTTCCCATTTTTGCAACATTTTTCATTGCTGCTCCGCTCCTATTGGTCGAAGCGTGATTTTATATAGCGTATAGCCTTCCTCGATAAATGGGCTATCCAGCAGTCAAATAAATTTTCAATTCGGACTAGTAGTTCCTGAGATAATCGCGTTCAAACAAACAAACAAACTTTACAGCTTTATGAAAAGTATATATTTTTTTTGTTAGCTGCTTATGCTTGCTGAATTGCTGCTATGCTGCTTATGCTGGCTTAATCACGAAGCTTATTGTGACCACGGCCGGTGTAACCTGGTCGAAACGACAAGCAATTTTAAGGTAAATAATGGGCGTTAATTCCCGTATAATAAATAATTATAATCATGCAACGCCAAATTTTAAATGTTAGTTAATCACGATGGTTCTCAACTTTGATACCCAAAATCCATGTCAGTAGTTGTACACATAATGAGCTTATTAAATCACGTGTTGCGGCATTTTAATGTGCACACATTAGCTAGTTAAAAATTGTCTTGAAAAGTAAATAGATGTAACTTTTATCTTAAGAAACTATCTCGATCTCAAGTTTATAGTTAGCAATTAGTCTTTAAAAGGAGTTTAGTACACAGCTTAAGTTTTATAGCCTTTATTAGATGTTGGAGATAATTAATTCTTAAATAAATTATAGTCCCGTTTAGGTAAAATCCGTTTTGGAGTAGAGGAGCTTTGTTTAAAAGCTTGTGGCTCCTGATTTACATGGTATTAGGACTGACGGTTGGTTTTTGTTTAATTTATTAGGGTTCCGTAGACTAATGGCAAAAACGGAACCCTTATAGTTTCGTCATATCTGTCTGTCCGTCCGTATGTCACAGGCATTTTACTCAAAGACTACACAATGTATATTGATGAATTTGGTGATAATATGTGTGTCTACTTAGTTTAAAAGCAAAATAATAAAAAATTGTAAAATACATTTTTGCCAATTGTATCCCCCCCCCCTTATCTTTTGAACCACATATCAACCCATATGATGGCCCACTGCTGGGCACGGGTCTCCCCAGTAGAACCTACCAGTATGTAGATCCTGGGGGTAATTGCCATAATCGCCACGCTTGGCGAGCGGGTTGGCGATCGCAGTAAGGCTTTAAGTAGGTACGCAGAGGACGCTGCTGCCCGTCCTTCGGGGTGAAATCCCTTAGTCGCCTTGACGACACCCACGGGTAGAGATGGGGTGGTACTATTCTTAAGCCGGCACCACACGGCAGTCTTTTGAACCGTGTGACCAAAAATATAATAAAAATCACAAAGGTTAATAAATACTTCAAAGTAAAATTATTTTTGACAAGATTCCATATAACGTCATTGAGTTATTGCCGAAAAACTGCGTTTCTCAACAAAAGAGCGTTAGTGCCATGAACATACGATCTTCTGCTGGTGCTCGTGCTTGGTTTTTGCGGTAAACAACATATGTGTACCTACGAATACTATCTATAATCCATATCAACCAATATGATGTCCCACTGCCGGGCACGGGTCTCCCCAGTATCAATAATAGAAATTTCAAAGGCATGTTGAAGATTTTTGAAAAATAAATTGCGTAATCTAGAATCAATACCGATCTCTTTGTCCACAACTCCTCACTGACAAGCTTACCGAAGCGTGAACCTGGTCATAATTTTAATACGCTTAAAGAATTTTAAAACAATTTAATTTGTAAGTAAATAGATATGTAGGCAAGAAGGTCTTATGCCACTACTTAAAAGTTTTATCAAAGTTGTCTGCCTATTAATAACTGGAAGAAAGCCAAAACAGTAACTTTTTTACGCAAACTTCTTGGGTACATGATAGATCTGCTCAGTACAGCAAGGGTGGAAAGCCATAAAAAGTTATATTTAGGAAATATGACATTATACAGAAATTCGAATTTTATGCATGTTTGGACGACATGTTATTATTTTGGCGCGTTTTTTCACAAATAGAAAGTGATAAAATTTTATTAGCCTCGCTCTAATGTTTCAATAATAACAGCAGGTGAAGATGGTCTTTTTGATGGTTTATTACGTAACATTTTTAATTAGAAGAACGTAGTAGGTACTTTATATTTAGATAATATTTTTAAAGTCAAAGTACTTTATTCACTTAGGTTACGAAATGTAACACTTATGAACGTCAGACAAAATTTGGAATATAATGATTCTAATTTTAATGCCAAGTTGGCAAGAGTAAAACATATACCCTCTTAAATTATATACCCTCTTAACCAGCCAAAACCCTGAAATTATTATAGAGATACAAAAGATACCTAAAAATATACCTAATTAATTTTACGACCAATTTGGCATTTTTGTTGAAAGGGCGTTCTCTCAAAATTTTAATGAATACATCAAGCGCCTATTGAATGCCTAGAGAATAATTACATTTAATTGAGCTAAGACATTCACTTACAATACCACAGACCCTACGTAGTTCTACCCTCCTTAAACAAAGCCATTACATGATATCACTACAAAACATTAAAAAAACTCGCCTGCGAAAAAAGATGCAAACAAGATGCCCTACATACCTATATAATATTATGCACAATCATGCAGTCTTAGTATTGTATTGTGCCTCCGATATTACATAGGTATGTAGGGGATCTTCTTTACATATTGTTTGCGTACAAGAGACAGGCGGTTTTTACTGTTTAATTTATTTTTTTATTTAATACTTTTTAGTGGTTGTGGTAAACTTTATCACAGCTATTGCCAAATATTGAAAATTGAAAAAATAATGGTTGCTAATTGACTTTTTAGTGTTACAGTCATAATCATGTTATGCCTTTTTGAAATCCTTATAATGAGCCCTTTAATTTGATACACATATCGTGGTACTCGAAAAATCTTTTATTTTATACTTGTTTTTTAAATCTCACAGACGCCATGTTTGTTTTTTTTTCAAACGTCACATAACTAAGAACTCTTGAGCGGTCAAGACAAATCTAACGACGTCTTAGTTGTTCAAATCCGTCTTGTGGTTTGAAAGATATGAGGTAATAAAGAATATTACATACATACAAGAAAATAAAAACATACCCCTTCGTTGCAGTCGGGTAATAAAACCTTGCCAATATATTTACAACCCTACACCTACACATTACACTACCCGACACATCCTTAACTTCTTAGACACAAATAGAACCAGCTGTTCAAGGTAAAAATATAATAGTGTAATAATACGAATACTTTTTTCTTGAGCAGATGTGGCGTGCACGTGCCTTGCCTTCTGTTCCTTCACCTGGCGCCGCTTGCGCCTTGTAATGATAGGATAGGGGACGATACATAATGCCAAATGTCAGAATTATACATCCGATATCAATAAAGACCTTTTTTTAGATGTGACCTTTGGCGCTTGGAAGCGTACCTACAGTTATGTAGGTAGCGTTTAATTAGCGCTGAAGAGAATTCATTATGGCAGTGCGTTTAAATGTTATTGCTAAGCCTGGAAAGTTTGAATAATTATAAACAGAGTAGAAGTTTTTTTGAGATGTGGCCTTTTGCGCTTAGAAGAGAACAGTTAGGTTAGGTTATATTGAGTTTATTTACTGTTAAAAGAAGTGTATTATGCATTATTGTTACTTATAATATTTGTTACTGATATGTCAGATGTGACCTATCGAGCTAGAAATGCATGTAAAAATAGGAAACGTTGGTACAGTAATGATGTAGGTGGTATTGAATTACTGGTGAAAGAAATTCATTATTGCAGTGCATTTAAATATTATTGCCAAGCCAGGAAAGTTTAAAATAACTTATGATCAGAGTACTAGTTTTTTTTTAAATGTGACCCTGAGGCGTTTGAAGGAGAACAGTTAAGTACGTTTGGCTATAGTTTAAATTTTTAATTACCTACTGGTAGTGCATTATGCATTATTGCTATTTGTTAATGTTACTGACATGCCTAGAATTGTTTAATTAGCTTACTGTCAATAGATAGATATTCATAAACTTTATGGATATTGATAAATATTAATTACTTACATGTTAGTCTAAACAGGTTATTTAGCTACCATCAAATTCATGCTGATGACCATAAATCCCCCACAAAAATAGGGCTAATGATAAATAAGCAAATAGTGACGTCAGTTATGCAAATGGTAGAATATTTTCTACTCCCGAGTGCTTCAAGTAATTCTGTATATTGAGGGTAGGACATGAACATATCCTAGAACTAGAAAATTACAGAGCTAATATTAAACTGTTGATATTCCATGCAACTGTAGGTAAACAGGTTTTAGGCTATTTTATTACCACTAGCTGTCCCGCGCAACTTCGTCTGCGTGAATTTTCCCCGTTTTTGCAACATTTCTCATTGCCACTCCGCTCCTATTGGTCGTAGCGTGATGTAATATAGCCTATAGCCTACGTGAAGTATTTTTTTCAATTCGGATCAGTACTTCCTGAGATTACCGTGTTATTCAAACAAACAAATAAACAAACTCTTCAGCTTTATAATATTAGTAGGTATACTTAGATAAGGTAGGAATTTACCTCAAACTATGAGAAGCCTTTGTAATATAGGTATTAGTAGTTACATGTTTTCCCCACGATTTAGAGTCATTCCATCATAGGTTAGTGCCGTGTGGTACTGGCTTAAGAATAGTACCACGTCATCTGTTCCTTTGGGTGTCGTCAAGGCGACTAACGGCCGGTTTCAATAATCTACCTATCGATGGATTTGACCACTAGAGGTAGAATTTTGACATATTTTGTTTGGAGCTTATGTATATATGCCAGTAGGCAAATCCATCGATAGTTAGAGTATTGAGACCGGACGTAAGGGATGTAACGCCAGAGGACCGGCAACAGCGTCCTCTGCGAAGGTACTTTAAAGATTATGGCAATTACCCCCAGGATCTACAATAAGCTTAACAAATACTTTAAACTAAAATTATTTTCGACATGATCGGATATACCGTCACTGAGTTATTGCCGAAAAACTGCGTTTCTCTACAAAAGGTCGCAAGTGCCATGAACATACGCTCTTCTGCTGGTGCAATCATTCAAATCGGATACTTTCATATGTAGTGCATTTATTTGTAATAACGGCTGTGAAACTCTACACTGTCCGACAAGCCCTTGCCCGGTGTTTTATTTTATTTTATGCATGTATTAATAGCCTACAAACCACGCGAACTAAAACAAAAACTCATTGACACCATACTTTATTATAAGGTCACCTAGAAAAACCAGAAATAAAAAAGAAACTAATGCCCAGCCTTGCATATTCGCGCAAAATGGCTCTCGGTATCCTATTTTACAACAGGTAGTGAATGTTCAGAGCTAAACAGGATTTTACATGGATTCGACGATTCGTGTCAACCGGCACACATTCCCACGGTTTAATGCTAAAATACCTACGTATAGCTGTTTAATTGCGCAGATTTTGTCGCAGAGTTCCTTTGCTGTCATTCTGGGAAGTGCTTCAAAAAGACATCTAATTCGGTAAACGAAGGGATGTTATAACACCCATGATTTTGTCGGTAGTTAAAAAGACTAAAAGTGTATTTAGGTGTATGTTTCTGAAATCATAGCGCCTAACGGAATAGAGGAATTTGGATGTGTTTTTTCCGCTGTATTTTAATCTCCGTTTTACCCCTTAGGGTGTGAATTTTAGAAAATTCTTTCTTAACGGATGCCTACGTCCATTTAAGCGCAAGTCGTTCAGTGGCTTGAGCTGTGTATTGATAGATCAGTCAGTCAGTCAGTAACGGTTTCATTGCAACACTGCTGAAACTTATAACCTGATACATCCAGAGTTTAAAAACTAGTGGTATTTTATCAATGATTGGGGGACTTAACTCTCTGAATCACATTCCGACCTTCACCCACTGACGTCTAGCCGCGTGTTTACTCGTGCGTATGTGGGCGGACGACCGGAACTTGATTATACATGCGTCCAGTGACTGACCAACCAAACACCTTTCCTGGGTACATTTAGGTAGGAACCGCTCTGGCGCCCTGATAAGGCAGCATAATTGTGACGGTTCTTCTGTGTCTGGGAAAGGTCCCAGGAACAGAAGAACCGTCAATGGTGGATCCAGAATTTTAGTTTGGGGTGAGAAGAAGGTTGACGTCAAGATTTGGATTTTGGGCTTGACCATCTGAGGGTAATTTTTAATAATGTAAACACTAAAAAGCACTTGGGAAGACTTGGTTCCGCCATTGCGAACCCTCTTCAACACAAAAGTTTAATGAAAGAGCTTCCTTTACTACTGTTTACAAACTATAACTCATCCGTAGCAATTACAGTTAAGTATAGACATTGGCATATTAACACTTCGGTGAATAGTTCCAATGTGGCTAGACCACGATCACAATACAGTTTTAAATCAACATTTCTAGTGTATGCAAACGCGCATAATGTCACGACTCGGCGTATACAGGTAACATGTACAGAAAATTAAATGAGCCAAGAAAATGATAGCCGACTATCAAATGGGTCCGACATTACGCAATAAACTGCCATTCTATTGTGAGATTTTGTACCAAGTTCAAACGGAAGCATTAAAATTCTTTCTACGTTCACACAAAAGAATAAAGTTTTGAGAATCGACCTGATGTTCGCTTGGCACATGAGAATCGTAACACAATAGGAGCATCGCAGGGCTGCCAACTGTCTAAATGTAACTACCTATCATTCACTTAGGGACAGCTGTCACGAGGTAAATGACACACCTTTTTCGGCATTCCATCAGATAGAGAATACAAATAATGGAGAAAAGTAATAAAACTAGTTCTTTGCCTTTACAAATGCCTTAGACACGTTTCTTCGCAAAATACTAGTTTTTACATTGGAAGATTGATTGATATTAAGCTCATTTTTCTTTGTCGTGTTCGAGTCGGAAACTTACAAATATTTTCAAAGATTAATCGTCAAAATGTCTTTCTAAACCTAATTTAATTAAATTAATGTCAAGATCAAGAGTAAACAAAGAGTAACTGACTGATTAATTACAGCACAATGAAAGAATTCATATTTCGAATCAATGGAAAATATTTTAATTGTTCAAAGTATGTTTTTTTTTATTTTATGTAGGACCTGGTAGTGCTGGCTTCGATCATCGAGTTGTTAATTGTTGATCGAAGAGTGAAGCGCATGAGTTCATTTAAGAAACAGATTTATTGCTAATATTTTTAACCTTTACGCACTTTATTAATTCATGGATCTGCACTTTATTAATTTGGATCTCGGAACGTAAGCTTGCAGAATTAAAAACGATCCTAGCTTAAAGCAAGCCAAGCACGAATGCAAGCAAAACTTCCACTATCTCGTTTGTAAGTAAACTTTAACACACAACTTGATGTTACAAAGGTTTAAAATCCAAGGAGTATTTCAGACGGCAACCTTAAACAAAATCGAGAACAATTGACAAATCGCATTGTAAATCGATACTACAATCGAATATGACCTTTCTACATAAGCAATAAGAGTTAAATAATCCATAATGAACTAACTACCTGTCTGGAATGTGATTTTGGCGTGGCGTTTGCGCAACACGATAGAATTGCATCTGTATGACTGGTTTCGATAGTGATCTTTGTGGGAAGAATTTTGCCTGTATACTATTACAGGTAAATATTTTGGTTTTGTACTTATACGTATAAAGGGAATAAATACCGCTTTGTATGAAAATGAAACGGAGATTGAAGAAGGTTGGATTCTTGCATTATAAAGGTTGGATACTTGATAAACAATAAGTTTAGGATGTGAGGTAGTTGAAACAAGAAATGTGAGTTGTGACTGCTAAACATGAATCCTAGAAGACTAAGGCTTCGAAAGAGATAGAAAGAAACTAAGCTGAGCAACTTTCTGGGTCCATATTAGACTAACCTCTGTAAAATTCGTAATTATTCCCAAAAGGTGCTCCTTAACCAAGTAGCTAAAGCTAAGTGAAACCACAAGACGTAAATGAAAAACTATTTTACTGGAAATTACTACCCAGTCTTTATATTTATCTATCTACGAGTATCTATACTAATATTATGAAGCTGAAGTGTGTTTGTTTGTTCGTTTGTTTGAACGCGGTAATCTCAGGAACTACTGATCCGAATTAAAATTATTTCACTGTTGGATAGCCTATTTATCGAGGAAGGCTATAGGCTATATAACATCACGCTACGACCAATAGGAGCGGAGCAGCAATGAGAAATGTTGCAAAAACGGAAAAAAATTACGCAGACGAAGTTGCGCGGGACAGTTAGTACATTAAAGATATTTTTAAAAAATAACCCATTTCGACCAATTAAGGGCTTCTGAATTCAAAACCTTGTTAGTATTTTTCGTGTCTGTTGGTCTGTTTGTTCAAGTTTGAAGCAAAAATTACTAAACGGATTCTATTCAGATTTTGGAAACATAATCTCCTATGTCCGGATTAAGTTATAAGCTATATATCATCTCGCTACTTTCCTTAGGACCTGAGCAACAACGCGTCTTTATGACGCGGGTGGAGCCGCGATCATAAGCTAGTAATATATAGGTAGTAATTTTACCACTTTTATACCACAATAATGTAAAATTTTAACCCACACTTAACTTAAAACATTTATCTCACCGAGTAGGTACCTCTACTGACCAATGATATAACTCTGTTCTTCAACACGTCTAACATAAAATATTTAAGTCCAAAGTTCACTTAAGACCATTATTGTTTAGCAACTTAGTATTCTTTAAAAGCGTCATTTATTCCCAAGTGTCTAAGGGCATGTCCTCACTAGACGACTAAAAATGTGTTTTGAAATTTCCAAGTAGATATCGGACTATCCATACTAATATTATAAATTAGCTGACCTGTACAACTTCTTTTGCGTCAATTTTCCCCGTTTTTGCAACATTTTTCATTGACGCTCCGCTCCTATTGGTCGTAGCGTGATGTTATATAGCCTTCCTTGATAAATGGGCTATGTAACACAAAAAAAAATGTTTTAATTCGAACCAGTAGTTCCTGAGATTATAGCGTTCAACCCAAACAAACTCTTCAGCTTTATAATATAAGTATAGATGTGAAAGTAACTCTGTCTGTCTGTTACCTTTTCAGATAAAATTTGGTAGGAGATAGTTGGGTCACTTCATATGGTGGTCAGTTTCAATTTAAAGTTCCCACCGTACCACGCATTCTTTGCCTCATCTAGGGTTTACAGGAAAATAAGTCAAGTAAGTCACCGTACCACCAGGGGTATGGCCAGGTGTACGGTGGGTCTGAAGAGGTTTGAGTTCTGGGGAAGGATGTAGGACAGTTTTTATCGCGACCGACATCGACTGTGCGGGCGAAGCCGAAACAATTTTCTTCAAATCCTTGAATGAATAAACAAATGCTTTCAAATACTTCCAACTGTTTGAGTACTAAAATGCTACAGACAGATATAGAAGATACCTACACATAATAAAATTATGCACTCATTCATATTAATAACAGCTTTCCGTGTAGATCTGAGGTTAAAACGGAAATCACACAGAAAAACACGTACTAGGGACCGATAGCACAATGCCATTCTAAAAATGTTGTGCCAAATTTAGGCGTACTTTGTGTCTGCAAATTCTACGTTTGAAACGTCCTCGACAAACGCATTATTCCCGGGAAGTGTTAAAATTTTTATCAGTGGCGCACAGTGATTTCTGAACAAGGTAAGCTAAAGGCATAAAAAGTAATGACAGGTATTAAAGAGGAAAGGAAGTGTTTGCGTACAAGCGCAAAGTCTGCAAATCCTCGTATCAGGTCACAGGAGTGCGTATTGTATTAGTTATTAAATACTGCTTAGGTACTCTAAAAAGTAAGTAATGTACGTATTAGATTCGCACAGATAAACATCTGTTTTCTTTCTCGTGCAGTTTGTTCCTAGACAACGCCGATTTTGGTGATGGTAACTTGTTTTAGCGTATGTGTATATCCTTCATGTCAATGGTTATTATTTTAAACAGTGGGTGGTCATCTGATTATAATAATAACAATATCTTGGGACAACTCACACCGCGCCATCAGATGGCGCTGTGTGAGTTGGCCTAAACTAAGCACAGCTTGTGCTATGGAAACCAGACAACTGATAAACATACTTAAATATTTCTAAATACATACATACTATAGATAAATAACACCCAGACACAGAATAAACCATCGCGCTCGTCACACAAAGTTTTATCATGGGTGGGGATCGAACCCACGACCTCCGGCTTAGCAGTCAGACATAAGACATTGGACATTTATTTCTGATCAAAATTACATTTGTGTTAAGTAATCAGGGTCATTAACCATCTAGTGATTGGTGACCCTGACTGCTAAACCGGAGTTCGTGGTCCAGTGACAATGCTTTTGGAGTGGCATTTAGATCTACTTAAGTATATGACACAAGGAGCTATCAAGACAAAGAATATAAGCGACAAACGAGACATGCCTTGCAGTAGCAAGAAAACAAAGAGTATAAATTTATAAAGTTATATAACTTCATAAGTAACGACTAATCATCAGCTTACTATGAACGTGTCCTTTTGCTCTCGTGCCTTCACTGCAGGTGTATGCTTGCACCTTGCAATGTTCGTACCTACATACATCTTATGTTTTGAATGTAATTGCATGCGTCGTAAAAGTAAGATTAAGTGCAACACTAAATGGAATACTGAATCTAGAGTTAGCTGTTGCAGCAGTTGCTCGTTAGTTTTTAACACTCGATGCAACAGACAGGTGTTTTGATAAGTTTAATTGAGTTACAAAATCGATTTAATGAGTTAACATGTTACGAGCGACATAACCAATCTTTGTTAAAAACTTATTGTTGCGTTTCTTATTTAACAGGACACGAAATCCTAATAACACGGTAGTTAGGAAGGAGATGCTTAAGCTACCTATAGGTACTAATATTATAAAGCTGAAGAGTTTGTTTGTTTGTTTGAACGCGGTAATCTCAGGAACTTCTGATCCGAATTGAAGAATTCTTTCACTGTTAGATAGCTCATATCGAGGAAGGCTATAGGCTATATAACATCACGCTACGACCAATAGGAGCGGAGCAGCAATGAGACACGTTGCAAAAACGGGGAAAATTTACGCAAACGAAGTTGCGCGGGATAGCTAGTATAATATAAAGTCGGCAGGTGCCGTAAAGACAAGCGTTGTGCGTGGTCTTGTAGTTTGCATATGCTTAGCGCGCCTCTCACTGCCGTCATCGTATTACTACTGAAACACATTACGCGTACCGCTGCCGTACTTATGTCGAATCGGGTAATACCATAGCCGTCTTCAACAAAGTATATTTGTAAACTTTACTCATCTAGGCTACGCAACGAAATACGACATGGAGTCTGACTGGGCCAATGATCAAATTTTGTATAGAAGATGATAGTTTAAACCTGGCGATGGATGAAGAAAAGCTACATTTAATTTTAATGTGTGTTCAACATTCACGCGAGTAAAGCCGGAGGGAATAGCTATTAATTTATAGGAATTGCTTCCAGATTAATCATATATCACTACATAGTATAAAACAAAGTCGCTTTCTCTGTCCCTATATCCCTATGTATGCTTAAATCTTTAAAACTACGCAACGGATTTTGATGCGGTTTTTTTTAATAGATAGAGTGATTGAAGAAGAAGGTTTATATGTATAATAACATCCATTAAATATTGGAGAAATAAGGAGCGGAGCAGTAATAAGAAATGTTTGAAAAACGGGGAAAATTTACGCAGACGAAGTTGCGCGGGTCAGCTAGTTACTTATTTATAATACTTACATCTATCGGGTTGGGCCCAAACTGTACCTACCAACGATTACGATATTCAAACTAACCAATAAGCTTATCTTATCTTACGTATATGGTAATATTATGGCCATTGACGTTCGCTGTTTGTTTCTAATATGGCAGTGTAATTACTGGTAAAAACAGGTTTTATTGCAAGCAGCTTGCATTTCAAAAAAGGCTGTTGGTAAAATATTTTTCTAATTCCAATGCACAGAGTAAATTTGATCTGTCTAGGAGACAACAAATGTGGATTAGGGTAGGGTTGACTTGGTTGATCTATGACAGTTTTAATAAATAATAATAATAATAATAATAATAATATGTTGGGACAACTCACACAACGCCATCTGATCCCAAACTAAGCAGAGCTTGTACCATGGAAACCAGACAACTGATAAAAATACTTAAATATTTCTAAATACATACTTATTATAGATAAATAACACCCAGACACAGAATAAACCATCGTGCTCATCACACAAAGTTTTATCCTGGGTGGGGATCGAACCCACGACCTCTTGCGTAGCAGTCGGATACACTCCCACCGCGCCACAGAGGCAGTCTTTGTCTGATCCGAACTGATCATAATCAATAAATTAATCACTTGAGATTCAATTTTTAAATATTATGTTTAAAAGTTTTGAGCAGTGAAAGTTTGTGTTGTCGTAACAAACAAAAGTTTCATTCCAACTGGATAAATCCTTGTTTCGTAATTGTTTGCATTTGCATCCTTATCAAATACAAATCTGTAGCTTATTGCCCAAGTTTGCAGATATGTCTATTTAGTTCATGCGACGCGACGGTATACAATGCTCAAGAAGGGGAGAGAAGGCATATACGTACGTACTTGTTTTGGATCTGCCAAACAATTGAAATTAAAATTGTTTTGAAATTGTGTATTTGTCTCAAAAAATATTGAACCAACTTTAATTCTAACGTAAAATAACTACATTTCACAAGGTCATTCAACATAACACAAACGATGAATAAAATGTATAGGATTGACATAAACATCCATTGTACACTACAGTCATTTAAAATATTATCTCTCTTCAAATCTATGCAAAAAGTAAGTGACAACAATATTTATTCTCTTAACCAATCAGAGAGCGGTATACATTTCGTTGCCCAGGTGTCAACGAATTAATATTCGTCACTTCAAACCAGAATACATTAAAACTGTAATCAAACACTTCACAGTTTTACCTAATTAATGATTAAGAAAGTGTGAAGCCTATGTTTGTTTACAAAATCACCTCTTAATGTAAAATTCCACTCAGTGGCGTCTCTAATCACCGCATTTGGTCACATCACTGTTTAACTATAGATTAAATTCATATTACCTAAAACGTTCACATACCATTTCAATAGATTGTTGGACAATTTAGTCAGTTTATTTTTTTCTTTATCACCGTGTACTGTTTTGATTTGAATACGATAATTGTAAAGCCGTTTCGTTTTTAAAGAAAGTGTCAGCTTGCATTAATTAATGAAATTCGTTTGAGTGCTGTTTAAAATTAAAGTGGGTTCCGTAATATATTTAATGTTTAATAAAATTTTATGAGAACTTTCAGTTTGTGCTGGTAATTGAAATCTTTTTCTGTAAGGTAAGAATGCACGAAAAATTAGAGTGCTTGTAAAAGTGCTCAGGTTAAATGTATGTGAATTCGTTGAAACCAGTGTACTTCTGGACAACTTGACTTCTAGCACCACCAAAAAGTCCAGCAACTCTGCATTTAAAAATTGTTATCCTACATTACAAAAGCAGGAATCAGAATCAGAAATGCTTTATTTGTAAAAGCACAAGTATAATATACATCTTATACATATTATATATCAATATAATTATATCTTAAACATTTACAGTTTGGCTATGTCTTGTCACTTGGACATACAAATTTTAGTGACTTATGATTATGACGCAGGGGCTCATCTATTAGAGTTGTATATGTTTAATAATTTTATGAATATTTACTACAGTCAATTAATTTAGACGTTATATTATATTTGTATTTGCAACGTGGAGTATCTAACATGATGAGATGTACAGCATTTAATAGCTATAAGATTTCATTTATTTTTTCTTAAGTTTTTGTTTTATATGCGGCCTATAATTATTATTTTAAAATACCTACGTATAATTTTAAATAACATGTTTGTATTTCGAACTATGCCAGAAATATTTAAACCAAACCATCACGATATGAGGACCCCAAAAAGCCTTTATTTTTTTACTAAACACTATCACTATTAGATCTACCATCCAAAGATAAACAATTTAAAATGTTAATATACATAAGAATTAATGCAATGTAGTTGTTATAGATAAAATACTTAATATAAATATATGAATATTTTTCTTAACATTTAATTAACTTTAGGTTAGATACACTCTTGTCCAACAGTCCAAACAATAAACATGAACATCAGCATAACAGGAAAATATATAGTTACCTTTAGAAAGATGAGTAAGTACCTATATAAATATACATAAATATATTATTAAAAGAAAGAAATTAAAATTATTTATGACACCCACATTAAAGCAATTATAGGTGCGAAGGGGCGGCAGCCTAATGGTTAAGGCATCGGACTCGCAATTGTGAGGTTGCGGGTACGAATCCTTCCAATTACACTACCGACGTGAACCCACTCCTAAGACAAACAATTTAGCTTAACTGGAGGGGTTAACATGATTGCTAGTAATGTGAGACCCATAATCCCACTTTGCTAGTCAAGATTTTTGGCCGTTTTAACATAAAGAAAAAAATGGTGACTTATTTAGGCTAACCGCATAATGACCAATACGTATAGGTTCGTTTTAACTATCAAAGGATATTATCTAATTATAAATCAAACGAAAACGCATTAAAAAAAACAACATAACAAAACACATAATCTTCCAACGCTCTCATTATCATAAAAACAAAAAAAACTCATTAAACAATTAGTGTCCATTCATGCCCGTTTGCCTTTTTATACTTTCTGGTCACATACAAACAAATGTATGTGTGACATCTATATTCAAAGTGTCCTGTTCTAAGGTATAACTGGCTTCGTTTAGAATGCTGAATCGGTAAGGGAATTTTAAGTAAGTCGTCCGAACAACGCGTGATTTGGTTGACGAATTGAGGAATGGTAGCATGTTTAGGTCACTTTGGATGCTTAAGCTCAATAATAGTTGTAAAAAGGAAATCTTTATGGCACATAGTTTACGTCAAGTTGCCTTCCGCGTCTATTTAATACTTTACTTATTTTGCATATCCATACTAATACATCCTTATTAAAATCTATACTAATATTACAAAGCTGAAGTTCCTTTGTTTGTTTGAACGCGATTACCCCAGGAACTACTGGTCCGAATTGAAAAAATATTTTGCTGTTGAATAGCCTATTTATCGAGGAAGGATATAGGCTATATAACATCACGCGACGACCAATAGAAGCGCAGTACCAATGAATAATGTTGCATAAACGGGGAAAATTTTGGCAGACGAAGTTGCGAGTGTCAGTTAGTATCTGACTGTCTGTTTGTTACCTTTACTACTAAATGAACGAATCTTAATAAAATTTGTCAAGGTGATTTTTTTTTATTTCGATCAGCGACACCTAGCGGGCGGAGGCGCAGGCGAAAGCTAACTAAGAATATTTTATTCAAAGAAAGGATTCTTCCTTGTAACGACTGTGTGAAGCTGAGGAGTACCTGTGCTCCAGTTTCTAAGATATTTTTATACAGTCACATTTGGCTGTTATCTCACCTGGGATCGCACATATAAGAAGCCCAAGTTTGACCCCTATGTAAAAAACAACACCTTAAATTTTGCTTGCCAATTTTATCTTGGTGTATAATTTCTACATTCTAGGTTATTTCTACATTCGCAATGTAAGTCAGAACTTACACAAAAATTGATGTTTGTTCAATTCTAAAATTCCTTTCTAATAATATCCTTATTGTTCGAAATACAAGTTCTCACTGTGGTGTAGTTTGCAATTAGTTACACATGTCAGCAGAAAACATATTACATCTATATAACACAATATCATTTGCACTGAACAAAGCAATACCCGCTACTGTAAGTTGAAACCCGTGAGAGAGGTCAATATGGTTATTGTAACATTTATAAACTATGTTTGATTTAAGACTGTATTATTTTTGGAGTATACGGACACAAAAACGATTCCCCTGTCGCTTTTGGTCATATCGCTATTGGACATCGCCCATTTTGACGGTCGGCAAGGCGCGATTATTGTGTGTCGATACTATAATTTGGGGTACAAAAGCGCCGTACTACAAAGATAAAATACACGAAAAACTTTTTCCCATATAAACCCATATGATGACCCACTGCTAGGCACAGGTCTTCACAATAGAACCTACTTATAATAGATCCTGGGGGTAATTGACATAATCGCCACGAGCGGGTTGGCGATCGCAGTACGCAGAGGACGCTGCTGTCCGTCCTCCAGTGTGGATCCCTTAAGGTTCATTTCCGTGTATCGCGGCCGATCGCGAGTCGCGCCCGGCGACTCGCGATCGGCCGCGATACTGCGCGGCGCCGACGACTGTCATAGGCTGCGCGCGCACTCAGAATATTGTCGCATCGGCCGCGAGCGTCAGCCGCTTGTCGTAAGCCGCGCGCGGCTCGCAATCGGCCGCGATGCACGGAAATGAACCTTTAGTCGCCTTGACGACACTTATGGGAAGAGATGGGGTGGTACTATTCTTATAACTTACACTATGTCTATTTTACCTCGCTTGCCTCTTAGTGTGAATTCAAATTGACATAAAACCCAAATTCTGATATTTAAGATTCTTCCATTCATATTGAAGTGTTTTCGATTAAAAAATGCATCAAATTAAAAACATGTTCAGGTAACGTGGCACTTAACCATTGACCAGTAGTTAAACTACTGTTAAACATTTCAACTGAACAAAAAAAAAAACTAAAAGAAACTCCGGTTTCATTATTTATCAATGTCTCGGTGATTTCTGTTCTATTGATTTTGTTGACTGTACAATGCTATGCGTAATGTGGTATGTAAGCTACTTATTAAAAAGAAATTCATTTCTCAATACCCGAGAGAGATAAAGCCATAAAAGCAATTCAACTCCAATAAATACAACCTCAAAATTATTCTTCAATATTATGAAGGAATTAATCAAATTAAAATGTAATGGCAGCCCTACTTAGCTACAATCTCCGAAGCTATAGAACAAAGTCTTAAATTAAATAAGATAGCAATAAATCTAATTTCTATGACGAATGGTATTAAAGGAATTTCGGATACCCATTATATCGGCTAGTGATGGGCAATGATTACACCCGGAGGGTTTCAAATGAATTAAATCGATCGACTGGTATAATCACCTGTAGGGTTGTCCCATTACGGATTAGTTACACTTCCTGCTTAAGTAATTTGAATATGGGGTGGCGTGATTAAGTCGTTTTTATTACAAATTCGGTAGGCCGTGGGACTCATGGGAGATTCTAACTACCAGTTATAATTAATTTAAAATAGATTAATGACCCCTTTCTCAAATTCTGTTCTAGGATTTGAAAAACTTGGCAATTTTTTTATGACAACTCTTTTGAAACCTCGTTTTGCAAATAAAGTGTCATTATACCATTAAGATTGGCACGAAGAGTTAATTTGCAAAATAAACTGATTCATCAATTAGAAACTGTGTTTGATTCAATTAGGACTCATTTTGAACCTCAAATTGTTGCTTAAATTTTTGGAGGCGAGCAGTGGGTTGAAGATAAACATGTTTCATTGAAATTGATTGTATAAGACACTTAGGTGACTTTGTTCTGTACAAATCATGGTAAGTAGAATTAAGTGGCTGGATTGGATTTATATTCTACTTGGTGCAATGCCAAGGAGTCATTGTCAGGATTGTTATTGAATTCAAATTGGATTAAGTAGCAGACGCAATGTCTTTATTCATTTGTGACTTAAACAGATATCATTGACCTTAACTCCTGTCACATCAGACACCACATAAGAAATAGATATAAATTTAAATTTAGGTCCATTAATAAATACTTTCATATAGATACAACCCAAACTCTATTCATTTATGAGGAAACATACATATCCAAGGACAATAGCTGACTAAAATAATAAATTCCCATTTGACACCCCTGGGATTTATAAACGAGATATCTCAGTATCCACAGCCCTGACAGTTCCATAATTAAATAATTGTATTTGCTTTTAAGTAATTCTAATTTCAAAACACCAAATAGAACTGGCAGCATACAATAACGACGCAACTGCACTTAATGCCTTGGATCGTTATCTCCCATTTCAGGAAACAAAGGCTTATAGCTTATGAACCAAATGACTCACTGTACGTGACTGTACTCTGTTTATAACAGGTACTCTGTGATGCGTGTGACAGGATCCTTATGTACATTGGCGCACGAAATCGATTTAGTATGGGATTCCCGAAATTACGATAACTGAGGTTTGTTTTACAGAATACTAATTTGATTTTTTTTTTTATTTGCACTGATGTTATGATGACAGATGGTAGATGCTAGGTACAAGACTCTTACAAGAGTGATTCGTATGTATTATTTTTGAATTACAATAGGTTGTAATTTGATGGCGAATATTTTAAATAGTTTATAGGTGTTGAGACAGTTGTTGAATACAAATATTGTTCGTAGTAGTACCGTGTGATTGCAGGTTTTATTTGCGTAAAAAATGTACAAGAATGTTGTATATTTAAATGTGTTTTGTAGAAGTAATTTTGCAGAACGCGTCTGTTCCAAGAAATGACAGTTTAAGTACAGTTCTTATATATTGTAGATGGAGAATATTTTTTGGTCTTTATTTTTAAAAACCCTTAGTTTAAGAGTCTTTTGTGGAATAGATACGATTCCGTAGGTAGACACACAGGTAACATACAACAACACTCTAATTGTGGCGCAGGTCAATGTGTTTTTGTTAGTAAATAGGTACATAATAAAACAAAAAACAAAAAAAAAAATTGTACCTAAGATAAAAATATGTTTTTGTACTTAAGATAATATAAGCACCAAAGTGATTAAGCGGGGACTCCACTCAGCAATGGTAAAACATTTGTTACTTACGGCACCCTAGGGGGAAACTTGTAGGGCTTTCAAACGAACCCCTAATAAAAATGTGCATAACAAATACATGGGTACTTACTGTTTCAATGAATAAAGTATTTATTTTATAGTACTTACTAAAGAAAAAAAATATGATGTAACCCCTCCAGCTAAGCTCTATACTACTGCTCTATAATAATGGCCAGGATGATAGTCAACTACCCAATTTTATCGAATGACGTCACATAACATGTACGTCACACAAAAGACAATGTGCTTTTTATTAATGTAATTAATAAAAAGCATTGTCTCAGAATACTCATATAAATGTTTTACGTCGGAAGACAGTCTTGATACATAAAGACAGAGGGGTTTTTGTTCTAGTACAAAGAACAATAGACCTTATCGCTTTATACATGCGTGTTAAATTACCATATGAGCTTTATATTAATGTACTTATGTGAAATTTTCAATTGTTTGAGTAATAAAAGATGGTATTGTCATAATAAGCCTGATTAAGATGGTGTTTGTTTGACTGAGACTGTTTTAAACGTAGGTAATACTTACTTACATAAATAAGTATACATATTTATGTAAATAGTAAAGGTTTTGCTAATAAAGGGGTAGTGTGTAGAAACAAAGTCTTTTATCTCCAAAACTATTAGGCTGATATTTATGAAATTTAGTACCAAGGTAGCTTATAGGTTTTAAAAGGCATTTTTCGGTATTCAAAATCCACAGGGGTGAAGTAACCACTTAAAGTGACTGAACAATAAGCGGACTTTAAAACAATTCTTCATTTAAAATAATTTTCTCAAAATACCTATATCAAAGAAAATGTTTTTAACGATGTATAATCAATTATTCACAATGCTAACCGAAAATCTAACTCCTCTCTCTACAGCCAATCAAAGTAAAGGAAAATACGAAGGGTAAAAAATCTTTGTTGAAATTCAAATTCAATGACATGTTCACAGTAGGCGTATAGTTTGTAGCTGACCGTATAAGACTGACGGAATAAATGAGCTGCTGACAGATTTTAAATTTAACAAAAGGTTATGTTTTTAGTTTACGGGACTTTATCATTTATCTTCAAGATATTTTAGGGATTTTAGGACGATCGTAGTACATAATTACTATTATGGATTTGATATCATTTACTAAATTAGGTACTCTAAAATTTTATTTATTACTAATGGAGAAAAAAAATGGTTGTCTGTAAAGTCGGTTTACGGACAAAAATTTCACGTATAAGAAAACATTGATGACATATCGCCATACACCACGCGTTGTTTAGCAACCAATCAATAACGTGACCGTTGCTTAGCAACCAACCAATCAATAATAATAGCGCAAGCCACATCCTGTTTTACATTTTCCTATAAAGTAAACATCACTAGTTCAGAATCACATCGGGTGATAAGGCAAAGCCGATATAAATTTAAAGACCATATATATCTCATTAAATTCAGTTAAAAAAAACATAAACTACGCCTAATGAGTTCGAATAAAGAATCTGTCAAAACGTTCGAAAATTTAAATTTGAATTTAGAATATTAATCTGTCGGATTATCAAATCAGCTCACGTGTCAGTCCTCAACAGTCGGTGGCAACAACTGTCACGGTTCGGTTGTCAGGACGTTGACACGCCTATCAAAAACCGCAAACCATTGTCTCTTCAGAAAAACGCTCCTATTTTGCCTTTTGCTGGCAACACGTTCATGTAGACCTGTTTGGATAGTGGTCTATGTAATCTTTTATTGTTATGTTTACCAGACGGTTGAGAAAAAAAAGTAATATTTTTTGTAGGATTCCGTACATTAAAAAATGATATTTTAGACGCTGGTGATAGGATAGTGACTAATCAATTAAACCAAGTTATAATAAGTACGTACCGACTTAAATCTGTCCATGCAGTTTGGACAGATTTAAGTCGTTACAATTTTTAACTTATTAAAATTTGGTTTGATTACAATGCAAAGCGCGACACAGGCTTTAATTTAATAAAAATCTGTTAATTAATATTACTTAAATTGAAAACATTTTCGATGCTTAAATAATGTTGTCTTCTCTCTTATCTGAGGTTTAACATTTCTGTTTAATGAGTAATGACAGTGCGTATTGAATGAAGCACCGGTGCCTTTGCGGAACAGCTGATAGCCGCGAGCTATGCTGCCTTTACGCACGCGTAATACTTGTCCAACTTGAACTTGCATTCATAAATACTTTGTGTGGAGTCAAACAACACGCAAAAATTGCCGAGTTCTTTGTACGTCATTTACGTAATACTTATTACTGGTAATACTAATAAGACCACCGTGATTTTATGCTAGCTATATCCCATGGTTTCACCCTCTTTAATCTTACTGTGCCGTTTCTTTCTAACTTAATGTGTTATTACATTCTTTTCTTTAAGACTGATATTATCTTGAAGACAAATTACCAAAAACACTGATCCCCTTATTCATAATAATTTAGTAGAGGTTTCAAATACATGTTAACTAATTAGCAAATGTGTTGTCTTCTAATATTCAATGTTGAAAATGGAATGAAAAACAAACACAAAACATTAGTTAATTAAAATGCTCTTAAAACGTCTACTTATCTATACTAATTAAAATTATTTTTTGTAAACAGTTCAGTACCTATGTAATGAATCGTATGTGTGTGAGTTATATTTGTACCAATTACATTTATTTTCCTTTAGAAGTTAGAGATATATTGATCCTTAGTATGTTAGAAAACAAACAAGAACCATCTATTATTTATTACGAAGGTGTTGAGTAAACTTCTATTGATAAACGCATACCAGTTGGGCGTTGGGTTACTGATAGATAGATATAATAGGAAAACTTTAATGCGCATAAACAACTTGACTGCCTTGAAAGTACGACTGCTGCGTAAGAGCCCCTTACACATCACTGTGCAGCTTTTTGAGATCCTGGACTTTAATACCTATGTCGTTTCCTCAACATTTCAAATATAAAAAACTTGAGAGGTGTCAAGGGACACCCGGATAGAACGAAGTTCTAATCATATTTTTTTTTTTTATAATCTTCGCAACACCACACTGTTTAATGCGAAATAGAAAAACGAAACGAAAATAACTTACAAAAAGATGATTGTATACCGAAGGCTCGAACCCACAACTACACAATTGTCGCCAATACTGTGTACCGAATTTATGCCTCTAGACCAAATCGACAGGTGACTTCTTCGTCAAATTAGATGTTCATATCTTACGCGCACGCCGCATGGCTTGTGTGTGTGCAAAAAGTGTCGTTACAACTTTTTCCGTCTAGCGCCCTTTCACAACGCGCGATAAGGAACTTCGTTCCAAAAATAATTTAAAAAGTCCAAAAACCCATCTGCTTAAAATATTGAAACAAGATAACGGAAGCATTTTAGTAAGTTCACTGGGATTCATGAATGCCTACGACTGCATGATTTAAAATTATCTTGACAACCTGTTAAATCATTACTGCTTATATTTTCACTATCGACGCCACTGATCGGTAGCCACGACCCCGCTCATCTTAATATACACACTCCTTACTAATTTACATATACACTAGCTGTCCCGGCGAACCAATTCTTCTTCAATTGTGAATCTAAACCATCCTCGAATCCCCTAGAACTCAAACAAAAAAAATCATCAA
Source organism: Herminia tarsipennalis (assembly GCA_945859575.2). Lineage (NCBI taxonomy): Eukaryota > Metazoa > Arthropoda > Insecta > Lepidoptera > Erebidae > Herminia > Herminia tarsipennalis. Next base: position 8,005,514 of record OX243846.2, read on the forward strand.
AATCGGTCCCGCCGTGTAGGAGGAGTTCAGTGACATACACACGCACACCAAAAAAAAAATATAAAGATATATATCAACCCATACGATGTCCCACTGCTGGGCACGCGTCTCCCCAGGACAACCTACATACGAGTATTATAGGATCTGGGGGGGATTGCCATAATCGCCACGATTGGCGATCACAGTAAGGCTTTAAAATACACAGAATATGCTGCTATCCGTCCTCCAGTGTGAAATCCCTTAGTCGCCTTGACGACACCCACAGAAAGAGATGGGGTGGTACTTAAGCCGGTACCACACACATTATTAATTTACTTAATAGAAAATATTATGTTACATAATTGTTTTAATACCGAGATAGTGTAATTAAAACTACCGTGAGACATTTTCATTAATTGTATAAAACCTTTTTAAATTCCGTGTCTAGTTTTTAACTTACAAAAACAATGTTTAATTGTCCATAACTAACGGGTTCAGGGCATAAAAAACTTCAGAGATATTATTTTATTACAATTGTTTTAGTTGCTTTTATATCAGACTTGTTGATTATATCTTAATTTACTTAGTAGGAAATCCCATTCTAGTTAATTGAAAAGCTAACCATAATATTACATATCTTGGGACGACTCACTCACGCCCGCCTGATTCAAGAGTAGATAGAACTTGTACTATGAGAACCAGACAACTGATAAAATACTTATGTATTTCTAAAACATACATTATTGAAGAATTACACTCGACACAGAAACAATCATGCTCATCTTCATCATCTTTGGCTTTGCAGGCAGAGTCACTAACAACTAGATCAACAGGCCATTCGAATGGTGATGAACCAGAAATGATTGTTTTATCTTATTTTAATCTTTTACAAATTCGTAACGTAATACAATAATTGCGTTTTCGAAAGATAGAATTTTTTTAAGTCCAGACCCAGGAATCAAACCCGAGAGTTCCGTAGCAAAACCGGGACCGGAATCGAACCACCTATGTGGACTATGTTACTAGACCTCAAATTTTTCTATCCCTTGATGCTCGCGAGTTGGGCCCTCGCATGCGCCACCTAGTCGGTAGTTAAAGAACTATCACGGCTTTTGTTATTGCTTCGTTACAGAGAGCATTTTAACAAATTATGATGTCGCAGGCCGAATATTGAAGTAATTTTTTATAGGCATTTCTTGCCAATTATTTTACAAATATAATAATTGCATTTTCGAAAGATAGAAAAATTTTAAGTTCAGACCCAGGAATCGAACCCGAGACTTCCGTAGCCAAACCGGGGCCGGAATCGAACCACCTATCTGGACTATGTTCTATTCCTTGATGCTCGCGAGTTGGGCCCTCGCATGCGTCGTAAGTCATTCTTTGAAAAACAATAAATACCGAACTCTATCGTGAGAAAAAACAACAGCTGTTAAAAAATCTTGATAAACTCACCAAAATCTGCGCGTTGCCATTCCTGTCGTCAACCCATGCGACTACCAAATCTGCACCTCTCATATTCTTCGCAGAATTGAAGCCCAAACTGACGTAACCATGAGTTTTCGCCTCCAATCTAAACGTTATACTCGAATCTGTATTCACCCATCGTAAAATCACGTCACCATTCTGATCTAATCTCTCAGAATGCGCCCATGTCAAACTCGATTCGTACGATTTCGAATCGAATATTTCTCTCCGATGCCGCGCTCTGTATTGATCGATTATTCGACTAGTTTTTTCTGATTTCGATTGTGCTTGTAAAAGGGACATCGCTTGTCCATGCTGTGAAGGGTTTGGCGGTAATTCATTCTGGCCGTTAGGTTTGTACCTTGGGAGTTTGGCATCACAGAGCAAGATTGCGCTTAAAGCTAAGACTACTTGAAGATGCATTTTTTGTTCAGTGTCGTTGCAGCATCACTTTGTAAAATCTGAAACAAAAAGAATGACACATTGAGTTTAATGGGCTATAATACGTACATGATACATAATTCATGTCTGCTTTGGCCGATTGTCAGTGCCAGTCAACATTGGTTTTATCAGATTGCTTCAGTTTCATGTTTAAAAATATGCAATACAGTATCTAATGTAATAAAAAACACTCATAAACAGTAACGTATAAAAAACTTCAATCTATTTGAGCTGAATATGAAATACTTGTCAGAAATAAATCAAAGGAAAATCTCGTTCCGTAACAAGGAACGGCACGTGCAATTGCGACCAATGAACTCAACCAGTCACCAACAGGTACAGTGACAATCAATACAGTGTTAATCAGTTCAAAATCCAAACAAAATTTAATGTGAGTCGTTACAAAAAATTATGTCGTAACAAGGATGCAGCCAATAAACAGGTACGATTTCCGGTGGTAGTAAACCATACCATTATTGACGCAACAAAAACAAGTCGAGAGGATAACAAGATGGACTTAATAACTCGTTCCGGTTACAGAAAGTCATCGCGAACAAATAGTAGTAACCATATTAACATACTAGTTATAGTTGGCGCCAGAATGAGTCAATGGTCGCATAAAATCGAGTTATTAACCAAATTGCCGTATTAGGAGTTATTAAAAAACACCTAGAAATTCAGTTTTTGTTAACATTTTTGCTGCCATCGATCTAGATTCAATCGATACGGATCTACTAGAATGGATTTTCCGCATTTAATCGGATTTGGTTGCACGCTCAGAGATTAGAGACGCAGCTACTTATTGTGCTAATAAGCGTAATTCGATTTGAAGATGGTATTGCATTTACTCGATAATGAAGGATAAAATGGATAACCTATAGAGTTGAGTAAGAATTTTGTTTGTTCTCAATATTACACTTTAACCTTAAAAACCTACGCATAGATTCCGATTATTCCGCTGACTATTATCGTATGATATTATGTCACTATTCACTTTCTCCTTATAACTCATAATCAATCAAAGTCTTTAAAATGATAGATACTTTTCAAGTTTCTAATTAAATGCGAAAAATAAATAAAATATTTATATAAAGTACTAGGTGACCCGCAACTTTGTCTGAGGCAATTTTTCCCGCTTTTGCAACATTTTTCATTGCTGCTCGGCTCCTGTTGGTCGTACCGTGATGTTATATAGCCTATAGCCTTCCTCGATAAATGGGCTATTCAACAGTAAAAGAATTTATCAATTCGAACCAATAGTTCCTGAGATTATCGTGTTCAAACAAATATACAAACACAACACTTCAGCTTTATAATATTAGTATAGATTGATCAAACAAATGCTGCCCAAATCTTTGTCCACCAGTCCCAATTTTGGCATTAACGTGTATGTAATATGCGCTATATAGATGCAAGTACTTTTCAAATAGGCTTAGGTACTTACGTTAATACAACAATAGATGGTCACCCGGTGTGTATTTGTAGGTACATATATTTTTAACTAGTTTTTATTAGTGTGTATTTGTATGGCCAATTTAGAATGAACACTCTTTGAAAGTGAGTACAAAGCGCGACAGGTTGTCAGAAGAACATTCAAAATCGGGAGCATATAGGCAGTCCTGGCAACAAATTGAGATTTATCTATTACTAGCTGTGCCCCACGGTGTTACCCGCAGTTTATTAGCCTATGTGTTAATCCAGGGTGTCAGCTAACTCCATACCAAATTTTATTAAAATCGCTCCAGCCGTTTAGACGTGAAGAAGTAACAAACATACACACTCACAAACTTTCACCTTTATAATATTAGTGTGATAGATTTGAGAATAAGTTTACGAGTTCGCTTTCATGACTAGAATTGCACTCTCATTGAAATCTAGCAATAGATATTCTAGAACATTTTGACGTAGATTTTCTAGAACCAAATAATATGAACGTTTTCACAAACTAAGAGGTTCCTTTTATAACAAAATTGGAATAGAAACGTAAAGGTTCGCTCAGTGGAATTGTGCTCACTTTGGCATCGCAAGAGAAATGCAATTAAGTGAATGCTTCAGTTCTGAAAGGACGATTTTCTATACGTATACAAAGGACATAGCTCAGACAATATACCTATATTATTTAGCAATATTGAGAGACAGGTATTACGAATATGAATATTTAAGGAGTAGATAGGTATTATTCACATATTGTATTTTACAAATAAGCATATTGAGGTGGTAAAGATGTAAGAATTGTTATGCCTACTGTTGGGATCGATTAAAATATGGCTAAATAAGTATCTACTGTAATAGATGCAGAATATAACTCTTTCAGTAAAATTCAATAGCAGTCAACTGCAGTCGTAGTTAACTGAGTTGGTAAATCTATACTAATATTATAAAGCTGAAGAGTTTGTTTGTGTTTGAACGCGGTAATCTCAGGAACTACTGGTTCGTATTAAAAAATATATTTTTCTATTGTGTAATATGTGTAATATGTGTATACATGCAAAATAACAGCCTTCTAGCATTAACAGTCTCTGAGCTAAGCTGCGGACGGACGGACATGGCGATACTTTAAGGGTTCCGTTTTGCCCTTTTGGCTACGGAACCCTAAAAATGGTCTTGTATTCCGTGTACGTGAACGATTTCTATGTATGCGTTATAAATTCGAGCGCGTTTGTGTAAAGCCTGCACTTCTTTTGAACCGTATTTTGAGCTATTAAGCTTTAAACTCCCCCACACCCTCTCCAATCGCCATGATTCGTAGCTATTGGTAGTATTTATATATCTAGTTTCATTGTCTTTTAAAATAGAAAGGACCTCGTTTTCATGCAAATATAGTATTTAAATATTAATATTACGAACAATAAAGATCCAATATCACATAGATATTAAATAATAACAATGATAAAAGCTATTTCTATGCTAACGAGTCTATTAATTAGAATATATCGACAAGTGGTGATAATGTAATGGATTTAAGTCTGCTCGGGGTCACGGCCAATACTTATTATATTTAGAAACTCTATAAAATATTCTGTTGTGAGTAATACAAGATTTACCTAAAAAAGTTACTACGAAAATAGAAATACTATATTGACACACCTTTAAAGGCGAAAGCAAAAAAATAATCTTATTCCATCAACTTGTATCATACCTAATGTAGCAGAGGAATCAACTAATTATAATTATTGTCTACTAGCTTATGCCTGCGGCTTCGCCCGCGTGTATGCCAGATTGTTACCAAAATATTCTAACGCAAAGTTTCATACTAACTTTGCACCCCGTTTTACCCCCTTAGGGGGTGAATTTTCAGAAATCCTTTCTTAGTGCTCCCCTACGTTATAAAAGGAACCCCTGTGCAAAATTTAAAGTTTAGGCCCTGCGTTGATATGTCAGTCAGTCAGTCAGTCAGTTTCTCCTTTTTATTAATTCTCCATTTTGCTTAAGTTTAATTATTGTCAGTGTAATTATATCAACACTAAAGAAGAGAATTGCGAATATGGCGGCGAACGGACCTGTCATTATTTTCACAGCTCCGTGTTTTAAAAAAGCTTGAAATCTATACTAATATTATAGAGGTAAAGTTTGTGAGTTTGTGAGGTTGTCTTGTCGGGGGTAATCTCTGGATCTACTGAACCTTTACCAATAGAAAGTCACGTTATTTGTAATTGTCATAGGCTACATCACGCTAAGACCAATAGGAGCGGAGCTTCAATAAAAAAATGTTGCAAAAACGGGTAAAATGACGCAGACGAAGTTGCGCGGGTCAGCTAGTACCAACGTAATAAAACATTTAAAAAAATGCCGATTAAACAGCTACATTGCCTTAATTCAAAGAAAAAAAAGCTAGTCTACGGACTAAAGCATAAAACAAAACATAAATTGAGTTTCTTATTTCCTTAAAACTTAACATCATGGGAAGATATCGTGAGAAATTCATTGTGGAGAAAAACTCGGATGTGACATCTGTTACGCGAGGTGTCGGGTCGCTTTTAAGCAAAATCGGCGAATAAATAATGTGAATATACCTCCCAAAGGACATGTGGGTAGCATTATCTTGATGCATACATTTTGGAAGCGATTAGCAAAAACATTACGAAAAAATTTCATTAAAATAATAAGAATATGCATTTATTTATCTACGGTAAGTTGCAGGTGTTAGTCATATTTTAAAAATAAAAGGCGTACAAATATTAGTTTAAAGCAGGACTTCAAAAGGTACGCAGAGCAGAGCAAATCAAACGCTTGTGTCTATCAATCGAAGCGGCGCGGCGGTAGCCTAATGGCTAAGGCATCGGTCTCGCAATCGTGAGGTCGCGGGTTCGAATACTACCCATTATACTACCTACGTGAACCCACTCCTAACACAATCCTTTGAGCTTAGCTGGAGGGGTTAAAAGGATTGCTAGTAATGTGGGGACTCAATCCCACATTGCTAGTTATTTTTTTTTCAACAAAAAAAAAAAAAACAATTTAATACAAAACATCAATCGGCAAATAATGTTATTTATATTTAAAACACAAGAACAAAGTGTTATCAATTTATCAGACACTAAGAAAAATCAATGGATGATTTCTTAGATTATGTATCTTAGCAGTTGTATGTAAATTTAAAATTATTTATTAGCTTCAATGTTAGATTGTAATATTTTAAAGAGTAAATCATTTACTTTTTATACAAAAAACAAAAAATATCTGCCTATATACACCTATATGTATATTTTATACATTTCGTGATTTAGTACGGACGTATCATTATTTCATACTTAGAATGTAATTAAACAGGAAGCCATTACGTCCCTTAACACAGTCGTTAGCGCTTAGAAACCTGAAATGGCCCAACAACACAATAAATAAGTAATTTATGCGAGCGTCTGCCATATGGATATGTCTAATCGCAGATGTATGTCATCGGGTGACTCCAAGTGCTAATTGCAAACATGACTTTAGACACTCAGAACTCCTTGTTTACAACCTTAACCCGTATACGTTATGTTCTCAATTCTGGCAGACAAAGGACCTGATAATAAGAACCCACTTGGACAAGGTCAACATTGTTGGGTGACAGCCATTCTTCGAGACAAAATAGTTGAGCACTTAGAAGGTTTAAACTGAAAACAAAGGCCAAATTATGTCTGAAACCTCTCAAATTATTTAGAACATTAGAACAGGCGTGCCTTTGAGTGTTTGAAAAGGACTGATTGCTAGGCCTCTTTAGGCGAGGTGAAAATATAATTAAATTAAATATTAAAATATTTAACCTACAGTTTATGCACAGCTATTTACTAATTGGAGCGGAACTAAAATTGACATCCTAATGTTATCTAATATTTTAAAGCTGAAGAGTTTGTTTGTTTGAACGCGGTAATCTCAGGAACTACGGATCCTAATTGAAAAATTCTTTCACTGTTGGATAGCCCATTTACCGAAGAAGGAAGGCTATAGGCTATATAACATCACGCTACGACCAATAGGAGTGGAGCAGCAATGAGAAATGTTGCCAAAACGCGGAAAATTTACGCAGACGAATTTGCGCGGGACAGCAACTTATAATTTGCGAAGGTATTCCAGTGTGTTCATTTGTACCTATATTTAATTTTGGTTGTAAAGCCTCCGAATCAAGAGTCCCTAGTAGACGAATAAGCTGTTTGTATATAAGCACAGGTAACAGGGTCCTTATTCATGTTCTTTTTTTTTCGTTTTCGCGGCAATCCCGTGCGAACTGGCTCATGAGCGATGCGTTCAAACATGTCCGCCGCCAATGCGCTTTGATTCTTTCTAAGAGCAGCTCTCTATTTACCATTATGACAAGATTTTGACAGTTCGCATGGTCTTGCCGCGAAAACGGGAAAAAAGAACATGAATAAAGACTCTGGTTAACTAGAATTTATAGTACGCTAGACCTACATGCTGTGTCAGTGAAGTGACAAGGTTTGTCAACTTATCCACGCATAAACTGGCGGTACGAATTACCCCGCACTCGACTATACCCCACAGAACATTCTGACCAAAGAAAACTCCAGGGCAAAAGCTTATTGTATAAGTTATTCAGAAAATCTTATATGAGCTGATCCAAACGTACGTACCACGAATAAGCTTGAATAATTTCACAAAGGGTTGAAAAGGTAAAACGAATTACATACCTACTTACATTGTAGTCAATAAGAGCCTTCAACCTAAGTAAATATTTATACGACCCAAATAGTCTTAAGGAGACTAGGTGTATTCAAACTACAAATAGAACGGTTGTTTAGGGTTCTGTAAAATCGGAACCTTTATAGTTACGTCATGTCCGTACGTATGTCACAAGCATTTTACTCAAAGACTGCCCAATGAATATTGATTAAATTTGGTGAAAAGGTGTCATGCCCCTACTTAGTTTGACAGCTAAATAATAAAAATAAATATTTTTAGGGGGGCACTCCATACCATGTATTTTGATCATACATCAACGTGTGGGACACTATCCGATAGGTCTTTTAAAAGTCAAAATACGTTCTATAGACGTCGGCCTCGGTGTTTTATAAAATGAACCCGAACAGGCGCGGATCCTCGGCAACAGGGACAATTGCCCCTCCGCCCAGACTCGATTGAAACATACACGATACATACCTCCCCCGTCGTGCGAGCAACTTAAACTTGGCCAGCAGAGTCAAATGTTGCCCCCCCATCCACCCCCCCCCCCCCCAGGACAAAGTTCTGGATCCGCCATTACAGTGAGCCACGAGTAGAATGTTATACAGTAAGTACTTAATACAAAATATTCAGATGACAATGTATTTGAAATAGGTATTCAATCCACGGTCAATAAACTCGAGGTTTGAGTCTCCGCTTCATTCTAGATTTTATCATAATTTGATCCATCCGACAAGAATAATTGTTGTAGGTAAATATAACCTACGATAGACAAGTGTATAAAATAGACAAATGGACCCATTACTCATTCATTATGTTTTATTATATGCAATTAATTAAGTAACGGAAGCTATAACTAATGGAACACATTAAAAATAATAATCTATTACTTAAAAATTTGCACTTGTATGTAAGCTTCCGACGTTCTACTGGTACGGTAAATTAAAACTTAACAGAATTTTAGTTATAAAGCACCAACCTAGGAATAAATAAAACCCAATGATTTAAAGTAAAAAGGTGTACCTAGATAACCTTTATATTGCAAGGTCATACTATTATAAAAAATGGTTGTCTGTAAAGTCGGTTTACGGACGATAATTTTAAGAAAACATTGACACAACGCCTAAGTGATGCAGATGCGGGCGCTTTTTTAAATATAATTTTAAATTGGCACATTCGTGTAATCTTACTTAAGAACTACCAAAACCCACCACACCCTTGCAAGAAAAAAAATAAGACATGGTCGACCTCCTTCCCGCCTGTAATAGTCTTACGTAATAAATTAATCGTCCTTAATGCGAGATGCCTTATCCGTCAGCAATGTGCGATGCTCTAGCGCCTTTCCTTTCGTACCCTCAGAGTCTTGTGGTAAGACTACCTAATTCTATGGTGAGTTCACATGCTCATTCACCGACCACGAACACCGCCGGTCCTTGTCGGACCGCTTACCGAACTGCGTGCCGTGCGTCTAAACGCACCATTACATTAACATTGCCGAATCAGCTCAATGATCCCACAGTATTCTTTACAATATAAATACCTACATTGATTTAACCACACCGTAAATAGATTCACCACAAATAACCTAAACTATCAAACTAGTAAAATATAATTCTCTCAATACCAACTAAGAAACAGAACGGAAAGACATCTAGCGACAAAAACTACCAATTGCGGTGTCGAAGCAAAACGAGATAACTGATCATTATCCACTTATTGGGAGGAAGTCGAAACCGCTTTGTTCATAGTCGTTATAAACAAATGGAGCAATATTTTCGATTGTAATACTTATAAAAGTAACCGCAGTAAGAAAAAATCTGGTTTGATTTGATTTGAATAATTCTAGCTACTGAACATGTATCCTGTTGTTACAGGAAACGCGTATTTGGAATTATGTCGTAAAACAGATCCATCGGTTTTATAATTGACAATAAAAAAAACTATTATGACGTGTAAAACCCGAATACTTAAATGATACTTAACTTTAAGTATTGCTTCAAGTATTTCTGTCGCTACTATTAATTTAAATGACGGGGATAGCATGAGAGTAAAAGGCGTCTCACAACAACAAGACAACTCAATCGGGATTAGTAATAGAATAATATTATTTTATTTAATATTATATATTACTAGTTATATAATAATACTAGCTTTCACCTGCGGCTCCGCCTACGTGGATGGCGATTATCGCGATAAAAACTGTTGAATGTTAAGTGTCAAAGGATCTCCTAGTACCTAACATATATTTTCTAACAAATAACAAAATGGCAGCGCACATCAAATAAAGTGTCAAATGCTGTACCATTCAAGTCCATAAGTACAATATATTTTATCAGCGTATCATCTAAGTTTTAACAACTAAAACATAGCCACTGAATAACACTTTCACATACCCAACATAGGTATGCACTTAAACATTAGTTGAAAAGCTTTGATCTACAAAAAAAGCAGGAAATGTTTCTCTTATAGTATCAGAGAAATGCTTTTACGATTATGAGCTGCGAATTCTGGCTATATTGCACATCCTGTGAGGGCAACCACAGTTATTAAAGCATGCCGATATAGCACCGGAATCTTATTGTGCAACCGGTTTTGATTTCATGCGAAAGCCTTTTATCTGCTTTAAAACGCGAAGTTTTTATTCGGCCCGTGATACAGGAATACCAAGTAACTAGCATTGAGAAGTGGATTTCTTTGTATTGACTATTATATTGAAGTTTTAGAGAATATTACCAGTTTAACGCTTAAGTTCAACCCGTAGATGGTGAAAAAGTGATCGGACGACCAACGATTATAATATCTTGGGAATAATAATATCTTGTGACAACTCACACACGTCACCTGATCCCAAACTAAGCAGAGCTTGTACTATGGAAACCAGACCATATTTGTATATTTCTAAACATATACATATTATATTAATATTATAAAGCTGAAGAGTTTGTTTGTTTGTTTGAACGCAGCAATCTCAGGAACTACTGGTTCGAATTGAAAACTTATTTTATTGTTGGATAGCCCATTTACAGAGGAAGGCTATAGGCTATATAACATCACGCTAAGACAAATAGGAGCGGAGCAGTAATGAAAAATGTTGCAAAAACGGGGAAAATGTACTCATACGAAGTTGCGCGGGACAGCTAGTTATAGATAAATTACACCCAGACACAGAATAAACCATCGTGCTCATCACACACCGTTTTATCCTGGGTGGGCATCGAACCCTACTTAACCCTACCTTCGGCTTAGCAGTCAGGGTCACTAACTACTAGACTATACTAGAAATGTGTATTGTAAACCCCTTACAATTACAACGAATATATTAAATGTGCCTATGTCTCTACTGTGGCATATAATGGTATAACCTTATACCTTAAACTAACCAATATTTGTTTACGTGATCATTCAGTACCACCGTCAATTCTTAACAGGCCTTCCAAAATATCTGTTAACTATTTTGGAGCCTATTTAACTTGAACTGAACTTATTCACTTGGAAAAGGGTGTAAAAGAATATGCTTACTATAAAAACCATGTTCACCGAAACGGTTAGGCGATTTTGCCTTAAAAAATCGGGTATTCATAACTATACAAAATTTACAGATGACTGCTTTGAAATACGAACTCAAGACGGAAAAAAAATCTCATCCTACACGGCCAACGAGAACTGAATTAAACCAGAGTTAATCCTGGGAAACTAGACGGTTCACATAATCGAGATGATAGAAAAAGTTCCTTTTTAATACATCAAAGGTTGGTAGTTTATAACGAGGGAAGTTGGAGTACGGAGCGGTGGTAATGAAGCACTTTCTTGCACTTGCAGATTTATAAGAATTTATTGTTTCTATTTTTCTTTTAAACACAGTTGTATCAAGGTTAATATTTTAAGTAAACACAAACGTAATCTAAGGGCTAATACATTGTCATCCTGATAAATTCGAAGGAATCTAAAAGTGTCTAGTATTGAGTTGCGTTTGAGTATTAAGCCGTTCGGCTGTTTGGTTTTCGTGGCTATATTAAAAACTCGAGTTTGACTAAATTTAGTACCTATGAAGTCGTCGTGAAGTCTAGGAAAGGATTTGGCTACATCTTTTGTCTATCTATACTAATATTATAATGCTGAAGAGTTTGTTTGTTTGAACGCGGCAATCTCAGGAACTACAGGTCCGAAATGAAAACTTATTTCTGTTGGGTAGCCCATTTATCGAGGAATACTATAGGCTTTTTAACATCACGCTACGACCAATAGGAGCGAAGCAGTAATGAAAAATGTTGCAAAAACGGGGAAAATGTACGCATACGAAGTTGCGCGGGACAGCTAGTAACTAATAACCCGCGGGCGAAGCCGCAGGCAAATGCTAAGTAGGATAAATACGTAGATAGAGTGTAACGAAAATACCCAGTTACAAAAATGTAAAAGATATTTAATATCGGCATCGTTGAGTTGAGTTATACATTCTCAAGGAACATATTAAAGTGTTTGCGTGGTTAGGGGCTGCGTGTAGGATCTGTTTAACTTAGTTATGTTTTGGCTTTTGGGCTTCACAAACGAGGTATTCTCTGTGGATTTTTATTCGATAAAAAGTATTGTAATAATTTGTAGTAATTTGTCACATTATGAAATTACACTACGGGTGTTAATCGCGTGAATAATTTAAGGTAAGATACCTTGTTTATTGCTCGACGTTTCGACCGTATTGCAACGGTCTCTACCCGTGACCACGGCCGTCGCGAAAGTTTATCAACATTTATCTTTGTCACTCTGCTTAAACATGACGGACTGCATACACGTAAATACGCTGTTTGAAAACAATATTGGTTTTAGGCCAGTACCGTACCTAGGTTTTAGGCCAGTACCTAGGTTTTAGGCCAGTACCTACCTAGGTTTTAGGCCAGTACCTAGGTTTTAGGCCAGTACCTATTGGAGCATTGATTTCTAAGCAAACCAAGAGATTAGCCAGGTTAAGCAAGGTTACCATTGCCACATGCAGAGGTGAGCGACCGTTTTCTAAGTATGTATATGTATACACTAGCTGTCCCGCGCAACTTCGTCTGCGTAAATTTTCGCCGTTTCTGCAACATTTCTCATTGCTACTCCGTTCCTATTGGTCGTAGCGTGATGTTATGTAGCCTATAGCCTTCCTCGATAAATGGGCTACCCAACAGTGAAATAAAAACTGTGTTCTTGTTTTAGTAAAAAAAAAACAGGTTATTTTGACATTACAAACAGACACTTCAATATTATATAATTGTATAGATTTAAGTACCTATGTCATTTTTTTAAGTGGTCGGCGTAAAAGTGTCATACACGTAGGTATGTCACATTTTCGCCGACCACTTAAAAAAATGTAATGTCAAAATAACCTGTTTTTTTTTTACTAAAACAAGAACACAGTTTTTAATTCTTTTGTCTGTTTGTTCTGGCTACTCTTTCACTGTTAGACAGCTGATGACGTAAGGAGTAACTTAGGCTACTTTTATTATCATCACGCTAACGTCTATAATGAGTAAGCAGCACTGCAACTTCGCGCGGTCAAAGTCGTTGGCACAGCCAGTACCTACATAAATAAATAATGTGGAGATATTAAATCATCTGCTTACCTCGGATAGTTTAAGTAAGAAAATATTGGCATTACAAAGTATGGTAAAGAGAATAATAAAGCTGTTAATATAAAATAACACGTTTTCTTTGCAGATTTCATAATAAATATTGACAAGTCATAAATATTCGGAACGCGCAAACATTACGATGTTCTCTAGAGTATTTCAATGATTTATGTGTGAAACGAACCGCTTTGAAATTTTTATAAAAAAAATATATACTTTCATTGACAGGAAAGCTCCTATTATTTATAGTGGTTTTGCATTCCTTATTTAAATAAAAATCTTAATGCTAATAGTGAAATAAGGTCACAATTATCTAATACTAGCTGACCCGCGCAACTTCGTCTGCGTAAATTTTCCCTTTTTTCTTTTTCTTCCTTTTTTTCCACAACATTTTTCATTGCTGCTCCGCTCCTATTGGTCGTAGCGTGATGTTATAACCTATAGCCTTCCTCGATAAATGGGCTATGCAACAATAAAATATTTTTTCAGTGCAGCCCAGTAGTTCCTGAGATTATCGCATTCAAACAAACAAACAAACTCTTTGGGGGATGAAAAATAGATGTTGGCCGATTCTCATAGATACCGGATAAGCACAAAAAATTTCATCAAAATCGGTCAAGCCGTTTCGGAGGAGTATGGCAACGAAAACTGTGACACGAGAATTTTATATCTATACTAATATTATAAAGCGGAAGAGTTTGTTTGTTTGATTGTTTGTTTGTTTGTTTAAACGCGCTAATCTCAGGATCTACTGGTCCGATTTGAAAAATTATTTTTTTGTTGGATAGCCTATTTATCGAGGAAGGCTATAGGCTATATAACATCGCGCTACGACTAATAGGAGCGGAGAAGCGACGAGAAATGTTTCAAAAACGGGGAGAAATTACGCATACGAAGTTGCGCGGGACAGCTAGTATTAGATATAAAATTACGCTACGACCAATAGGAGCGGAGCAGCAATGAAAAATGTTATAAAAAAAAGGAAGAAAAAAGGGAAAATTACAATCTATTATTCATGCCCCTAAGTCAGCTATACTCTAAGTGTGTTCCGCGGAACCCTAGGGTTCCGTGATACCTCAGTCGGGGTTCCGCAAGAATTTAGAAATAAAAAAATCAAAACACCTCTCTCTGGTCGCTCCGCGGCTGTGCGGACTCCGCGGCCGCGCGGAGACAAAACGCTATGAATGTTATTTATTTATTTATTTGTATTTGTATAAGCTTGTGTTACATTAGCTGGTACAATATCTTATAAGTTTGGTCTCAACAATTTTATACTTGTACAACGCGTTCGCTCTAAGTTTGCCGGTCTGTGGAATGCGCGTACCCTCCCCCATGTGACAACAAAACTTATAATGTGTCATAGTTTTACCCAAATATCTACCGTACACAATTTTTATTGTTACAATTAAATAAAAAATTTCGAACGTCATACACTCATACCTATCGCCAGCGGCAAACTTAAAACGAGCGGGTAGTATACTTGTAAGCGCTCAGTCTCTTTGATAAAAGCCGCCTCTGAATTAGACGCTATAGTTGTCAACAAGCGACTTTCGTCTCTAACTTCAAAGGATAAAGTCGATATTGTTTACAACGCTATTTTTAAATTTCTGTTTTTATTTTTGCTTTTTGTTTATCAAAGGTGCCGACTCGAGTATTTTCGAGAATATTTGAGATCGAGTCTAGGACTAAGTATAAAAGCGGCGATCGCGCGTTGGCGTCGTCAGTTGATGATTAGCGTTCGGAGCGATAAGTTACTACCTACTTACAAGCTCGCTAGCGAGAAACTAGTGTTCATTGTTTTACTGCCTGCTGTATTCTGTTGTCTCAGTTTTATACATTTCTTCCCTGTAGGTTCTAAATTTAGTCTCTTATACGCAGTAACGATTGTGCATTATTTAAACCCCACTATCCTGACTTGTAACATTATAAATAAAGAAGAATGGAACGTTGGCTTAAAGGTGTTAAACGTGTTCCAACAACATCTTCTAATGACGCTGAATGTTCAAAAGCAATGCGCGCGGAGAATTTAGCAATCACCGATCCAGAAGATGATGCCACGAGTGCCACGACGTCAAGCTCGACGGTTTCAAAGACGAAAAAAAGGAAGTATGATGAATCTTATATCAGTTTCGGATTTGTTGATTCCAACGGCTCACCTCTCTGCATGCTCTGTAGTAAACTGCTTCCTAATAGTTCCATGGCACCTGCCAAATTGCGTCGACATTTAGAAACCGTACACCCCGAGACTAAAGACAAGAATAAAGAATTTTTTGTTCGCAAAAAAGATCAGTTATTAGAAAGTCAAAATATGATGCATGTAACACAAACTACCAACGAAAAGGCCACGGAGGCATCATATTTAGTTAGCTATCGCATTGCACAAGCAGGTGAAGCGCACACTATCGCTGAGAAATTAATAAAACCATGTGTATTAGACATAACAAAATGTATGCTTGATGAAAAATCTGCAAAGCATCTTTCTACTGTTCCGCTATCAAACGATACTGTTTCACGACGAATCCATGATCTGGCAAGCTACGTCAAACAAGAACTAGTTACACGTCTACAAAATACACGATTCGCTTTGCAAATGGACGAGTCGACTGATGTCGCTGGTTTGGCTATCCTGCTGGTTATTGTGAGATATCCATATAAAAGTTCTTTTGAAGAAGACATGCTTATGTGTTCATCGCTGCTTACAAACACTACCGGGGAAGAAATTTTTAATAAAATAAATATATTTTTTGAAGAACATAATCTCAGTTGGAACAATTGCATTGACATTTGTACAGATGGGGCCAAGGCGATGACAGGTAAAACAGCAGGGGCAGTGGCACGAATGAAAAATAAAGCGCCTAATTGTAGTTCCAGTCATTGTATTCTGCATAGACAAGCACTTGCGATGAAGCAAATGCCGTCTAATCTAAAATTAGTTATGGATGAAGCGGTAAAAATAATTAATTTTATCAAATCACGACCACTACAATCCCGATTGTTCTCATTATTGTGTGAAGATTATGGCAGCAAACATAAAACACTGCTGCTCCATACAGAAGTGCGATGGCTGTCTCGGGGAAAAACTTTAACAAGGCTATTTGAACTTAGAGCCGAGTTACAAATGTTTCTTTCAGCAGATACTTCTTTTAATTTGAAGGACCGTTTGTATGATAAAACTTGGTTGTTCCGATTGTCTTTTATGGCGGATATCTTTCAAAAACTTAACGAATTAAATTTATCGTTGCAAGGTAAACAGACAACAGTGTTTCAGGCCTATAATAAAATAACTGCTTTTAAAAGAAAATTAGATTTTTGGATCATTTGCATTGGTAAGAAAGAAATAGAAAGTTTTACGTTACTCAGTGAGTTTGTTAGCGAAAACGACTCAGAAATGTTTGAAGATAATGAGTTTGAAGAATTGGTCCAATATCTCAGTTCGATGCGCGCATCTTTTGAAAAGTATTTTCCCGAAGAACACAATACAAAAATTAAAGTGAACTCCTGGATTCATAATCCTTTTTTACCCAACTTGGAAAAGCCCGAAAACATGTCAAATGAGATATATGAATCTCTTTTAGAAATGTCATCAGACACAAGTATGGAGTCATTGTTCAAAACGACGCCTCTTAATGATTTTTGGTGCAGAATCCAAGATGAATATGCAATGCTTGGCCAAATGGCTCTGGATATTCTTCTCCCGTTCCCAACTACATATTTGTGCGAAACAGGATTCTCTACCTACGCAGCCACGAAAACAAAATATCGCAATAGACTGGACGCCGAAGCTGATATGAGACTCCAACTTTCTTCCATCAAACCTGATATCAAGCAATTGATGAAAAATAAAAAACAGTTTCATACCTCCCACTAGTTAGATTTTTTCTTTTTTAATGTTTTCTATTATTGTCCTTACCAAGTGGTGAAGTAAATAATAATTAGTAACTGATACATTGTACTTTTATTATGCTGATTAATAAAGAATACACTTATAAAAATAATTGTTTTATTGTAGGGTTCCATCAAGTATTTTGCTTCCCAAAAGGGTTCCGTCATTTAAAAAGTTTGAGAACCACTGCCCTAAGTGATAAGGGTTATCCACCCCTAACATTTATAACTATACTATAATATTAGAAGAGAGAGAAGAGTTTGTTTGTTTGTTTGAACGCGATAATCTCAGAAACTACGGGTCCAAATTGAAAAAAATATTTTACTTTTAGATAGCCCATTTATCGAGAAATGCTATAGGCTATAAAACATCGCGCTACAACTAATGGGAGCGGAGCAGCAAGTAAAAATGTTTGCAAAAATGGGGATAGTTATTCTATAAAAATACCTAAGGTACACGACTTTTTTTTTTTGACGGCCTCGTCAGAGGCTTAAGATCAGAAATCATAAAGATCTTTTTAATTAAAGGAGCTATTATTGATTTGTATTTGGCGGGAAAAACATATTCCAGTTTAAAAAATAACAAGATTCGAGTTGAAATGAACAGATTCCAGTTTAAAAAAGCAGGAATTCAGTTGATAGCAATTAAATGTTGCAGGGTATCACTTTGTAATCCAAACATCCAGATTGTCCACTTTCATTGACTATCTATATAAACTTCCGCAACTATTTGTGGTTGTGATAAGAAGCTTAGTGAAAGGACCAGTTTTTATAGAAGCTCTGTAGGGATTGAAGAACAAACTCGTTATGAGATCGTGAATGTTATAGAGATGCTGATTAGAAAAGCATTATTAATACTAGTTCTGCCGGACAAAACGGGCAAGGAAACTTACACTTGGAGTCCATATTGCTAAGAATTTTAATGATTTCCTAATGATTGAGATTTGAGGTCTAGTAACATAGTCCCTAATAGTTTACCATTACCACATGGTTACCAACCCCCGACCCCGGTTTGGCATACGGAAGCGAGACTTCCGTATGCTCGATGCGAATACGTAATTCCGTCTGTTCGATTCCTGGGTCTGGACTTCAAATTTTTTTATCTTTTAAAAATGCAATTATTGTATTAATAAAGTAATTGGCAAGAAATGCCTATAAAAATTACTATAATGATTTCCTAATGAATTTTGATCTTATAATAACCCATATGATATCCCACTGCTGGGCACAGGTCTCCCCAGTAAAACCTACTAATTGTAGATTCTGGGGGTAATTGCCATAATCGCCACGCTTGGCGAGCGGGTTGGCGATCGCAGTAAAGCTTTAAAGTACGCAGAGGACGCTGCTGGCTCCGGTGTGACACCCCTTAGTCGCCTTGACGACACCCACAGGAAGAGATGGGGTGGTACTATTCTAAAGCCGATACCACACGGCCAAGGTCATGTCAGTCGATCTAAGCTGAGGATAGACTATTATGCAGATAATATCATAGGACAGAAGTGAGTGCGCGAATCTAAGTAGACTCTCTATTCGCTTACATTTTTTATAAAGACAACCGACATTTACGAATCTCATAAAGTCCAGTGTAGGATTTGGCAGTGAACGCATTCATAGTACCTACAGTCACAGAGGCAGTCGAAACACTCTTCTTATTGAACGGAAATCCAACACCATCGCAGGCACAGGACTGACACGAGAGCTCAATGTGCTTTCTGAGACAAATAGGGCCGTATCTTTTTCGAAAAGAGTCTCTCAGTGGTAACGTTGCTTAACCTCCTTGAATGTCTCTTTTCATACACATCACAAGACTGGTCACAGACCCCTCAATCCATATAAGTAGTCAATTAATAATAATATAGAAAAACTCTGTATTTAATGCCTGCAGTTTTTTATATGAAAACGAGAACAAAGATCAATTCATTATGCCCACGCGTGCAATCAATTAGTCTAATAATAATTTGCATCCGTATAATTAGCTTTTATCTGAGATTGTATCTTGTGGATGAGTGGCCATGGACTAACTAGATGGAATCGATGACGTCATTATCAATGATTAAAATCTTATTCTTCAAAGTACCGTTCCAATACTTGCACGAAGATTAAAAGTAACTACTTTTAAGAATTCAGATCACCTACGTCACACAATCGGTGTCCGTTTTTTTAGTCGGAGAAATCGGAACATGATGAATTTCGGTAAAACGATCAATGTCAAAGCAGATGATCCCTAAGAACTCTAACAAAATATAAAACAAACAAGTACCTACACAATAGTAATAAAATCTGAGAACACGCTTTTTTCTGGGAAATGATTATATACAAAGTTGACAGAACGAAAACACTACGTATCTCTAGTTGTTATGAAAGTTATTGTAATTCAATTCCTTGTAAATATTACTGTATTTATTTAAAAGCTAGATTTACGTTAAGTACTACATAGTACTACAGAAACACATTCATTGATAAATTCCAAAGTAAATAAACATTTTAAGACCACCTACGTTATTGCAAGTCTCACATGTATCGCATCGGTAGGTAGGCAACCAGGAGAATAACATGCACATAAATTTATCTATTCAGTTAAATCACTGCTGGACAAATAGAGCATCGAATCATTGAGTATTCCACAGGGTTTAATCAATATTGTGGAATGTAAATGCTGACAATCTTATTCTTCAAAGTACCGTTCCAATACTTGCACGAAGATTAAAAGTAACTACTTTTAAGAATTCAGATCACCTACGTCACACAATCGGTGTCCGTTTTTTTAGTCGGAGAAATTGGAACATGATGAATTTCGGTAAAACGATCAATGTCAAAGCAGATGATCCCTAAGAACTCTAACAAAATATAAAACAAACAAGTACCTACACAATAGTAATAAAATCTGAGAACACGCTTTTTTCTGGGAAATGATTATATACAAAGTTGACAGAACGAAAACACTACGTATCTCTAGTTGTTATGAAAGTTATTGTAATTCAATTCCTTGTAAATATTACTGTATTTATTTAAAAGCTAGATTTACGTTAAGTACTACATAGTACTACAGAAACACATTCATTGATAAATTCCAAAGTAAATAAACATTTTAAGACCACCTACGTTATTGCAAGTCTCACATGTATCGCATCGGTAGGTAGGCAACCAGGAGAATAACATGCACATAAATTTATCTATTCAGTTAAATCACTGCTGGACAAATAGAGCATCGAATCATTGAGTATTCCACAGGGTTTAATCAATATTGTGGAATGTAAATGCCTAACAGATTGCGTGGTATGAATCTGCTGAATGCAGTTTGGTGCAGGTTTGCTATGTCGAATTCAGCAATACGGTAATTCAACTATTTCCTCTTGGAGAGAAAACCTTCCTTCATGAGATTACAAAATTATAGTAACTCTTAAATACGATTCTACGTTCATCTACCATTAAAACAAATTTGTTTATAAGTATACATATGAAGGAAAACTTAATCTAAAAGAATTTCTGTAGTTTCGTTCGTCTCAGTACTTAATTGCAAAACTTTAGATGATTGCATGAACGAGTGGAATTATTTCTCGTGCTAAAAATTGGTCTAAGGAATTGATTCTATGCAGTACTATTGACTATTGATGAAAAGAAATCACGAATGTACTCGTATTTATGAAATGAAAGGATAGAAAATAATCTCGATTGCTGCACTTTAAATAGCTTAGGTAAAAAGTGATGATTATTCTAAAGAAAATGCGTGTTTTAGGCTAAAATAACCTATAATAAGAATATAAGCATTACTTGCCCAATCATGGCGAAACTCTGTTTTTAAATTGGCGAGGATAATAGTGGGGGTCAGTGTCCAAAAAGTATTATGTGGCTGTTGAACGCTGACGTTTTTTGTAATTTTGCCGTAAATTTCGAAGAATTTTCAATCAACGGACACGTAGGAAACTTTTTACTCATTTTAAATCTAGATAGATCTCAGTGAAATAATATTGTGTGCATTTTGTAAGCACAAAACACAATACGTTATGTTTAACCGTGCGTATCTTGCATTTTTATGCAAACAGTAAACGGTCGAGGTGATTAAGACTAGCTGTAATGTTTTTGCCTGTTTTTTTAAATCTGGGCTACACTATACTTTGTTTGCTGAGAAGCTACAAGCATAACATTATTCTGTTCGTCAAAAAAATCGTTTCTGAGCTCTATATTTAAGCATACGTACTCAAACGTTTAGCTCTTAGATAAAGTGTTTTCGATTTGGTGTTGATGATTCAATCTGTCACTATAGACATACGTACTCATCTTAAACTTTCAGCAGCTTTTTAAAGCAAGTTCTTAGAATAAGCAATCTTGTTTGGGCGATGATGAATCAGTCAGTTATAAAGACACTAACAACAGTTACGGAGCCAAAAATACAAATATAACCAACCTGTGTTATTACAAAGATATCAAAGCTCCCGCATCGAATAACTCAATTAAGAACAAAGAATACCTATTACTTTTTTCTCAAGAACCAAAAGTCGATGCAATCCTTAAAGTTTCTGATGCATTGTTGCGAAGTAATGTTGGCTACTAATTGCCATTATAACGGGTTATACGAGTTTCAATGAATAATTATATTCCAAGTTCACAGGCTTTGTACTGATAATCGTTATTACATGTGACATGTTGCGTCATCATAATTTGTATTGTTAATATGTTTCTTGTTGGAACACAATGCTTTATTCAAATGTTAAAAGAGGTTAAGGAGTTTCAACTATTTTTTCTAAATTTAAATTACGAAACTATTTTTACAAATATGAATCATTTGTCACCAGTACCAAACCAACCACCAGAAAAAAATAATTACAATATAACAAAATTCGTACTGGTTGGTTTCTCTGAACTATTTAAATGATATTCTGTTTTTGTAGCAGAATTGTCAATCATCTGTCTGTCAAAGATCTAGAATATTTATACGAACGGAAAGTCATTTGAAAATTGTTATCCTAGGTCAAAAAATAAAGGATGCAAATGCAATAGAAGCTACATGTTCGTAATTATTTTAATCACAAGTAGACAAACCAACAATATTATCTTTATCACGTCCAACAAAACGTCTTTATATACAAGGGTTTGAATATATAAATAATAGTAAATAATAATAGGATAAATAATACTTTTTCCTTATATGACCACGGCCGTTGCAATACGGTCGAAACGTCGGGCAATAAACAAGGTATTTTACCTTAAATTACGACGCCATTAAGACCCGTAATATATATATATTTTCATAATCAATTTCACCGTCTCTTAGTAAATCATTGGAGCAGAAAAATATGGAATCGACTATCAAATATTAGACAATTTTCGGCACCAGCACGGAGTATAATATGAAAACGGCATTGAATGTTTAATTAAAAATTAATTCAATTAGTCCAAACTGAATTTTAATATCCATTTATCTTTGGAAAATGCTTTAGAGTCGTATTTTAATTCGTAAGCCATCAGAATAGTGAAGGTAAATTGTTTGTATCTTCTTATAAAATAATATTTTACATTCAACCTAGAAGTGATAGATCAGATTGGTTCCAAAGTAGCTAACATATTTAAAGGAAGCATCGCGGCAACTTTATCTAACCATAACATCGATATGTTTTGATAAAGCTTCGTTTATTTTCTTTGTATTACGATCGTAAATATTTTCTGGGCAAGGAACTTGTTCTATATTTTTATGGACCGTGTTTTTGTTCTACGGCTTGTTTTATTTGTATTGTTTTTTATGAATTACATAGATAATATTTGTGGACTATTCAGGTTAGATTATTAGCTGTGATGAAAAACAAATCAAGTGTACTTAGGCGGTTTGTTTCACCATAATATTTTGTTCAACTATTTTAACTAGGAGTTTACATTAATTCTCTCTCGTTACTTAAAAGGATGGTTACGAGTATGATTCATTAAGTAAAGTTAAGTAAAGATGAAAGAAATGTTATTATATCTTTGATATAGTACATCATCAATTTAATATCTATACTAATATTATAAAGCTAAAGAGTTTGTTTGTTTAAACGCGGTAATCTGAGGAACTACTGGTCCGAATTGAAAAAAATATTTTTCTATTGGGTAGCCCATTTATCGAGGAAGGCTATAGGCGATATTAAATCACGCTACGACCAAGAGGTCGTGGGTTCGATTCCCACACGAGAAACACCACTTTGTGTGATCCACAAATTGTTGTTCCGAGTCTGGGTGTACTTTGTGTCCGTGATTTGTATGTTTGTAAAGTCCCCCGCGACACAGGGCTTGTACCCTAATGCGGGAGTTGTCTTTTAAAAAAAAAAAAAAATCTAGTCAAAGTTACACCGGCATACATTTATCTAACTACATACACACGAGTATTATTAAATAGGTACTTACTTGATAACTATAAATTAATATCACGCTGTACACTACCCCTACCTAATTCGTGTATTTATGTCTCTGTCCATCCAAAGGTTGCCTGGAAGAGATCGCTGTTAGCAATAAGGCCGCCCATTGTACATATAAATTATACAATGTATACATTGTTTTTTATATTTGTGTACAATAAAGTATATATTATTATTATTATTACTTAAGCTAAATCAAATTCAAATAGTATAAGCCTGTGAGGCTCAGTTCGCTTGATCGCTTCCAACAAAGGAACTAATCAGAGGGTTTGTAAAGACTAACACGATGGCGGTAAGGATAAAGGCACCATTACTGTATCAGAACGAACATATAGATAATCGATAAACAATGAACATTAGAGATGATGGAGGCTATACAGACTATAATAGCTGCAACCCCGAGGAAATTGCTACAATAAATGGCTCTATAAAGTCGTTTGCAGTTAATTTTAGATTGAGGTGAGAAATTAGATCAGAAATAATAGAAAGCCGCTCGAATTAAAGTGTTCTAGATTGGTATAGCATCATAATGTGAATTTTCCAAAATCTTTAATTTATAGTAAATTGGTATCATCTCAAGACAGAAATTACTTATTTCTTTTCTGAATGAAGAATTCCGTTTCACTAATTTTGCTTAACGCCCATTTTGATGAACTGTGTGCGAAAATTTTGAAATAGTAGATATTAATAAAAGTTGTATTTAAGACTAGCTTGCGCCCGCGGCTCCGCCCGCGTGGATGTCGGTTATCGCGATAAAAACTACCCTATGTCCTTCCTCGGGACTCAAACTATCTCCATACCAAATTTCATCTAAATCGGTTTAACTGTTTGAGTACCTATAGTATATAGTATGGATTTGTGAACAATTTGTTTTCCCAAAAATGCAAAATCTATACTAATATTATAAAGCTGAGTTGAATTTGTTGGTTTGTTTGAACGCAATAATCTCGGGAACTACTGGTCCGAATTGAAAAATATTTTACTGTTTGTTATTATCCATTTATCGAGGAAGGCTGTAGGCTATATAACATCACGCTACGACCAATAGGACCGGAGCAGCAATGAAAAATGTTGCAAAAACGGGAAAAAATTACGCAGACGAAGTTGCGCAGGTCAGCTAGCATATAAATAAAAACATAACTGTATTTATACAGTTCATCAAAATGGGAGTGGTTCTACACATATAGCTATGTAGATATATCTGGATTACCCATGTCTGCGAAATGCCAGTCACAAATGAATATCCAATCAATTTACGCTTAACACTAGATCCCTCGGGAGCAAGCTAAGCCATCCTAGATGAATGTCGCTTTAGTTTAAATGGGACGTGTTCACGTGCTGTGCCTAGCGAGAGACACGAAATATCAAGTAATTCTGTATACTGAGGCGCAGACCAAGGATTTAATGTCTAGACGCTTGGATTTGTCGTGTTGAATGTACAACTATTCCAGCTGTTTCATCTATTATTTTATTTATTTGAATGGGTTTCCCTCGTTCAACATTCCACTAAATAAGATCACTAAATCGCCTACTAATAACTCTATAGTAATTTTGTGAAAGTCCTGTATAATCTTTTAGAGATTGCAAATCTGAAATACTTTCGTCCTGTCACTGCAAGTAAACGATGACCATTTAAAAGAATGCTGCACACATACACTATGTGAGTGGACGTTCTAACCGTAATGAACAGTGACACAGTTACTTTTAAACGTGATGCCAAGAACGTGATAAAGCAATTAGCAAATAAACAAGCAATTTCATCCAAAATCGAATAACGCGTGAGAGTAAACTGAAAAACAATCACACCGTTACTTTAAAATGCAATCAATATAAATAAAAGAAACAAAAAATACGCTCTCACGGACATGATAAACGGAGCTAATTTTTAATTCGAGCTGCAGATTTATTTAATAGTCACAACCGATTGTAAATTTGTAACGGTTATGTGTTAACTCGTAAACTTCCATTTGATAGGACCAACTTATGTCATGGATGATTGTTTGTTTTTTTCCAATGATTAGAATAAACATTCAGGGGCAAAGGATGGCGGGACAGACGCCGTTATTAGTGAAGGCCAAATTAATTATGAAAGTATTCGAGAGCTCGTTTTGTGTCCTACAAAAATTCGTGCCTTTCAGATATGTTAGCCCAGCATGCACGAACACAAAGGCCACAGTATACAATTACAAACAAAGGCTTTTAGGCACTTAGCAAGCAGAAATTTCTCATTTAAAGAATGTTTGAAATTTGCATTTAGACATTAGAAAAGACCGTTACAGTTTAAAGATACGAATACTAAACTTTAAGTAGTAGGCAAAATATTGTGCATTACTTGGATTTCTTCGTACGAGATTTCCATATTCACACGCTATCTCTAATTTTCTTAACAAAATGTCTAAAAAGTGAAACCAGAATCATTATCACGGGTCCAATTCCTGCAGAAAACATTTGTAAAATACACAATGTGGAACGTTTTGCATTCCAATTTTCACACAAAGGAGCAAAACCGATCTAGCAGAAACTTGGAACTAAAGAGCCGAGCTGCATAAAGATAAGGTATTACAGGAGATAGAAGCAGGTAATTGAGGGGTTTGTGTGCATACGGAAACTTTACAATATCTAGGAACTGGGGCTTCAGTATTGAAACTCTCTTGAGAGAGTTGAAGTGCGTTTTAATATAGCAAAGATAACGTAATTTTATTTCTCAATTCTCTGTCCAAGAAGTAATACTATTTTAGTAGCACTTGTGAACTACAAGTATGAACTTTAATGGAGATATCATGTCGCCTAGAATCGAAAAGTTTATAATAGCTTCTATATCAAATGCTATTTGTTTGTAAATTCACAGAGCTTGGAAACTTGGATACTGCTGTGAAATATTAAATAGTATTAGGATATCCTACCACTAAAGATTTAACTCCAAAATGACGGTCAAAATAATTATTCCAAGAAATATCTGAAATCATATAAATATGGATTGAAATAATCATAGACCTGAGTCATTGACTTCTTCAACTAAAGCATTTTAAAACAAACCCGTAAACAAACGTATCTAAAAAAATATATATATAATTTTTACGTCTATTCACTTTGTTAAAATGTTTTACGAAATGCTACATACCAGAACTACGATTCACGTCAAAACAAACCTATATAAACCTATGAGGAAGGCATATTTTAAATAAATGGAAAGAGTTCATTTCCTGTAGGTTCTATAAGTAAACATAAGATGGAGCCCGCCGAGTGGAATGCCGAATAATATTGCGCCAGTAAAACATACCTACTGTACCTGACGCTGCCAACAATTTAGGATGTAATAGAATTTACTTCAAAGCTCAAGTAACTCAAGAACTGTAATTATACAAGGGAATAATTAAGACTGTGAGAAAACGTCGAACAATAGGAATTGCAATAGATTAGCCTTCAAAACCATTATGTTGGGGCTGAACTTTGATCATGAATTCTCACTACATTTTCAATTAAACTCTTAAGCGCAAGGCGCCTCGGAAATTGAAGTGTTTCATACATAATTAATAGTTTTATTATGCTAAACGGCACTACGACTTGCCGTTTTAAATGAAAATATTTTGAAATAAATTTAAAACCAATTTCAAGACAATATACAAGTAAACGAACCATTCACAGGCAAAGAAAAATATAATCTATTCAAAACACTAAAAAATAAATGCTTCATTCACAAAAACTCTAACTTTCCATTGAAGTTTCCAAATTGCATTGAATGAATCGTCGATACTGACAGCCAATAGGAGATCATTTTTGGTTCGAGACTCACGGGCAAGGCCGTATACCCCTGAAGACGGCACGAGCAGCTTAGGGAGCAACGTCCCTGCACCTGCGCTATTATGAACGGACATTCCAGAAACAGACCAACTGTTTTACAAACAGGAACAAGGAGCCGTTAGACAAGCAAAAGAAGACAGGCCAAACCCTCGACAGAATACCTTCAACTTTAACGAAATTAATCCTGACTCATTTATAGACCACGTGCTATTTACAGTCAACACTTCCCACTATCACACTTAAAACGATAAACATACATGATCGACTTTTTGCTCCCACTTACGGTTTGGAAAAAAAAAGTGCGAAAGATGGTGAAATGTAGGGAATTCAGGCAATCAAACACGTAAACAGCAGCACAAATCCATTAAACCATATCCATATAAAAACATTTGCACTAGCACGCCCAAGACTGTTTCGAAAGAAGCCACGGACCGTAAACATTCCACCGGCCACTGAGCATGAGCGAACTGGAACAGACAAAAACATCAACGCCATACTTTTATCTGAGTAATAGGAATTTAAAACATGAGGGATTACGAAGAAAGAGTTGTAAAAAGATAATTCTTTTAACTCTTTGCAATGACTTTTTTAAACACTAATACAAAAGAAAATGATTTTCAGCATGCATGGTTGATTGGTCAGTATATATGTAGGTACATAAACAGTGTGATGATAGAGTGCCAAATCAATTTAGATTTCTTGACCTTTTGTTGATTCTACAGTTGATGTTACTCAGGCATCAAACACATTTCTTCAATTTCAAGCCAAATAAAAACTCAAATGAATTATTATTAGTCACAGCTAACTAAGGATGCACGTAAGTGTTTCAACAAAAATATAATTCCTAATGCGAAAAAGATTAATTTGCTAGGCAGCGGTCACGAGCACAATTGTCATGATTCAAAGCCGATGACACTTGTAAAAAGAGTTTTATTGATCGATTTTACGAACTAAGTAGTCCGTGCGTGCGGCAGCTGTGCAGGCGCATGCTTCTAATCCCTCTCTTCGTTCACGCTGGCACCGTTAACGGAGGTTCCGTAGCAAAATGGCCACAATGATTCTGTAATTAATACTATTCGGAGCACGCCAGTCTTCCAAGACGGCCTTGTTTTCAATTCGGCTTGCTACGCTATCGTAAATCGTTTATCGCATCACAGAAATTATTCTAAGGGTTAATGGACAGGTGAGAATGAACGTTCTACAGATTCTTCAAATGTTTTTAGCTTTTGAAGTCGAAATGTTTAGTTTCTCGGCGTGATAAGTTTTATTAACAGGTTTAAAGATGTTAATGAACCCTCTGACGTAAATACAGACAGTAATTAAAACAACGTCAACTTTTGGTAATATTATGATAATTTAAATCTCTCTGAATTGTTACTCATAAATGTGCCAACAAATTGATAAATTACTCAAAAAGACAACGTCGGTAATATATAAATAACAAAAATAAACACAACCCTTTCAAATATTAACACAGCGGAAGTATCGTCATGAGCAACGGGAAACATCCAGAAGATATAATTTATAACGGCACGAAATTTGCTCCGGGGCCCAAAGGAAATTTCCTCAAAACGATCCAAATTTTATGACATATTCAATTTACAGTTAATTATAAAATATGTATAACATTTTCGCTTTCAATTTAATCTGGTCCTTTCTGTAGAAAAGTAATGAGTATGCCAAACAGGATTAAAAACATATTTCCATTCCAATTCAAATTAAAACATGTGTCTCAAAAGTATATATCATAGACGAAACTAAACTTAATTTTAAACAGACAGGCTGCAAAAAATTTAAGACTTTTTGCTCTTAGCTTTTACATATCCGAGACGAAAGATAACTAATTATCTATTTAGGTACCAACAACGCAAATGTATGAAGCAGTGTCTGTAGGTAATCGTCAATCTATTCTCGAGACCGTAACACTGAATTATCCGCTAGGCTCTTCATGGATATTGTAATAGGAAGTGCAGAAAACTTATCTATACGTTGCCAAAGTGGGTATCATAACATCAGTTATTTTTATTATCTTACCAGTTACTTTTTATTTTTATGAATCGATGGCTTGCTTTTATTTGACTCATGCAAGATTCATCTTAGCAGCCACAAGGTTCATATCCTTTCTTTTTTTGTTCGCATAACTAATACAAATGCGGACTGCTCATCCCACGTTAATGATAGTTTCATAATTCATTGCTCTTAGTATTTCTTATTTATCTTTAGTTGGAGCACTAAATTGATAGACTACGTGATTTGGGCTGATCTACTAACTAATCTTTTTTATATCAATTGACCAGTAGATAATGAGGTAGCCATGTTTATTATTACAATCGTGTCTTCTGTCAATTTTGTAGCTGCCGACAGGTGATTTTTCTCGGCGTATATAATTGGTTATTTTCTTAAGATATGGTTCTAATTATCTTCACGTCCGCAGCTTCATTAAGGGACTCGTCTAATCCGAGATTTGATGTCAAACATATATCATATTCATTTGGTAATTTTGTTCTCATACAAGCGTTGTTTGATATTGTTATATGATATATGAAGTATTTATATTTATAGGAAGCATCAAGCTAAAGTGTTGGAGAACAAAATGACTTAAACGTTGAAAACGTGAGAAATTTTCAATCACTCGGAAGATGGCAATTAATTAAGTGTGTGAAGCATAGAAATTGATATCGTTAACGGATTTCGCCATGAAAAACGTCAATCGATAGAAATCTTGGGATCGGTGGAGTGTTGATAATCTATGTTCTTTTGTTACCGTGATCAATATTCACATTATTCTACATGGCAAAATGAGATGACACGCTTTCTGCAACCTACATCTATATTCTATTTTTTTTTCTTGGATTACAAGCACATTACTACAATTAAATAAACAGTAACATCAATACTAATATTTTTATTGGTCACACTTCCTTATTGCAGACATACTTTGATTTTGCACGCAATGACATGCTAATAATATGTTTGTCAGACTTCACAAAACTTATCAAATGACAATACCTGATTAAAAGAGCTCTGATTTTTAAATCCCAAAATAAATTAAAAACAACTTAACACAATTATAAAGAATACCCGATACTCTCATGACACTCATTTGAATATATAACTTGTACAAAGTGTATTAAACTCTATTTTCCTTTAGCAACCATGTTTAACCGTTGCAATATATTGTAAGGGAAACGATCCATTCATTGTAACTCTTGTACAGCTTCTATAACATCTCTAAACGATATTCAACCTTAATATTTGTGAAATAGGATACTAAATCGTTCCTATTCTTTAAAGGCACTTATCTCTTTGTTAGAGGAATTTCGTACGGGAACGGACGTTGAAAAAAAAGGGGCACGACGGGAACACACCTGTCTGTGGTGTTGCCAGTTTTTGATGAGAACCAGTGAATGGCGGCCATGAATCGTGTACAATGCATTCGATTTTTGAATTTGGACATGTTTTTCGAGTATCATTCAGAGTTGCAAACTTTTTGACGACCAATACGCGGTTACTGTGTAACAGCAGCATTTCCAGCAATCGTATTTTTTAGGAGCTAGTTTTAAGTTTTGAATTCAAGCCTAATGAGGACAGTCAATATTTGTAGTTAGGATTGGAAGGCTAGTATATACAGATTGGCTTCTTATTGAATCGAAAAGTTACTCAAGCAGTCTTTCTTATACGGATAAATGATTCAGGCAACCTTAAATAGGAAGATAATAGGTTACGCTCCAAAATCGGGCAATGTAGAGCTTGTTATGTTCTTTTTAGAAGGCTTGAAAGATTTCTTATAGAAGTAGACCGAACACTAGTATTATAAGTATAGGTTCACCTTTTGAATACGCTTGTTTAACTATTTGTATGTACTGTTTGTTTTGTTATTGAACTGCTAAACGGATTTACATTTATCGCACATATAGACTGTTGGTAATTTAGAGTGAAATCAAATTGACGCAGTTACGAAGCGGATCCCTGCAGTCATTAGATAAATAACATATACACTAAGTATATGGAATCATTAAACAAATATAAGTACTAGGAAATTGTAACAAAACAAATATTAAGCAATGACGTTGTACATATAGACACGCCATACCGCACTCTATTTCGGCAAAACATAAATGCACGGTAACTACCCTAATCAATGTTATTCAGACATCAACCAGTATCACGACAGCTTGTCCGTACTGCTTGCGTAAAATAAATGCAAACTCGAAGTTGGAATGTCATCTGTTGTGACCGTGGATGATTTGACAATGCAATTAAAAAAATTAAACTGCAACACTGTAGAATAACAAAAAGGTATTATTTCACGCGGAAGTACGCCGTTTTATAGTATACGTTAAGTCATACGTTTAGTGCGATGGTTCGCTCGCGCCAATTTGATGCTCTCGCTTCACCTCAAAACCTCTATTCTTTCTTTCTTACAGTTGGTACAATAGGTAAAGGGAAGGAATACCAACGCAATATAGGCCATATTGCGTTAGTATTCCTTCCTTTAATTGTAATTGTGTGTAAATAGATAACTAACTATAGATATGTTATTTTACGTAACCATTTTTTTGGGCAGTTTTGTTAGCCTATAAGGTCTCTATATGTAAAACCTCTTTGATATTAAGTCAACAAACTTTTGAAGGTCTAACAGTCTTATCCGCAAGCCTATATCTAGTCTTTTAAAATTAATTCATGACTATAAAGTATTTTACCTATAAGTACCTAGGTGTATGATTGACTTTTCAAAAATAGACGTTACAAAAAATCGAACAAGTATTCAAAACGGCTGTGGCCTATGTAATAAAGTTACCTCATAACTCGTCCAGTGACAAGTCAGTCAACAAACTCGGAACTCCTGCGCACCATTCATTCGCCCACGGTCGCGTTCTTTTACATTTCAAGATGTTTCGGTATTGTGATGAATGTTTGGTTGTGAGATTACTTTATGGATGGCGGGGATCTATAAGCAGTCACATGGCTAATATGTAATAATTTAAGATTAATAAAATATTTTATTGTATTTTTTTGCAGATTACTAGCTAGAGTTTATTTCAATCCACTACTTCGTTTTTCGTCGATTGTACGTCGATGAATGAATAGCTTTACACCTGGACTCCGACTACCTACTGCAGAAGTTAGCACTTGAACAATCTGTCCTTATTTCACTAAACCAACAGTGAAGATGAAACTTATATAAACAAAGATAATTCGGTACTCAAGTTTTGTATAATGATTAAGCGATAGCAAGAAATACTGGCCTAATCAAGATCATTAACAAAGATTCAATAACATTTCAACACTACAAACAAAAAACTAAGATATAAATCCTATTGTTTTTACTTCATCAGTCATGCATAATCAAAATATGATGAGAACAATGCAGCAGTATTGAACAATGAAAATCCTAATCACATACATATGTCAGGATACACCTTGATGATTTGAGAACAGGCACATTATCATAAATATACAATGTATTACCATAATGCAGACCTTATATGAGAAGTTCAAGACAACACTAATTTCAAACAAATCAAAAATGAAAATGAAATATTTTTTTATGAAAACCGGTATCACATATTACACATGGTAAAGATTTTGTAAATCAAACAAAAAAAGCAAAATACTAACCTAATGCAAAATATTCTTTGATTCACTACACTTTCTGTATTCATTATAGAATTTTATAAGCTACGGGTCTTAATCGCGTAAATATACGAGCAATAAACAAAGGTATTTAGCCTTAAAATAAAATATTGACGCGATTAAGACCCGTAGCTTATAAAATTCTAAAATGTGTGCAAATCGCGAAAGTTTACGAACATATACTTTTTGTATTGTTTTTACACCGTTAATACTTAGTTCAAATTGCCAAACATAACATAGCAGTGTTTGTTTTTTATTTAATAAATAGACTGAATCGCGATACAATCTTGAAGAAGGGCATGAACACAAATGGTATCTAATGTCAGAAGAATAAATTCATGAATATATTTGGGTTCGAAGAAAAAATAAGCAAAAGGGTGTTTGGATTAAAATGTTAATGCATTTCAAGTTCCAGCATTGAATAATTTATCTCAAATTTCAGTAGAATAACAATGTAGTCTAGAAAGCTTTTCGATATCCTTCGTAAACCTAAAGAGAATTTATTAAATGTTAGACGTGAGTAGGTACGACTCGTCTAGGAAACAGGTAAAATGTCAGGAAGGAAATATCTGAAAATTCTTTAGGTAGCCAACGTCGAATTCGATGAAAGGGAACCTTAGTAAAATGTCAATATCACTTTAACAACTGGTCGCAAATTGGATGAAAGCTCCCTTAAAAGTGTTCGGGCTGCCCTTGAATTTGTTCTTGAGTCGTATTTGAATTGTCGTAGTCAAATAACAACGAATGAAAAACTAAAACATGTGTTAGTTCATAATAAACGCAAAAGATCTGACAGGCTTATTTAAAAAAAATGGGTCTTTTTAAAAACCACAGATTTCACACACCCCTACGTTTTAAGTCTAGCATTAAAAATAAATAAACCTTTGAGTATAAGGCGGGGGATCTATAAGTAGTTTTCTGTTGTACTTTGTTATAAGGATTGTGTTATCTACAAACCTATTTAGAATATGAATTTTATATACTTAAAGCTTTTTTTTCAAAATAGTACAAATGACTGTGTAATCTCTTAAAATATTTCTGCTAAGTCTCCTGAGAAATTGTTAAAACAGGTATGTTTATCAAATAAATTTAAAACAATTAAAGAACAAAATAGAGCATCTATTTTAATAGCCCAAGTTTTTGATAAAGATATACTCGTTAAAAGCAAGAAATAAAACACCTAATACAAACGCTCTTCAGCACCCACGCAATGCGTCCAGTAAACAAGTTTTGAAAATCAATCACCAAGTAGCGCTTATTTACTAAATTAAACCGATCAAAACTTAAGCGTAACTTCAATATATCGTAATAGGTCTATCCATCATTGCCCCACGAAGAAATATTACACATTTCATTACTCACTACAAAGTGTATAAAAAAACTGTTCGAGCCATTTGAGGCAGTCTTTTTATCTTGTCAGTTGGAAGCCGGTGTCTGAGTCCATCATTAAATGAAATCTCAGTAATCATTCATCATCAAAGGCGATTTGACCAACGGTTAACCCGCCAGAAGGCAGCTTCCAAGGTAGTGATTGAGAGAAAAAAAAGCTCCAAATTCTTGTGCTTTTCATAACGACTTCAGTTTTGTTTAAATATGTATTGATTTCGTTCGGAATATTTCCTTGAACGAAGTTTTCAAATAATGTCTGTTGTTGTTCTTCTCGTCTTGAGAGGAAAGGAAAATATAAATTTATTAAACATTTGTGTACAGTTTGTTATTCTTCAATGGTTTGGCTTAACGAAATTACGATTTACAACTGTGGTCCAACGTGCACTTTAGTACACCGACTTTACTTTTGGCAATCATTTTCTTTTTCTTTTGGTCATTACTGTTTATTTTCGACTCATCTGCTATCCCTTTAGAACCATTGGCAATTATTTTAAACGCTTACTTCCATTATTTGCATATAAACGTGGCTAGATAATTTACATAACAAATCGTCTCATTATTACGAAAATTTTACTCTTCTCCTAATATTTCCGCAAACGATTTTCGGCACGCCATCGCCTTTGGCAGTAAAAAAAATAAAAACGGGTAAACGGTAGCCGGCGCAAGAACATGAATCGCTTTTTGTTTCCTCTAAAACATAAGAGGAGTATAAAACATATGTACGAGAGGATATCCGTCGAGTCCGTAAGGGGTCATTAAGAGTAAGCAATACAATTTTTTTGCTTCCATCGCTTTATGAACATAAAAATGTTGACTTGGTCGTTAAATTATCAGGTTTCGAAAGGCTAGGATGTGAGGATCAAGGAAATTATAGTACAATCACGTTTATTATATTTCGCTACCGGATATCACCCGGCAATGACTATCGAATAATAGACGGGAGAAATATTTTTTGAATCGTCATTGACTTTAACTGTACTTTGGTCATACCAACATTTATAAGGCTTATATTTGTACTCTTAGAATTAAAAACGGAGTGGTATTAATACTTATTATAGACAGGTTGTACGCTTGTGCTACCTAATAGTAAAAATAGACGTCTAAGTGTTTAGTTTTGGTCAAAATTCGTGAGAAATCAAAGGTCAAAAGCAATGTCCGCCACTAACCTTCATCTTTCTACAGCAAAATTATTATTTGGAATTGCTTGGAATAATATTACTATCTTCTCAAAGGGATCTCACAAAGATGTTTCTCTACTCCCACATTTTATCGATGACGGTATTAGTCAACGATGTGAAAGGGAGACCTATCGCTATTTAACAAACAATTCGAGTCCTTGGTAAATCGAGAGAATTAATTGCATAGATAAACAGACCTTTCAGAGAAACTTGCTAAAAGTTTATATGATTTGATTGCGCATTGAGTTTCGTTAATATAATTTACGAGTTTGGATATCTTTTTCTGTTCTAACAGTATATAAGGTTAAAGAATACTTTAAATTCTGGCTTTCTGGACATATAGTGGTTTTCAAATCAGGTTGAAAACAAAAAAAACAGGAATTGTATGTCGGGCCAGGCACTATGTAGGGTTCTGTAGCTGCCCAGCACAATAATGCGGCATAAAAATGGGGTTTTCTGTTGTTTTTTGTTTCATACTACGCTATGCAATTTTCAATGGAATTTGTACGCATTTTTTTGTTTTTGTTACTTCTCACTTAGTCGGCTGTTACTCGTAAACTTGTAAAGCCTACGTAGCTGTGATATTTTTTCATTTAATTTCATCATATACGCTATCACCTTGAATTTTTTCACATCTCACATCTCCAAAAGCAACCATTTAGCTGGCAGGGGGGGACATTTGACTCTAACTATAAATTTCACTTTAAAGCTTCGTATTTCACTAAGATTAGCCTAAATTGAAAATAATATTCACAACCCCTAAATATTTTTAAAAGACCTATCTAATGATACCCTATACGATAGGGCAGGTGAGAAAAAAAATCACATCCCTACTTTACAAGTAGGGGAGGAACCCTAATATTTTTTTTATGATTTAATTTGACCACTTTGTCGGCGTTAGTAATATGTACATCCATGGAAAATTACAACTTTTTAGTACTAACAGTCTCTGAGCTAAGCTTCGGACGGACGGGCATGGCAAAACTATAAGGGGTCCGTTTTGCTCTTTTGGCCACGGAACCCTAAAGAGCCAAGTATCAAATATGTTCGGAATACGAAGTATTGCACAATATTTGAATTATTTGTGTAAGTAAGGTCATTGGGGTGCGACCCGTGTCACCATTAATTTTATTCGAAACCACGATTGCTTAATTGCCTATAAATACCCTTAGATAGATACTCAGACAAATGAGGAAATCAACTATTTCATCTCAAGGCTCGTTTCGATTTTAATCATGAAAATACATAGAGGAGGAAAATAATCCTTACGTTGTTTATGGTTATCACGATGAACAGAACGACAGGATTACGTCATAGACGCGTGGAAAGATGTAAATGGATGTCAATCATCTTGCCGATTGCCGTTGCGCCCATAATTTATGCCAAACATGGCAGATGGCGTTCTAGTTCTCAGGGTATTACGTTTACGAATATATTATTAATGTGTGGGCTTCCTCACGATTCGCTTCCCTTCAATGCTGGGTAGGGCTACTACTGACATATGAAAGTTCCTAAAAGCTGATTGCCTCATGTCAAATACACTTGCTTTTGGTTTTTAGAATCTTTGATAAAGATTATTGTATACGTCATTCAAACGCTATGCCTACTACTAGCCAGTACAAACAGCTAAACAAACAAGAATATTATGCTCAAATTCATGCCCAAAATACCTACTTATCATTACTACATAGCATAAAACAAAGTCTCTTCCTCTGTCCCTATATCTCTATGTATGCTTAAATCTTTAAAACTACGCAACGGATTTTGATGCGGTTTTTTTAAATAGATAGAGTGATTGAACAGGAAGGTTTATATGTATAATAACATCCATTAAATAGTGGAGAAATAAGGAGTGAACAGCATTAATAAATGTTGCAAAAACGGGGAAAATTTACGCAGACGAAGTTGCGCGGGTATAACAATTAAAAGAGATTAACAAACTGCTGTTCATACATAGTCAATAAAAGCGTCTCTAAGAAGGATTATGTCCTGAGAGTAGGGTACGGTTGGCAGCCCTGCTGGCAGGTGATAAATTTAATGTAAATTATGCACATATGTTTGAAAAGACGTTAGTAAATGCCTGAGCATTTGTGTGAACCTGAGTTACTGGCCCTTTAGAGCTAGAACGAACACTAAATAATGGAATAGCAATGAAATACTTACATCTTCTTGCATCTAACTAATAATTATCTAATAGTAATAATACTACTGACTAATAGTAATAATACGGTACGGAACTGTCCTCCTAGATAGGCTGCCTAGATAGGTAGCCTGTAATAAGGAGGTTCAGTGCCTCATCCATAGCATTTCAATACTGAGATACAGTGATGCACTATACACGTACTATAATAATTTTATTTTCTAAAAGGTATAGTAAAAAATTGCGAAAGTAACTAAACTATATCTATCTTCAAGTTTAACTAACAAGAATGTTTAGAATTATTTTTTATTTGGAGAAATATCACTCGGGAATAGTCATCGGTGAATTGAGTTTATCAGTTTCTTTATGCTTCAATAAATTATGTTCCAAACCAAAAATAATCTTGTTCAGGCCAAAACAGAGCATTTTCTATACCTAGTCTATTTGTTGCTTCTTGATATTTTTCTGACTTAGCTTCCATTTTGTTTAATGGTTCCTAAAAGCCCGCACATATACACGACAAGTAAGATAAAATGTATCAAATGGTGTTAGAAATATGTTGAGAACAGCTTGTCCTCAACATATTTCTAACACCATTCATACGTAGGTAATATTTTCAAACTACAGCAATATTAGGCACGTCGATAACAAAGTATATTACCGTAAATTTCTCCTGTTATGATCGATTTACATCAAGGAAAATAAGTTATCCAATAACAGAATAATTTTCCGAACCATTTCAGGATTTGTGTCGCAAACAAATTCAAGGTCTATTCTTATGGCCAAAGTTTTATTTATTAATTTTGTTTTTTTTTCGCTGGCAACATCACCTTGCCTACCTATACATGCTTTACGATGCAAAACAGAGTGGGTATATGCTACATCGATAGCGTACACTTGAGGCCGTGTGGCCTTCCTTCCAAGCCGCCAGCTTGTCTGCGAAAATATAATATTCTTGTTTACCGCTGTGAAAGGAGCGTAGTAGATTGATTACCAAATTTGGCACCGCTGAAATTGATCCCGAGCAAAGTAAAACCGTAAAACGAGAACAGCGATCCCAGAAAACTAACATTACAGAAGGAAAGCTTTATAGTGCCTACTTTGCTCAAGCAACGACACATAGGCATCGAAAACGGAAACATGGAACACATTTGGAACAGAGTGGTTTCAGCTGGTACAATATTCTGGTGCCTCAAGCACGCTTGTGTGGAGTTTTCTTTTGGTACTGGCAATTTTTTAGATTTCTAGCTATCGTAATATTGTTTCCAAAGCACTGCAACAGGCTTAGCAATTAACAGTTAATTAACAAAAATCCAATAACATGTCTGGTCTTGGGAAAACTCAGGATCATGTCAATTGTGAAACGAGTTTTGGACATCTGTCTTTTCTACTAGCAAGAAAAACTCTAATCCCAAAATAAACATCTCAAATTAGTCCCACTCGACGTCGGTAAAATGAATCAGAATCGTAAAGATAACACGACCTGT
The DNA here is from genome assembly GCA_945859575.2 of Herminia tarsipennalis. Classification (NCBI taxonomy): domain Eukaryota; kingdom Metazoa; phylum Arthropoda; class Insecta; order Lepidoptera; family Erebidae; genus Herminia; species Herminia tarsipennalis. Next base: position 8,045,024 of record OX243846.2, read on the forward strand.
TAATCAGTGACTTCCTCGGTAAAAGATTAAACACGTACAAACAAGTAATTGGTCCGAAATATCCGAAACAGGTAACATTAAAGAAACGAGATTCTTTGCTGTCAACGACTTCTGGTTTTAGATCAACCTACGTAGTCATATTTCTATGGGTTTATGGGAACGAAGTGTAGAATGTCAGTCCGATATCTTGAGTAGCAAGTTAGCCAACATGGGAAATGGGACATTGTAATGACCACTTGTGGAGTTGTAAACTTTTGGGTTGCGGAAGCGAAGACGTTGAAGTTAACCAAACACAATTTGTATCGCTTTAGTTTGTTTAGTATTACTTATCATGTTGAAGCAAAATACATTCGCTTACTTGCTTCATAGAATGCGCTCTTGGGATATTGCTCACAAACCCGTAGGTATTATGTGCAAACCGTCGTTCCGAAATTCCGTAATTTCGGAACGCTTTCCAAAGAAAATGGTCTAAAATGGTCCGTTTTTTTAATATAGTTAATGACAAAAAAGTATAAGTCTTAAGGGAAAACATGAAGAGGCGGAAAAGATTGTTTTGATTGTAAAGAGGCTTTATGCATACAATGTTGATAAATCATGAAAAAAATAAATTTAACATTTCGACGAAATTGGGTACCTACTTAAATCGTAAATTTTGATATTCAATAATATACCATTTTAACGGATTTATATTTTTTCTTTTTTTTTAGCATTGTTAACAGATTACCTATACATCCCTTTCGGGTGGGACACTGATTAATTTACACCTTGAATATGTGCGTTACTTGAGTGAATTACTTACTCATAAAGATTACCTTCTATACTATCGGTAAGTAGGTAAGTACTTATTTTGTGACAGTGATCCGAAATTTCGTTCCCGAGAGTGTGAGGTGTGCGTAGCTCGAGCGCGTTTGCTGCTGGAGCTTTCCTTCTGTTCTCTCTGTATTTTGTGGCAATAGAAAGAAAGACATTATTTATCTATAATATGTATGTATTTAGAAATATATAAGTATGTTTATCAGTTGTCTGGTTTCCATAGTACAAGCTCTGCTTAGTTTGGGATCAGATAGCGTTGTGTGATATTATTATATTATTATTATGAGATTTTATGTACTTTTAATGTTAAGAACACTCGCCGGCCTTCCCAGAACATTCTTCTAAAGTTTCATCACAATCTGATCAATGGTTTCGGAACGCATAGAGGACATACAGACAAAAATATAGATTTATTTGTATATGGATTTTTTTTTTTTTGAAGCTTTAAAGTTTTAGAATATTTATCAAATTTTACTACCTACAAGTTTTTTCTTGTGAACACCCATAAAAGGTCTAATCAGATCAACCTTATGGGCATCGCATGAATATTCATTATTACAAGTTAAATATCATATCAACAACAGGAATCATGAAAATGTTCACACGCTTATACATTCCTACGTCATTAATATCACTTTACACTTTTGTCAACGATTAATTAGTCTAATTATAATCTTCCATCTTCCATACAATCGAGAGGGTAAATCGAGTCAAGTTCAAGACACGTATGAACAGGTCACGACATGTCAGAACAAGATGTTATGAAATAAACATCGGTATGACTCATTGTCAGTACATTCATTACATCTGAATTTATGAATTGGTTTTGGTGTGAACAAAAGTCGGTCGTCCACATCTGGTTAGAGTACACACGTATCGATAGATAGGGGTTCACACGGTTTCGGGGTTAGCCAAAACCGTTCTACAGTTACAGCAGCAAAGATTGATCATGTTTAAACCACCAAACGCAGTAAAGCTTCAAACAAACTTCATACATCGAGGGAAATAGGTATTAAACGTTCTTTCCAAGGATGTTATGGAGTTTCGACTCCGACTCCGAAAGGTCGGAATTTCCGATTGATTTTACACCTTCGAAATCGACTTCGGATCCGATACTTTTAAATTGGACGTTTTTATACGGATTCCCTATGATCACGGGTTCTAGTCCGGCCCAAGCGTTTTTTCCTTCAGTTAATAATTTTATTGCTTTTTTGTATTAATATATCTTTTTTTTAAAGTTTTGTCTTAACCTTGCCTTGTTCTACCACCTCCGACTCCGATAAACCAAATTTAAAAACCCCGACTCCGACTTCGGTTTCGCGACTTCGCTTCCGAAAAGCACTTTCGTATCATCTTCATAGTTTATGCGCTTCTTTTTCCAATTCAAGTACTAAACAAATGCTTTTATTGAACAAATCAGCACACAGGCCGTAACTATGGATTAACACAAGGCACCATCATCATCATCATCTGCCTAAAGATATCGGTCCAATATATAGACCTCTCCCAATTCTCGCCAAACGCAGTCCTCCGCATTCCGCATGCAATCCATGTTCCACTCCAACGGCGTTCCTTAGCTCATCAGTCCTAGATAGACTGACGACCTAAAGAAGGCCTGAGGAGTAAGTGCCTCAGGCAAATTATCACATAAATCGTTTGACACTTCCATACTCCAAATTAATTACTTCAGACATTTTTTATAGCACTATTTCCTCAGAGCATACAAGATGAATGTGAAGCGTCAATTGCGACCAAAAAATAAACCGGTCCCAATTAAAGATCGCAGCAACATTGCATAATTAGGCAAAATTATTAATCTTGGCAATAAACTAATAAGACAAATTATATTAGCTATATATCTTCCTTTTTAATGATCAGTTTCCTCAATGTTTTTTTTTTCTATGTTCAATGCATCCTGCATTTCTTCAAGAATTCATTTTCTTAAGTTTACTTAGTATTTATGTAACAGTCTAACCCTTACACATACATTTCGAAAGGCAGAGTTTCATATGTTTTGTCAACCTGTTTGATTTTTTAAACAATAACAATGTAAGAGCGGTTACCACGGGGATATTATTATGCTGTTACTGATTCGGCGTATTTGTTCCCGTGTTGTGAACGCTACATTGTAAGAGATGTAAGTGCGCGCGCATGACGAACCTTAATTGACGTTCTTAAAAATAATTTAAAACATGCTGAATTTGTAACCGTTGGAATGGAAGTCGATCCCATTAGGACGACGAGCAATGACAAGAATTTCCTATGAGAATTTCAAATCAAACAATTTGAAAATAATTTAATATAAATCCTTAAAGTATAAAATCAGCATAATGAAGAATTAAATTTTCCTCAGAATAAATCTTCCTAAATCTTATTTCTAAGAGATTTATCTCCTCAAAGTTGGCAATTAGAGGCTCTTCTTTTGCATTAATTTCAACCTCAAGGGGTTTAATTTTATAAATATCACTGGGCAGATGATTAGCATTACGAAATCTGAGGATAAAGTAACAGAGTAGGTAAGTAAAGCTTTCTAGGAAAGTCCTTTGGGTCAAATTTTGTCATCCATACTAAATGGTAATCTAAAAATGTTTGTCTTTTGCCTATCTGTGCTCTCCCTGCCAGGCTAACTTCTGGTGGTTTTTAAATTGTTCCACAACTAAGAGGTGCATATTTCTTATATAATTTTCATCGTACGTAGGCTACCTCTTCCAACTTAAAATGTTTGAATTTGCGAGCAAAAACTATTATGAACTAAGTAAGTGCCAAAGAACGCTGAATTTAAAATTCAATTTCTTAACTACAAACTCAAAAAGCCATCAGCAGCATAATAAAACTTGGAGCAGAATCGAGAGACGGCAAGCTCATTATAAACTATTATAGTCCTTTATTTCGAAAAGCTAATTATGGAACTTTCCACAGCGCGTGTTCCAAAATGCCTTTGGAAACACATGTGATGCGTTGGTATATTGAAGTAAGCGTTTACTAAAATAACTAGGTATCTCGAATGTTCCAGAAAGGTCTGGATTAAACCTCTTATTTCTAACCTTAAGATGTAAGGTATGGTTAGTGGTTTGCTGTTCTTTTATTAAAATAACGTCGTCCATTTTTTATTCCATGCTCTTTTTTATACATATATTCATCATCTTTTAACCCACGATGGAACGGAGAAGGTATATGCGTTTGGGGTGAGATATTGTTTGTGTGTGCACTCGAATATTGCCATTTATCTCAATAACGGTTTGTCCGATTCAGATACGGTTTTCTGTAAAGGGTGTGTAATTTGTCTGCGATGGTTCTCAGATATATTTTATGATGGTAACTCGTAATTTACCTACTTAATTTTACTATGTAATTTACTTATTTTCATCAACAAATTTTATAATAATTTACCACAGTTATCCAAAAGAGTTTTGGAACATAAAATGTCTGACACATTTGTCAGCACATTCGTTACATAACGCATTATCTTTTCTTTGGCTTAATTGTTACTTTATGGACTTCTTTTCTAATCCGATCCTGATCCTGAAGTGCTTGTCCGTGTATTGTACATTGAGAAGTAATTTGATTGTTCTAATCTGTCCAGATAGGGCAAGTATCTAAGCATGATTTTGCCTAGCGGCAACATTATCTCAAGTTGATAGAACAATAGCACCAGGTTTACGAGCCAGATAGTAAAACCTTACTCTCGTTGTGAGTAGTTTGATTGCAATTTTATAGCCGCCTTTGTCTTCGCATGTTCTTGTAGAAAACTAAAAAGTTACCGCATGTTATTCGATTACTTTCATTCTTTTAGTTCTTTATTAGATACTTGCGGTCTGTTCCATCTTCGCTCGGTTCGACAATTTATCTTTATATTATAGATACAATACTTATACGTATCCTATATACTTCAGTAATAATGTATCTTCGCTCAAATCGCACTTGCGCTTTTTTGATATTTTTTTTCTGTCTGTCTTTGTTGAAAAATCACATTTTAGAAAATTTATAAAAACGCGAATACTCGTAGTAAGTATTATAAATGCTAAAATAACTGTCTGTATAATACGTTTTCACGAATAAAACGCTAAACCGATTTTTATGCTATTTGGTATCAGGATTGATTTAACCTTCGAAAAAAAATGAATTACTTTTCTAATTTCACGTATAAATTTCATTTCAATCATGTATATAACACTGATAGGTAGAATTATTTTTAGGAAAAAATACATATTTATTTGTTGGTATGGATTACCCAAAATTTACGTTACCCCAACTTTGTTTTCTCGTAACTTCGAAAAGCCTTGACCTCGAAAATAACTTCGGACGGGCTTGAGGGCCGTCCATTCATAACTTTTACGTAGTAAAGGGTCAGTTCTTCCATCCTTGTTATCATTAGCACCTCACCACTCCCACGTTACCAAACACGGTATGGGAAATATTTTGTTTGAGATCCTTCGTTTGTAAGCAGTATTCACGTTTTGTATGAACTGTTGTGAAATTAGGTGGTCTAGTTAACAACGCGGGAGACTGTACGATGATCTAATATACCGCGTTTCTTCGATATCACGACTGTAATATCTTGGGACAACTCACAGAATGTTATCTGGTCCCAAACTAAACAGAGCTTGTATTACGGCAACCAGACAACTGATATGTGATTTTGCAGTCGTTTTAGAGCCGAAAATTTTGAACTTCACATATTTAGCAACTCCAGATAATAGCCTATCAAGTCGTGATTTGAAAGAAAAAGTCAATAGAAGTTACAAGAATCTCTAATTTCTGTCAAAGTTGACTTTTAGTTTGCCATTGACAAGATGCTAAACAAACGCAGAATAGAATAGAATTTTTTTTTTGATACTTTATTAAAAATAAAGTAAAAATTAGTTTAAGTAAGTAAGTAGTAAGTTTGTTAAAATTAGGTTAGACTTTAGGTGTACCTACTTAAGCTACCAGTGATTATCGAATACTTACAAAATTAGTTCAGTTTGACAGGATTTTTTTGACAAATATCTGTTTTGTAGGTAACACTGTGGCAACATTTAATTGAACTATCGATTCCAATTCCTAATTAGAAATTCGTTCCATTTATTTTATGCTTGGTCACATTAACGTAAATATTGAAATCCATTGAGAATTCCACTGTTTACGAATGTAAAGTAGTTTTATAGGCGTTTAGATTGGGAACATTTACATAGGCTCGAAGAAATTCCCCGAAACTATTTATATCTAACATGTTACAAGAACAACTATTAGCGTTAGTTTTATAAACACAATTACAAAAAAAAAACTTCTCTAATGTTCTCAATTTCGGCCAATCTCGAAGGAGACTAACCAACTACGCAAGAGAGAGAGAGAAGATATTAAGTACACAAGAGTGTGCTGCGAACACTCTCTCTCATAGTCAATGGGAGAGGAATCCAACATGACCGGAAAGGCCTAGCGCAGACCATTAGGAGCGCAGCAGAGAATTTTTTTATGTCACTCGAAAATAAACCTTAGAACTATCTCAATAAAGTGCATAAATGTTTGAACATGAAAAAAGAATCATGCGCGGTCTCGAGAGCTCGCGAATATGGGTTTATGCATTTTATGGCGATAGTGTTAAAGGTTATTTTTGAATGTCATGAAAAAATTTTCTCCGCTGCGCTTCTGTCGGTCTGCGCTGGGCCAAAGAGTTTCGGCTCAATAACCGTTGCCTATCAGTCGGACTCGGTACCGATCTCTGAGGCAGTGAGGGTTGTGGTGACCACCTCTATTCACTCACTCTCATAGTCTGATGGGACAGGTATCTGGCATGACCGCATGACAGGAGAGTTTAGGTTCAGGACCGAAGGCCTATCGTGGTTTCTGAGGCAGGGTGGTTATTGGTGTGACAAATTGGAAAATGTAACTACATATTTACAACTAGCGGACGCCTCGCGGTTTCGTCCGCATAGTTTCCGTTCCCGTGGGAATACAGGGATAAAAAGTAGCCTATGTCACCCGGGGATAGTGTAGCTTCCCAACGGACAAAGATTTTTTAAAATCTTTCCTCTTTATAATATTAGTATAGAAGTATAGATAAAAGTCAATAAGAAATACTTATAGTAATCAGTTAAAATAATCTGGTAATAAAATACTTCAGCTATGTACGTAGTACTATTACTTATTCTGTGGCTATGTTAAGGATATCCTAAATGAGCTTAATTCCGGTCAGAAAGACTATAATATTAATTCAATAGAATCAAAGTCGTGAACTTTCAAACCACAGGAATTAGTTAAAAAAATATCGAACTAAAAGTACGCTTAATAACCGTGAAAATACCGAACGCTGTATAAATGTTTAGTTTCAATAGAAAAACCACTTAATTCTGATTGATATGATGACTCAAGCTAATAAAATTAATGTTTCCGACCGCCCTACTTGCTAAATACTAAACGGACAAACAGTAATAAAAACCACTAAAATAAACTATATGCTTTTATATTTAAGGTTGAATTTTCTTTGGAACCTAACAATCAGTTATTTTAAGAACTTTTTAAATTACAATTTCGTTAGTTTAACAGCGGAAACGCGATCCACTCGACACAACCCTTGCGTTGGCGCAGAGCAGCTGACCGTGGTAGGGTTAACTTAAAATAAACCTGTTTTTTTTTGTGAACAAAGAAGCAGCTATGTGAAGTTTGTTAAATCTCCTTGGTTTAATTATTGTAGCAAATCCTCGATACATTAGACAAAAAGTTGATTAGGTAAGTACTTTGCTCTTCTAAATAGATTTTAACTGATGGATAGATAGATTTCCACAGTTTCGTGCAAATATTATTTCGACGGTCCCCCGGTATTTACCGGGGAACGTCGAAAAACCGTAATCCAATCGGTTTCGGTGAAAACACCGAAACTGATTTTTAACACAGTTTTGAAGAGCCGTTTTTTTTTTCTTACAAAAAATAATAGACAATCACATTTTAGTAGCCATGTTTTAAATTAATCAAGTATTATTTTTCAACCGACTTCAAAAAGGAGGAGGTTCTCAATTCGACTGTATTTTTTTTGCCTAAAACATAAAACTACCTACTTTTCCTGGCACCAACTTCAAAATGTTTAATTATTTTTTGCTATTTAGTTACCTTAAGTAGGTATATTTATTTTGGAAGTTCGATTATTACTTTTTTGTAAAAAAAAAAAAAATGTAAGAAATATGCACTAAACAAATTTAAATCGGCTCTTCAAAAAAATTGTCAGTGATTAATTTCGATTATTTACCGGGGGACCGTCGACTTATGACATTCGTAGGATAGATTCAGCCCAAGTTGACATTACAACAACATAGTACAATAGGAACTTACCCTAATTTCTTAAACTGAACGAGTACAGCAGCCCCCACTCTCCCCTAACCCATTGTAAATCAAGTGAACAAGTACAATTTAACAATCATACACTTAATTCATACGCAAAAATACCTGACAATACGCGCTAAGATTTATGCCTGTTGTACTGAACAGGATCTACGGTTAAGTGATTCAGAGATCTCTGATAGTATTACATTATGAAGCGCATACCTATCTTACAAGATAGATGATAACTGATGTGTATTATTAACAGGAAAATATGAATTAAATTCACTAGCTACATATTACCCGCGACTCCTGGGAGCAAGGATATCGATTTTTGGCATAAAACTATGTCTTTGTCCAGGTTTATCCTAAACTAGCTGACACGAGCAAATACGTATGCGTAAATTTCCTCGTTTTTGCAACGTTTTTCATTGCTGCTCCGCTCCTATTGGTCGTAGCGTGATGTTATATAGCCTATATATAGTCTTCCTCGATAAATGGGCTATCCAAGAGTAAAAGATTTTTTAATTCGGACCCGTAGTTCCTGAGATTATCGCGTTCAAACAAACAAATAAACAAACTCTTTAGCTTTATAATATTAGTATAGATTTGACTATTATCGGCATATAAGCTTAGCATTGAAAAACAAAGAGAGATAATTAACGCATTACATAGAGAGTGCAGAAAAGAAGCTTCATATGACACCTGAGAAACGGACATTGGGAATCACGGACCATTTGTTCCGAATTACTACGTAACCGAAATTGGGTACTTCACTCAAATTCGGTATCTGTGAATATGTGTGCACTGATCAAATGTATAGAGCTTTTACACACGCGAAACTTCTGTAATGTTCGTGTTTTGTAAAAATCTTTTATCAAAATACGCCCTAAAACGCAAACGAACAAGCTTAATATAGACATATGTTAGCAACTAAGCATACACAAACCTTTTTGGTAACTATTAATCATGTTCGTTCTATTCACGAAACACAAAGATAAAGACAAACCTTCACATAGTGATTGCCGTCGATTTATTTCTACAGTCGACTTGACAGCTAAGCCCGCATAACTAAAGACCGTTACACACGATACAAATAACATACAACAAGTCCCAAAACGATACAACATGAACATTTTCTGTTTGCACAAAGTCCTTTCATCCATCCCGGTCCGTCCACAAAACATCGAGAAAACAGAAGAAAAGTTTCATACGTACCTTGCTCGAGCAACACTTAAAAACATCGTTCACAGACACGGAATTACAGACCTGTAGTTCCATACAAACTTATACGAGCAAACGCCCTCAAAGACATCATCTTGAGTGATGTCTTTGAGGGCGTTCCACCAAACACCTCGGACCACTTTGTTCGGAAGGCGTTCCTAGATTAAAGTGTCCGTAAACAACATATTTGCTCATTGCGCATTGTATAAAAGTAATTCTGTACTCTCAGTATTTTTTAAACGAAATCTCGATGACTCAAACACATCGCTCAAGAACACGGAATCTCGAACCACCTCGAACCACTTTGTTTCAAAGGTGTTCCGAGATTTCATATCCTTGAGCTACGTCTATGAACAGTAGTTACTCGTGCGAGTTTGTATGAAGCTGTGATTCGGTGTTTTGTGCCTCGTCGTCTCAAGAAATGGTTTTACTTTGCTAAATACGAAAGGATATGTCGTAGGTACGAGTTTAATTGAAATGTTAGACTTTGTTCACGGACACTGTATCTCAGAACATCTTTCAAACAAAGTGGTCCGAAGTAGTTCGAGATTTCATGTTCTTGAGCGATGTCTTTGCTCGTACGAATTTGTATAAATTTTCTTTCTGTATTTCAGTGTTTTGTGGGCAGGAAACGGTTTTGTTTTGCTAAATACAAAAGGATATATCGTATGAGTTTCGTTGAACGGTATATAGGTGTATATAATTAGCAGTAAGGAGTACTTTGTTTCTCCGTCTTAAATAAGGCTTGTTTGGAATGTGCTTGAATATAAACTAACTTGTTATAAACAGTTGGACACTGAATGATCTAATTACGAGGAAATAATTAAGAGTTATAATCACGAGGTAGGTATTGCGGTCAGCGGCTGCTGCCTTATTTTAGCTGCTTGCTGAAGACAATTTAGTCGAAATTAATGGTACCTATAATATCTATGTATTATGTTATTCACATGTTTTTTATTTTTATTTTGTGTTGTCATTTTTTATGATGTACGCTGTTTATTTTTTTTCTTTGTAATTAATGTGTAAAATATGTCGAAATAAATTATTTATTCTTCTTCTTCTTCTTCTTCATTATATAATAAACTAGTTGGCCAGATGAAGAATGAACCTTCGTCACCTTATAGGATTTACGATACAAACGTTGCGGTCCGAGTCCTACCCATGACATACCTAACATTGACAATGTTCATTTCACTCACTTTTGAGATTTTCGATTTGATTCGGGAGCTTGCTAGCTTTCTTTCGAGGCCAGACCCGTAGCAGAAGGCTTACTAAATCAACAAAAACGAAGTTTCTTCAGTGACAGCAACATCAGTTCAATCAATCCACAATATATAATCGTATTTAGAACTTTTTGTGCTTGTCGAAAAATTAATTAGAAGTCCTAATAAATTAAAAATATAAGACTACGATAACTTATGCAGGTACTTCGGTTGAGAAGAAGAGAGGTTGGCTCTAGGCTAGGGATAAGTACTAGGCATACACGAAACACCAAGATTGCAAAATACAAAAGGAAATTTACTTCGCTCGAGCAACGCACACATAGACATCATTCAAACGCAATTTCGGTACAAAGTGATTCTGTACTCTCGATGTTTTGTGCCCGTAGTTTATAAAATTGTATAACTCTACTAAGAGAATCCCCTACTACCAATAAACAGTGAACTATCAACATCTCTCTCCACATTAGCACGTTCCCACACAATTATACCAGCTTCCTCACTGGCTGGTTAGGTATGCAATGAAAACTAAAAATACGGCGTTATTGAGCTTCGCAGGGTCGAGGCCGAGACTCGCGGAGTCAACGCCACAGTGCTATTAACGCCATAATAACAGTTCATTGTGAGACAAGTCCTATTTTAAAACAGTTTATTTTAATTCGCATATTTTTGTAAGACACTTTTGGGTAAGACCTATTGTCATTAGTCTGACTTGAGAATGATCTGAGATAAGATATTTCACCAATGATTGTTTTTAAACTTTCGCGATTTTTATACGTATTAGATATATTTCGGGACTCAATCGCGTGAATTATTTAAAGGTACGAACCTTTTATTTACCCGACGTTTCGATCGAATTGTACCGTCGACCTTTATATAATTCACGCGATTGTGTCCCGAAATATACCTAATATTTCACCAATGGTTAAAACGATTTTACATTTTACGTCAGAAAATTCAATTTGCCTGATGGTGAATATGTCCAAAAATCAAAATTGTAAAGCTCAACAAAGTTCATAATTGACAAAGTTTTGCAGATCCAATCCGAACTCGACCCGTGACCATTTTCCAAATCCGTTCAATGGCGGAACAATTGATCTGGAATAATAGTATTCAAACTGCCATATTTACAAATAAACACAATAATACGATGATTAATTATATCTTGTTCAAGTTATGCTACTTATGCACATTGTTAGAAGTAATTAATTCGTAAAGCTGCTTTGTTTTTGTAATGCAGTAAGATTCCTGACAACTGCAATATGGACGCCCCAGTCAATAGAGATTTTGGCAATATCCCCAGAATTGCTGGTAGTAAAGATATAATAGGGTCATGACCTGGTTATGACGAGTCGTCATAATGACTCATAATACGGTAATCGCGTGGCAATTATCTTGCTACATACCTAGTCGTTATAAGTGAAATCAGGGCTATAAATAAGCGTCTATTGAGACAGGTTGAATAGAAATTAGAATTAAATATGTCTTTCATAATCAAGGTCGACACGTGCAAAGTCAATGTCAGCGGATTTAACAAATTTGTGTGCATGATTTGTTTATGTTTCTGTTTGTTAACAATCTATAGTACCTACATTTCGCTAATTGGTCAAGAATTTGGATTATGTCACCACGCCAAGTCTGTCTTGCATATCTGTATCGCATTATGATGGATATTACACTTTTAGTGGTTTCAATTATGCACAAAACGTAGGAATAAATTCTTCAAAATTATCGCTGAGCAGTGGATATTATATTTTGGCAGAAGACGAACCATGGGCAACTAATTTGACTGGAATAAAGTGATCACTATATCTAAAGTATTCAAGTTAGTTGTTGTTGCTCAAGTCACTGAAGTTGTCACTATGAAATGTTAAGATGGATATAATCCAAGTTATATATCCATAAAAGGCAATATAAATGTCATTGACAAAACAAGGATTCGCAACAAGAATAAAATGTTCTCTTTCTATGTGAACGTTTTACATTATACCAAATTTGTTGAACTTCACACGCTCACATAAGAGTCCTCATAAAATAAATTTATTCAAAGTCCAAAATAAATCCAAACGTCTAATTTGGCTAGACATGCTGATATCCCACACATGTCAATGCTGAGTTTATAAGCAATAAAATGTTCGCGTGAGGTGAATCGACAAATTCGAAACCAAGTCGAAGATAAGACATGACAAACATCTGTATTTCCATAGGGGCGTTTACAGTCAGTACGATGTCGAATGCCAAGCAAGGACGCTTACGTATTTTTGAACAAATCTTCAGTAGTAAGTAGACTTTAATATACATCGTTTCCGTTCAATTTCATCTTCGAATTGATTCTTATTGCGATACCAGTAACGAGTTTCTCGCAAAAAGATTTTCTAAACTTAGACAGTTATAAAATGTTTATACGCGTACAGTCGCATTTTCAAAACTCAAATAATGTATAGGAATAGTACTTGAATAATAAATTCTCCTTGAAGGTGAGGCGATTTCAATATATGTACAGCCTGTCATCAATGTAATACTTTAACATTAATATCTAATTAAAGAGTTGGAAATCTACCGTAATTAGTCCATTTAAAATAATCTTGAGACAAATACAACAAAAACATAAAAGGGCAATAAAAAGGCTATAACATTTTTAACGACAGGGCTCAATAAAAACTGTGAAGGAAGGACACTCCCATATAATTAGTAAGTGTGGTCAACGTAACGTACAGGAAGTCGCTGTTTAGCTTATCTGGATGGCGCGGCGAGTATCCGAGCCTCGTTTACCTGCCATGACAGTTTGTTAGGCAAAGTTTAATTACCGCACTTCATTTTCATGGTCACTATGCTTTATTAATTACTTTGAAAATAATTAAAAAATATTTAGGATTTGGTTAAAATAATGGATCTTTATGTTATACTAGGTTGCCTTGATGACTCGACGACACAGGAAAGTGTAATTGTTTAATCAAGGAATCTAAGTTGGTAGCCAATCTTACCCCCTGCTGATCCATGAACTATTTTAATGTAAAACTTTAAGTCTGACTGAAAGACAAAAAAACACAGACTGAAAAACTTCTGTGCTTGAGTTTTGTTTCCCGATAATAACTATAATAGTAATTCAAACTTCAATCTTTTTTAGATTTTTATAATAATCAATACTTGCAAAAAAAAATGTTCTCACTTATTGTTACAATTTTGGATAACGCCCAAACTAAAGAGCCAAGTATGTCACACAGTATACAATAAAATTTCTGAAAGAACGTTCATCCAATTACTTGTCTTGCAAAATAATAGGTTTGAACCGTTCACACTGCGTGCATACATTTCAACAGACAATCATTATCGTACGTACTATTTCTACTTCGGCACGGCAATTACCTTCCTTTGAGCACAAAATACATAGCTACAGAAGACTGGCTCAATAAATATCCAGGCACACAGACGCCAACGTACGGAGTACCCAACGAGTCAACGTGCGTTGTCTCGGTTGACTATTCGACTGAATTGGACCGAGATTTGTGTAACGTGTCCGTCTATATTGTACGTAAGCTTGTTTTCACTCGTTATAGGGAGCCGGCCATCACCTACCTATCTAATTTGGCCTTTAAGTATGCTCTGCCTACGATGTAACAAATAAATAGTCAACGGATCAGCTGTGTTCTATCTTTGGCGCCGGTTCAATAAACTAACGCGATTTCAGTAATGAGCCGAGACAGAACAAATACTTTGAGTACCTAGATTTACTGTAGTATCGCCAGTATCACTATTAGGATAAGTTTTTGTAGGACAAAATATTGTCTGACTTGTCTGTGATGTTGTCGTTGCAAATGTTCATATAAGGTTTTTTTATAGTTATTTATTAGACTTAGGGTGAGAAATATTGTTTAAATTTAGTTACATTTACTCGTTATAATACATTTAGGTGCTTAATAGGTTTTATAGCAAATAGGCGGGCGTAGTTTTAAGAAATTAGTCGTTACTTATTTTTAAATGATTTTACTGAAAAAGATTGTCAAACATATAAGGGTGTAGTAAAAATATTTTTTGTTTTTAGAAATTAGTCGTGTCTTATTTTTAAAAGATTTTACTGAAAAAGATTGTCAAACATATAAAATAAGATTGCTATGTGGTTTATGTTTTCTAAAACGTGATTAATGAGACTAATCCAATGAAATTCAAAATTATGGTTACCCTACTAATTGCGGATTCCTAAAGAACGTCGTCGTTGAATAAGTTCCGAGTCTTGGCTTAGTTTCATAAACCTATCTCTTTGTTTGGAACGTTTTACGGCTTGATTGCTAAACCTATTTCGAACTAACTTTTTATATAAGTAGTTGAAAGAAATTTAAAATCTAGCTTTTGCTTAATTTGTACTGAATAAAAACGCTTTTGAGTGCCTCGCGAACAAACTCGCGATCGAATACTACTCATATATACTTACCTACTTGTATAATACTAGTAGCTGTAGTTATATAGTAGTGCCCAATAGGGTATTTGACTGAAGTCAAATCAACCTCTTTTTAAGAAACGTCAAAAACGACCCGCTCCGTACAAATCTGTATGGAATGCTAGCTTTTGACGTCACGTTTTCTATAGTCAAATTATTTACTTTTAGTGTTGTTCTTTATGATTAAAAATTAATAAACACGTTAAATTAATAGATGAATATATTTTTTCAGAATACTTTATTACATATTTTTTCATGATTATTAAAAAATGTTTTTTTTTGATAGTAGTCAAATACCCAATTCACTATAGGTACATAAGTGCCTACATGATTATATATGTACGTATATTTAATATTTACACTTCATACTTGATGCTTGCGATGAGCGACGTTGATGAAAGCGTGACGATTTATGGACTAGCAATAGTTGTTAGGAATCTTAACACAAGAAAGTCAAGGTAAGCTTATCTTGTTACTTCACGATTCGCGTTTCGGACAATTTTATCATCAACTCTTTGTAAACAATGTGTTCACTTTGTACCGGCGGCAATGACGCCGGGTATTTGCAAAAGATTGCAGCCAAATTGCACTCATGAGGTCGCGGGCTCGAATCCTACTCATTATACTACCGACGTGAACCCTAACAGAAACCTTTGAGCTTAGCTGGAGGGGTTAACAATAATGTGGTCCCAAACCATTGACATAGAGACCACTCTCTAGAAAGAGACAACGCTACTTTGTGGACAGTATCTGTCAAAGGCCGCACGAGTTTTTTTTTCTCTTTCACGCTTTGCAGTCAATATTTACTTTTTAGTTCAAAGGGATGGCACGGTCCAGGGGGTCAATTCACGTATTTAAAGCAGTGCAGTTGCAGTTAAGTTTCGATTAAAACGGCCATTTTTGTATTCTTGGTATCAAAAATGTAACTTGGGATCGATCTTAAATACACTTGCGCCAAGTATCTGTCTCGTGAGCGCAATAACGACATTCTAGTTCGGTGCGCAAGCGTTTTTAAGATCGATCCCAAAGTTACAAGAATACGAAAATGGTCGTTTTAATCGAAATTTAACTACAACTGCACTGCTTTACTTAAATACGTAAATTGACCCGCAGGTCTATACGTTAATGTCCCAAGCCCACATTGTTAGTTATCTTTATATATATAGGTATATATATTTTCTTGTTTAATCGAATTGCTTAATGAAAATCAGTTCTTCGGTTTTAATGATACTTAATTAAGTACTTATTTATCTCATTTGTCGAAGTTTACTTAATGGAACCATACATACATACATTACTTGATATTTATTAGGGAGATTAAAACTGAATCTGTTTTAGTAACAAACAACCAGTCATCGTTCAATATCCGTGTGCGGTATTTTCATGGCGTTGAAACACGCGATTGAATCAGCTCAACTAGCTAGAAGAAAGATGATTCGCTGTCAGGTGAATCACACCTGAGTTTGACTGAATAGTAGGTACCTGAGTATCTGACTCAAAACCCGTAAATCTTATACATACCTAACTATAGTACTTACCTACTAGAGATATTAAGTATCAATGTAAGTAGGTATATTATTACCTGATGACGTAGGTCATTCTGGTTATTCAGGTAGGTCGTAATATAATAATAATAATAATAATAAATATTGATTTAGGTACTTAAATGAGATTGTAGGTTTACACAATGTTCTTAATTATTTTAGGCTTATGGTACCTACTATTTTAAAATCTACAATAGATAGTAAAAAAAAATATCGATTTTATTTTCGAAATATTCTGTGTTCTGTGGTAGCCGCTGAAAGTAAATCGTGAAAATAAAAACCTAGCGGTGAAAGATAACATTGCTGGCTAGGCTTGATCGAAGAGGTTAGGCCATGCTATAATTTACTTTCGCATTTGATAGCTAGGTTTTATAATTTATAAGTAATAATCATAAAGCTGACGAGTTTGTTTGAACGCGATAATCTCAGGAACTAGTGGTACGAATTAAAAAAATATTTTACTGTGGGATAGCTCATTTATCGAGGAAGACTCACACTACAACCAATAGGAGCGGAACAGCAATAAAAAATGTTGCAAAAGCGGGGAAAATTTACGCATACGAAATGGCGAGGGTCTGCTAGCAAATTATAAAACCTAGCAATCAAATGCAAAAGTAAAAGACGGTAAATGTTTGAAACACTTAAATAATTTAATATAACATCAATTTATTATAGGAACTTTAGCACATTTAACTCGCTTTTAATCAAAATACCTACTCTATAGGTAGGAAAGTACAATAAAGCCGGAACAATGAGATGTCAAATCATATTTCATTAATATGAACTACCTAATTAAACTGTCATTAGTAAAACAAACGCATTTCTACTGTCTAGACTAGCTGGCGTAATGCACTGGACTTATAGGTATACTTACCTATCTACCTAGGTCAGTACCTACCCATGTAGAAATCTAGTACTTAACCCACTGGTTTTAGTAAATTGTGGATGTAGGTATCTACAGGCACCTTACCCATCTAAGATACGACAAAATTAGAGTTTATACTATATCAATATTAATTTAGGTAGGTACAATAAAGCCAGTCAATAATAATTAAAACTAAAACCTTTTTTTATCGTAATGATTACGTACCTACCTGGACTATTTATTTACCGATAGGTACTACAAATATTCAATAAGCAAAGATAAGTATTACGTATAACTTAAACCAAATACCTATACTTACCTACATATCTATCTAGTCACTTAGGTATTGGTGCTTGCAAGATGTCTTTGACCTAAGCTCATATTAATTAACACGTAAGTACAAAAACAATATACGTAATTAAAGGAAGAATATAAACCCACCAACGATCATTATCAGACGGTAAGAATTTATACGATTCCTGCTGGATAAAATCAGTGCCTCTGCCGGTTCCGAACAGGCATGCAAAAAAAAACAAAAAGAATACTCACTCGCAAATTCGTTGCACAATATTATATCTCACAAATAAATGTCACTGTTATATTGTCTGTAAAAATAATTCAATTACAATTAATACAAGTTTGGCACAAATTAAATTTCACTTGTTTATTTACATTCGTTCGAATTTGACAATAGTCGAGGTTATAACGCATGCGCAGTGCGACACTCCCACCTTCGGCTGCCGGCGCAAACTGACTGAACCAAACGAACGAAAAACGAACGTTTTCGAAACGGTTTGAAAGAGAACGAAATATAAGTAATGAATGAGCGTGCGAGCGAGAGCGCGGTATTGACTAGACCGACGAAAGATGGTTGTGGATATGGTAGGGTGTTCGGAAAGATTGTCTCGGGAGATGTGTTGGATTAGATTTGAGAATATTACGTTGGGGTTGGTTCCGGTCTCGTGCGAATCAATCGTTTCGCAGTTTTAGGTTGAATTAACTTTTAATTACAATATTATATAATATCATTTGCGTAATTGACATGTTACTCATTAAATTCATTCGATCTATAATTAGAAAACAGTGTAGGTAATCATTGTTTCTTTAAATCAATTCTATATCTCCGTCGTTTACAAATTCATTAGATAATTAGTGATACTTAAAGCCACCACACTCATTTGTAAGGTCCCAGAAGGCTGTAGACATCTCTCACTAATTAGGTACAAGCTTGCATGTTACATATAGGTATACCCCCTTATCTATACTAATATTATAAAGCGGAAGAGTTTGTTTGTTTGCTTTGTTTGTTTGTTTAAACGCGCTAATCTCAGGAACTACTGGTACTTGGTTTAAAAAAATATTTTTTGTTCGATAGCCCATTTATCGAGGAAGGCTATAGGCTATATAACATCGCGCTACGACTAATAGGAGCGGAGTAGCGACGAGAAATGTTGAAAAAACGGGGAAAATTTACGCATACGAAGTTGCGCGTGACAGCTAGTTCACAATAATCAAATAAATAAGCAGACGTTTTAAGAACATTCTGTTTCATTCATTTAAAGTAATTGAATTAATAATAATAATAATAATAATAATAATAATAATAATAATATCTTGGGACAACTCACACAACGCTATCTGATCCCAAACTAAGCAGAGCTTGTACTATGGAAACCAGACAACTGATAAACATACTTATATATTTCTAAATACATACATATTATAGATAAATTACACCCAGACACAGAATAAACCATCGTGCTCATCACACAAAGTTTTATCCTGGGTGGGGATCGAACCCACGACCTCTTGCGTAGCAGTCGGATACACTCCCACCGCGCCACAGAGGCAGTCTTTGTCAATTGTTACCATCTCTAGGTGCGCATATCCAGGTTCTGTTCTTTGATTCATGAGACTAAGGGACGCAATTGCCCCTGCATTGGATCCTCGGACCGAAAAGGTAGAACAGTAAAAAGGTAAGACCTTAGGTACCAGAGTCGCAAAAATACTACTAAATAAGAATGTTATTGATATATTGTGTCTGTATTGCCATTTCTATAATTACTAATTACAACTAAGTACTTCTTCTTGTACAATTTCTTGAAATAAAATTATTTTATTATTTTTATATATTATAATACATACTTGATTTTCCTTGTGACCTACTGCATTTTAAATAGTTAATTTGCTAAATAAAATTTTAGAAACAAATTCCATTTCTTAATTGCATTAAAGAAATATACTTTTAAAAACAAATTCTATTTCTTTATAGCTTTAAACAAATAGAATTTGTTTATAAAATTTATTTGTTTATTAATAATTCATTATTAAAGTCATGTCTTTACTCATCAAAATGAAAAATAAAATTCGAAGTATCTTTAAAACGCACAGTTAGCACAAAGCGATCGCAATTTAGGAGTGACTGGTCTCACACACACACTACACTTTACTTAGCATTCATACCCTTTCCAGCAACGAATAGCATTTTGAACCTTATGCTCTGCTAATAACCACCAATGTGCCTCTTATTCACCCTCATGTTCTGGCAAAGGTGTGAGGGTAGGTCTTTTATTTTTTAAACAGGATATCCTGGCTAGGGCGTCCTGGCGGCCGTTTCCGAGCATACGGTTCATTAAGGAGTGACGGCTCTATAAAAAACGCTAGTAGCACGTGTAGCCAGACAAGTGACGTTGAAAAACAAAAACAGCTGTGTGGGTATGACTATGAGGTATAAAACCTTTGTGAATTGAGCAGTGTTTTTGAAGTATGTAGTAGCTTTTTGTGTACGATCATGCAAGTGGTTTTATAGAATTCGTTGAGGAAATATCTATTACAATATTCATTCTTTGTCGTTTTAAACTTAACGAAGTAAAGCTACATTGCAATTTATTTAGTTGTCTAATTATGTGAAGAATATAATAATGATAATGACACTGCTTTAGATTTATTTCTTTTCATATAAAGTTATTTCAAGTACATATAGAGTTGGTAACATAATAGGACAGTGTATCTCATTAAAACAATAGTATCGTATGTGTAACTATAAAGTTTAGTACATATATTCTTAATGTTCATTATTAAGTAAATATTTTGCAAAAAGTATAAAAACTTGTAAGTCATAAATAAACACAAGATCTCTCGTCTGCCTCAGAAAATAGCCCTTATCTCTCAAGTGTGCAAACAAAGAGTTTCTACACCCACTCGAAAGGTTTCACAAAAAAGGCAACCCTTAGGTCCGTCTACTTCAAACACAATTATTGGTTTCCTAATGAGATTTTATGGATGGATATTTGTATAGAAGGTACTAACAGCTACTGAATGAAGTCTTTTTTTACAGCTTTCCGGCAGCTAAACTGAACTGAGAGGAGTAAGACTAGCGTATTACGCAGTATATCACAGGGTATAAATTTAATTGATCTACTATGTCTTTACTGCCTCATTGCCAATCTTACAGTCCGATGGTCTCATAACATATCTCTAAAGATGTGCTTTTGGAGTAACGAAGAGGTGTGACATTTTAAGAAAACGACATAAAGATAAACTATCTAAGGGTCTGAGAGTAGTGATGTAATCTTGCAAAATCACCCGAATTCCTCATACTACGTCTCTAACATCTAGCTCTCTGGTTTCCAATCAATGGTCTACGGAGGAATAAAAAAATGGGCCGAACGATTTCAAATTTTGCGTGCACAAGCTCAAAAATTACAATGATTCAAAAGTTATTCAATTATTAAAAAAATATATGTTAGCAAGTTACTTGGTAAATCTTTTTTTTGTATCGATTTAGTGTAGATAACTTTAAATTAATAAAGGTATATGGTGGCCCTTGCGAACAACAAAGAAATAATAGTGGTCCATGCGGTTAACAAAGAACTAAAAATGGTCCCTGTTCAAGAAAAC
The DNA here is from genome assembly GCA_945859575.2 of Herminia tarsipennalis. Classification (NCBI taxonomy): domain Eukaryota; kingdom Metazoa; phylum Arthropoda; class Insecta; order Lepidoptera; family Erebidae; genus Herminia; species Herminia tarsipennalis. The sequence continues at coordinate 8,066,318 of OX243846.2, forward strand.
GTTGGGAACTAACTACTCAATAATTGAACTAAAAACACGATTCTCTTTCCCGGGTATCATTAAATTCTAAATTAATATGTAGGTAATCTAATTCAAACTACGAAGTGATAAATATGAGAAAACTGTAATTACGTCATTTAAATATGTTGTGTGTAATAAATCATGTTAATGAAAATTAAATGTTCGCCGACGTAGTCTAAAATATTTATAACAAAAGTAGCATGTAAACTCTTGAAACGATTTCATTAACATACTCGTACCTACCTAACACCTCACAACCCTTGGGGATTTTTGCGGGTCAGCTCAATTATAAATTCTTGTCATATCTATTAATAATTTTAAATCTTCTTATTTCTAACCTTATTTTAACTAGAGAAACGTGTCATAAAATTGAGGAAAATTGGCATTTAATCAAAATAATCGTTAAAGTTTCTCACTTTAACTCGGTATTATGAGTTCCGTGGGTGCTGCTATAAAAACTTCTTTTACGAAGACAAATGGTTACATAATCTCATTAATGCTATCATTGCTGGACCTATGACCGTGATGTAAGCAAATGAACTTGTCAAGGTTGGCCAAATTGTACAATTTTATATTCGCGAGTTATGTTAATTAAAATAGACAATTGGGCTTACAGGTGAATGGCACTTCAATTGTTTTAGACTACGCAAGCACACAGTTATAGCTTAGTAACAAGATGTAATAAAATAATATAGTTATGATTATAAAAGTTTAATTGCTAATTGTGGTAATACTATAGAAGAAAAACAACCTATTGTTTTTCATGATCTAGCTTGTCAAAACAGGAGATTGATAAGCTTGTGAACACTTCTCCTAATCAAAAATGAAAGGACGTCGTAATTTTGTTTAGAAGAGGACTCACTCATATAAGTTACATTAGTCATATGAAAATATCTAAATATTAACTCATGAAATATCAATAAAAAAAAGGAAAGTATAAAATATCAAAGATGCCATTGCCATCGTACCATCTTTAGTGTAATATATATTAATTAATATTTTTCATCCCCATTCAGCTAAGACTCATTGCCTAATTAGGAATATCCTTTATATTCTTTACACTCGATAAAATATTGAATCTCGAATTGTTAACGCTAACGGCCTTCCTTCATTAAAAAGTAAGCAAGCACATCCTGCAGATCTAAAAATCTTTTCAACCTCACCGAAGAAATATACGGATCAGTGAATAACAAAGACAGAAAAAACTCATTGCGCGATGTATTTGTACTATTGTAGAAGTATTTACCTGGGCCGTGACGCCATCTTGGCTACGGACTCTTCATTCACAAAATTCCTTTACGGGAGGTCAGGCAGGAATTTCTTGGAAATGACATTATTGGAAAGTAGGCAGAACAAGATTTGTCAAAAGAAATAAAAGTTATTGTGTAAGTACTTTAGTTGTAATCTATCAATCATGTTAATAACAATGGTAACATCATAGGTACTGTACAGTACGATCAACGTAACTTGACCGGATTGAAGTTAGGTTTTTATCACTTTTGCGCATGTCATAGAGATACGACCCTAAAATTACTTACGAAAACGACTAAATATGTTTAATCGATTAAAAATACTAACAACATTTTTATTCAACAATATAAAAAACACTATTTAAATGAGTTCTTAAAAGTTTAAATTTAGAACATTTACAGTAAAAGAAACTTTGAAAAACAATTTCTTTACGAAAGTAATAACAAAAAAACATGAGTTAGTAATACTACTTATTTATGACAATTTAATGCGTAATCGCATTTCTAATTCGCTTGGTTTAGTTACCGCCCCCGCCCCCCGCTTCCTGTCACCATTTACTTCCAAAAAATGCATCTGCGCAACCACTTGTCGCCTACTTCAGTCCGGCCTAGTTACGTTGATCCAACTGTAGTTAGGTTTTTCGATTGCGTGTCCGGCCAAGATAAACGTTGTCCGGCTTGTGTTTGGCTTTTTACATTTGGTAAACGAGCGAGCGCCGAGCGAGTGCCGAGCGGTGGCCGAAGAGCGGTTTTGTCGTACCTACGTACCTCCTAATATTGAGACACAAAATCCTCATTAATGTAGGGTGTCCGGCTTTTTCACCCAAATGTCCGGCCAAACTGGCTGGTCTGTTCGGCTATTAGGTTTGACATTCTATGCATTCGCCAATTTCAAGTTTATTTTCTTTCAGTTTCAAGTTCTTTGAATGATAAAGTCTCGATGTCAGTTCCAAGTTTATATTCTTTTCAGTTTTCTCGTCTTGTTCTTATTTAGTTATCACGTATTTAAAGTATATTTTGCACTCGTAGAGTAGGTACATTTGTTCTGTGATTTTACACATTAAACATGTTAGCTTGCCGCCATTTTTACAACTCATTAGGTAAGTTATGTACATTGACATATAGACCTGGACCGTGCCATCCCTTTCAATTAAAAAGTAGATATTGCCTGCAAAGCGTGAAAGAGAGAAAAAACTCGTGCGGCCCTGTCTTTTTAACAGGTATTTTCCACAAAGTAGGGTTGTCACATTCTATGAAGTTGTAGGTATGTATGTTTGTTTTGGTCTCTACCGTACCTAACCTTCTGATAATATAGGAACACATATTACTAATCTGTGTATAGTAAGTACCCAGGGACCTGACGAGTGGTGATCAAAACACCGAAAAGTACAGCCTACAGGAGGTAAGGTACCTAAGCTTCATTATGAACCTACTTATATACCTACTTCAAAAGAACAAGAGAAGAAGAAATTTCTGGATTCCTTTGATTCGAAACAAAGTGATCCGAGATCCGTGTCCATGAAGGATGTCTATGTATGCGTTGCTCGAGCGCGTCAGGGCGTCCATAAATTACGTGAGGTAATTATCTCGGATATTAAATTTGGCAGATCCCGAGAGGTATTTTTGACCCCCTCCCCCTTTCTAGTGAGATATCGTGAGTTTTAGGTTGACCCCTCCCCTCCTTCCTCGACCCTCGCGACGCAGGGGAGCGGGTGTGCAAGTACCTACCTACTCAGCGTACCTCAGATAATTTTTTGGGGAGGCTTTAGGTGGTACAATTGATTAAACACCCCTCAGTTTTCGGGGGGTTTAAGCCCCCAAAAGGGGGGGGGGGTGGTTAAACCCCCGTAAAAGTGATTACGCCCATCACTGGGTAATTTCAACTATTAATCAATTATCATATCAATGACATCGGTTAGGCTTGAGTTGCACATACCTAGTACCTACATACCCTCCTATGTACTACAGTAGATAGGTACACCTAATCACAACCATATGAGTATACTTAACACTTTCACTGTCCTAAGACAATTATCAATATCAATATTGCAAGTCCAAAAGTGCGTTATATACAATGCACGGACGTATGAACTTCAACCGCCGACCAATAGTGTTGTCCAAGTACGTCGAAACACGATCGATGTATATGTAACAAACATGGTCAAATCGTTGCGAAGCAAGGAACCAACCAGCCTATCTTTAGACCTTTAGGGGTCTATGGGCAGCCCAAGGGTTTCAGTGTACTAGCAGGTATATAGTTCAAGTTTTGTTGTTATTATTCAATAAAGTTATTATGAGATATATACATATTATATTGTATATTTAAAAAAAATATATATACTAAGTTTTACTTTATTTTTCTTACATATTAGATATGGCAACCTAGGGAGCCAGATTACGTACTTGGCAGGTTTAAAGAATTATCTGTTTTCTTACTTAATTAATTTTTCAAGTTTCTTGTGATTAAGAACAACACTATTCTTGGTGGTTAATAGTGTATTGTATGTCATGCACGGACGTACGGAGCTAACTCATCAGTGCATTACATGTAATGCACGGACAGTGAAAGTGTTAATAAAGATAGTAGGTGCTAACATCACGACCAATAGGAGCGGAGAAATGTTGTAAAAACGGGAAAAATTTACACAGACGAAGTTGCGCGGGTCAGCTAGTCTATACTAATATTATAAAGCTGAAGAGTTTCTTTGTTTGTTTTAACGCAACAATCTCAGGAACTACTGATCCGAGTTAAAATCTTTTGCTGTTGGATAGGTCATTTATCAACGAAGGCTATAGGCTATATAACATCACGCTACGACCAATAGCAGCGGAGCAGCAATAAAAATGTTGCAAAAACGGGGAAAATTTACGCATACGAAGTTGCGCGAGTCAGCTAGTCATAAATAAATGCTATGTTATTAATAAAGTACCAAATCAGTTATCTACAGTACGATCAACGTAACTTGACCGGATTGAAGTTAGGTTTTTATCACTTTCGCGCATGTCATAGAGATGCGACCCTAAAATTACTAACGAAAATGATTAATTATGTTGAATCGATTAAAAATACTAACAACATTTTAATTCAAAAATATAAAAACACTATTTTGTATTAAAGAAAGAAAGAAATTTATAAATTTCTTTCTTTCTTTTCTTTCTATTTAAATGAGTTCTTAAAAGTTTAAATTTAGAACAGTTACATTAAATACTGTTCTAAATTTAAACTTTTAAGAACTCATTTAAATAGAAATCTAGAATCTATTTAAGAAAAGAAAGAAAGAAATTTATAAATTTCTTTCTTTCTTTTCTTTCTATTAAAATGAGTTCTTAAAAGTTTAAATTTAGAACAGTTACAGTAAATACTAAAGAAACTTTGAAAAACAATTTCTTTACGAAAATAATCACAAAAAAACATGAGTTGGTAATACTAATTATGACAATGTGATGCGTAATCGCATCTCTAATTCTCTTGGTTTAGTTACCGCCCCCGCCCTCCGTTTCCTGTCACCATTTACTTCCAAAAAATGTATCTGCGCAACCACTTGTCGACTACTTCAGTCCGGCCTAGTTACGTTGATCCAACTGTAGTTAGGTTTTTCGATTGCGTGTCCGGTCAAAATAAACGTTGTCCGGCTAGTGTTTGGCTTTTTACATTTGGTAAATGAGCGAGCGCCGAGCGAGTGCCGAGCGGTGGTCGAAGAGCGGTTTTGTCGTACGTACCTCCTAATATATATATTGAAAAAAATATTTACTGTTGGATAGCCAATTTATCGAAGAAGGCTATAGGCTATATAACATCACGCCACGACTAATAAAAGCGGAGCAGCAATGAAAAATGTTGCAAAAACGGGGAAAATTTACGCATACGAAGTTGCGCGGGTGAGCTAGTCATAAATAAATGCTATGTTATTAATAAAGTACCAAATCACTTTTCTACCTACCAACATCTTGCATCCCTTTCCCTCCAAAACGAATGCTTTATCTCTCTCCCCCGCCCGGTCACTTATTTATTGTTTACACTAAGTACTTAAAAACAAAATGTAGGTAAGTACGAGGGTGGATTGAAAAGTTCGCGGCCTCAGCAAGAAAACAATATAAAATATAAACAAAAGTAATTTTATTTTTCCACGTAATCTCCACTTAACTCAATGCACTTCTTCCATCTGGTTTCCAACGCCTGTATGCCGGTCATAAAAAAAGTTTCTTCAAGGCCTTCAAAAAAGTCACCCACCGCGGTTTCAACCTCCTCATTTGATGAAAATTTTTGACCTCCAAGGTGTTTTTTAAGGTTTGGGAATAAATGAAAGTCCCAAGGGGCCAAATCAGGGGAATAGGCGGGATGGGGCAGTAATTCAAAGCCACAATCACGAATTTGAGCCATTGATTCAACAGACGTGTGAACGCGTGCATTATCCTGATGGAACAACACTTTCTTGCTGAGTAGTCCTGGCCTTTTCTCTTTGATCGTTTCACGAAAATGACGTAAAAGGGTGCAGTAATAAGCAGAGTTTATAGTCTCACCTTTTGCAAGGTAGTCCACCATGATGACACCCTTAGCATCCCAAAAAACTGACGCCATCACCTTGCCAGCTGACAAAATTGTTTTGGCTTTTTTTGGAGTCGGTTCATCAGGTTTTTTCCACTGCTTGGATTGCTGTTTTGACTCTGGGGTGTAGTGGTGTACCCAGGTTTCATCCATTGTAACAAATCTGTCCAAAAAATCTTGTGGATCAGTCTCAAACATTTCCAAACTGTCGCGAGAAATCGTGAGCCGTATTCGTTTTTGTTCAACTGAAAGCAATCTGGGGACCCACCGCGCAGAAACCTTAGAAAATCCAAGTTCATTGACTATGATGTTTTGTGTTCGTTCATATGAGATGCCAATAGTGTCAGCAATCTCCCTGATGGTCAATCTCCGATCTGCCAATATCAGATCACAGATTTTCCCAATGTTTTCTTCAGTCGTAGACGTCGTAGGCCGGCCGGAGCGAGGGTCATCTTCAATACTCTCTCGTCCGCGTTTAAATTCTGTAACCCACTTTTTCACAGTCGTATACGATGGAGCAGATTCCCCCAATGTTGTTGACATATCTTCGTGAATCTCTTTTGGAGTCAGTTTTTTTTTAAACAGGTATTTGATGACCGCACGTTGCTCAATTTTCTCCATTCTTTAAAAACGCTGCACTTAGGCTCACAAAATTCAGTCTAATTTAAAAACAGATAATGCTATTGTGACAGAATTTTACAATGTGACAACCAGAGAGTAAACAAATCGAATGAGGTCAGTTACATTAAAATAAGTCAAGTGTTTATGTGGTAGGCCGCGAATATTTCGATCCACCCTCGTACTTCCAGCAGCTGACGCTCATGTACCGTGGTCAAGTTATCGCAATACCCAGTACACAGCTGCCGCGTAACGGTGTACTGCTGTGACGTCACATGTAGGGAGTTGGAAGGTAAAGGGTCCTTTGTTTCAAGGAAATAATATTGTAATTAGTAATTAAGTATTATTAGTAGGTCATTGACAATGCAGATAGTAGTAATAAATAAACAGCCGGCGTATTTTTACCCGACTGTAAAGAAGGGTTATGTTTTTCGCGCGTATGTTGTAGTTTGTATGTAGGTATGTATGTAATATTCTTTATTACATGATATCTCACAATCCACTGAACGGATTTACACAATTAAGACGTCGTTAGATTCGTCTTGATCGCCCGAGTGTTCTTAGATATGTTACATTTAAAACAAAACAAATATGTCAAAATAAAGAGGTGTGAAAAAGAAGTTGTTTTGAATACTGCAATAAGGGTATCAAATTAAAGGGCTCATCTTAAGCATTTTAAAAAGGTATAACATGACTTACAGTCATATACTAAAAAGTTTGTTATCAACCATTCTTTTTTCAATTTTCAATACTTGACAATAGCTGTGATAAAAGTTAGTTGTTACATCGGTTACATCATGTATCCACTAAAAAGTATTAAATAAAAAAAAAAATTATAGAAATAAAAACCTGCCTGCACAAAAAAGATAGAAACAAGATCCCCTAAATAATTATATAATTTCATGCAGTCGGAGGCATTAATGAATTTCGATGACCTTAGTAAATTGCCTCCGACTGCAGAAATTATTTAATTAAGTATGTAGGGGGATCTTGTTACCCAACTGTAAGGAAGGGTTATTTTTTTTTCTATCTTTTTTGAGCAGGAGGGTTTTTTAATTTTTGAAATTTATTTTTTTGTTTTAATAGTAGGTACGATTTATATTCTTTGGTAATTAGTAATTTAGTTAAATTGTAATTTGTCTGTTTTTGCGGTATAACTTGACTGCTTAGCCTGAGATTGTGGGTTTAATTTCGATCCAGGATAGTAAAAGCTCTGTCCCTCTGCCTAATTAATAGTCACGGATCTTGGACCACTTCGGACCATTTGGTTGGGAAAGGTGTTCCGCATTCCAAGTCCGTGGACGATTTCTATGTGTGGGTTGTTCGAACAAAGTACGTTATAAAGCTTCTTTACCTATTCTTGGTGTTTTTTGCTTTGACCTTATGATTCGTTCAGACGCGTGGCAAACATCACGGCAAGCAAGCAGCCCGACACGGGCCTGTTTACAAACAGCCGAGTAGAACATTCACGCCTATTCACACACTCAACCGTGTTCGCGCTCGTGTTCGAGCCGGTTGAATAGGTATCGCTTTGAATGCGAGCGTATAAATCCACCATTACAATATAGATTAGGTATACATGTTTGAAAAGAGGACCCCATTTCGAATGTCGATAATCTTTTGTATTTTTAGAGAAACAAAAAAAACGTGGCTGATTAATCTCTGTGGTAAAAGAGGTGAAAGGTTTAATATAAACAGCAAGTGGTTCGCCTCATTCATCACACGTTTGGTCCTAAAAAAACATTGGATCGAATCAAATGAATGTACCGAAGTTTGTTCGACTTAACCTTCGAAAATGTTGAGACTTGGAACACCTGACAGATGATCTGCTTTGGCCTTGTACTACCGATGCATGAGACATTAGCGCGCCAAGATTATTTGCACAACAATCGAAGAATGCTAAATAATCTATACTAATATTTTAAAACTGAAGAGTTTGTTTTGGTGAACTACTGGTCCGAATTGAAAAATTCTTTTACTGTTCGATAGCCCATTTATTGAGGAAAGCTACAGTATAACATCACGCTACGACCCATAGGAGTGGAGCAGCAATGAAAAATGTTGCAAACACTGAGAAAATTTACGCAGACGAAGTTGCGCGTATCAACTAGTGAATTCATAATTATCATCATATATAATTCCTGCTGGGTATATAATGAAATAGTTAATTTTGGAGTATTATAAAAAAAATCGTTATATTAATAGGTCGCGTTAGATGTGGATTATTCCCATTTTGCAAGCCCCTGCTTGCAAAATGGGAATAATTATATCTACCTGTTATACTTTTGATAGGACACCGTTTTTGAGATATAAGCAAATTTAGAAGAAAAACGCAGCATCTTTATCATTAATGGAGGACTCGCCGATACAAACGATATGTAATTTTACATAAGTATTACTGAACAATATATACAAATAGCTACGCTACATATTTTTTAAATGCATTAATAATTTAAAATACAGTATTATTATTTGCAAACAATCCTAAATCTATTCCTACTAATATTATAAAGCTGAAGAGTTTGTTTTGTTAAACGCTATAATCTGAGTAACTACTGGTTCGAATTAATTTACTGTTAGATAGCCCATTTATCTAGGAAGGTTACATGCTATATAACAACACGTCATAGCCAATAGAAGCGGAGTAGGTATCAATGAAAAATGTTGCAAAAACGGTAAAATATGACGCAAACGAAGTCAGCTAGTGAATGATAAGTTGAAGAACCAACATACGTTCGTCTTGCAATATACGGAATTGCAACAATATCTTTAACAACAATGTTTTAAAAATAATCACTTTCCGGCAACAGAATACCGCCGACGAACTGTACAAACAAAAGTTGACAAAACCACTACATGTAACAAAAGAACTCATTCAGTTCAAGTGTTAAGTCCCATTGTACCTATGAAACAAAAAGTTGAAATAGTTATTTATGACTATGAGACTTCCTTTCTTTATTTGTTGTCTACTTATTCGTCTTTCATGATCCATCGTAGTCTCCAATCTCCAGCAAAATTGTTGTTACGTTGCGTTGAGAACATTATTTTTTTTAAATCGGGGTCCTTATCTATACTAATATTATAAAGCGAAAGAGTTTGTTTGTTTGATTGTTTGTTTGTTTGTTTGTTTAAACGCGCTAATCTCAGGATCTACTGGTCCGATTTGAAAAATTCTTTTTTTGTTGGATAGCCCATTTATCGAGGAAGGCTATAGGCTATATAACATCGCGCTACGACTAATAGGAGCAGAGAAGCGACGGCGACGAGAAATGTTGCAAAAACGGGGAAAATTTACGCATACGAAGTTGCGCGGGACAGCTAGTTAACTATATTTTTTTTCGTTTTCGCGGCAAGCTCGCGCAAACTGGCGCATGCGTGGTACGCTTAAAGATGTCCGCCGCGCATGCGCGATGCATTTCTAAGCACAGTTCTCTATTTACCATTATGACAAGATTTTGACAGTTAGACGCGCGGACTTGCCTCGAAAATGAAAAAAAAAGATAGTGAATAAGGACCCAAAAATATTTGGTTAAATAATGGTTATAAAGGTCTTAGAAAAAAATACATAAAACATACATTTTTTTTATAATAGAAATGTTTATTTAATATTCAAGTCTCCAACTGAATACATTGTTGTTAATATAGAAATCGTTTTTTTTTTAGGGTCTGTAACCAAAGTGGCAAAACGGAACCCTTATAGTTTCGCCATGTCCGTCCGTCCGTCCGCCCGCAACTTAGCTTCTTATGCTGCATTATTGTGCTGGGCAGCTACGGAACCCTACATTGTGCGCGGCTCGACATGCACTTGCCCGGTTTTATCAAGGAGATGATGATGAAATCGGATTTAGAATTAACTAATAATTCATTACCACTACATACCTTCAAAAAGTTGAAGAAAGAAGTGTTTTTTTTTATACCGCGATAATCTCAGGAACTACTGGTCTGAATTGAAAAATTATTTTACTGTTGGATAGCCCATTTAACGAGGAATTCTATAGACTATATATCATCACGCTACGACCAGGAGCGGAGCAACAATGAAAAATGTTGCAACAATCGGGAAAATTTATGCATACGAAGTTGAGCGGGTAATATGACTATACATTGTTGTGATAGGTAGAGCGTCGTAACTCAGAAACACCTAAGGTGATCGTCTGATACGGTACGACGAAAATAAAACGCGAAAATATTCAAATTATTGTTTAGTTAAGGTACAAAATGTACCAACAACAAATGGCGTCTTTAACAAGGAAACTAGAGGATATAACTGGAAAATTAACTCTAATCATAATTATTTTTATTTTAATAGAGTGCACCTACATATAATCTGTATAGTACATACTAAAATTGTAATGTAAAAAAAAAAACATTTAGGAAGTAAAATACTATAGGTACTTGTGAAAAGTCGATTCTACATGTACATGTAATGTAAACAAACCCAATACCTATTAAATATTCAAATATTCCACTAGCTTTACTACTACCATAGTCGAATAATTTATAATGTGCGAGGTACTACACTACAATCTAAAACAAAAAAAAAAACAAATCTCTATATCGCTCCGAACCTGCAAGCCAACAACTACGTACATTTTCTCCACACTGACATTTTTACAAAGTTTCGGTCTAAAACTATTGTGTACCTACACGAGACCTCAGCAAATTGGCTTACACTAAATTGGAAAATTCCTAACATCGCTACTGACATCTTTACTATCCACAAATGAAGTTTTCAGGGCATTTTCCCCAGCGAAATTCAGAAATAACGTATTAAAAGTTTCCCAGTTAATAATCCTGAGTGTTAAAACCATTCAGTATAGAATTTGAGTTTAGTATTAGAATAAAATGGAGAATAGGTTTACTCACTTGGGGTTAAATCACTTGAAACTTTCCCAAAATCGTAAAAAATGGTACTTATTTACACATTTGAATGATATTTAGACAATAGGGATGTTGACTGTCAAGTCAAATCAGTCTCTTTTTATGAAATGTCAAGACGACAAGTTTTATAGAAATGTGTATGGAGTAACAAACTGTGACGTCATAAGTTCCAATCGTCAAATCATTACTTTTAGTATTCATTTTCATGCTTTTAAATTCAAAAACAGGTTAAAATGTAAGGAACAGTTATTTTCAGAGTATTTTAAGATCAACTATTACCTGATTAGTATAAAATAATTTACTTTTATCGTAGTCAACTACCTAAGTGTAAAATTACCCGAAAAATAATCCTAGGTAACACATATGCTTCATTCTTCCTTAAGTTTAACTCGCTGTCCCTCGCAATTGCGTCTACGTAATTTTTTCCCGTTTTTGCAACATTTCTCATTACTGTTTCGCTCCTATTGCTCATAGCGTTATGTTATATAGCCTATAACCTTCCTCGATAAATGGGCTATCCAACAGTAAATTTTCAATTCCGATCTATAGTTCCTGAGATTACCGCGTTCAAACTAACAAACTCTTCAGCTTTTTAATACTAGTATAGATACGTACGGGGCTCATAAAGGGTCAGTCTGATGATAAAAAAGCGACAATTAGAAACTCAATTTGCACGCATTATCATTTAACGCACAATTTCATGACTCACTATAATTTACCACTGTGAGTGATTCACATCACGAATGCCTACACCACAAACTAGTCATGATATTGTGGTGAGAACGATAGAGATATTAAAAAATGCGAAAGGAGTCCTTCTTCGTTCTAAATACCTTTGTTGACTAGGTATTAGGTATACGACTATACCTACTATTATATCCCAAAGTAATCTTTGTTGTGGGGGCGGGGGTTACGAAATCTTTACATGCCCTTATTTCGGGAGGGTGGGCGTTAAATCCATTCTCACGTAATATTTAGTAAGTCGAAATGTATTAGGTACAGTACGATCAACGTAACTAGGCCGGACTGAAGTATGCGACAAGTGGTTGCGCAGATGCATTTTTTGGAAGTAAATGGTGACAGGAAGCGGGGGGCGGGGGCGGTAACTAAACCAAGAGGATTAGAGATGCGATTACGCATTACATTGTCATAATTAGTATTACTAATTCATGTTTTTTTGTGATTATTTTGGTAAAGAAATTGTTTTTCAAAGATTCTTTATTAATTACTGTAACTGTTTTAAATTTAAACTTTTATGAACTCATTTAAATAGTGTTTTTATATTGTTGAATTAAAATGTTGTTAGTATTTTTAATCGATTAATCGTTTTCGTAAGTAATTTTAGGGTCGCATCTCTATGACATGCGCGAAAGTGATAAATACCTAACTTCAATCCGGTCAAGATACGTTGATCGTACTGTAGTAATTTGTTTCATTCCGAAGCAAACCAGCTTCATTTTAAAGGTTATAAATAATAATTATAGTTCATTTTTCTCGAATTTGTACGACTTTTATACTTGCCTATATAGGATCGCTAGACCGAGTACATACAGAAAATGTATAATTCTGAAAAAGCGATACAGAATCTTACGTAAGAAGAGGGAGGATTCGACAAATTTTAGGTAACCCTTACGTTGTTACGAGGGTCATAAAATAGCCAAGACAATACTTTGTCACACGAGTTCATAAATCTTTATTCTAGGTGATTATATTTTACGACCATGACAGTTACCTATCACGGCTACCGAGGAAGCCTCGTCAGCCAAATGCTAGTCAGCGTGTATTTGGCTCGAGTTGCCTCAGGCGCACGTTGCCTCGACTGTGGACGCTAGTGTTGGCTCCCGACGGTAACCAACATTATTTATTTTTACCCGACTATGTGAATTATGTTTTAAGCTATGTACATTTTGAAATTATTGTAAATTACACAACTGTCCATTTTGTACGCTCGTGGGCTTCTGATGACTCGGCCTGCCTCGCGAGGCTCGCTTCAGTGTTTCTGGGGAAACAACGGAATGCTGCCTTACGGGGCCGCGCTCGCGAACTTGTACGCCTGGTGTAGGTCTGGCTGATGATAAATAAAAAGATGCATTTTCAAAAATGGCATTTGGATGTCCAGGAGGCCTACTCTAATTCAATGAAAACGAAGTTTCGATCGAAAAGGAGGTGGTAAAATACAGCGCCAAGAACATCCATTTAATCCACTCATTCCAGAAAATCGTCCATGGGTTCGAACTTCTTGTCCTTATCCGAAAATTAATAAGAATAGTCCCCGTATACTTAAGAAATTTAAGTAAACGAAAATTCATGAATTTCGTTTTAAAGGAAGCGAGTAGGCCTACAGGTTGTAGGCATAATAAATAACTTAGGTATGTGACACTCACTCTTAATAACATATTGTTGTACCTAGGTATTGCACAATTCAATGAGGTTTTACATAACTATCCTAGGCTTTTGTCACAATTTCAAGAACAAGGAAGTGACCCAATGTTTGTACTGTAGGAAATTATAGGTAGCCAAACTAACCGATAACAAGACAGTCGGTATACCAGACCACTAACTTCAGATGTCGTTAGTATGCAAAAGCCCAACGGTAGCCATTGACTTTAGAACAAAACTTCGTAAACTTGCTAACGAGGTAGAAGGCACTGTATTTGCTTATAAAGTTTTACCGCAGTTCATTATTTATTTACCTATTAACCCCCTTATTCATATTACGTAGGTACCTACCTAAAATAATAATAAAAAAAAAACAACGTGCCGGTAGAAGTGAAAACTTGAACATTATATTACAAACTGACATTGAGATAATAGTACGTAGTACCTACATTAATACCTCAATGCATACTAATGGAATAATAACCGCCCGGCTCATGGAGGCTTTATGTCGAAATACATTTTCCTAATATCTAAAAGTCAAAATGACTTAGTACCCAAAATGCCTGAAATCCTAAATCCCCTAGTGAACTTACGCCATAAAAAGAAAATAACAATCGATGTACAGTTGTAAACAAAATTTATTAGAAATTAAAAACTTAACTTTTGTAGCTTCTTAAAATAACTCATATGCGCCTACATCATCTTAACTAATCAACTACCTACGTGTAACGTCGTTTCAATAAAATGACGTTTTCCAAAAATGAAAATGGAGATATACTCTGCTCTCTCAGCTCCCGCAGTTGTTTTTTGTATGCGATGTCAAAACTTCTTCCGTTCTGCTTTCGACGCGCCCCTGAAAATAATGCATGTTTTATGCGGGTGTCCTGGAACTTTGCTTCTTTTTTTAAAATAAAAATGAACCGGATAAGTGCTGGTTTAAGGGGCATTCTTACATTTAGCCGCCTGTTCCATCCTTCCAAAGCATTATTGCTTCGTCGGTGCTCATGGTTTCCGCAGCTGATAGTATCAGCTCCCAGACTTAACCACTGCTTCTCAAAATATGCTTGAAATTCTTTCATTTTGTGATCTTTCTTCATTCCGCATTTTATTTTCAACCAACAGGCATGAATATGCTGTTCAGGAAGCAAAGGAAGACTCGCACATAAACGGACAATATGTCGTCTCTTTTTATTTTTGCATATCTTCATTTCTTTTGCCTTCTTCCACACCGCCCAGTTACAATGAAAGTAGCAGCCAGATACAACAGCCTCAGGAAAAATGCTCTTTACAGCGTTCATCTGTCCTTTTTCGAAGTCGTATTTAAAGATGTTTATATTAATGCCGAGTTGATACCGTATTATAGTAAATAGCCTCGTGTAAGTTTTCTCAGTCTTGTCAGGGAGCAGTGCGTATAATACTGGAACGACATTTGTGTCTCCGGCGTTCATACTCAAATCTAAATGTATAGTATAAATTTGGTAAAAAGGTAGTTTTCGGGGGATGGGACATTCAAAAGAGCCCCGAAGGCTCTTTTGAATGTCCCATCCCCCGAAAACTGCTTGCTGCCGTTGTATTGGCGAGATTTTGCAGCACCAAGGGCCGTCTTAGTTGAAAAGCATAATATTTTATCTGCTTCTCCCTCTTCAGCAACTAGGAAATTCTCTGCAAGCATTTTTGGAACTTTTATGTCCTTTAAATATGAAAACTCGGTATTGTTTTGTTCCAAAAATCGATGTCTTGCTCTATAAAGTGCTTTCTTTTTTTCTTCATACGATGGGATTTGAACGTCCGAGTCCGAGTCGTTGGTGGCGGCGGCGCCGGCGGCGGCATCGTGGTTGGTTTCTTTTCTGGCGTAAAAGTTAGAGACATGTTTTTCAAATATCTTTTTGACAGGAGTCATTTTAGTCTATACCTACCTGCTTTTTGCAAGCATCGATAACAATATCTCTCTCATTTTGCGATTGGCTTTTTTTACACACATGCAAGCTGCTTGTCTTTTTCAGAGTTCAGAGTCAAAGATGCGTTGCATTGACCACGATTTACGCATCTCCACATCGAGGTGCCACTTTTGTTACGGTGTCTAAAATTATATTTATGACCCTGGTATAGCAGACACGATTTTCCTTTTTGATTATTGATAAAAATAAGTTCCTTTGCCCTTTCCATTATAAAATTATATAAACATTATTAATATTACATAATAATATTAAATAAACATATCTATTACTTTAAAATGATTACAGGACTGACATATCTAATTAATGTCAAGTATACTTCATAATGACTTTCAAGTGGCCAGTGATTTTCATACCACAACAATACAAGAAGTACGAGTACCTATACCTACCTACCTAGAAAAGAATTGACCCCAAATTTGATTGTGTACCTAATCAATTAATTGTCTTTTTAACTGTACCAAACCTCAAAGGCATTTTGTAAATCAGTTATTATTGGATGTGGACAAATCGAAATTCAGGCATTTTGGGTACCAAGTCATTTTGACATTTAGATATTAGGAATGAGGTGGAAAATGAGGTATTTCGACATAAAGCCTCCATGAGTATTTTTAGATCTTACTGACATAATGACATAAGAATAAAAAAATATGAAATAATAATTCATAAATCAAAAAACCAAAATCAAAAATAAAAATAAAAAAGGGAAAAATATAATCGTTACTCGGAATCGAACTGGTGTCTTCTGGTTTCTGGACTGACAGCGCTAGCCGTATTTTGTGCACAATAGTGCACAAAATACACGTACGAACCATTTCAGAAACGCCGGTAACGATTTTGATAAAATTTTGAATACGTAACCAACTACAGATAGAGTTTTAGCTTGTAAGTTTTTCTAGATTTTTGATTTTACTGAATAATCTCGATTTTACACGAAAGCATTTTTTTATAGAAGTAATATTTTTATTGTAACGCCCGCGCCATCTCGTAAATCTTACTTGCATTGTTTCTACTTTGTATTCTTTAATCTTAAAAACACATTATCGAAGTTCTGGTAGATTGTCTTGACTGCCTGCCTCGCTAATAATAATATTTCAACTAAGTATGAAGTATTTAAAAATGAGATTCCTTCTAAATCAATCACCCTACGAAGTTCGGTCAACCCGGCTAGTAGATTTTAACTAAAATATTTTAGCGATAAATTATTTAAAAAATGGATTTCTCCAAAATAATCGCACGCGCAACATGGGCGCACGCGCTCACACATTCACACACACACACACACACACACACACACACACACACACGCACATACACTCGCTGACACACGCATTCATGCACGAATACGCACACACACTTGTGCATACAAGTCGCTATCATGTAGACACCATGCAGTTAATTAAGCAAATGTTTCCACAAACTTTTTGCGCTTGCCAGTCGCCCACGAGACCAACATCTTATTTTTGAGTTGATGGCCATCCTGCCGAATTTTCTACTCAATTTCAAGTAGGTATCTATTGTCAATCATTTGTACAATTCACCCAAATATGATTTAATTGCACAAAGAGTTAAGACTCGGTGTTACGGATTTACTGCACTATTTAATGTATTTTTTACTTTAAATGCGCAGCTGTGAAAATTATGACAACCAATCCAATGTTTGCCGCCATTTTCACAACTCTTGCAGCAACAACAGATACCTACAATTTGACAAACCTTTTGTTAATATTTGACAAACTTAAATAGTGCAAGTGTTTGCCACTTAAGTTCCTACCTATTGTTATAAGTGCACAATAATGAGTGTCTTTATACACACGGACAATACACAGAGATATCCGGTACCGGTATCCCGTAGAGAAGTTCCGAAGTATTCCGGTTTAAATACAAGGTGCTCTTTGAAAAAGAGTTCACTTTTTTTCCGGCAATGCACTTTGTTTTTTTGTACGAATTTAAATTTGACGGGATATGAGACTTTGTATGGTTTGCTAAATTTTTTGGTTGGTGGATACAGGATTAAACACTTAAAACAATGGAAAGTTTTGTATGGCTTCGATTTCAAATCCAAAAAATAAAGAAAAAAAATGTGTGGCGCTCGGGGACTGCCGCCGTAAAGCTATTGCATAGCATTTTTTATCAACTAAAAAAACAACAATTTTTTTTTTTTTTTTGCGTAATTTTTTTTTTTTTTTCTTTTCATTACATTTTGGAGCAGCTCGTCTCGATCCGTGCGAGCAGTATACCATACACACACAGATACAGTCGTACCATATACATATACGTTAAGCGAACGCTCGGCCGAGCTAAATGGTAGGCGGAGTGGGGGGTGTTAGGTTTTATTTTCGTTACGGAATTTCTTGATTCGGTCGCCGCGCTCATATCCCGCGATAAAAGCTGTGCAATAGCTTAAAAATTACATGATAACTTATTATTTCATAAACTTAGGTAGGTACCTATTTATTTGACAAGTGCAAAACAAAAAATACGAAAACCTTAAAAATATAAGTAGATACCTATACCTAGTAGTATAGTAGTACCTTTTTTAGGATTTCGTAGCCAAAATGGCAAAATGGAATCCTTATAGTTTCGCTATGTCTGTCCGTTTGTCCGTCTGTTCATCTATCTGTCGCCAAGTTAGCTCAGAGACGCTTAGTACTAGAAGGCTGTAATTTAGCATGGATATACAAATTATATAGTCTGACAAAGTGGTAAAATAAAAACAAGAAAAGAAAAAAAATAGGGCACCTCCCCTACATTTTCAGTGGGGATGTATATGTATATGTTCTGCCTTGAGTAGGTACCTACCGTTTAAAACAATTATTTTTTCCTTGAACTTATTTTTACGACTTATGGAGCCATAGACAAGCAATTGAAACTAAAATGTTTGCGAGTTCTTTTCAGCTATTCTGGCATAAATTAATCGATTAGCGTTTACTTTTTAAACCTAATTTTAAAGTGAATGCTTGTAGATGTGTCTATGTGGGATTGTTGGTGTAGCAGGGAGATAAATTGAACGATGATTATTATTTTATACTAGCTGTCCCGCACAACTTCGTATGCGTAATTTTTCCCCGTTTTTGAAACATTTCTCGTCGCTTCTCCGCTCCTATTAGTCATAGCGCGATGTTGTATAGCCTATAGCCTTCCTCGGTAAATGGGCTATCCAACAAAAGATTTTTTCATATCGGACCAGTAGATCCTGAGATTAGCGCGTTTAAACAAACAAACAAACTCTTCCGCTTTATAATATTAGTATAGATATTATATTCACCTTCACAATAGTTCTTACAGATTTCTATCTTACGTTATATTAGATTGACCTTGTAGGTATATATGAGTTCTAATATGCGACCTGCATTGGCTAGAAGCGCGTACCGAGTTGTATGCGCTCGGTATAATGTTCTACATACAATTTTACTGAAGTTGCTGATGCATGCAGAGCCGCTACTGTGCTAAAAATGAGATTAACCTATACTCAGTTCATAATGGCATCAAATGCTCAAAATGTAAAAAAAATGCAGTTCTTATTTAAAGCGCCTACAAAAATAACGGAGCAACAACGTTGTTTTGATATTTCTTGCTCATTTAAAATTGTAGGCGTATTTGAAATAAGTTAACACTGCAGATTCTACAATTTGTTTAGTCTGAACAAATCTGCAACTAAGTTCTCATTTCCTATAGCTTTTAGTGCTTCTAATGTTTTGAGTAAATAAGTACTGAGAATATAAACTTTGCTTTCTAGAAGTTCGAGTAATTTATTTAACAGTACCAACTCTGTTTTGTTTGAACATACAATTTTTTAACTCTTTATCTAGTACCTACGTACTTCTGTTCTTGCTCACTTAATTATTTAAATTATGTACCTATTTACTGCCGTAGCGATAAGTAATCTATATACCTAGGTAGGTTCTGTATAAACATTAATAACTCAAAACTCGACTATGTTAAGACAAGGCTGATTACGTATGCTTTTAATGTACATATTATCAACGGTTTAAGTAGTCAAGTCATAATACGGTATGAGGTTAGCATTGTACATAATATATTTACTTAACTTATACATACATTACGTACATATAAATGTGTTAATACATAAAACATTCGCTTTAGAAACGAAATAAATCAAAATACGACTATGCTACTTCATATTCCATATCGGCTACTTTGCCTATGATATCGGTAGGAATATTCTATGATCTTCATTAAGTCAGAGGTCTGATGAATGTGTAGCTTTCTGCAGGGATCTGATCACGCGGATACTACGAGAACGTTTTTTGAATACCAAAGACCCTAGACAAGCCACGAGAGGAAATCGATAGTGCTTTCGTTGAAACGTGTCATAGTTTGTTCTATGCAGACACTGTACTTTGATCGTTCGTTAGGTGTAAATTGAATCACAGTGATGTTTTACTCATTAGCATGCCTTATACTATTGTACTTAGTAGTTTTTGCCCGCACCTCTGCATAAATGTTAGTTATCACTATAAAAGCTACGTCTAGGTATACAAAGTTTTATTAAAATCGGTCTAGAGGTTTAAGTCGTGAACTTTACAAGCTAGACAGGATTAATCTTGCATTTTAAAAAAGATAACTTACAATATGGGATTGTGGGTCCACATTCTAGCAATCCTGTTAACCCCTCCAGCTAAGCTCAATGGCTTGTGTTCGGAGTGGGTTCACGTCTGTAGTAATAAACGTCGGTATAATGGGTACCTACGATTCGAACCCGTGACCTAACGATTGCAAGTCCAATGCCTTAGCTCTTAAGCTACCGCCGCTCAGATAAAGACAGTACTGCTTACATGCAATTAACTGTTTGCTAAGAATTAGATAAAACACTTTGTTAATCATTCCTGCATATTGCTATGTCAAAATTAGCAGGCGCTTAGCTTGTAGTGGGTATAACTGTACCTACAATTGCGAGTAACGTTTATGTTAAAAGAAGCTTGGGTATATTAATTTCATTTAAACTTACAAACAATAGTAGTAACTTACTCTAATAGATATATTTGTAATCTATTAGACAATAGATCGTATGACAACGTACCTATACGTAGGTGCGTAATGTACGTCTGTAATATCAATTGAACATTGCATCTTATATTCGGTATTGGTTATTTGTTGGATCTGACTACATCAAGTAAGTACAGGTACTTTTCTTTTAAGACTGAAGTTAAATCAGTGCTCATGTAATCATCATCAATTTAGAATCTATTTAGCCGATTCATAAAGTTTAAAACATTAATAAATTTGCCTAACATTTTGATGTGAGTCAAATTTATTAATGTTCGAAACTTTGATTTCATTTATGAATTTATGATCGTTGCATCATACATAGGTATAAGGTCACAGCATCACTTTCTTCCAAGTCAGGCCGGGCTTTGCACGATCTTTTTCAGACATTCTTATGGTAAGTGACCCATCTTTCATCACCCATAGGTAATCAATCGTATAAGAAATGGGTCGGAATTGTTACTTTTCAACAAAGAATCGCAAATGGAAACACGTTGCATTACGTTTCTCTCAGCCAGATCACGTGGTACCCAAATATCACGTTTTTTCCTGTACCTAGACTTTTGTAAATGACGTAAAACTGTTTTGTGATCAACATCGAGTTCTTCAGCAATATCGTAACTACTAATATGTTGATCTTGCTCCACTTTTTCAAAGATGGCGCTGATTTTATCCGTGACAGGGCGTCCAGAGCGAGCCTCATCCTTCACACTAAAATTCCCAGACTTGAAACGCTTGAATCACGTTTGTGCTACTCGTATTGATACTGCATTAGGTCCGTTATCCGCACAAATTTTATTCGTGGCGTTCGTCGCATTTTTAACTTTAAAATGTATCGAATTTCTTCGTCACATACGTTCATTGTGCTTGTTGAAAAACAATTGAAAAATGGCGGGAACTAGATTTTTTTTTATTTATTGCATTGTCAGAATGTCAACATTTAAAGGTATTAAAAGCAGCCAGTTATATTCAGTGCAACCAAAGAGGTTTGATTACTAGTAATACATTTAAAATACGAAAACACTTGCCCCTACCTATTACAAGTATAAAGCAACGCGCGCCGCCGCGCCGTATGCACTGCCAACGAAATTACGAAACTGGGGCAACGAAACGAAGCTAATCAGCTAATTTCAGCAAAACATGTTCTATATTATATATTTATACAGTACTTAACTGTACTGTTAGGATGGAAATCATCTATTTAGTTTTTTTTATTAAAGTGTAGAGGTCTACTTATTAGTAGTTAAGTAGGTTTCTTCAATATAAAATATAGTAGGGATAAAAATGTACCAGAATCTCATGAAATGATTTTTTAAATTTGTGTTTTTTTATTTATCACTGTCAGTTAGACAGTTGTCAAAGTACGAGTAGGTACGACTAATTTCTACTGCGATTTTGACCATTCATAACTTTTCGTTGAAACGTATATTCTTAAAATTTACTTTTGCGGAAAGGAATGGGAATTTGTCTGTTACAATTTTTATTATTCAATGCGAAAACTGATATTGACACGGCTGGTGCTGTTGTACAAAATATTTATTTTGTTCCAGGAATGGGTAATGGTTCCTTAGTTCTATTGAGACAAAAAATGGTAATAAGCTGTTTTGTAAAATCATAGTATTTAATTAAATAAAAAAATAATTATAAAAAAAACCGCCTGCACAAAAAAGATGGAAACAAGATCCAATACATAATAATATAATTTCATGCAGTCGGAGGCATTAATGAATCTCAATGAACTTAGTAAAGTGCCTTCGACTGCATGAAATTATATAATTATGGTTTTTTTATTTTTATAATTGTTTTTTTTTTTATTTAATACTTTTTAGTGGTTATAGGATGAAATGGATGTAACAACTAACTTATATCACAAATTGAAAAAAGAATGGTTGCAAACTAACTTTTTTAGTATTGCAGTCATAAACATGTTATACCTTTTTGAAATGCTTAAGATAAGCCCTTTAATTTGATACCCATATTGCAGTATTCAAAAGAACTTTTTTTTTCCGCTCTTTATTTTGACATCTCACAGCCGCCATGTTTGTTTTTTTTCAAACGTCACTTATATAAGAACACTTGGGCGGTCAAGACGAATCTAATGACATCTTAATTGTGTAATTCCGTTCAGTGGATTGTGAGAAATCAGGTAATAAATAATATTATATACATACATACAAGATACGCGCGAAAAATAATAATATAACCCTTCTTTACAGTCGGGTAAAAAATACTACAATCAAGACTTTTTTTTCCAAGTACTTAGGTTTTGGACCTACTTGCCTAAATCCTGTGTTACCATCTCTAAATTATAACTTCCCCATTTTTCTTCACATTCTGGTACACCTTTATCAAGTAGGTATCTATACTTTATATTATAAAGCTTAAGAGTTTGTTTGTTTGTTTGAACGCGGTGATCTTAGGAACTACTGGTTCGAATTGATTTTTTTTTTGTGTCTTATATATTTATCAAGAAGGCTATATAACATTACGCTATGATTAATAGGAGCGGAGCAGCAAACATGGAAAAAATACGCAGAACTACTAATAAAGACGAAGTTGCGGTGGTCAGCTAGTGTAATTTAAAATAACACAATAATTATTTTTAAATTACCTTTCTGATCGGTAGACGATACTTATTATACAATTTTGAAGACAGAAGATGATGAGTGGTGTAGTGACAGTATACAAGGTGTAAATTAATCCCTGTCCGACCCGAAAGGGGTGTATAGGTATTCTGTTAATAATGCTAAAAAAATAGAAAAAATAATTATATCCGTTAAAATTATTTTTTATAGAATATTAAAATTCACGATTCAAGAAACCTACCCAATTTCGTCGAAATGTGTAAATGTTCAAGATTATTTATCAACATTGTTTGCATAAAGTCTCTTTACAATCAAAACAATCTTTTCCGCCTCCACATGTTTTCCCATAATTATGACTACTATCAAGAAAAAAAAACGGGCGAGTGCATGTCGGGCCACGCACAATGTAGGGTTCCGTAGTCTACGTCCCCCCTCCGAATAATGTGGCTTAAGAAGTGAGTTTTCTGGTGTTTTTGTTTCATACTTACAACGTTATATCTACTTAATAATATTTTTTAATGGAATTAGTACGAAAATTTTGTTACTTCTCATTTGATTATGCTGTTAGTCGTAAACTTGTGAAGCATACTTAACTGTGATAGTTTTTCTTTTAATTTCACTATATGTATTACTACCGTGATTTTTTTGACATACCAAACATCAACCATTTCGCAAGCAGGGGAGGGGACACTTGACTCTATAAAAAATTCGCACTTTAAAGCTTAATATTTTACAAACGGATTCCTAAATCTACAACCCCTAAGCGTTTTTAAAAAACCTATCACACCCCCACTTTACATATAGGGGAGGTACCCTAAAAAAAATGTTTTTTTTTATGATTAACTTTGTCGACGTAAGTAATATGTCATTGTGTATCCATGCAAAATTGCAGCCTCTATCAGTCTATCCTAGCACTATCAGTCTCTGAGCAAAGGTGCGTCCGCACCTTTGCCCAGAGACTGATAGTGGACGGACGGACATGGCGAAACTTTAAGGGTTCCGTTTTGCCATTTTGGCTATGGAACCCTAAAAAGGTTTGTTCGTCATTATATTTAAAAAAAATTACATAAAATGAATAGGAACAGGATACCTAACTACACATTACCGGGTTGGTCAGGGATTTAAATATATTTACTGTAGATATGATTGAATAAGTAATTATGTTAGCTATACAAGCTGAGGTCAATTACAATGAAAGTACCTAAATAGAGTTCACAATGTATTTATTTGAATTCAAGAAAATTTGACGTTGATGGTCTATCTAACTATCTCGTCTCAACGGATGTCCAACTGTCCTGATATCGTTGGAATATATTACTAATAGTAAGTATATTATATTACTAATAGACCTAATAACTATGTACCTACCACTAGGTACTAGTAGGTGACTGCTAAGTCAGAGATAGGAGATCTACTACTTCAATCAAATTTGAACTGTAACGGACTTTACTTGGTCAATTTAAGGCATCCCCATACTTATTAAGAACTAGCTGTGTCCCCAACTTCGTCTGCGTGAAGTTGCAATGCTGCTCACTCCCTATGGACGTTAGCGTGATGATAAAAAGTAGCCTAAGTTACTCCTTATATCATCAGCTATCTGATAATGAAAGTCCTGACCAAATTCGTCCTCCCGTTTCGGTGATTAGCCGGAACAAATAGACAGATAGAGAGCCACACAGACATACAGTTGTTAGACTGTGTTTTTGTTATAAGTACCTGCTGTATGCAGCATGTAGGTGTATTTAATCCCTGTCCGACCCTTAATTTTGTTGTTAGGTATCATGTTACCATTCTATTTGTCATTTTTCAAAAATTAAAGACGAAAAAATAACTTATTTTTTTTTCTTGATCTGTCAAGAAAAAAAAAATAGGTAAATTCAATAATTGCATTTGAAAGAAAAATTTGAGGTTCAGACCCAGGAATTCGAACCCGAGACTTCCGATCGCTTTACTGGAGCGCGAAAGCCGAACCATCTAACCTGAACTATGTCACTAAACTTGAAATTTCTCTTCCCTTGATGCATACGAGTTGTATTTATAAAGTAATTGGCAAGAAATGCCTATAAAAAATTACTATAAAATATAGGCCTACACATAAATAAAACGTGAAGTTAACTTGTTGCCAAACTTTATTAAGGATAGAAGAAGGAAAATAGTTTCAGATCAAAATAAGCAACCTTGAGAACCAGCAAATAGTTACGCGTAGTCGAATGTCCCTTGGTTCGAGTTCCAAGAATTGTTCACGCATTTTAGTTAGATTGTTTTGAGTTATGTGTGTTGTAAGCCAGGAGAGGCTTCAGAGTTGAGAGTTCTTCTAGTTCTGGCTAGCCTGTACGTTTGCTTCCTTCGCTCCATTGTAGGTATTACGTAATAAGCCGTTTGCAAACTTAGAACTAAGCTATGTTGACTTACCTCATGATATTGTCTATTTAGAGTTTACGCTATGAATGAGCTTGAAGTCAAAATACTTTACTTTGATAAACTTTAAGTAATTTATAGTTGCGGCTCAGTATTCGAACTACCACTGTGTGGTCAATAAATAGGTAACTATTGGTACAAATAAATAAAATTGAAGTAATGTCAAAATAACAGCCTGCCTGAGCCTGTTGCCCTTTCATTTATTTTATAAGAAATTGAAATCCTGGTTACTAGAAAAGTCATTTTACTCATTGTCTGACCTGGTTAAATAAGTCATGTCTAATTCATTTATCTTTTGTTTTTGGCATTTATGTAAGATTTGCACGTCGTAAGCGACAAAATGTATATGGAACGAATGTAATCTTAATGCTTCACCTATTATGTACCTACATTTTAAGCAAATAAAAAAAAAAAAAATATTTCAATGAAGCGATTATTGCGGCGGAGCCCGCGGGTTTTATCGCGCCGTGCTTTGCTACATGCTTGAGTATTCGCCGCGGTCACAGTGGCGGGCACCGCGACATATCTTTAAGCGTGTAGCAAAGCACGCGGCGGCTATGGCTGCGTCGCACGCTGCGGGGCACGCGGGGTACGAATA
Organism: Herminia tarsipennalis; assembly: GCA_945859575.2. Taxonomy (NCBI): domain Eukaryota; kingdom Metazoa; phylum Arthropoda; class Insecta; order Lepidoptera; family Erebidae; genus Herminia; species Herminia tarsipennalis. Next base: position 8,092,579 of record OX243846.2, read on the forward strand.
ACTCACTTTTTAACATAGAATATTATTATACTATGGTATGGAATGGTATTAAATATTTCACTTTGTGCCTATGTTATGCGATTTTCAAATAAGACTGGCAGAAGGTTTCGACGTGGGCGTTTCATCTAGAATTGCCACTGCGTGTGCCGCCGCCTGCACCGCCGCGGGCTACGCCGCAAAAGGGCAGCGCACCGCAGCGGTCACCGCTACCTGCCACGCATCTCTATACGTTTACGTTTACGTATCACCTGTTTACGGAGACGCGGGGCGTTGTGCGTCGCGTTGGACGTTTTTTCTATTCACGGAGAGGCGGCGCTTGAAGCGCATTGTGTTTACGGTGTCATTGCACGCGTAAACACAAACATATGACAATATATGATGTTGTTTATAGAGATGCGTGGCGGGTAGTGTGGCGGTCTCCGCCGCAGTGACCGCGGCTAATTCTCAAGCGTGTAGCGAAGTACGCGGTGGCTATTGCCGAGTCGCACGCGGCGGGCATCGCTGCAGTGCACGCGTAGTACTAAAAAAACACTTTTTAACATAGAAACATATTACAGTATGGAGTGGTATTAAATAATTCACTTTTAAACACAAAATTTCCTTAAAAAAAGTCGAGTCTAGGATATGCGATTTCCAAATAAGACTGACAGAAGGTTGACGCGATCATCGCTTCATTGAGAATTGCCACTGTGTGTGCCGCCGCGTGAACCGCCGCGATAAACGCCGCGAGCTCCGGCGCAAAAAACGCTCCATTTCAAACAAACGCGTGTGCAATCGCTTCTCCGTGAAAGCACTCATACAACGCCATATGTTTGAATTCAGTGCGGGCCGCGCCGCCCAACGCCACGCGCGATGCCCCGCGTCTCCGTAAATGAAGCCTTAGTCCGTTGCTTGAGCGCATTTGTATGAATCTTACGTTCTGTACTTACTCTTGTCTTGAGCCACGGTTTTAAGTCGACGATAAATGTGAACTGTGCCCTTTCGTTCAATAAACTTGATAAAGTTAAATGTCAAAACTTTCGAGTACATACAACATACGTACATAAGTAGATCATCATGCCAGACGCTAATTAAGTCGACGTACGCTAAGCCACGACCGAAAGTTAGCAGAACATTATTTATAATGAGCCTTTAAACCTTTACGCTTATGTACCGGAATTTTATCAGAACATAAAACGTAGTACTTTGCTTTAATTTTGTGTGTTTACAATTTTACATTTGTGGCCAAAAAAATGGCTGCCTGGATGAACGGATAATATTTTTTCGGTCGTAAACGACTGATAAGATGTTACTATAGTAATTGAGAGGTACATACATGACTCACTGGAGATTAATCGAGAAATGTAATAGTTAAGCAACTTTACCACCGCTAGTCTACCGTCCTCCGGCCATCAATCCTGCACCTAATCTCTCTCCGGCCGTGCCGGATTTCCGTCCGGATACGAGAATGAGGGAATAAAGGGTGCATTTGTGTCTGTTTCTTGTGCACTAGCATACTGAGGTTCGTATTCGCTTACTCATCTGAAAACGCATATCATCTAAAATTTTCAATACACTTACCTAATTATAAGGTTTGAAATAATAGGAAATAAGTACCATATAATTTAATTTTGATGTGCAACTTTCAAGGGCCACAATTGTAATGCAATTTTATTAGATTCGTGGACATTTTAGGAGTTTATTTGATCGAAGACCGAAGTTGGGTGCCGCAGTACGCCGCAATCAACATTTTTTGGTAGTTTTTCCCCAATTAATCCTACGTAGTTCGCTATTTTGGTAACACTATCTGGAGTTTATGAGTTTGTTAGAGTTCAGTCTTTACTCTAGTTTAAAAAGAAGTATCTCGATTTGACACAATTTGTATGGTATAGTGGACTATAATATAATGCGTTATCAAAAAAAATCAATATGAAGTACATAATTAATAATGTTTAAAAGTTTTCAAGTAATTTTGAAGTTCTACACAGAGTGACTTCGGGCGGTGGTAGGGTTGATATCCTTCCGAATTCGGATTTTATACCCGGAATTTTTAAATTATATCTTACCGTAAACTTCGGTTAGAAACAGCTAGTTATTAAGATAATTAACAAGACACTTACGGCCGGTCTCAATAACCTACCTATCGATGGATTTGACTACTAGAGGTAGAATTTTGACATATTTTATATGGAGCTTATGTCAAATATATACCTCTAGTAGGCAAATCCATCGATAGTTAGATTATTGAGACCGGCCGTTAATCATAAATAATAGATTTTTTGATCTATGTCAAATGTAGCACTTTTGACATGTCGGGCAACGCACAATGTGGAATAACGTAGCTGGGCAACACAACGATGTGGTATAAGAAATGGTTTTTCTTCTAACAACGTCGCATAATTATTTTTCAATGAAGTTTGTACGAAAATGTTGTTACTTCTTATTTGGTTGACTCATTAACTTGTCAAATCTACCCAGCTGTGATAGTTTTCCTTTCAATTTCATCATATTATACTACTACCTGTTTTTTTTGCACATCTTCAAATCCAACCATTTAGCTGGCAGGGAGGGGATACTTGACTCTAACAAAATAATGCAGTTTATGGTTTAATATTTCACAAACGGTTAGGTACCTAAATCCAAAAAACTATGTTATCTATCAACCACTATATATTTTTAAAGGACCTATCTAATAATACCACACACGATGTGGTGGATGAGAAAAAAAATCACAACCCCATTTTAAGTGTAGGTAGGGAAGGTACCCTAATATTTTCTTTTATTTTTTTTTTTTTCAATTATAGTTTCTAGTACTAACAGTCTTTAACTATGAGGAACGGACATGGTGAAACTATAAGGATCGATTTTGTCTTTTTGGCTACGGAACCCTAAAAAAGATTTAATTTTTACAAATTCCTTCACGGTCGCGGTTCATTTAAGATTTTTTTATTACAATATCTGTATTTTTACAAAAGGGCTATTATTTTAATATGCGATAGAAGCGTACAATATCAGGCGGTCGTGGGGTTTAGACTATCTTCTCTAGCTAGATTCCTCCAAGTGAAAGTTGAACTCCCTCCCCTATACAATAAAAAAATAGGTATGGTTAAATTCATCACTATCATTCACAGAAGTTTACGAAGTAAAAGGGAGTGACAAAGCTTTTGACATATTTCATGACCTGTTTATGCTATTCTATAAACTTTGCTTTCCTGTAATACGCAGTAAAACAGGATACAAGGAAGTTAAAAATAGGTGGATAAGTAGAGGATTAAAAATTTCATGCATCAAAAAAAGAGAGCTTTACCATCGCTATCGAAATGATGTTATCGATAGAGAAGGTAAGAAAAAAGTATATGTTACTTACACTAAACTTTTAAAAAAATGTATACTAAAGTCCCAGAATATTAATAATAATAGACACATTACTAGGGCCAAGAATAAATGTAAAGCTGCGTGGACAGTTATTAAAAACAATGTTAATACAAATAATTTACATATGGACATTAAAGAATTGAAGATTAATGATAAAATAATTGATAATCCTACCGACATTTGCAAATATTTTAATGACTATTATATTGATTTAACGAGTAAACCTACAAATATACCCAACAATGAGACAAAAAATACCCACTTCGACAAAGAATACAACTCTATGTTCTTGACACCAGTAAATGAATCGGATGTAATTCAAATTATAAAATCTCTAAACGATACTAAAGCAACGGGTTACGATGAAATTACTACGAAAATAGTTAAAGATAACGCTATAAATATAGCATCGCCCTTAAGTTACTTGCTAAACAAATCGTTTGAAGAAGGAGTGTTTCCCACAAAGATGAAGGTATCAATTATTAAACCGATGTTTAAGAAAGGTAATCCTACCAACATAGCCAACTACAGACCAGTAACTCTGATACCGATATTTGCAAAAATATATGAAAAGGCAATGCATCAAAAGCTAAATAGTTTTATAAATAAAAATAAAATACTGGTGGATAATCAATTTGGATTTAGGCAAAATAGTTCCACTTCGTTAGCCTGTTTCTCTTTAATTAAACAAGTGACAGAAGCACTAGACAAAAAGTTAGCGGTCTTATCGGTCTTCCTAGATATGAGCAAAGCTTTCGATTTTGTGCCACATAAACGCTTGCTCTATAAACTAGAGAGATACGGCATAAGAGGAAATACACACAATTGGCTAGAAAGCTACCTAACCAACCGTATGCAAAGGACAGTCATCTCAAAAACAATCAATCAATCAAGACTAACATTTACGTCACAATTAAGAATAAATAACTGTGGAGTACCACAAGGTAGCATTCTAGGACCTCTAATGTTCTTGTTGTACATCAATGATTTTAATAAATGTCTCAATCATAGCTGTATATTGTTTGCTGATGACACAACACTATTAATTAAACATAAAAATAAATCGGATATAGAAAACGAGGCACATAAAGAACTAAATGAAGCTATGGCATGGTTAAAAAACAATAATTTACATATTAATATTCAGAAAACAAAAATAATAAATTTTCAAACCTATAACACAGAAATTAGACAATCAAATATACAGATTAACAATTCAGTCATAAAATCGACAAACTCGACTATGTTTTTAGGGATAACAATTGATAATTTGTTAAATTGGAAGGAACACACGGAAAATTTATGTAATAAATTAGATAAGTTCGTATATCCTCTAAGGAGATTAAGATGGACTGTGAATAGAAATACAGCCTTATCAGCATACCATGGCTATATTTCGTCAATACTGCGGTATGGCATTGTAGTATGGGGAAACTCAGTTCACGTGCAAAATGTTTTCATTGCACAAAAAAAATGTGTTCGAGCTTTATACGGGGCACAATACCTAGAACATTGTAGACCTATATTCAAAGAATTAAAAATTTTACCATTACCGTGTCTCTACATATTTGAATTGTGTATGTTGGTACGAAGGAATCCAGAACTGTTTCCTTTACACAACGTAGTAATGAATAAAAGCAATGCTAGAGACCCTGCCAAGCTACTGGTGCCCCAACAGAGACTGCACCTTTATTCACGAAATGCATATTGTATGGCAATTAAAATATATAACAAGTTACCTATCAAAGAGAGAGCCTTGCCAACAAATAAATTTAAGGGATACTTGTTTAACTGGTTACTAGACAGATGCTTTTATTCAAACAATGAATTTTTAGAATTTAAGTGAATCATGTTTATATAAAGAGCCTTGCTTATAATATTATTTTGACATGTGATTTGAATTACTTATTGACATTTCTTATAATTAATTAAATTATTGACATTGATAATACAGTTTTAATCATATATGAAATTTACAGTTTTAATCATATCAAGATAACATAATGAAATAGAATAAAACAATTAGATTATTATAATTAAGGAAGACTCGTAATATTTAATATCTAATTCAAACGCAGGCCTTACCTATCAATGTTTCCACACCATCTCTAGGTAGAATATGTGTAATTTATATTAATTTTAAGATCTTTGTAAACCATATTCCTGGAAATAAATAATTATTCTATTCTATTCTATTCTATTCTATTTTCTTTTTTTTTTTTTTTAGGTCGGAAATAACGCCTGGTACACACATCTTCGCTGGAAAAGACGATGCGATAGTAGTATGAGATAAGAAATAGATGGAATGGCAACCCTAGATTAGTACCCAAGCTTGTTAACACGACAAACGAACGATTATATATAAAGTCGATTATGATAAGGATAAAGTTATTTGGTGCATCGTAAGTTAGAATAGAGAGTTAATTATGAGCCAAATTAATTATGAGTTTGAAGTTTTGTCGACATTGGGATGACAATCGAGAGATCTGTCATTATGGGAGAAAATCATATAATACACATATAGTCATAGATTCGGATAGAGTAGGTAGGTTATCTGTTCAGGACTATCTGTTCTGGATAGTTGGAAAAGTGTTTGTATTTTATTTCCTTAATTTGTTATTTTTACTACTGCGTCATCTAATGCTGTAAATTTGGGCGTATTCGAGGTAAGAAGTATGTAGGTACGTCGAAACATCCATATTAAGAATGGATTTTTGATAAAACAATTCTAATTTCCATCCACCACATTTGTAAGATTATTTAAACAAAAAACCCGCCTGTTTAAAAATGATGGAATTTAAATTATGCATTAAGTACATGCATTTTAGTAAGTTCACTGGGATTCTTGAATGCCTCCGACTGCATAATTTAAGGTTATCTTGTTTCAATATTTTTTAAGCAGGCGGATTTTTTAGTATTATAAGCTTTTTAGTTCTTAGTTGTAAGACGTAACGTAACGTAATAGCTGTAACTACCAAAAATTTGAGTGAAAATAGTTGGTAACAAACTTTAAATCGCTATATCTCCTAAACGGTTGTTTTAAATGAAAAATAATTTAAGAAACCTCATCATGATTTTATAATACCTACACCATGATATCCCACATTACATAATTTGTTGACTTTATTTTTTTTCTCTATATCACAATATGGCGTCTGGCTGTCCTCATTTTGAATTTTTATTGCTGAGTGATACTCGTAAGATTAATACGAATCGATTGACGTATGAATTATTAAAATCGGCCCACGCGTTTGGTCTATATAGTTCCACAAAGGGTCATACATACATACATTATCCTTCAAACGGTTCTCTATTTTTATTCCTACGATTTTATGTCATAATTTAACATTGCATAATGTTTATACTCCTAATATTAGTTACGCATAATTCTCATGCGTCATAACTTTTTTAATCATAATTTTTTAATCCTAATCACTATAAGCATAATATTTAAAACGCATACTATGCCAAAGCATAACTTTACTTACGCATAACGACGCATAACCATAACTATTATAAGCATACAAACTATATGCCGAAAAATTAACTACAAAAGTTTTAATAACAATATTACACTATTTTATACATTGCTATCGTCAAACATGTAGGCGCATAAAATTGTACTATCTTCGACGGAGCCCCGCTTCGCGGGGCTCCTACTTTTGGGTGGTTTAAAAAAAAAAACCTAACACGAAGACTAAGGCGGGAGCTCCGCTTCGCTTCGCTCCCGCCTTAGTCTTCTAACCTAACCTATCCGAGTCGGATTGCTCTGAGTCGGGGTGTTAAAGATAATTAATTTCGACCTAACAATATTATGTATTATTTTCATAATTATATCAAATTTTGATTATGTCAAGAGTCGATTATGAGACGTGTTACTTATGGAAACTAATTATTATGCTTTACAACTTTATGCATATCAAAGTTATGAATAAATATAATAGGATATATAATATTTATGCTTAATAACACAGTATGCTAAAAACCAGTTATGGCACACTATTTTTATGACAAAGAAAATTATGCCTAATTTATTATGACAATTTTAAATAGGACAAAAATCATTATGAGTAAAAAAGGTATCCCCCTTCAAACACATAACCCTCCTCCGCAGTCGGGTAATAAAAAAGCTACATTCTAGTCTGAATATAAAGATTAGTAGGTAGGTACTTATTATTGTCATATCAGCCATCTTCGGAAACGTCTTAGAAATTTGAATTAGGGAATTGCTCGCTTTAATGTGCCTTTACATAAAATGAGCGGATGCCGTACATCTCTCCCTTATCCTATATCGTGACCTGTTTTGAAATGATTGATTCATTAGGTGGAATAGAGATTACAGAGGCCGGACGCGTAAGGTAAAGCTTATCCGGCATGCAGAGGATTAACAGGTACTTGCCGGGTTCATTTTAGAACAAGTCATTGTATTATGGCACAGTTTGGGGTAGTTATTTGTTGGTTGTACTGTTTAACTGCTATGCTAAAATAACACAGATTTGTGTACCTCCAAGAGCACGTTATAACCGTCGGTCTTGCGCCTAATCTCTCTCTGGTTGCGTTGGATTTCCGTCCCGTTGGTTTATAAGTAAGGGAATAGAGAGTGCATTTGTGTTTGTCTATACATTTGTGCATTTACATCTTCTGTGTTTTCTATCTTTGTAGTCGGCTACTATCTGATAAGTTCGGTTCTGAGTAAGTTCGGTTAGGAGTTTTTTTTAAAGATAAACAATCAATATGGGATTATGGTTCCATATCACTAGCAATCCTGTTAACCCCTCCAGCTAAGCTCAATGGCTTGTTTAAGTAGTGGGTCCACGACGGTAGTATAATGGGTAGGATTCGAACCCGCGACCTTACGATTGCGAGATTGATGCCTTAGCCATTATGCTACCGTCGCTTTACTTTGTTCTAAATAATAAAAATATTTATTTCATCACTTTGTTGTTTTACATATTTCATTAAAAACAACCTTTTAAGCAAGGATTTGCTTGTGATAGGATGTTTCGCTCTTCCCATTTACAATGCTTAAAGATGAATGAAATAATTTAGGTGTGCAAAGATACAATAGCTAGTTTAGAACTTAGAAACTTAGGGAAAAATTATTAAAATTAAATTATATTAAATTAAATTTTAATGTTCTCGTAATCATAATAACGATTGAGATTCGTAAGAACATATTATTCTTGACTATAACGATATAAGATCTGCCCTCTCTGCCCTGATTACAACATCCACTCTATACCTCATAGCCTCTTGAGAGTTATAAAAAAGCTATTCAGAGAGAGCTACAAAGAACAAAAAACTATAATTACCGTCGGTAGAAGGCTAGGAGAAGTTTCCTTGTAACATGAATTGCGTCTATAAACCTAACTACTAATTGTTACCTGTCGTTGAACGAAGTCTATAAAGTACAAAATACCGAGACTCAAGAAGGTAATCTTCATACGTACCTCACTCGAGCCACGTTCATAGAAATCGTTCTCTCTCTGAAGTCATTCATGGTTGAGAACTGAGGTAAGTATCAGGATTGTATCTAGAACAAATGTCTCCACCCGTCTCTATCCAGCGCGTCTCTTACGAATTACGACCGTGTAAAAATTGGAGGACGACGAGACTTTCTTGTCACTTGATCCCCTGATCAAGTATCAACGTGTCATATAAGTGTAACTAGGTGGACCCATCAGGTAAGTACACGAGCGATCTTTTGCCTTCAGTGTATCATCAGACTTATTCGGATATCGTTCATGAAGACGGAATTAAAGAATACTCAAGACTAGATATGTTTGGAAAGCGGCGCGAGATTCTTTGTTCTTGAATGATGTCTATCTTTTTTTTTTTAAAGAAAACTAGCAATATGTTTTTTTACACAACTCCCGCATTATAGTACAAGTCCTGTATCGCGGGGGACTTTACAAAAATGATTCTATAAAGTACGGACACCAAGTACACCACACGGGTCACGCAAAGTGGTGTCCCGTGTGGGAATCGAATCGACGACCTCGGCCAGTCCCAGATTGTCCTACATTACTAGTAATCCTGTTAACCTCATCCTGTTCACGTCCATTGTATAATGGGTAGGATTCGAACCTGCGACTTTATAATTGCAAGTTCGATACCTTAGTTATTAGGCTATCACCGCTTATGTGTGTATTTCTTGTGCGCCTTGTATGAATATTACCTTCTTTACTCTCGGTATATTGTGTGTAAAGGTTGAGAGGTCTTGGCGTGTTGCCAGTGGATGTACGGCCTCCCTCGCTACGTCACTAAATAGTTTAGTATCCCTCCTCACCTGTTATATTCGACAAATGGTGGAAATACACTGACGGACTTATAAACTGCATCAAAGTAATAGACGACTTTGAAATAAATATTTTAACCAAGTATGCAAACTTTCTATACAGATTTAAATTGAAACCTCTAGATTGGTTCGTGAACTTTAAAACAGCGTAGGATCATATCTTTAAGTTTAAGTTTATGTACTGGAAAGGACCTTAAGACCTTTTTTGAAGAAAAAACAGAAGTTTAAGGAAAAATTGTTTAATTAAAAAATTGGTTTTAACAATAGACACAAACTTTATGCAAGGGTTTATTTGTGTTTTAATAAGGTGTATTACCCCCACGTGCCCTTATTACGGATTCTAATCGGTTCCGCATAGATTTTATAAGGGTTTTTAAAAGATCTTGCGGAATATTGTCCCATTCTTCTGAAAGTGCTGTTCTTAGTGCTGCCACTGTCGTAGGCGAAGGGTTTCTCGCATATACAGCTCTTTTTAAATTGTCCCAAACATGCTCGATGGGATTAAGATCCGGGCTGCGTGCTGGCCAATTCATTGTACGTATCCCAACCTCTTCGCAATAATGTTGAACTTGTGCAGCTGCATGCGGCCGGGCATTATCCTGCATTAAAGTAAAATTTTCGCCTATGAATCCCATGTAAGGCACCACGTGATCTTCTAATATCTCTGTTATGTAGCGATGTGCTGTCAAACCCCCTCTATTACCGTTTTGACGGACCATGTCTATGAACACAAGTTCTGTTCGCCCGTTCATCGATATGCCACCCCAGACCATACATGAACCGCCTCCAAAAGGAACACGCTCCTCAATGCAACTTTGAGCATATCGCTCCCCACGTCGACGATAGACTCTTCTGCGACCATCTGCACCATATAAACATGTCCTACACTCGTCCGTGAACAATACAGAGGCCCACTGCTCTTCTGTCCAATTCAGGTGATGACGCGCAAATCTTAAGCGAGCTTGTCTGTGAGCTGCAGACAACTTTGGACCATTTGCTGGTCTAAAAGGGGTGATAGCCGCTTCCTTTAACCTTCTTCTTATTGTTCGTGCACACACGTTTTTTCCACGCACTTCATTAAGCTCGGTTTTGATGTTAACTGACGTGAGGAAACGATTTCGCAGGGAAGTTGTAACAATAAATCGGTCATCACGACCTGTGGTTGCTCGAGTTCTGCCTGTACCACGTCTCCTCCTGTAAGAACCTGTCTCTACAAACCTTCTGTATATTCTACAAACCGTAGACTGGTTTAAATTTAAATTTCTACCAATCGTTCGTTGATCCAAGCCCTCCCGCACCAATGCTACAATTTGTGCCGCTTGTTCGGACGAAGTATCCATATTATGGTTCAAAAACTCTCGATGTGTTAAAAAACTAACCCAACAATTATGCTGGTAACAATAATTCAATTGACCAAACAAAAAAAATCAATGAGAATTAATTTAAAACTTTGCTATAAATAACACGCAAATCTGATACTACGAGTAAATTTTCTTTTCCCGGCTATATTCATTTGTTTTACCGCAGTTCTATTTTTAAATTTAATTTTTTTTTAAGATTAAGAGCCAGTCTTTCCATATTTATATAATTTAATCTAAAAAGTTTGCATACTTATTATAAAAAATCCTTTTAGAGTAAACCTGAACTTTGATGCAGTTTATGAGTCCGTCAGTGTACTTGGATATGTTTGAATTGTGTATCTTAATCTATGACGTGAGAGAACAATTCAGTGTTCTCTCACTAAAGAAACGTACAATTACAATGCCGATTGCAAAATGCTCGTTAAGTTCTAGTAATAATATAAATTTAATAGTTTGTGAGGATGGATGGTTAATGATTAATTTTCACGAATAAATTTCTGTACGGACTTATGCGTGAAAGAGCAAAGAGTATATTATAAAATTTAACATAATGCAAGTAGTTAATACATCAAAATAACACAAAGGCTGTATAATTATATATAAAAAAAAAAAACAGAACACGACAGGCGTAAATAATCATCGTAGGTATTTTTTTTGTACTGTTTTATATTTCAAGCTTTTTAGAGATTTCTTACAAAATATACTAAGTACTCGTGTTAAAAGTAAACATTTCATTGTAACGAAACTAATATATCATCCGTTTTAAAAATCAAAAGATGAACTTGACGAACGCGGGGACTGTAGGTAAACACAGGGAGCGTTACAGTTCACGCGTTTCTGTAATATTAAAACTTAACTAAGAAAATACTCAATTTCCAAATTGTACTATCAATTTGGAGACGGTGTTTTCCTACATTTAAGTCCAATTCCTGAGTATTTTCTTTGTTAAGTTTTAATATTAAAAAGGAGATCCTAAAGATATTATTAACTATGGACTTATCAGCATGCTAGCTACCATTAATAAACTATTTTCATCACTACTTCTCAGTAGACTAACACTAAAAGTAGCAAAAATAGAAGAGAAACAACCACAAGAACAGGCAAGTTTCCGTTCGGGATTTTCCACTATAGACCTCGTTCAGGTCATAGAGCAACTGCAAGAGAAATTTAAAGAATTGAACCAATCTCTTTAAAAAGGCTTTATTGATTATTGTAAGCGTGCGACACGATTACTCACAGCTCCATTTGGAAACCATAACAATCTTGCTAAGTATATCAACAATAATAAACTGTATCGAAAATATATACTCTAAGAACAGAAGCAAAAGTAAGATTGAAAAAGACAGGAGAAGATATTACAATAAAATGTGGAGTAAAGCAAGGGGAACACCAGCTAAGCTATTCATAGCAATGTTAGAGGGTGTATTTCAAAGACTAGACTGCAAAAATACCGACATTTAGATACATGAAAAACATTTAACCGACTTTAGATTCGCTGACGACATAGCTATCTTTGCTGAATCGTGTTTAGCACTAGAGCGGCGAATGGTGTAGGATTTTAACAAAGAAAGCAAAAAAGTAGGTTTACACATGGTTGCTGAAAAAAATAGACCAATCCAAATAGAAGGTAATGAAATTGAATGTGTAAAAGATTATGTTTACCCAGGAGAGATTTCGTTTAGCCCAGAAAGTAATGATGAAGATGTGGAAAGACGGATCTGAAACTCTTAGAAAGGTTGTTGGAAAGGAAATAAAATTATGAAAGGAAATTACAGGATAGACAAAAAAAGAACAGTAATGGGAATATGAATCTTAGCATGCATGCCAAACCTAGGTTTATACCAAATAAGTAAGGAACCCGTTCGACCCAACATGCCACGGAGAAAAGTCTCCTCAAAATAAAAAATACACAAAACCAAGAACATATAATTAGACAGAAAGAAATAATGAAAGAAAATACATTTATTTCGGCTTGGGCCTACATAAGCAATAAAACTTATAAAACATTAAAATTAATACAAAAACATAAAATAAACATGTGACAATATGTACAAGTAGGCACGGCATGCTGCTCCGCAAGCCTGTACTGAAAAGGTCACCATCTCAGCATAGGCTAGGGAGAACCTACCTAAAAAAAATAGGAACCTTAAAATGTTTATAAAAGACCTGTCGAATGATGTGCCACATGTTGAGGTTACATGTATGGAGCGCCCCCTATTTTTTTTTATTATCTATCGAACCTTAGTTCGATAGATAAAAAAAAAATAACCACTACTTATAGTGGCTACCACAAGACACCTTTTCAACAAGTTGTCACTCAGTTGCCAAATCAAGTTTCAGCCTTATCCCGAATCTGTCGAACACCGAGTAAGCCACAGAAAGTTTTAATCAAATGTAAGGAGAAAAAGAAATAAAGAAAGATTTATTAGGTGCACTGCAAAGTCACAAGTTCAACAACGGCTAGTTTTAGTTTTATGGGTTCATAAGTAGTACCTTAGTGATCTTGAGTTAAACGTATTTTTCCAAAATCTGAGTTCCATAAAATGCAGTTCATTATTTTATCATTCGTTTATTTATTACCTACTTAAAAAAATAACAATTGAAAAATTGGAAATTAAAAAGCTCTATGCAATGTTAATATAGAAGGATTTTACATCACTTGAGGTACAATATTACGCCAAACGTCATCGCTACTGAGAGACAAAAAGAAAACGCTGTATAGCCTTTGTAACACCTTTCTGCTACAAATTACACGTTGTAGAGTTTATACTTGCATAGATGCAAGCTAGGTATAAGGTAAAGCACATTACATGTATTATATTGATGTGTAAAAATTTGTGATAATCTTCTCCATATGCAAAAATGAAACTGTAGAAATAGTGCTTGGAAAAAACGGAATAATTAAAATACCTACATTAGTATGACGTGAAAATACCTAGGTACTCGATAAATTTCCACCGAATCCTTTATAAATGTTACAAATAAATACTATACTCGACTTTTGTAACCGTAACAAAAAGAACATTTTTCTGCGAAAGTATTATAGAGAAGTATCAAATCACTGGGTTATTTAATAAGTACTTATCAATATAAAAGGCGATTCTATCTAGCTTCATAATACTTAATAACATTTCCAATCAAAAGTGCAGAAATTTAGCGAATCTATTCGAAAGAATCGTTTCAAAGTTTACATCCCTGCCAGGAATAATAAATTCATATAATTTAAAAAATTAAAATCTTCTTAACCTGAACGCGCCACTCGTTTAACCTAGATTGTGTTCGTTGTGAGTTCCAATTATGTAATTTTTGCCACTGCGTCATCAAGAGATTTTGGCACTTAGAACAGAAATTCTAGCTTAAAGCTTTCACCTATAAAACTTTAATTTAATTCTCTATTTCAGTAATAATATCACAAATTGTAAATAGAATGTGTAAACATTTTGGGAAACAATTTTTAGCTGCACCCTTACCCTTCAAAAGTTGAAGCGAACGAAAGCAAAGCGCTTACCTCGTCACAGGCGATCGACAGCCATTTTTAACTCGCGTACCCCCTTTGATGTACTAATTAACCTTAGCAAAAATGTTCACGGCACACGATTACGCAATTAATTTGCTATTTTTGTTTTTGTTCGCCAAAGAGGACCGGGGAAGATATCGCCCGGGACTGTAGTCATGGTAACGGGGGGCGCTGTCGGCGCGCGCCGCGTCAGAACGGCAGAAGTGACCTCGCCATCGCCGCGCTCGCCGCGTCGCGTCTGCCGTCCCAATTCGTTTTTTCACGCAGCGTGAATACTCCGAGCGTGATGGTATACACCATTGACGAGTAACCTGCGTCTGTGCAACCTTTACATCAAAACTAGTGTTGTTCCACGTGTGCTCAGTGTGTGAGTGTGTGTGAAATGCATTAGTTGGCGTGCAATGTCGCGGGGTGGTGGGTCGCGTCTGTGACCGGGGCAACTGCACGGGAGGGGCGGTTTTCACGCTTGATCATGCCTTTCGAATTGAGATCAGGTAAGCTTTTCACAAATTTTGAAGCGCAAAGGGCGGTTTGTTGATGACGTTTATGATGTTTGACGTACACGTGTTTATGTTTTCAGCCGTCATTTATTTCGTTTTTCTTTGCAAATGCTAGTGGTGTGGGTTATAGGAATGAGAAGTAGGTAGAAGAATAGCGTGACTTAAGTAGCCTGTACGATTCAGAGGATAGCTTAAGGCCTATCCCCTGAATCCAATCTTATTGTACAAAATTATACCTACAGATACAAACTAGAAGTAATTTTGTACAATAAGTTATGGAGTTATTACGTTATGTGTGTGTACAATCCCGTCTATGTAATGTCTACTTATTTTTTTGTCATTTTTCAGCATTCATCTAATTTTAAACATCTAAATGTGTTCATAAGAAATTAAAAATATCTATCTGCTGTTATTTAAAAAGGTACGTGTTTCAAAGTGTAATTAAATCCAGTATTAGCCCAGCAAATACCCTTTAGAACGCTAATGCCAATTCAACTATTTGCTTTGGAGCCATTATGAATTGTTTACTTGACAACAACGAGGCGGGTAGAACAAAAACAATTTCTGTTCTATTTGTGACAGAATTAGTCTTTCAACCGTCTTGTGTCTTTATGCTGTAGGTTTTCGTATGTGACTTGATTTACCTTTTTAGATCAAACTTATTTAATGAATCTTCAAGAGTCGATTCGATTTGGTCCTGTCCGTTCGATCGAGTCGATAGAATGTTTGTTCATTGTTTGTCGAATTATTACGATTGAATGTTGGAATACATTCATCGGTCGATCATGGCAATGGCGGTTTCTCTGTTAGGGGTACCTATGCCTATAACAAATAAAGGGTACGGCAAGTTTCTTCAATCAAATCGAGTAGGTACCCGGGTTGGGAATTGATATTATACACAATTTGGCGTAGCCGGGCGCGGATTTTGGGATTGAACTTCCTTGAAATTGAAAAAAGGTAAGTTATATATTTGGCTGGTGTTTAGTCAATTGTACCACCTGAACCCCCCTCCTCCCCTCCGAAATAATGAAAACACCCGAAAAATGACGCTGGGCTTAAAACACTGAGAAGGCAAGCATACATAGCTCGGCAGCGAAGCTTACATAGATCGCTCAATGAATCTTGCGAAATCTTTGGAACAAAGTGGTCCGAGTTTCCATGTATGTGAGCGATTTTACTCAGAGATTACACAATGAATATTGATTAAATTTGGTGAAAAGGTGTCTTGTGGTAGCCGCTGCTTATTTTAATAGCTAAATAATAAAAATAAATATTTTTAGAGGGGGACTTACTCCAATCATGTAACAGAAGTAGTTTTTTTTTGTAATCAAACATCAACAGGTCTTTTAAAAACATTTTAAGGTTCAACTTCAATCAACTTTTTTAATGAAGTGTGACCAAAAAATATGAAAAAAATTAAAACGGTAGCGCTTAACAAATATTTTAAACTAAAATTATTTCAAAAATGATCGGATATACCGTCATTGAGGTTTTGACAAAAAATAACGTTTCTCAACAAAAGAGCATAAGTGACATGAAGATACACTATTCTGCTGGTGCAATAATTCAAATCGGATGCAACATTAGACTCAACCAGTCAAGTGTGAGTCGCTCGCATCGCGGCGGTGCATTTGATTCAACACCGATACTCCATATCCACCACCACCACCGAGGTGGGGCGGCAATTGCCTGCCTCAACACTCAGATCCAGTGTCAAAATTTTCAAATTCCTCAAAAAGAGGTCATTCAGTCGAGGCTGGGGGGATGGGATTACCCCTGTTGTTTCCCCCCTTGTAGCGCTTGTCTGTCAGTCCGTTTGGACAATACTATGATACAAATTTTCCTCACATATACTAATTGTAGTATCCGTTTGGTAGGTCTGACAAAGGGCGAGTAATGGACCTGGCGCTTTAGTAATTATAAATGTACAAAGCATCCAAGCTGTCCCCCTCTGTCTCGACAGCTAAGCATCTAACAATCGCCTCAATCGCCTGCACTCCACATGTTTCTCTATAATAACCAAGCCTTTTCAATAAGGCATGCAAGACATGGATAAGATTTCGAATTGAAAGTAGCGCTGCAGTTTATCTTTACAGGATTTATTAGTTTTAACATGCAGATGGAAGAAAGCTAATTGTTTCCTAAAAAAACATAACCCAATATGCTAACTCCAACAGTTTTCATTATGAATAAAGTTACGTAATTCTCTGAGGAATTGTAACCTTGACTTATCCACGAGATAAATTTTTCCAGGGACTCCCACGGGATTCTTAGGGACTCGGGGCCGCTTGTCTCTTTTATATTCTGCACGGGTTTATTGCATGGTTTTAAGGTACAGTCCATCAGGTATTTTGTCACAATATGTACCTTTTATTTTGTTCAGAGAGCTTGTTACGTAGCTTTTTCTTTTTTAAAAAGGTTTTATTACACAGTTAGGACCGACACGCTTAAAAGCCTAGCGCTGGCTGAACTATAAAAAACTACATTGCTGGCCGGCACTTCTGATTAACATGAAGGTTTACAAGTAATTTGGAACTATGCTTCCATCGATATTATTTCTTTCACATAGTTACCTAAATAAAATTTCAGTAAAACTTGAATTACTTCCATTACAGTGCACTATCGTGTAAGAGAAAATAGCATGAAGCAATTGTGAAGTTACCAATTCGCTTAACATCCTTTGGGAGAAAATTGCACTTGGATACAAGCCTCTGGCGATTTGTAGTGGATACAATGAATTGGGTGAGCGGTTATCAACAAAGCAAACTATTTATTAAAAGAGACCGGTGCTATGAATAGATGACTGGACTCCAAAGTGTTGTCAGAGTCATTGCAATGAATATTGTTCTTCGTGGCAGCAAAGAAAAACTCATCAAGTATAAGGCGGAGTCACGCCCTGTAGCTTAAGGACACACTTGGAATTGTAGTGCAAGTCTTAACAAGTTTATTATAATGTATTGGTGTGTTTTATATTTTTCGCAATTATCTTTTTAAATTTGAGGCGGAAATATATATGGGTCGCCAAGAGAAAAATCATCAAATTCAACATTCAAAATTCTTTGTTCACTTCGTGTAATATAAACCCACCGTTGTTCTTTAATTATCCCCTACTCAATCAAACTAAAAGGAGTTTCTTATTCACTCACATTACAAAATATGTATTAAATTTGGACTAATTATGAAGTTAATTAACATAATGTAACAAGAATTGCACAGTGAAACATAGATAGAAATGTAATTGGAGAGAAACGTCCTGAGAGTCTTAAATCTTCTTTTCCTAACTCTGTACCTAAACTTAGGCATTTCTTTATCTAGAACATTAGCCACAAGGAATAATGTTTCAACGAATGATAAATAGTTAATTAAACAACTCTACTCTCACTGGACGGACGTATCTTAATGAGACAAGTAACAGTCAGAATACGAAAAGGTTTTTATGCGTCCATTTGGCGACAAATCTCTGGAACTTTTATTTAATTTCTGAAATAATAAAGAAAGAAATCTCTTGACCTTTGAAGTGCTTGTCAAGGAACATTTTTTGAAATGTAACCCACGTCAAACCTTTCTTTTGTGGATCGGTCTTACGATTGATTGGGCTACATAAAGCTTATCTACAAACATATCGACCAACCAATCAAGAAAAGTAAATTGGAGGTTTGGTTGAAGATAAACCTTTTTCCACAATACTTAGCTCTTTACAAATATAGTACAGTACATATCAAACAGTAACAAGAAATAGCTATTATGGAGATATGAACCTCTTATCCGGTTGAGCATATCATATGAAGTAAAATTCATATACTGAGCGCAACGGGAGCATATCGAGTATCAGTCTAAATGATGAATCTTTGATGAGTTCCTGTTTGGAATTTCACTAACATAGGATATCCGACTATGAGGAACATCGCTTTGTAAAGTACGTACTATAGATATTATGCAAATGAACGAATGAAGTGGTGAGGAGAGATACGGCAGATGTCCAATATGCGCAAAGTTAACGTAGTATATGGATGACCAGAAGTCGAAACTACGCACCATTTGATGTAATAAATGGACATTCCTGCATTGCGTCATTTGAGTCCAAAAACAGCAAACAAATTCAGGACTATCTCAACAGCATTTCATTATCAACGCCATTTTAACTGGACGAAGTAATAATGAGTTCTTTTTCAGCAATTAACTCAATCATCTCAGAAAAGGTTTTATAGATAGGCAGTTGCGAAAGTTTTGAATAAAAGTCAACTCTCCCTCGCTATAGTCGCTGGTAGGGGACTTATATTTATTGGTGTGAAATATTACCATGTGCTCATTTCTCTTTGTAATTTATATCTCTACAGTTCTGCTACTTTATAGGCTGATATTGTTACACAGTGTCATATCATAGCAGCAACAAGAACAGCAAATTTCAAATACATAAATATGGACATTGGCGTGGCTTGGAGATACCACAAGCATAAACGAAGCAGTTTTATTTTAATAATAATAAAAATAAAAATAATTTATTCACTTAGAAAGCAAAATACTACACTTGTGAAAAGTCGATTCTACATTTACTTGTAATGCCTGTTCGCAAACAATAGGTAAAGCCCGAGAAAAGAACAGGCAATAAAAACTCGTGGCCACTCTTTTCTAATTGCCAATGTTTACAACGTTTCTCTGTTTATAAACTGTATATGCAGCAGGTAAGGTGCTGCCGCCATTTGACACCATAGTACTGTAAGATAAAACAGCACGGCTTGTGATTATCACACTCTTAAATATTATTAAACTTTAAAAGTGATCAAAATATCGATAATCGATCACTATCACTTTCTTTTTGAAGACTTTTGTATGTCTTTTGTTCTGTATTTATGGTCAAACAGTCTAAAGAGGTGCAGCTTTGCCTCCTCAACATCAGATGTTTTGTATTTATATAATTCTGTATGTGGATAAGGGGTCATCTATTAATCACGTAAAGCTCGAAAGGGGTGAGAGAAATCACGAAATATCACCAGGGGGAGGCGGGGTATAGTGAGAAACCACGTGAGTTTTTTAGGATCGTGATTCCACACACTTAACCGGTGTTGGACCAATTGCATCCCCCACCTCCCGACGTCAAAGACTCTCACTCGTGGAAATATTGTTGGGTTATTTTGTACGATATAAAATACACGTGATCTTGGGTAGTATCGCAAAGGGGGATGGGGGTGGTCAAAAAGTGGCTAAAAATGGTTGTCTGTAAAGTCGGTTTACGGACGATAATTTTACGTGATAACGTCTTATGAAAACAATGATGACAACTATTCACAACCATGCATTAACAGCTTACGTTGATGATCATTTTACGTGATGACGTCATAAAAAAACATTGATGACATTTAAACCATGCTTGTGACAGTTTTAATTTTTAAATTTTCCAATTGTATTGCATGTCGCTGCAATCGCCAAACATTGATCACATTGTAATAAATAACCATGCCTGTGACAGCTTTAGTGACGGCCATAATATTTAGCCTATCAGTAGTTGGAATCGTCATTCGCGTTGCTTAGCAACCAGTTAATAACGTGACTGCTTAGCAACCAATCAATAACGTGACCTACGTGACACTTTCTCGTGCTATTATCGATTAATAAGACGTTAACATGTCAAAAAACATCGTGTGATTTATGGACGACCAGGGGCGTATTTAGGTGAAGAGTCACGAGGCGAGACTATCTTGAACTGATGTTAGATCTGTAAATAAATGTATTATACATATCAACACATATGATGGCCCACTGCTGGGCACGTGTCTCCCCAGTAGAACCTACGAGTATGTAGATCCTGGGGGTAATTGCCATAATCGCCACGCTTGGCGAGCGGGTTGGCGATCGCAGTAAGACTTTAAGTACGCAGAGGACGCTGCTGCCCGTCCTCCGGTGTGAAATCCCTTAGTCGTCTTGACGACACCCACGGGAAGAGACGGGGTGGTACTATTCTTAAGCCGGTACCACACGGCAAAAAATGTATTATACTTAAGAGAAATTGTAATTGGAGTTCTCTTTGATCAGGGTCCTTATTCACTATCTTTTTTTTCGTTTTCGCGGCAGTTCTTAGAAATGCATCGCGCATGCGGGACATCTTTGAGCGCACTGTGCATGCGCCAGCAAGAGCATATCGGACCATGCTCAGTGTAGGGTTCCGCAAACTCGAACAATTGCATCAGCAGAAGAGCGTATGTTCATACGCCCTTTTGTTGAGAAACGCAGTTTTACGACGATTTATGATTACTTCCAAAAATATTCACTCAATCATAAAAGTTTGCTAAAAACCTTAAAATGTTTTTAAAAGACCTGTCAAATGATGTGCTAATCGTTGATGTCTGCTGAAAAAAAAAACAGCTTCTATCATATGTATGGAGTACCCCTCTAAACATATTTATTATTATTTAAGTTGTGCCTACTATAAGACACCTTTTTACTAAATTTCACAAAGATTCATTGAATAGTCTTTGAGTAAAATGGCTGTGACATACGGACGGACAGACATACAGAAGGACATGACGAAACTACAAGGGTATCGTTTTTGCCATTTTGGCTACGGAACCCTAAAACATAGTGAATAAGGACCCTGCACTAAATGACCTGCAAGATTAGTTTATGTAGGAAGTTTCTGATATAAGCGTGATGTTAAACCTACGCAATCTGAAAACAGATACACCTACGTCCTTATCCTAAGTTAGGATATTAGAACTAGACATAACCACTTATCTTTATGAACTTGCTTAGAGTTGCCGAAAGCCTCAAGTGAATAATTTAGTAAATTCGAAAGACAATAACCTCGTGTGTCCCATTTAAGCAACTAAAGAAAAAAATATTTGGTTATTGCTTAGTGGGACATCTTAATGAATCGATTCCTCAACAAAAACATAATCAACCGATCAATCATTCCTATCGTAACCTCAGCCGGGTATACACTACAGCCGATTCGCCGGAATCCATATTCAGTCAAAACCCGTCAAATTTTTTTTAGGTTGGCGATTTATCTAGATGGGCTTCGTGCGCTTAAAAATACCGTTTAACTTACTGGATTTCTCCCAAGCCCAAAAATATGTTCGGACTGTGGTTAAAATTTACCAAGAACAAGAAACGTGTTAGATAGTTAAAAAATAATCTAGTGTTGCATGTTATACAATCTATGGTAAGAACTAACTAAGAACTAACCAATTTGTAGTGATATTCTGCGAAATAAATTATACTTGATTCCCATTGACGTATAAATCAGGACTGCGCCATACCTTTCAATTAAAAAGTAAAATTTGACTGCAAAGCGTGAAAGAGAAAAAACTCGTGCCACCTTTGATAATAAAGTAGCGTTGTCTCTTTCTAGATGTGGTCATTTTTTAGGTTATGGCGCAGTTCTGTTCTCTACGTCAATATTGATTTCAAACTGAAAATGTGTTATAATAAAACGTTCCGAAGAAAAAAGAAACCGCTAGAATGTGCAAAATCAAAGTCTACATATCAGGTTAGATGTATTTTGAATAGAAACTTCCTAAACCTGATCCAAAACCAAAAGTTTGAAGACATTTACCCCGAACACAAGTTTGATTTTCAGCAAGATAGTAGAAAATATATTTTCTCTGACAAGTGAAGTATTGTCTTATACGAACTAATACATGCGATATACGCCAAATAGCGGGACCCCTTGACATGTGGAATATTGGAAAAGATATCTGTTTCTTTGATGCACGACTTGACACTAACATGTAACACGCGTATCTTGTTTTTGCAAGTTATTTTGTAGATTTAAGCGCGTTTTGCTTACTGTTGTGAACAAAACTGAGCGATCGCTCCCGCAGTTACGTCTGAGCGAGCAGCTATGTCTGTCAAACTGTCAAAAATGTGATAGGAACGAAATGTTGCTTCGGCAAGGTAGTGTTATGCGAGTTAAAATTATACTTGTGAGTCGTACTGTGATGGGTAGGTACTTGTGAAGTCAAGTTGCTAAATTTTAATTAGAAACCTTATGTTTTTTAATCGTCGGTCTACCTAACCAAGAATATCAAGAACCACGTCTTTGTCTTGCCAACGACTATTGATCATAAGATAACTGGCCTGTATCGCAAACAATTTATCTAAAACACCATTCATTATCATTAAAATTCTTTAACCATCTATTACACTTCGGTATTCAAGACGTCTTGCAAATGCCTTCTAAAAAGCGGCATTTGAGGACTATGCCTCAGAAAGCTTTGAGATATGTATCACAGTTATAATGGTTGTTTCCGACGCATACGTCAGAGTTATGCCTCGATGGCACCCAAGTGTAGCGTACGTAATAGTGACGTCATGAATGTTCATATTTTGTACCAGAAGGAAAATAACAGTTACTGTTTTGGCAATAATGTGGAATAGGGGGATGGTTCAAGGTTGATTCTTTTGACCTATATTCGGAACTAGCTGTAGCCAGTGACTTTGTCCGTGTGGAATTTAGTGAAATCTTTTTTTCGGTTATGATTACTAAATGTTAGTCAGAACGTCATTCTATTCTAGATTCTTTCATACTTTATCTGTGTGTGTAACCGAAAGAGGAATAAAATACTTTGACGTTGAGGCCCTATTGTAATTATGTTAGCTTCCCGCACGTGTAAATTACAACACACCGTATAAGCGTTACTGCGATTACTCGAACCGAATGTACACATAAATAAATACAGACAAATAACTTAAAATGATGAATAACAGTACAAATTTTGCGGCAGTCAAATAAAATCTGGTTTTGGAAAGGACACGTGAGGCGGAAAAACTATTCAATACTTCAATTTTATTTATTAACTAGCTGACTCTCGCGACTTCGTCTGCGTCAATTTCCACGTTTTTGCAATTTAGATAATAGTACTAAAAACACGATTAAAAAAACTTAACGACCTTACTATTCCCATACCTATATACAAAAAACTATCATACTATATACCAAATATATAAAAAAAAAACACATTGAAATCGGTCTAGCCGTTGCGGAGGAGTCCGACCACAAACATCGTAACACGAGATTTTAATAAATTAGAATACTGATGAAAGTAAACTCTGCTCTGTTCATTTATGGATTCCCTTAACTGTCAACGCAAATTATTATTTGCGCATTTGTATGCTTCATAAACTATTCGCTGCGAATACTCTCACAATACGTCATTTAAATTGTAAATTATTTTATTAATGCAATCGAATTTATTAAATTCTGAATGTAATTAATGTTTGTGTACTGCGAGGATTGCGTCATTCCTTCATGAATACTATCTATGTATTTTTTACCATAAATGTAATATTAAAAAGGAGAAAAAATGGTATTTAGAACTTTTTTTTAAGAGCAGTTCAGCTTGTTTGGTGGGTGACTTTATAAGCATAGAAATAACAGACAAAAAAAGACACCCAAATTCGGAACAAATATGATCAATGGCAGAGAGTCTCGTTGTCTGCAAGACCCACAACCTCTTGCATAACAAACGTACGTACTACCCCCGAGGCATAAGGGCTAAAGTATTATTTAATAGAACCATTCTTGAGAAATTTCTTCGAAGACAAAATTCCAAAAGACAAAAATGCCGCCAGGGCATAATATTCTTGTCGTCACACCAAACGACACCCGTTAGGGGTGTACCACATTTTACCAATAGATGGGAAAAATAAATTGGAAGATTCGATATTTTATCAAATCTTCACCGAAATGGAACCTTTGCGTAGTGATCTATCGGAGCCCCTGCCCTATTGACGAAAAGTAATGGCATATTAGAAAGATATTTTGTTCAGATAGTTAATGTAAGGTTCGGTAAAAGCCTTCGGAATATTGGGTTATGTGAGGACAAAGTTCTGAGCGCTCCGTGTTAACTTTTCATGTAGTTAGTGAGTTAGTAAGTAAATACGTCAACATACACTGGAAATAGAAAAGAGAGCTCAAAATTAATTTTTCTTCGTTTACTTTACTACTAAGGTTGTTATGTTACCCTTATAATGACCTTAAATTAATTCGACACGACCTGAGAGAGCTAGACTCAGGACTGACATGTAACCTGCTCTCTAATGAGGAATGGGGGGTATATATCTCTTGGGACAATTCACACAACGCTATCTGATCCCAAACTAAGCAGAGCTTGAATTATGGAAACCAGACAACTGATAAACATACTTATATATGTATTTCTAAATAATATCTTGGGACAACTCACACAACGTCATCTGATTCCAAACTAAGCAGAGCTTGTACTATGGTAATCAGACAACTGATAAACATACTTATATATTTCTAAGCACATACATATACAGATAAATAACACCCAGATACAGAATAAACCATGGTGCTCATCACACAAAGTTTTATCCTGGGTGGGGATCGAACCCACGACATGATGCATGTAAAGCCGCGAGACATTATTTGTATATTAATACGTGAAGCAGAAAGGTTGTACATCTTTTAACTAGAATTGCGCGGAGTAGTATGAAATTTGGCACACTTATCTATACTAATATTATAAAGAGGAAAAATTTGATTATTTGTTGGATTGTTTGTATTAAATAGGCTCCTAAACTACTGAATGGAATGGAAAAATTCTTTCATCGTTGTGAAGCTACACTAACCCCGGGTGACATAGGCTATTTTTTATCCCTGTATTACCACGGGAACGGAAACTACGTGGGTAAAACCGCCAGGCGTCCGCTAGTAGTTTTTATAGAGAAAGAGTGCGAAATCCAAATTTGTGGTCAAATTTCAACCACGGGCGACCACTAGTACCTATACATAACGTCTCAGGAACTCCACACAACTGTATACCTAATATAAAAAATAAAATACTGATTCGTTTCTTCAGCCAGTTTTAAACTACTTTAAAAAGAATCGTTCTATTGTTCTGGGATTTCTCTAGGAGTGAAATAGTTTCTTTTATTTTTATTTTGCGGAAATATTTCAGCTACAAAAGTGGTTCACAAATCGTATTTTAAAATTAGATTATATTAAGAGTTTAATTCAGTAGTTGGCATAATGGTTTATGTGTTTTTAGGGTTCCGTAGCCAAAATGGCAAAAAACGGAACCCTTGTAGTTTCGTCATGTCCGTCTGTGTGTCTGTCCGTCCGTCCGTATGTCACAGCCATTTTACTCAGAGACTTCTCAATGAATATTGATGAAATTTAGTGAAAAGGTGTCTTATAGTGGCCGCTATTTACACTGATAGCTAAATAATAAAAATCAATATTTTTTGATACTCCATACATGTAACAGAAGCTGATTTTTTTTTTCGCCTAATATCAACGTGTGGCACATCATTAGAAAGGTCATTTAAAACATTTTAAGGTTTCTAATAAACTTTTTTGATTGAGTAAATATTTTTGGAAATAATCGCTTCGAAATTTGCATAAATGTGTCCCTCCCCCCCTTTAACTTTTGAATTGTGTCATCAAAAAATATGAAAAAAATCACAAAGGTTGATGAAGGACATGATCGGATATACCGTCATTGAGTTATAGCCGAAAAACTGCTTTTCTCAACAAAAGGGCGTAAGCGCCATGAACATAGGCTCTTCTACTCATGCAATTATTTAAGGCTGCGGAACCCTACACTGAGCATGGTGCGACATGCTCTTGCCCGATTTTTTTAAATGTAAGATCATAGTTGCTTAGACGCCGATTCACCATCTTTGCTCACCATACAGAGTAAATTCGGATCAGGAACATTAGGCCTTCTATTGCAGATGACGATCAAGATTACCTACCTATGGGCCACCATAGAATTTGAATTAAATTGATAAGACCTTACAACAATAACTTATTGATATTTATAGCTATCAATCACCAACAAATAACTCAAATCAATTCAATACCAATTGAAAACAATTGTTTGAATATCATGTTACAAGTATTATATATTTCACGCAGACAGGCGCTTATTATAATGTGTTTAAGCACAATGTACCTATGGAATCTGTACTGTAGATGTTGAACATAGATATGTGTATGTTGTGTAACCAAACAATATGGGTGGCCGTTGCCAAGTCTTTTGTTACGTAATCAGTGAACTGAGACAGAATTTGAGTCTACGTCTCTCTATTTTGATCGAGATTCAGAAAAAAACTAAAAACTAATGCGTTGAGTTATTTATTAGTGTTTTTGATCTCGTCCTTTTAGATATAACATTTCTATGTGTGTCTGTTTGTAGCATCGGAACCGGAAAAAAAGATTGTTTCAATCGGGTTAAATATTGGCTGTGAAGAGAACTAGCTTCCTAGCTATCTCATGTCAGGGTTTTTAAATGATTTTTAAACAAACACTTTTGTTTGATTCGGGTTTTAAAATGTTACCGATATTATATGCTCCCAAACATGTCTTAAATACCGTACAGTTTGGAAAACGTATAAATATATATATATAGATAGGTACTGTAACTTGTCTCTTGTAATTTAAAAAATAATAAAAGTATTTGTGGCCTTACTAATTCTTGTTCCAACAAAATAGAGATAGAAAATTTAACAGACGAAAATATCTAATTAATAATTTTGTTGCCAATATTTGGGGACAGCTTACGTGTCCCCTGAAATATAAAATGTGTTGCCAGACTAAATAAACTTATTGTACTATCCATTTAAAAGACGGGCTTTTATAAATCGCAATAAGATTTATTTTAAGTTTTGTTTACATCTGAAGCAGAATATTAATCTTTTCACTTATTCATAACTTTTGGAAGTTCTTCACTTTATTTGATGTTTCTACAAAGTTCAATATTTTCAACTCAACTTTATTTAGTTTTGTTATTACGAAGGGAACTCGACAGTGAAAGAATTAAAACAATATTTTTTTTTTTTTTTCGAATTACTCTTCATCATTCTCCATGCAAAGCTCCGTTCACCTTAACCAACTATTAAAACACTTTTGGCAGTCTTAGTCCGATAGGTCTGAAATTGCAACTTCGTAGGAGTTGCAATTGCTTCTTGATTATCGGGAACAAAAAGAATCACAGGAGCTTGCTCGAATTTGTGACTTCACAAATTCTTGTACCATTTTTGAATTGCAAGAGACAAGTTTCTAATTTATACATTTTCCTAACTATACGTTTCGGTATTTTAGATATGTTTGGGAGCATATAATATTGACTAACTGTCCTGCGCAACTTCGTCTGCGTAAACATCTCCCGTTTTTGCAACATTTCTCATTGTTGCTCCGCTCCTATTGGTCGTAGCGTGATGTTGTATAGCCTATAGCCTTCCTCAATAAATGGGCTATCTAACAGTGAAAGATTTTTTCAATTCGGACCAGTAGTTTCTGAGATTACCGCGTTCAAACAAACAAACAATCTCTTCAACTTTATAATATTAGTATAGACTAGCTGTCCCGCGCAACTTCGTATGCGTAATTTTTCCCTGTTCTGCAACATTTTTCGTCGCTGCTCCGCTCCTATTAGTCGTAGCGCGATGTTATATAGCCTATAGCCTTCCTCGATAAATGGGCTATCCAACAAAAAATATTTTTTCAAATCGGACCCGTAGTTCCTGAGATTAGAGCGTTTAAACAAACAAACAAACAAACAAACAAGCTCTTCCGCTTTATAATATTAGTGTCAGATAACCTTTTAAACCCCGACTCAAACAAAAGTCATTAGACATGTTTGTTTAAAAATCAAATGTGCCACATTTAAAAAATCCTGACATAAGATAATAACAATAATAAAACTTTATTGACATAAAAGGACAAGCACACAAGTATATGATAACTCTGTTTCCTGTACTAGTATACGCTGTATTACAGGAGACAGTGTCTTCGCTTTACTAAAAAAAAAGGTTTATGCCAACAACAACATGCAATAACAGACAAACGCGGGACAACGACAATATAGCTTCCTTACTCCAAAATTCTGATGCAAAATAATGTTAACGTTCCCAGTACTACCGCCAAGAATCTTCTTGATGTCCGAGTAATTAATTCGTGGGTCTTCTCACACCAAAAAAATCGCTCGGTGTGAGATGTAACATGATTTTGGTGGCCAGTTGACATCTGACGTCTGACGTCCACAGTTTGGAAATCGTTACTACCATAGAACATACATAACTACTTTAATATGTTCTGAGGTTACTCCAATGTGTCTGGCGGTATAGCTAGTGAACTTTTACTGGGACAAAGTAATTCTACCCGTGACCACGGCCGTTACAATACGGTCGAAACGTCGGGCAATAAACAAAGTATTTTACCTTAAATTATTCAAGCGATTAAGACCCATAATATATATATTTTCATAATCTTACTGGGAAATCCTATTTAATCACTTTTCTTCAACTGCATTGAAAAGCTGTTTTATTTATAATTGGCAATTCTTTTAATCTCTTTATTTACTGACGGTTTGAAAAGATCAGAACTGATATGTCAAAATAAAGTAAAGCCGTGATAGTTCTTTAACTACCGACTAGATCCCGCTGCGAAGGCCTAAATTCGCGAGCAACAAGAGATAGAAAAATTCGAAATCTAATAACATAGTCCAGATAGGTGGTTCGCTTCTGGCCCCGGTTTGGCTACGGAAGTCTCGGGTTCGATTCCTGAGTCTGGATTTCAAATTTTTCTATCTTTCAAAAATGCATTTATTGTATCTGATATGTCCTGTCATGAATAACAGTCAACCCGTCGTAACCATTACCATTTAAATAGATTATTGCCTCCTATGGCTTCACTTTGATATTTCACGACAAACACAACGTTATAGAATAACAATTAATTAGCCAAGTTAAAGCTAGAACTTTAACCGCAAACTTAAAACACAAACACGTGCGTAAAACCACACAATTATCCCAGTAAACAAGTTATTATGGCTTTAACATGAACATAGCTGTATCTTCGTATAGTAATGTGTATTTATTTTAAAGGCGAGAGCTTTTGACATGCTATCATCAATTTTCTATAGTGAGGAAGACACTGTATTTAAGGTGAGAATGCTATCGAAAACTTATAAACGCGCTAATCTCAGGAACTACTTTTCCGATTTAAAAAGTATTTTTTTTGTAGGATAGCCCATTTATCGAGGAAGGCTATATATAGGCTATATAACATCGTGCTACGACTAATAGGAGCGGAACAGCAATGAGAAATGTTTCAAAAACGGGGAAAATTTACGCAGACAAAGTTGCGCGGGAAAGCTTGGGTCAAATAATTGAATAAGGATTTCAGTTATACTGATACTGTTATCGGCTAGCGTGACGCTTACCATCAGACGTACAACCTGCTCGTCTCTTCATTTCGTAGAATAAAAAAAAATGGTCGTCTGTATAGTTGGTTTACGGACGATAATTTTACGTGTTAACGTCATAAGAAAACATTGCTGACATATCGCCATTCGCGTTGTTTAGAAACCAATCAATAACGTTAGTTAAAATTGTATCGCATTTCATGTCGCTGCAATCGCTATTCTCTGTTGCTTAGCAACCAATCAAAAACGTGACTTTTTTTTAGACACTTTTTCGTACGTGGACTCGGTTATCGATTTATGAGACGTTGTCACGTCAAAAAGATATTAGCCTCGTATTTATCCGACTGCGTTAGTGGAAAGGACATATTTTTAGGGTGTATGTACCAATACCCGTATGTTTTTATTTTTATTTCTTTAGCAGGCTCTACAATCCAAGCGGCTTGACGAATGTTATCAAGTTTGCATTCGTATCAATTGTAGGAATGACGTAGGCTATGTAATTTTTTAATTATGTATTTCTTTAAACATTTTTTTTCTTTAATGCAAAATACGCTCACTGAGAGATAGTTTCTTAATTATATTGCGTTAAATATACGATTAGTATACGAAGTTTTTTTTTTTTTTTTATTTAATTTTAAAGGGTTTTATCGCTTAGCGATAATGTCACCCTGTAGGCACACCTTATAATTAATATACACTATTTACTTAATATTACAAATGCCAATCTGTAGTATACGAAGTTACAGCTTAAATTTGTGCTAAATCTACTGAATAACAAACATAGCAGAACCACGAACAATAAATTCTCCGCAGTAACTACAATTCTACCTCAATCTCTCAATAGAAGGTATAAACCTCAAGGAAATCCATACCAATATTTTATCCCACATAAAGAAGGGTGATTTAGGAGCCGATTTTGTCTAAGAATGCTGACGTTATGTATGGAGCTGTTTCTAGGTCTGTGCCGGATTAAACTAAGCTGGGTGTTGATGACTAGTCAGGGTTTCGTTTTGAGGGAGATCTTAAGCTGCGCTTTGCTCTATTGCGCTTTAAAGCGAATGAAAAGTGAACTAGAATCAAAAATGAACCGTGAAAAAACTAATAAATGTTTTGGGACAACACAAATATATATGTTGTGCTTATATCTACTAGTATTGTGAAATTGTTGGGGTACTCGTAATGATACTTTATTCTCTAATACTTTATTGACTAAAGTTACCTACTTTTTAGAGCACGTACTGATTTCTGTAATATAATTATATTTTTGTTGTAATTTTCATTTGTTTAGTTACAGTTAACTAAGATGTTTTTTTATACAACGTAATGAAGGAAATAAATAGAGAAGATGATCAGCGAGTCAATTCACGTATTTAAAGCAGTGCAGTTGCACTTCAGTTGCAGTAAGTTTTGATTGAAATGACCACGCTTGTGTCGAGTACATTATAATACGGTGCGCAAGCGTTTTTAAGATCGATCCCAAAGTTACAAGAATACGAAAATGTCCGTTTTAATCGAAATTTAACTACAACTGTACTGCTTTAAATACGTGAATTGGCCTCCAGGTCGTGTAGCTGATGGAAAGCGTTACGCTCGCCCATAACAATACCAGTGCCACCCAAATCCTTGTTTGGCAAAGATCTGAATGTCACGGGAACGCACTCCTCATTTGAGATATTACTTCGTAATTCTCATTTGCTCCGTAATTACACTTGCTACAGTACCCTTCAACCGAAACATAGTGATGCGTTAACATTACTATTTCACGGAAGAATTACTGACTTTGTTGTGGTACCGACCAAGACGGCCTCCAAAATATGGAACTGTCTCCGAATATGGAAGACGTTTTGAAATCTTTGACTAGTAAAGCTTAGCTCCACTCAGCTCCTTTTTACGTCCTTGCGACCTGCGTACGTGCGCACAATAAAATTGTGTAGGCAAATAGTTATTTGTTTTGCTATCTCTCATCTTGGATGGTTTTATTTACAACCTTTTTACGTATTTTATATAGTTCTGGGGTGAATACTGATTCGGAGTGCTAATACTGGATCCTGATTGACTTGCTTATTGTGGGAATATGAGGTTATTGAAGAGTCGAAGACGACTGTGAATGAGGTCAATCTCTCTTTGAATTTTATTACTGGCACGTTTTATTTAGAGTAGGTTGGTGCCTTCTTTGAGTTTCTATTAAGGTGTTTTTTACTCCCGAAGCTAACGGATAGACGGATGCAGTTTTTATTACAAATATAATTGGATCGGGATAGTTCTAAACTTTGTTTGATGAAAACAAAGCTCTTGGTTTAATATAAAGTCAGGCGGGTTTTTAGATTTTTATTTTTTTTATTTAATACTTTTAAGAGCATAGTTGTAATACGTAACGTAATAACTGTAACTACCGAAAATTTGAGTGAAAGTAGTTAGTAACAAATATTAAATCGCTGTATATCCTAAACGGTTATTTCAAGTGATAAATTGTTTAAGAAACCTCATCATGTTTTTAAATACCTACACGATGATATCCCACATGATATAGTTTGTTGACTTTATTTTTTTTTCTCTATCACAATACGACGTTTGGCTGTCGCCATTTTGAATTTTGATTGCTGTCATGTCCTTACTGATACTCGCAAGATTAATACAAATCGATTGACGCATGAATAATCAAAATCAGTCCACGCGTTTGGTCTATATAGTGCCACAAAGGAACACACATACACGTCAAACACAAACCTTCTCCTCAGTGGGGTGATAAAAAAAATCAGATAATTTGATGGTTAGCTAAGATCTGTAATATTAAACCGATTTAAAAAAGTTCATTTTGTTTGAAATCTATACTAATATTATAAAGCTGAAGAATTTGTTTGTTTGTTTGTTTGAACGCGGTAATCTCAGGAACTACTTAACTGAATTGAAAAATTATTTCACTGTTTGATAGCCCATTTATCGAGGAAGGCTATAGGCTATATAACATTACGCTACGACCAATAGGAGCGCAGCAGTAATGAAAAATGTTGCAAAAACGGGGAAAATGTACGCATACGAAGTTGCGCGGGACAGCTAGTGGTTAATACAACTTAAATCATATTTAACCTTACAACTTCATATATAATTCTTCTGCGTGTATATGTGACTGAACTCCTCCTAAACGAGTGGACCGATTTTTATGAAATTTTTGTGTGTCCCAGTGGATTCGAGAATGGTTTAGATTCACAAATGAACCGGATTCACAATATACATATACAAATCTTTGAAATAAAATGTGCTTTTGTCGTCTTAAGATGGAATTGCTTCTTCGTCTTCGTATGTAAAGTGTTACATAGGTACCTACCGCACGTAAAATTACTCTAAGACATGTGGTACGTTGAGATTACGCGACTAAATTTGCATGTCACGAACGCAATGTCGAGTGTACACACGTCACTACGGTTTTGTGTATGTACGTGACCTACTAAATTTTACTAGGTTGCTTTATATAAGAATTTGTATGATATCGTTTTCTTTTACTCATGCGTTTGAGCTTTGAAAAGGCAGTGGATTTTGTGAAGTCTTTCTTTTTATTTTCAAGTTTGATGTGCCAGTATGAAACCCTACATAGCGTGGCCGGTTTTCCCCCAATTTCAACCTATGTTAAGTATTTATACACCGTGAATTTGTAAGTAATAAAATACATACGACCCAAATGGAGCATACACTCACAAAACATTCCCACACTCTATACTCTAGGAGTAATTGAACCCATCATTTGCTGCGCCTCTAGCGTCTGGCACACGCGCTACACTATAAAAAATCTTGCAAGAAAATACCACACACTACGACCATTCACACAATCAACGCCATAACCATCTCTACCTTGACGCCATTAGCCACGAAAATCAAGGAAACCGCGCAGATCGAAAAGACAAGAATCACTGGGCGATCTGACTATGTACCTAAGAACATAACTCTTGACACACCTACGCATCTATCTAATCTGCTACATCTCTTTTGACATTATTAACATACAAGACGATCTCTACAATATACTCACCAACCACGTAAATGAGCCACGAAATAGCTGGAGCTGATTACACTCGTCATGCACCGTCTTCCAGGCTGAACTAGTAACCATCAACCAAGCCTGCAAGTGGTTGAATACGCAACCGGTTACTTCATCTGTTATAATATCAGACTCTCGATCGGCCTTGGAGGACGTACAAAACACTAACAGCACACACAAACTCATTACAGATATTCAGAAATACTTACACACCACACACACGCAAATCCATTTCATATTTACCCAGCAATGAAGCCACCGATCTCGCAGCTAAATCCGCAGGCGAGGAAAGCCCAACAGCAGCGTTTGCCCACTTTCTACTTAGCTCTGTAAAACAGATGGCCTAAAGTACAAGCGGAAGTAAAGCTGAGGAAACATATAACAACAACACCAAAGGTACAATAATTAAAGTAATTTTATTGGCATTTCTTGCCAATTACTTTACAAATACAATAATTGCATTTTTGAAAGAAAGAAACATTTGTAGTACAGACCCCGAACCGGAAACTTCTGTAGCCAAACCCTGGACCATGTTACTAGACCTCAAATTTTTCTATCCCTTGATGCTCGCGAGTTTGAGTTTGGGCCCTCGCAAGCGCCATCTAGTCGGTAGTTAAAGAACTATCACGGCTTTTGTTATTGCTTTGTTACAGAGAGCATTTTAACAAATTATAATGTCGCAGGCCGAATATTGAAGTAATTTTATAGGCATTTCTTGCCAATTACTTTACAAATACAATAAGTCCAGATAGGTAGTTCGCTTCTGGCCCCGGTTTTGCTACGGAAGTCTCGGGTTCGATTCTTGGGTTTGGATTTCAAATTTTTCTATCTTTCAAAAATGCAATTATTGTATTTACAATAATTAAAACCTGGTCCCCCTCACTCACACATTTACACAAACTTATCAACACAATAGGCCAAACATTCGCATCATGAGTTCCTACCATAAACTATATCTACACAGATTCAACATCACTCACTCACACACAGCAACGATACCTGCCTTTGCGATGACGCGACTACACAAACATTCAAACATTTTATCACACAATGTCCGCGCTACACACAAACAAGATACACACACGAATAATATTGTATATCCAAACAACTGGACCCATACAACCTATTAGAACTCACAACAACTTAATCAATACTTTCACGAAACATATCACCAAAAAAAAATCTATAACACCTAAAACACACACACACACAAACACACACACACACACACATACACACACACATGCAAGCAAACAACTTTAATCAAATTAAATATAAGTTAGTTGAATTAATAAGACTGTAACAAGCAACCACTCTGTATCAAATAGCAGTGCGTATTGGGTATCTGGGGTCGAATTTTATATAGAGGAAATTATTAAACAAAAACCCTAAAGTACCCCACTTTCGGGTTTGGGGGACTTCTGGGTGATGTAAAACTATGAATGACATCGGTTTTATTATAGTGTTAACTGGACAAAGACTCTGTATTATTTATTTTACACGTATTCACCTAAAACGCGGATTATATGTAAACATAATGTCATGTTAAATTCAATATTAAATTAAAAAATGGAACTTTTTGAATTTAACTGTTTTTAAAGCTTTTATAAATTGAAATAATAAAATAACCATAACATGTTTTTAAAATTCGTTACCGCGTAATAACATGAGCTATGTTCATGAAAATGGAGTTTGATTGACAGTCCAAATTTGGAATAATGGAGTGAACAGAAAACTATGTTAAATAGTTTTTAACCGATTTCAAAAAGGAGGTGGTTCTGAATTCCGATGTATGTTTTTAATGTATTTTCGGGCATAACTCCGTCATATACAAGGTTATTTTTTGATATAGTGCAAAGCTCAGACACCCCAACAAGATTTTTATTTCAAGAACTCATATAAAAAAAGAAAATAAAAGTATTGAAAACTTGCAGAGTTATAAGCCATTTAAGTTGTATAATGTTCTTCGCGCTATCGTGCTCATAGTGTCTCGTAGTATGTAATCCATGGTCACATCACGTTGTCAACAGGATTTAGACTGTTAAACTGATTAATGAAATAATTAATGATTGAACAATTAAATAACAGGAAAATATAACATGGTTCAAAAACTACCCCATTCTATTGTGTTACTGATTCTGGGCAAACTACTTTCAGGTTTGCACTATACCAAAAAAACGTTGTATAGACGGATTTTTAACTTGTTTTTTTAACTGACTTTAAAAAGGAGGAGGTTCTTAATGCGACTGTATTTTTTTTAGGTTTGATTTGTAAATAAAAAATTGTTTTGTGTTTACACACACACACACACACAGGGTATACTTCCAGATTGGTCCCATTTTTATCAAAGTTCGGATCTGATGATGAGGTCTTGGAGAAGTCGAGGGAACTCTTCAAATATTAAAGGTACATCTATAGTAATTTGGGAATTTTTTGTTGCAATTCGTGAATTTATTCTTAAAAAGCATAATTGAGTGAAACACAGATGACCAGCTTCAAACATAAATATAAGGTAACTAAACAGCAAAAAAAAGTTAAACATTTTGAAGTTGATGCATAAAACATAAAACTTATTTATACCTATTTTTTTTTTAGTTCCGTAGTCAAAATGGCAAAACGGAACCCGGCGAAACTATAAGTTTAGCCATGTCCGTCCGTCCGTCCGTCCGCACCTTTGCTCCGAGACAGTGAGTGCTAGGAGACTGCAATTTTGCATGAATACACAAGTTACTTACGCTAACAAAGTGAATGAATAAAACCTTAAAAAAAAGGTTTTTTAGGGTACCTCCCCTATATGTAAACTGGGCGTGTGATTTTTTCGCACCTATCCCATCATGTGGGGTAGATAGGTCTTATAAAAACGTTTAGGGGTTGGGAAGACCATTTTTAGATTTAGGAATCCGTTTGTAAAATATTAAACTTTATAAAGTGCAAAATTTTGTTAGAGTCAAGTGCCAGCCCCCCGCCAGCTAAATGGTTGATGTTGGAAAAAAATTACGGTAGTAGTATATATAGTGGAATTAAAAGAAAAATTCTACCAGCAAAATAGGCCTTACAAGTTTACGAGTAACAGCTGATCAAATGAGAAGTAACAAAATTTTCGTACAAATTCCTTTGAAAAATATTATTAAGTGGATATAACGTTGTAAGTATGAAACAAAAACAACAGAAAACCCACTTCTTAAGCCAAATTATTCAATTTCAGGGACTACGGAACCCTACATTGTGCGTGGCCAGACATGCACTTGCCCGGTTTTTGCTTTTTTGTTACCTTATGTTTATTTTTGAAGGCGGTTTTTTATTTTTTTTTGTAAATAAGTTTTTATGCTCAAAAGAGGTTCGTTACGAAATGGTCCTAACTAAATTTCGTAAAAATCTGATGATAAGTTTCGGAGACAGACAACGAAACTCCTCAATAAATGCCAGCAAGTCATTCAAGTAGTTTAGATGTTTTTTTTGTAAAAAAAGTATTATTGTTTTAAAAGTTGTAGATTATTCTATTGGTTGTCTAGAACAAACTGAGTTAGGAACTTTAGAATGTAGCTACTGACACTAATTCGTTTTAGAGTTCCTAATTGAAGCGCCGCTGGTTTTATTTAAATTTCCGTTTTGTAACTGTGATTCAAAGAAGTTTGTCTGTGTGAGTTCAGCATTTTTTAAGAAATCCTGTTCTAAAAAGGTGTATAATGCGTTTTTAAAATACTTTAAACCGCGTTTTGCTCACACTTTTTAAAAGTTGTGACCGATTTTGAAAATTTGTGCTTCAAAGGATATATAATTAATAATTCGGACATTCTAATGTGATTATAGATTAAATGGTACGTGGTATACCTTTAAAAAAATAGTTGTTCAAATTTTTGTTAGTGTGTTTGTTTTTATTAATCTCGACAAACGGCTGGACAGACTTCAACAATGATATAACTTTCACAAGTAGGTACGAAGCTGTCTTGCAAAAGTTTACGTAGGCAAAGTCGGGGTACTCTTAAGTGGTCGTATCATAACTGTATCTATACACCGTGAATTTGTAGTCGTTTTGGAGTCGACATTTTGAACTCCATATCAATAACCTATAAAAATATCAGTTTAAGAAAATATCAACATTTTTTTTATTAAAATTGAAATTAATGTCATTTGCGGAAAATAAATGAGCACTTGTGACGTTACTCTATTTCACGTAAGTAATAAGAATAGTTACTACGATCTTAAATATGGCATTCATAGTCTTCCACAACCCAAAAGTGGGGCACTTTTAGGTGGTGGAAGATGCATAAGGCAATTTAAGATTAAGTTTTTTATCAAAAATGTTAATATTTTATAAAACTGATATTTTTATTGATATGGAGTTCAAAATTTTCGGCTTTAAAACAACTACAAAATGACGGTGTATTATGAAAATATATTTTATGTATTACGGGTCTTAATCGCGTGAATAATTTAAGGTTAACGTTAAATAAAAGGTAACGTTTCGACCGTATTGCAATGGCCGTGGTCACGGGTAGACTAGTTCAGCTCAGCGTCGCCGCCGTGAAGCGCGGGTTTCGAAAACTACCCTCGCTTGATTTTTTCATCACTTACTATTACGGAACTGTCTGTACTTCGACACACAACACCAAGGACATCTGCACACCGGCGTGTAATGTTTGTTCGGCGGTGTATACACTTGCTGATCACGGGATTCCACGATGTTGACAAACGGTATCCATCCTCTCGGTTGAAATTGACACGCTTATTATTTCAACCGCTTCCCTCGCCATCCTGGAGTAATAGAGACGGTCAGTGGAGAGGACCTGTGGTTTGTGTAGTTCAATCCAGTGATTGGTTCCGACGGTGTATATGTATGTATGTCGACCAAAAAAAAGGTATGTGAATACCTTAAAATATTTACGCGATTAAGACCCATTTTCTGTATAAGAATAAACTGTATATTATGAATGACTTTAGAGCGCTGAAATATTATTTCATTAAATTTGCACCTAATTTCATTATCATAATTTTCAAAGTAACATCTATAAAGTACCGTTGAGAGCTCTCCATTGTTGTAACAAAGGCAATGAAATGAAAACCAGTTGATTGCTCGCTTAGTTGTTATTTCATTTTCCAATCACAATGAACTCTGCGTAGGTTGTAAATTAAAACTAAATATTGTATATAAAATCGATGAAAAATATTGAGAATGAACGTGATATACCTACTTAACAACATTTAAAACATCGTATCCAACACTTATGCTTCTACTTATGGTATAAAGGTTGAAGATTTTGTATTTTGTCGTGGATAATCTCTTAAATTACTGGGCCAATTTTGATAAAATTTTGAAGCCTCAGGAAGAACAAAGGTTTTGTTTTATTGTAATACCTAACATCCACGGTGATGGAGCCACAAAGTACTGCTAGTATTCGATACACTTCAAGCATAGTGTATCCGACTGCTACGCAAGAGGTCGTGATTCGATCCCCACCCAGGATAAAACTTTGAATAATGAGCACGATGGTTTATTCTGTGTCTGGGTATAATATCTTTAATATGTATGTATTTAAAAATATATAAGTATGTTTATTGGTTGTCTGGGGTATAAGCTCTGCTTAGTTTGGGATCAGATAGCTTTGTGTCAGTTGTCCCAAGATATTAGATAATAGATATTAGATAAAATTGTTGGATCACTTTTTTAGACTAAGCAATCTTGTCGGTGCAATTCGATCGAAACGTCGGGTAAATAAAAGGTTCGTACCTTTAAATAATTCACGCGATTAAGTCCCGAAATATATCTAATAAGCAATCTTGCTCTGGCCAAATTTAGGTAAGATACAAAAGAAAAACACTGATGAGTAGTCTATGAAAAATGTATCTACCTAAATAATACATATATACTCTAGAACCTATGTTACTAGTCAGGTACAAAAACTCACATTCTCCAACAGTGAAATATAGAAATAATAAAATATTTCTAAGAAAAAAATTGCCAGTATCAAATTCTTTGCAAAAAATAATATTTCAGTACGCATTTGCTAGGTAAATAGGCACTATTCCTTTATTGCCGCGGGACACAGGACGAAGCTCACAGCTAAATACTCTGTCTTTTACAAACATTTTATGGAATCCGTTTGCCAAACTTGTGCGCCTTGAGCATTAATTGTTCCATTCTATTTGATTTCTCAACAGAAATTAACAATTTATATAACAGCTGCGATTTAACTTGTCTGTTGTCTAGAGGTTAAAGTGTAAGCCAGACAGTTCTGCCTTACGTCCTTCGTTCAAGGCGAGGGAACGGACGCCGCGATCTTGAATGGACATTCACTAAAAATGTAAGGACGTCCCGCATTGCATAGAGAAGACCATGTAGAAGACGGGGTTGCAGGCGAAATTTTAGGAAATTATAAGGAATAAATATTAGAAGAAGAGATGCCGCACCTTTGTTAACTTACACCAGCGGCTGACGGCGAGAGTAAACATCACTAAATATTGATGAGCGCATACTAATGAATTGCGATGCATCTAGCGTCCTACGACAAAAAATCGTAATTCAGGGCGTCACATTATTCCAGGCAGTCAAAATGCCCCCAGACTCCAATAAAGACAATACACAATAATGTAATACAAATTAACAGTGCAACTTGCTGACAAATCTGGGTCCTTATTCGCTATGTTTATTTCGTTGTCGTTACAAGCCCGTGCGAACGGGCGCATGCGCGTTGATGCATTTCTAATCCCAGCTCTCTATCGCGCATGCGCGGTGGACATATTTTAGCGCGCCGCGCATGTGTCAGTAGACCCTGATATTTAAAGTACAATTAAAGGCGACTAGTTTTACAGTCAAAACTAACATTATCAGCAGACAATAAATTCATTTCTTCTTACTCTATCCGTGCTTCTGTTGTCCACATAACAATGAAAGCGCTGGTAAAAAAGTCATAGAAAAAACAATTTTGTTATTACTAAATATAATTCACGCCTATAGTATGACCATTAGTGCTGTGCACTCCCTGAGGTATGCGCGCGGTGAGACGGGGGGGTTAGAATCGGCTGCTGCGCTGTCAGTGCGCCGTCAACGCTTGTGACGGCAGGTAGTGTTATTTGTATCGGACTGTCTATGTCAGACGCACACGAGATAAATATTCAAAGATGGGTCGTGCGTTATCTCGTGATATGAAGACTGTCATTTTTAAGGTGGCTGAATATTTTAAGAAAAGAAAAGCAGACAAAGAAAGCTTTGAATTTAAAAATGACGTGAATATTGCTAAAATCGTTGCGGAGGCTACGGGATACAGCAAAAGAACCGTACATAATGTGATTTCTGCGGGCTATTTATCAATTGAAAATTCAAGCCAATTAAAATTTCAATCGCCAAAAAAACCAAAAGTTCTAAAGAAAAAACACGTTGTGGATGATTTTGACCTTGGAGTTATCAGAAGAAAAATTCATCAGTTTTACGAAGTTGAAAAAAAAATACCAAGTGTCCGTAAGTTACTATCAAGTTTGAGACAGGATGGCATATTGAATTGTGGACGGGAATATTTAAGACAGCTTTTACACAAAATGGGCTACCGTTACAAAAAATGCAAATCAAAGAGACATCTCCTTATAGAGCAGCCTAATATTACAGTGTGGCGGAAAAAATATCTTACACAAATCAGAAATTACAGAACGGAAAACCGAAACATATATTTTCTTGATGAAACATACATCAACGCCAGTCACCATGCCAGCAAATGTTGGCAATCATCGTCAGAACCCGGTATTCATGCTGATATTGGGAAAGGACGGCGACTAGTAATACTCCACGCTGGGTGTCGAAATGGCTTAGTGGATGATACATTGACTATATTCAAATCCGATGCTAGAACCGGTGACTATCATGGAGATATGAGCGGACCTACTTTTTATAAGTGGGTAGATGAAAAGTTAAAAGATAAGTTGCTGCCGAATTCTGTGGTTGTAATGGACAACGCGTCTTACCACAGCGTTCAGATTGAGAAGAAACCAACTATATCAAGCCTCAAAAGTGAAATGCAGAACTGGTTGCTACGCCATAATGTAGAATTTTCAGGAACCATGTCAAAGGCTCAACTGCTACTTCTTATCAAAAATACACAAAAAGAACCCGTGTATAGAATTGACGAACTCCTGAAAGCCAGTGGACACACTGTTCTGCGTTTACCTCCGTACCATCCAGATTTAAATCCAATCGAGTTGGTCTGGGCTGATATTAAAAACAACATAGCCCAAAACTATATTAATTCTTCTCTAGACGAAAAGATAATCTTATTGGATAAATTGTTTTCGGAATTCACGGCGGAAAAATGGCAGAAATGCGACGATCATGTCCAGAAAAATGAAAATGATTACTGGAGTCGCGATAGTAGGTTCGATAATGTTATCGATTCATTCATAATAAATTTGCAAGACTCTGATTCAAGTTCCGGTGGCGAAGAGGAAGATGAAGATGATGACGAAATGGAAGATGAAGTTGAAACAGAATCTATGTCAGAATAACTTTCGTTAGAATATATAATTGTTTGTAAATATAAAAAATGTTTAATAAAACAAGTCCTGTTGTGAATTATAACTTTCAATTCTTATTTATCACCTGCATATTTTTAATAAAATATGAGTATATTTGGGTTACATTTTAATCAACAAAGTAAGTATATATTACAGATAGATAGCCTCCGACCAACGCAACGTCCCGCCACAAGTCTTGCCTTAGAAATGCAAACTGATATCGTAAGATCTGTCCGACATGTATCGACCTCATGTGAACTCATGCACTTTTTTCTTCGCCCCCCACCTCGCCGTGCATACCTCAGGGAGTGCACAGCACTAATGGCCACACTATAGTGAAACGAATGAGTAACAGTCAGTACCAAAAATAAACAAAAGGTACGAACGACGAACCGTTTTAGTTATACAACGGAAAACCGCGGTACGGGAACAGTTGTTTCAGTTATTTTTGAATAAATTCAAGACTGTAATGTTCAGTTTGTGTTTATTCAACTACGTACACGTATAGAGCAGTGTCTGAAACTGCAACATAAATTGCAAGCTTTCCATGCACTGCAACTGTATTCATCGTTCAAAAGGTCTAAAGAATGTTTTAACAAGGAATGTACAGGACCGAGAAGGCTTCCTTTGAAATAAATAATACAATGTCCGGATGGTGCATACAAGGTTCTTGTTAGCTGTAATGTTTTAAAAGACGTATATTTTATAAGTATAATATATTAAATACTTAAAGAAGTTTACGTCTTAGAAAGAAGAAAGGAGGTAATCTTATTTAATCACTAAGCTCTTTCTTTATTGGTTAGGCGCAGGAGGAACGCTTGGCTTGTGAAGTTTTGCATAATGGTCGCCCTGAATGCAATCGACCATGATGGTCCCATTGTTTCATCATCAGTCTGCATTGATCCTGCTAGACATAGGCCACTCCCAATTCACGCCGCGATACCCGATCCTCTGCATCTAGTCCAATAAAACAATGTATAACCTTGCTGATCTCTCAACTTCTCGATCATCATTGAGTCACGGAACTCTTTTCGATTCACAACATGTTAGGTGTGGTCCAAGGTGTTACAAACACATTCTAATAACTGTTAATGATTTTGTTTAAATCTTTATTAAAATAACGTAAAACATCACGATTCAGGGATCGTTCCTTTAGCATTAGT
Organism: Herminia tarsipennalis; assembly: GCA_945859575.2. NCBI lineage: Eukaryota > Metazoa > Arthropoda > Insecta > Lepidoptera > Erebidae > Herminia > Herminia tarsipennalis. Next base: position 8,136,477 of record OX243846.2, read on the forward strand.
ACAGAATTGATAGGATTTTATTGGGAGCAAAAAGTCATCAGTTTAGTTCGTGTACGGATTTCTTCTGATCTTCCTTTTTGTAAGAAAGATCCCCGGTCCTTTGGGAGACTTTCACGAAGACATGGGTCCAACACGCAGAGGCCTTTGGCAACTCATCATTATTAATGGGCTGAGAATTCTATACTTTTGTTTTCGTCCCTTACATGGACTAACAAAATCTTCGTATGCAATCATAAATTAATATAGTAAGTTTGTTATGAGCTTGGTTTAATTAGGGCACCAGATTTAAATACTGTTTTCAAGAGAATTGGGTATTTGAATGTCAAGTCAAATCAGTATCTTTTTTATAAAATGTCAAAACGATTCGTTTTGTAGAGATTTGTATGCAATTTAACATTGTGACGTCATTATGTTCTGGTTTCAAATGATTTACTTTTAGTATTTATTTTGATGATTATAAATACTAAAACATATTAAATTATGCACAAATATATATTTTTAGGATCATTTAAAGGCATATTATTACTTGGTAAGTGCAAAATAATTTATTGTTATTGATTGATTTGACATTCAAATACCTAATTGTCGCATAATGTCATTATTAACTTAATGAATAGATGGAACGTATATATACTCATCTGTCTCATTATACTCCTATCACTCTCTGTCACTGATTGCAATATATGAAAATAATGTGTTAAAATAAGACAGACATAGCAGTGTTAGTTCCTTTGCTTCTCGAGAAGTAGTCGTAAATTGTTATTAATTTCCACTGTAGGTGCGACATTTCAAAATAGCCGTGCTATCATTCGTGTCCTGTCAAGAAGCTGTCAACCAATTTTCTTAGTCATTGCTCTACCATTGTCTATTACTTTCAAATAAAAACTTTTTCGCATCGGTTGATGTATTATTTATTAACATAGATATCAGGACTCTATCTATTACTATAAAATATAGTTAAGTTATTATCTCAGTAAAACCTTATTTTTAGTTTGACAATTGACATATTGGCATTACTGTTCCTTGATCTGGGTTAAGCCTTCAAGCAAAATTGGACTTTAAGGTGACGGACATTTTCATTTCATATCATGGTAGTTTTCTGAAGAGTTTGTAAAACAATAGCATTAAAATAAACTCCAAACAATAAAACTTGTAAAACAACTGCATCGAATAGTTAGAATAGACAATAGCTAGCTCACAGTTACACAAATAGCCTGCGAACGAGCATATTAAAAGGAAAATCGATAGTAAACTGTTCTATCTCCAATGTATCGGCTAGTTTCTAATACAAATAGTTTATAACCCTATTACAGTTTATGCTGAATTTTAGTAGTGTTGAAATTGAGTTTAGCTAATTTGCATATTTTAAATCTGACTTAGGGACACCTAACTTGGTTTTTAAGCTTTATTATTACGTTTGGGGTAGAAACAGCTTTGTCCTTTCATTACATAACTATTTCCAATTTACTTCTAACATAACATAACCAATAAACCATTGTTTTCAAAAACAATTTTATGAATGTAGAGATATTCTTATTCTGAGAAGTTTGCTTCTGAGTCGAAACAATGCTTTAAACGGGCATAGTAAGGCGGGGCAATTAAATATTTATTACGTCATAGGTCATTTATTTTTATCCAACTACGACGAAGCCGAAAAGGAAGGGTTATGTTTGTGGCAGTCTATGTTTATATATACATTTAACTAGCTTGTGCTGGTCGGGTTTAGGTCAAAAAGCTACTGTAAGATAGAATTCTGAAATATATTTTCTTATTGCTTTAATGCGTAACTTTCCTCTTTTCTTTAGACTTTACTTTTAGTTTCATTAATAGCTTGAAAATTGATTAGTCAGCCGATAAAATTTTGATTAAGGAACACTTGTTTATCATTTATGGTATGGTCATTTGGTAAAGATAGCTAGATTGGACCAATAAAAAGGGGCCTAAAATTTGTTGGTTTTTTTCAACGGTTCGCCAGTTTCTTTAATATCTAAATCATTATAACTAATGCCTCAAAGTTACACACAAAGCCTACTTGGCATTGTTCCAAAGTCATGTATCTGCCGGCAAGGCTACAGTGTTCTAGGTCGATATCGAGCCTGCATCGTGTAGGCGTTTTATCAAATTGTCACAATTATGATTTGTAGATCGTTTTCAAGCTAACTGGTGAAGCAATGTTTAAACTCTGTTTGTGAGGCAGAAGTTTCATCCACCCACACATTTTATTTTATCCCTGAAAATTTTGTATCAGAATATTTGACATCATATTTATTGTTGATAAACTTTCGCGATTTGTACACATTATTAAAATATATATATTACGGGTCTTAATCGCGTGAATAATTTAAGGTAAAATACCTTGTTGTCTTCCCGTGACCACGGCCGTTGCAATACGGTCGAAACGTCGGGCAATAAACAAGGTATTTTACCTTAAATTATTCACGCGATTAAGACCCGTAATATATATATTTTAATAATCATATTTATTTTATTTTATTTTTTTCACATTAATTAATATAACATTTACATGCAATATTAACAAGTGTTTAAAAAATTAAAAAAAAAAATTATATCAGTTGTATGACATACTAACGCACCATTGTTATGGTAGAATGTGAAAGAACTTATTTATTACTATTACCACCTATATGTAACCAAATTTCTTGTGAATAAATGAATTTGTATTTGTCATGACGTCTCTTCGCCAGTCAGCTTGTGACTACGATCGATGCAACCCGTTCAAATTGTCCAGTAATCATGACTGTATCTTTATCCGGACAACTCTGTTAATAGTTCGTTATCTTTTTCCCTTTAATTCCTCCATCATCCTATTCAGCGGTTCAGAGTCAATTGATTAAAACAAATGGCTGTCTGTAAAGTCGGTTTCATAAGATAATTTTACGTGATAACGTCTCAAGAAAACATTGGAGACATTGTAATAAACAACTATGCCTGTGACAGTTTTATTTCCAATTGTGTCGCCATCAATATTGATGACGTTGTAATAAACAGCCATTGTGATAGTTTTGTTCAATTGTGTCGCATGTCGCTGCAATCGCCATTAACATTGACGACATTTGTTCGGGCCTCTCCGACAACCGACGACTCCCGACGATTGTCCGAGAGGCCCCAACACATTGTAATAAACAACCAGCCTGCTGCCAACTATGACAGCTTTACAACAGTCAAAAATTACAACCAGCCTGCTGCCAAAAAGGACGCGGGCATGCGCCCGCATCCGCTTCGGCCGCAATACTTCAGCCTAACAGCAGGTGGAACGTGACGGACCGTGACACTTTTCGTGCGTGCACCCGGTGATCGATATATAAGACGTTATCACATCAATAAATTTTTAACATACAAGTTGAACATTTATTTGAAGGTTTAAGTATACCTAGTCTGCTATACCATTCATAATATTAGCTAGATTGTATGATTTAAACATAAATCCACATAAACAGCAACACACAACACTCGTACACATATTCATTGGGAACAAAGGCCACAAACAACTATAAGCTATTAATAGCCTCTCAGGTAAGTTAACTAAGTAAGGTCGAACAGAAAACCGAACCGGCCTGCTCAAGTAAATGACGTTAATAAATAGCAAGTTGAGGGAAAACGAAAGAACAAAATAAAACTAGCCAACACCTCGTTTATCTACCAGGAAGAAAGGTAAAAAATCCTTTTTTTAGATCCAAGAAGTAGGACTTTCTAAGAAAGCTTTGCTCGTAGTTTTTAACTAGTCGTGAAGTTTTAGAGAAAACTAATTCTTTAAAGCTTCAGAAAACTTTTTAATATAGGATGACTGGAAACCTCGTGAGCATAAACAAAAAAGACGTAAGGCGAGAATAAGGTAAAATAATTTGCGCTTTAAATGAAATTCGTCGCGAAAGAAGGCGTCGTCTCTTCTACATAATTTGGAATGTCGCGTTCATGTTCCGACTTCTTTGAACGTTTTGTATGTGCGAGACATTTTTACGTTTTCTATGAAGGTCCATCTAAAGGATGCGGCGTTCGTGCCCTATCGTCGTCTATTGGACTTTGCGTATGTGTAGCCTACGCTTAAGGATCGGGCCCTCATTACATTCGTTAGGTAAGATTCATGCAAGAGAAATAATATTCTATGTACCAATATTGTTCCAAGTGTACATGTGAATGTTTAAATTCCCGCTACTTCGTCCGAATTTTTTGACTTGTTTCTACTGTTTTTTGACTTCACTGAAAAACCTTAAGAATAGAAAGTCATGACAAAAAAATTTAATTGATAAGACATTTCAAATCGATACTCAAGACTAATCATAAAAATCGATTCAAACGCAGTCGAAAAAGTTTGTTAAAAAGACGACCCTTGTAGAGGACAACAACTACACGAGGGTTATTCTCATCGCTCTAAAAATGTGCTCGAATTGAAGCAATTTAATCTAAGATCTACATTTATGATAATATTTAGATTAAAATACCATTTACTGCAAGGTTGGTTCAACGCTGCGAATGAAATATGACTGTGATAAATGAATTGTATTTAGATTGGTGTTTATAGAGGTTTTTGCTTGTTTATGTGTGGATGTTTATAAATTTATATGATAAATAATAGCTTAGCCAACTGTTCCAAGTCACCTTTGAGATCTAAGATTCGCTTTTGATAATATTTAGACTTATTTTCATTATTTAAGTAAGTACTATAGCGACTCGCATTTCTTCGCTTTCTATTTGTATCATAACTATATAGGGACCAAACCAATGTGCATTGGAGGGATAGTACCTTAAATATTGGAGTTAGCATACATTCCTCCTCCTCCTAATTACTTAAAGGAAACATTCTTTTATTTTTAGAAATAATAGTAATATCTTGGGACAACTCACACAACGCTATCTGACTCCAAACTAGGCAGAGCTTGTATTATGGAAATCAGACAACTGATAAACATACTTATATATTTTTAAATACATACATATTATAGATAAATAACAACCAGACACAGAATAAATCATCGTGCTCATCACACAAAGTTTTATCCTGGGTGGGGATCGAACCCACGACCTCTTGCGTAGCAGTCGGATACACTCCCACCGCGCCTCAGAGGCAGTCAAATAAACATATCTTGTTATGTTTGGCATGGCAATATGTTATGGCAAGAGATTTCTTAGAAATCAGAGCTAGGAATAGAACCCTCTAAATGCAGAAAAAATCAAAAATCCTGGATTTTAATGATACTGATCGCAGGGTCATTCATAAGGAACAAATCTCTCTAATAAACTTTGCGTCTAAAATACACTGACTTGCTTTTAATTTGACTGTTACCTTATCCTATAGTATTTTTAATAGACATTTCTTGCCAATTACTTTATTAATTAGCTTTAACTAGCGGCTAGATGTCACAAGCGAAGGCCCAACTCGCGTACAGTACATACTAATTGTGGGTGGGAGATAAAGGAAACCATGGTCACAGATAATTTTACTATACCATGGTGTACTAAAAACTAATTTAAATATACGAAATTATATGATTATAGGTATGTTTAGAGTCGGACAATGGCGATACACAAGTAAGTAAATAATAATATCTATAATATCTAGGGACAACTCACACAACGCTATCTGATCCCAAACTAAGCTGAGCTTGTACTATGGAAACCAGACAACTGATAAACATACTTATATATTTCTAAATACATACATATTATAGATAAATAACACCCAGACACAGAATAAACCATCGTGCTCATCACACAAAGTTTTATCCTGGGTGGGGATCGAACCCACGACCTCTTGCGTAGCAGTCGGATACACTCCCACCGCGCCACAGAGGCAGTCAAAACATCTCTTGAGATGATAATGTCTTAGCTAGAAATCTGTGTCATAGTGCAGGCATGGTTCGTTATTTGCTTAAAATACGGTATGCGATGTGATCATCATAATGGAAGAAAATGTGGCCAATCTTACCCGCACCATATTATCAAATCGTTTGACACCTAATTCAACGAAATTGGGTGAGAAGTTTAGGCGTTACGGTACATAGATAAGCCTTCCTTTTTGACTTTGCGTAGTCGGGCAAAAAATTAAAAAAGATTAACGAAGATCTTTGCTCAGTTTTATAAAATAGCGTTAGCGCTACTATAATTCTTGTAAATTACCCATTTTTCCAGCCATTTAGCTTGTTTATTTATCTCGATTCGCGTACTGCTTAGAAGTGGAGCTCTCATAGTTAACCCAATTAATTATAATAACACTTAATTCCTTTACTTTTCACCTTTTGTATTTACCAACAAAAATTAAGTAAAGCAAACAAAATGGTCAGAAATTGTTAGTGGAACAGGCTGGTTATACCAACAGTGGACCGTTATTAAAACGTATTAACATAGCTTTAGTTGTGTTTCTTTTCATCTTTGTCTTTACAGAATGGGGTAGAAAGGGACAAAATGTTCAATAGTTATAGGTACATGAATAGGTAGCTATAAAATATGTGGTGTATTGTATAGGGCTTTATACGCCGGGGGCAGCGAAAAGTCAACAGCTTATATGTACTCTTGACGTCATAGTGCGTTTTTCCCCTTTTCATATGAAGAGAAGGTATGAATGGCTGTGTACCCATGTGTGACGGATCGAACAATAGGATTGCTTGATTGTCATAGGTTAGGCTAGATTAGGGCTACCAATAAGATCCCTAAGCGAAGCTTATCTACCAAATCAATGTTACATATAAGGTTTCTGCCATTAGGGATACGTTAGTTGGTTGCTATGTTTTATGTTATAGCGAATAACTCAAAGGGCAATGGATTTTTACGTTCCTATGTGAGTATCTATGTAGTGTGTAAAATTGTGTGGAACATTATGATAGGATTAGTTTAATTTTTCAGTTTTTTTGTCCTTTTTAAACTAGCATTTGCAAATTAAATATGAAACGTCGGGCAATAAACAAAGGTATTAACCTTAAAATAAAATATTTACGCGATTAAGACCCGTAGTTTATAAAATTCTATAATGTGTACAAATCGCGAAAGTTTACGAACATATATATAATAGGAGTGTTAAATTACCTTTGTCTATTTCATTTTTGACTGTTTCGGCTGCCTAAAATATTCATAGCAACTAATTGCCTGAACTTAAAAATGTGTAAACTATCTGTACATAAGACTAAATCTGTATACTCACGCGTACCTTGTATAATGTTGTTTTGGTGCGATGTACGTGAAAGGGTCTGTCAAAATCTGAAACTGTCAAAATTTTGTCATACTGTTAAATAAAGAGCTGCGCTTAGAAATGCATCAACGCGCATGCGCGGCGGACATCTTTAAGCGCATCGCACACGCATTAGTTCACACGGGATTTCCGCGAAAACGGAAAAATAGAACGTGAGTAAGGACCTTATACTCTTGCTGACATGACAGGATCGACGATCGGCCATCGACTAAAGTTGAAGGCCTTTCATTCTTGTGACCTTTCATGACTCGTGAAATCCTGTGATCAGCAAATACACCTTGCCGTTATCACAACCCTTACAAGCCAACGATTAGAATCTACCCCATATTAGAGGTGGAACATTTTTATTCAGATATTACGTTCCAGTAATTCCTTTTATACAGTACACAGAAACTTGTGGCGTGGCATATGATGCTGAATAGAACCAAAATTGGATTATGTTAATCGTGCCTTTATTCAGAACCTTTTCTGCCATTTAGCGGTTATAATGCTGGTATTGAATACATATGAGCTGATAGCCGGGAGTTTAAGTAGGTTTGCGTTGAATAAACTTACGAGTCATGTTTGAAAAGGGTAATATGTTTCTGGAGTGTAAAATGTACAATACCAGTCTGTAAACAGGGTCTTTGTAGTGCATCGATCAACAGTAGCCAACTGTCGATCGAAGCACTACAAAGACCCTGTTTTCCAGCAAACTAACATTAAGACTTTCATGTTACATGATTATTAATATACAAAACACTAATTAATGCGTTTATCACTACATACTATAAAACAAAGTCGCTTTCTGTGTCCCTATATCCCTAAGTATGCTTAAATTTTTAAAACTACGCAACGGATTTTGATACGGTTTTTTTAATATATAGAATGATTGAAGAGAAAGGTTTTTATGTATAATAATATCCATTAAATAGTGGAGATATAAGGAGCGGAGCAGCAATAAGAAATGTTGCAAAAACGGAGACGCAGACGAAGTTACGTGGGTCAGCTAGTTGCCTATATGTAAATTGCTAGGAGATTTGACCTGATTTATTCACAGGCGGACCTCATTTTGACCAGCAATGAGGCACGGTATTTAACAGTTTCGAAGTAAGTCAAAAGATTCAAGTCTTAAAAAATTGCTAAGTAATTTACCACAGGACCGAATTTATTTTATCCGAGACAGACCACAATATTGTATGCCAAAATTTTTATCATATAAAAGCTGCTACCCGACTTGATCTTTTATCCAACCCTTATCCACTATCAACCCTCACATTCTGCAAAAAGTATCCCTTACAGAATATATCCCCGGTACTTTTTATACCACTTTACACTCGTGAAACACGTCAGGCCTAATGCAAGTCAAGTGAGTTCATTTACACGGAAAAATCCTTAATCATGGCGTTCCTACCGTACTTTAATAAATGGCCGACCGCTTCGCTAATGGGGTTCGAACATCGACTTACAGTGACGCCGTAGGATACTGGGGGTATGTGGTTTGATACTATTTTGTTTTTAACCCTCGATTAACAAAGAGACGTGCTTTAGGTATAAGTTGTATGTTCATATGTGGTTGTCATCGTGTTCCGAACAAAAGAACAGACGTGCCTTTACAAATACATTTAGGTTCGTCTTTTTATAATGGCTTGATGGTTTCATTTAATGGTACGATGATAAGACTTTTTTAGATCATTAGTTCTTTATGACATGGTGTTTTTGGCTATCGATATACGATACTTGTAAGGAACAGATTTACAAACCAGTGACACGATTCACCTGATTTTCTTATTAGCTTAGGTTTTCCTGTTTATTGGTGGGTTTCGTCGCCTTTCTGTAATGTAATTGCATAGAACCAAAACTTCTGGCAGAAAGAAAGCTATGTAGTAACTTATACATTTTAGAATCTTGTTAATCAGTTTTTGTGCAACCGTTACTTCTGGGAACAAAATATAAATTTTCAAATCAGGTATTATGTAACATGAGGTCGAGTAACTTTACTGAAGCAAATTTGATGAGTGACATTTTAAGTGGTATCAATCATTTCTGTTTAATGAAAAGGTTTTTATTTGAAAAGTGATGGATTTGTATATTATTATTTATGTAGGTATTGAATACATCGTGTAGATAAGAGTGATAGATTTATTTGATTGATGTAATCCTTGAGACGAGTTAAATTAGATTTAATTTGTTTTGCAGTATATTTACATATATTTGTAAAAAAATAAATTTTGAAATTACGTTTAATTTTGGTTAAATTGCCTATTATGTTAAATATGGAAGTGATGACTATTTCGAGCGCTTTCTGCTAAACTTAACAAATTTATAAGTACTTTATTTCTGTAAGGATATTCAATATATAAATCCATTATTCAAAATTATTCATGCCATTTCCTCGACTATTATTAACACTATAGTTAAGTACAATACTTACTAAAGGTCGAATACTCCGACTCAACTCAATTCTAAGACGTCGACGTTTTAAGCTGTTACTATCACTTTAAGGTGAATAGAAAAGTTATATACGGATATAGTTATGTGATAAAGTTTAATCTTTAGCTTTAATCGGTCTCGCAATCGTGAGGTCGCGGATTCGAATCCTACCCATTATACTACTGACGTGAACCCACTCCTAACACAAGCCTTTGACCTTAGCTGGAGGGGTTAACAAGATTGCTAGTAATGTGGGACTCAATCTCGTTAGTTATCTTTTAATAAAACAAATTGAAAAAAAATATAAATAAATACAAATTACTACATCAAGATTGTATTATCTACTTGCAAGTATACAGTACATTTTGATGTGCTCACAATATAAATTAAACGTCACAATTTTTGGTTACTAGAACTTACAACTTATGTTAAACACTAATAATGACATTGCCTTTTACAAATCGAGCAAACCCAATGATCTTCATTCTTTTCATTACCGGGCATTGCAGTTGTAGTCATAGACGATGTCTTTGTTGCAGGTGCAGTTACTAGCATTACATAAACATGAGATTCAGGTTTTGTTGTAGGCTTTGGCGTTGTGGTCATTGGTGGATTAATTATCGTTGGTACATTAACTACTATTACATGGACATTTGGTTGTGGATCTTCTTTTTTAGTTGTAGGCTTTTCAGTTGTTGTAGTTTTATGTTTAAATAGCCAGCGTTCGTAGCGTGTTTTGTCACTAAAATTCGTTTTAATTGGACGGCTATGTATTGCTTTGGAGCCGGTAGAATAAATCGTTTTAAGGTAATTCAATGATGATGCATCTGAAATACAATAACATTTTAATTAATGGTCTTATAGGAATAGTTAATTTAATACTATGCAATGGTAGTTTAAAAAATATTTTTACCATCTTTCGGCCGGCGATCCCAACAATGCCAAGGGCATTTATGTTAAAACACAGGAACAGTGGGTCGTCAGTATCTAAACAAGAGCATATAATTTTCAAATGAAATTAATTATTTAAGACTTTGTACACTAAATGTACAACGGCAGTACATTATACTAGCTGACCCGCACAACTTCGTCTGCGTAAGTTTTCCCCGTTTTTGCAACACTTCCCACGATTACGATACTGATTGCCTCTGTGGCGCGGTGGGAGTGTGTCCGACTGCTACGCAAGAGGTCTTGGGTTCGATCCCCATCCAGGATAAAACTTTGAGTGATGAGCACTATGGCTTATTCTGTGTCTGGGTGTTATTTATCTATAATATGTATGTATTTAAAATATATAAGTATGTTTATCAGTTGTCAGGTTTCCATAGTACAAGCTCTGCTTAGTTTGGGATCAGATAGCGTTGTGTTAGTTGTCCAAAGAAAATATAATATATTATTATATACTGTTTTTTGGGGCTATTATCTTCTGTGCCCTTAGTTACAATAGGCTGTCAGCCATGTTGAGCTTTGTTATTCAGAAGTCTTCTTCTTAGCGTTTTGACGACAGGCAAAAAGTATGTTCTTAAACTCGGAACCCAGAAGTTGCTTCAAGTTAAACAAAAGCAGATCCCTCTAGGACAAAAACTTCTTACCATTGTGTATGAGAAGCTAAGAATCACAGTCCCTATCATATAATTATGCATACACAGGTATAATAACCGTGTCCCCGCATTCTGTCCCGAGGACGTTGGCAAATAATGAGCTTTTGTTTAACGAAAATTCCAACCTAAATACATTTTAAATTGCTTCACATGTGAGTTTTATGGACACGGGGGATGTTGCATTTTAATCACATTTTTTAGTACCTAGGTTAAAGGATTATGCTTTAAGTAAAATAAGTTCTGAAAAATAGTTACATTTTAACGTCTAATATATATTCGGTAACGTCTAATCACATTATGAAAATATATACATATATTACGGGTCTTAATTGCGTGAATAATTTAAGGTAAGATGCCTTGTTTATTGCCCGACGTTTCGACCGTATATTATAACGGCCGTGGTCCCGGGTAGACTGAGTCTACCCCGTACAAAGTATTTTACCTTAAATGATTTACGCGATTAAGACCCGCAATATATACATTTTCATAATAATATATATAATATGTATAAAAATCGCGAAAGTTTAAAAACAATAATATATATTTATTAAATTTTAATATTTAAAAGGGAAGGAGATCATATGAAGATATATAGGAAATCATATACACAGTTATTTCCAGTCTTAAGAGTATTAAAGAGTAGTTCAGAGCAAAGAGTAAAGAGGATTCGTTATTGCAATAATAATCCCCCCCTCACGTGTAACATCTTCGCGTAACATTATCAATCTATTATATTGTTTTATCTTTACAGCACAAGATAAAGTCATATACCGCGCTAATTATTCTCATACTGATTTCATTAACCATCAGAAAATTTAATTCGTAATGTTTTTGTAATACCAGGATATTATTATCAAAATAAGTCGAAAGAAGTCCGGACCAAGCCGTGGCGGATAGCAAGTTGATAATACTTTCAAAGTAAAAGCCTCACAAGTCCTTTAGCCTTTTTGTTTTACTTCGACGCGTTTAACCGTCTATAGTTGACACTTTACGTTGAGTTTTCCTCAATATAAGAAAGCATTTTCCTTGAGTCGATCCGAGCAGGCATCAGGAAAATTAAAAGGACAGAGGGATTGACAACTCTCAATGAAATACATTAGATGGCCGGGCTTCTGACATATCCGGACAACGACCCATACATATGGGCATGACAAGATCCCTGAATTGACGTGGATTCAATTGAGCCATTCAAGATATATTATTCCTAAGTGTTTCATAAGTCCGATTTATAATGGGTACGCTTTCAAGTATGTGACGTTTTATATAAACTGTACTAATTGAATCAGTGTATAAATTTGAGGGTAAACTGAGCATTTTCTGTGTGTATGTGTGCTCTAAAACACCTTGTTTATTTTATGAAAATATAAATATTATTTAATCATGGTATTTTACCTTAAATTATTCACGCGATTAAGACCCGTAATATATATATTTTCATAATGTGTACAAATCGCGAAAGTTTATCAACCTTGTCTATTGCCCGACGTTCAGTTCAGTTACCCGTGCCCGTGACCACGGCCGTTGCAATACGGTCGAAACGTCTGGCAATAAACAGGGTATTTTACCTTAAATTATTCACGCGATTAAGACCCGTAGTATTTATAATTTTATAATGTGTACAAATCGCGAAAGTTCTTCAACGTCTGTCTACTTGTCGCTAGTTTTCGTTCAGAATTACCCCTGTTACTGAAATCGGTCAGGTAAAACCGAAAGTGATACTTGCGGGACCGTCACCTAGAGCTCCGTCACCCAGAGGTAGTTAGATTATGCTAAGATCCCTTTGTAAAAGGTCATATACATAACAACCTTTTTGAGATAAACCTAAGAGAAGGTCTGCCTCAAAAGATTATATGTTTAACTAGCTGAGCCGCGCAACTTCGTCTGCGTAAATTTTCCCCGTTTTTGTAACATTTTTCTTTGCTGCTCCGCTCCTATGGGTCGTAGCGTGAAGTTATATAGCCTACAGCCTTCCTCAATAAATGGGCTATCCAACAGTAAGATAATTTTTCGATTCGGACCAGCAGTTCCTGAGATTGTCGCGTTCAAACAAACAAACTCTTTAGCTTTATAATATTAGTATAAATGACAAACAAACAAACTCTTTAGCTTTATAATATTAGTATAAATGAGGTGAGATACAAAAGAGGTTTTGAATGATGAATACAATTATGTATTTTAGTTATAGCATCAATAAACACAAGAAATGGTTAAAGTGTGTTTTGGAACGCTTTTGGATTTTTAAGTGATTTCAAAACCTGGATTAAAACACCAGACCAAATCTCGATTCGGCCTATCGATCGATCTCGAATAGCCTGTATTCTGTCACCGATTTAACCCACATATTGTGGTAAACAAAGATTATACGAAACGTTTTGAAATAGCAATGAGTTGTGACGTGTCTGTCACACGCCATTTCACATAACGTATTTGTGTTGAACGTAAATGGCTACGCGGTGTGGGCTGGGACAAAAATGTGACGTTCAATGTGTCACTAGACACTGATAGTGGTATGTATTAACGTTTATAAATATCACTACGTTGGGATAGGTTATGTGTACATAATTTATGATGAACAATCAATACTTACATAAAGCTGAATATATGAAACTAGCTGACCCGCGCAACTTCGTCTGCGTAAATTTTCCCCGTTTTCGCAACATTTCTTATTGCTGCTCCCCTCCTTATTTCTACACTATTTCATGGATGTTATTATACATATAAACCTTCCTCAATCTTCTTCTTCAATCACTCTATCTATAAAAAAACGCATCAAACTCCGTTGCGTAGTTTTAAAGATTTAAGCATACATAGGGATATAGGGACAGAGAAATCGACTTTGTTTTATACTGTGTAGTGATGAAAAACTCAAAAACAGATTTTGAATATTTTTGTCTGTTTAATCCTCGATTCAACAACGGTTACGTGATTGTTTTTTTATATTGATGGTTATAATTTTTAGTGTCAGCTGAACCCAGTCACGCTTCGCTGTAGCTTTTTGGGCCTGAAAGCCTTGCCTTGTCCCTAGTACACCCTACCATGTTTCATCACAATCTAATCAATGGGTTTGAAACGCATTGGGGCAAACATACAGATATTGATTTTTATTTATACCTATAAATCATATAATACATAAAAAAACAGGCAAAGTGTCTGTACACTTCATGTCCTCGCGCATGAAGTACATAAGTACCATCAGACCACCACTTTTTTTTTTGTTTTAATTTTTAATATTTAATATTTATTTATTTATTGTTCTAAAAATCATTATACATTTTACATATCCCAATAATTACATAGAAGATATTTATTATAGCTTTATGAAATGTTGAACGTTGACAGCCGTACTAGTATGAACTGTATTACAGCTGTCAGAAACTAACATAGAATATAACATAGACACTATATTATAATACCAAGCAAAAAAACGGCAAAAACCACGTTTGTTGTATGGAAGCTTCAATATTTATTTTATTCTGTTTTTAGCCTAACTATCACGGTTCATGAGATACAGGCTGGTTACAAACAGTCGGACAGCGGAGTCTTAGTAATAGGGTCCCGATCTATCCTTTAGGTAGGTACGAAAACCTAAAAAAGTAGCAAATACTAGAATAAGTTCTAAATTTGCTTTAAGTTTTAGGCTTGCTTTAGACTATTGTTATTAGGTTGGGTTGATCTAAATAAAGGCCATTATTATTATTATATAATATACTAGCTTATGTCCGCGGCTTCGTACGCGTGGATGCCAGATTGTTACCAAAATATTTTAACGGCAAAGTTTCAAATTAACTTTGTACCACCGTTTTACCATCATTAGGCGGTGAATTTTCAAATATCCTTTCTTAGTGATCCTCTATGTTATAAAAAGAACCCCTGTGCAAAATTTCAGGTTTCTAACTCTTATAGTTTAGGCCCTGCGTTAATATGTCAGTCAGTCAGCTTCTCCTTATATTTAAATAGATAGATAGTTAATTTAAAAGTGAAATATCTTCTGTTTTACTAAATTTCAAGCAGATGAATCGGCTTGCAAATACCAGCTTATTCGTATTTCTCATCCTTGATTCAGCCTTGAGCCAGCCCAGCCTTTTCGATCTGGCATGTCGCTTCATTGTAGAGACTATTGATCCATGGCAGAAATTTATTTAAAAGCGTCATAAATATACTAGAATTATAAGTTTATTCTAGAGAAACTATTTTGAACGAAGTTTGCCAACTTGTTCAGACTATTTGGCCTGTCACTGTCAATACTATTAATTGACAGTGGGCTTACAATCAAGTCTATCGAGTTTAATTGGAATCTACTATTGGGCAAAAGTCAACAAAGAACGCTAAAGTCAATATTATTTGGAAAAAAGCTCCCAACTATGGGATTGACGAATTCAAAGAAAAACTCTTTTTCGTGTGACAATGTTGGATTAAAATCCCCTAACAAATACGTTCACATTTATATAAATTGATGATATTGGAATATTGATAACAATGTTCGGCAATTTTATAGAGGCTTATATGTTTTCATAACGTTGATAAAAAGCCAATCAAAAGTGTTGGTAGAGTATATTATGTGATAGAGTAAGCTTTAACTTTAACTAACGTTTCCATAAATGGGACATAGGCCTTCTTTCTGAAGAAGAGTAACTTAGTAAAGATTGATTAATGTTTATCGATTCCTATTTTTACTTTTGGCTACTTTGAGCAGTGGCATGAGAAAGTGAGCGCTAGTATGGAGGGGTTTTGAACTGTCGACTTACTGTATAACTCCTTCTATTTCCTAGGCTTTTCCGACCAGGGACCTTAATCCCAAAATTGATCAGGAACGTTTCGGTCAAAACGAGCGCTGATCGACGTAGATTTATATTCTGCTATGTAATTCGGTCTTACGTCATCAACATACACTTCATCCCTCCAGTTTTCTTGACGTCTTCTTTTCATCACATTTGTGGTTTTCCATTAGGCCTCTTTTAGGGTTCTATAGTCAAAATGGCAAAACGGAACCCTTAAAGTTTTCCCATGTTCGTCCGTCCTGCCGTCTGTCTGTCCCCAGGCTAGCTCAGAGACCCCTAGTACTAGAAAGCTGTAATTGTGCATGGATATAGGTACATATTATTTACGCCGACAAAATGGTAGAATAAAATCTATTTTTTTTCCACCTACTCCATCGTGTGGGGTGTCGTTGGATAGGTGTTTTAAAAATATCACTTTTTGGTTTAGGGATCCGTTTGTGCAATATTAAGCCTTAAAGTGCATATTTTTGTTAGAGTCAAGTGGCAGAGGGGCTAGAATTTAAATGAAATTAAAAGGGAAAACTATCACAGCTAAGTAAGCTTTACATGTTTACGAGTAACAGCAGACCAAGTGAGAAGTAAGTTGTTAGTAGTATGAAGCAAAAACAACAGAAATCCCACTACTTATATCGCAATATTGTACCGGGTAGCACACCCTACATTGTGCATGGCCCGACATGCACTTGCCCGTTCTTACCTCATGGTCTCCACCTTACATAGATGAAGACCAGAGACAGAGGAATACTACATTTTGGGATTACCGATTGCCATTGCGGCTTTATAGACACAAAAAGGTAATGCCACTTTGAATAATTGCGTGAACTTAACGATCAGTAAATACAATGATTGATGGTAGAACATTATACCCACGCAAAGCTCTTTATAAATGAATCGTAGGCTTATTATTCTCAAGCGTATTTAGGGCGGCTTCTAGGCTAATAAACTTGTACAGAAAATGCTTATATTAAGCAACGGCTTAATCTCTAGAGTCGAAAGGATAACAATATTCTTTGATGCCAAACCAATTGTCCGGACATTTCATACCGACTCCATCTTATCAATTGATATCGGTGCCGGTGACAGCATCGTGACATTTCTATCTATTATTTGATCTTTACAGATGAGTTTTTAATGAAAATATTTTGTGAGAAACAGCCGAGTGTTTGCCTACAAATTTCTGAGTGCCAAAGGCTATATTACGTAAAATCACGAATGAGAAACACGATTTCGTTGAATAATTTTCTTCAGCTTTCAGCTTCTAAAACTAGTTTACGTCCCACTTGTATTTGAAAGTCACGTTTGCTACCAACTTTCCTCAATGTTCCCATAATAATGAAAGGTCAGATTGACCTTCCCGGCTACTTGATTTTATTTCCACTGCCTCCCCTATAATATGATATAACTTCAAGTCGTTAACTTTTATATTGCGAGCCATAGTTTTTATGGCTGAAATAGGAGCTTATATTTCTTATAATCGTTGGATTCTTTTCTTAAGTATGTTCTGAATGGTTGTGTTTTTCTTTCCGTTGTTTTATTTCAGCGGCCATCTTAGAAGGATGGTTGTGTTTGTATTATGTAGCGTTACCTCAATAAAGAAATATATTTTTTAATGTTGAACAATGTTTACTCGAGAAAAACTTAAGTTTTAAGTAAGTACCTGGATAATATTATATCGTACAAG
Source organism: Herminia tarsipennalis (assembly GCA_945859575.2). Taxonomy (NCBI): domain Eukaryota; kingdom Metazoa; phylum Arthropoda; class Insecta; order Lepidoptera; family Erebidae; genus Herminia; species Herminia tarsipennalis. The sequence continues at coordinate 8,154,150 of OX243846.2, forward strand.
ACACCAAATATTAAGAATCTAATAACTTATATTATTATAATTATAAACCGGAGAGATTGTTTGTATGTTTGTTTGAACGCGATAATCTCAGGAAATATTAGTTCGAATAAAAAAAAATAGTGTTAGATAGCCCATTTATCGAGGAAGGTATTAGGCTATATAACATCACGCTATGACCAATAGAAGCGGAGCATCAATGAAAAATGTTGTAAAAATTGGGAAAACTGACGCAGACGAAGTTGCGTGGGTCAGTAATAATAATTAATTGATAGTGATGATTATTTGTATACCCGTGTTACAGGCCACTCCACAGTTAACCTAGTATGTATGTATTTTATTTTTTTTTTATTATCATCTATGAGTGCAGATTCACATTAACATGCAATAACAATATGAAACAAAATATATGTTGTGATGTGCGTGTGCACGCGCGTGCGAGTGTGTGTGTGTGTGTGTGTGTGTGTGTGCGTGTGTCTCTATGATTTGACGATCAGTAAATCTACTGTTAGATGATAATCCAGTGTTTTAAGCCAGGTGGATATAGTTGATTTGCATATGAGAGAGGCTTGTATGATGAGTTCTTGTTTCACATACTTTACCCCTTTTACGGTTGTCCTTATTTAGATTGGGGTCATATACTATTTCTGAGTGTTTTCTAATAATAACCGATAGAACAAAGAATTCTCGTACAGTAAGAACATCCCAGATTTTGTTTAAAAGAGTGATTCGATAGCGGAAAGGCAGACCAGCTCCTACCTTCAGAATAGCTCTTTGAGCTCTTTCAACTTCCAGAAGGTGAGTTTTATAGGTGCCTCCCCATGAAGTGATGCAGTATGTCACTATTGATTGGCAAAGGGCATAGTATACCATTTTCATGGTATGTAGGTCTGTCTAAGTATCTTGAAAATATAAGTCAATTTGCAAAGTCTGTTAACAAGCACACTGATGTGGAGTGTTAAAGAAAAATAGCGAGCGAAGCTCGGTCATTCAGGTACTAGTAATAAAGCGCCGTAAATATACGCTAAGAAAATAATTTTCAGCACTCATTCTGGGCAGTCAGACGAAAATCACAACACTAGGAAATCTTCAGTCATATAATTTAATAACTTGCATATAAAAATATCTCTAAGTTGAACTCCAAGAATACATTCTTGTACGTATCCAGCAAACGGTAGGGTGGTATCTATTCTTAGTGAACACCCTATGCCATGACCACAACCTTTTGTCGCCTCTTATATCTATCCGATTTAAAAAGGTGTTCTATTCTTAGTCAGCTCCCTGCAGTGACATAAATATATTTTCCGACCGACGAACTCTGTTAACAAATAGGTTTATATTTATGATCGATGGAAGTATAATTTGTTATCACAGTCAGTAAACAGTGTATTGTAAAGAAAACTTTACAATACACTGTTTACTGACTGTCAAAACATTACCAACATAAAAATGTTGGTAATGTTTTTGGAAGGTAGTCCGGGACTTAGTTTTTGTTTACAGGCCGAGAGGCTAGACGGAAAAAAGTGTTACATTTTGACATCGATCAAAAATATATTATTTATGATTATGTGAAGCTAAAATAAGGAGGTTAAGTTATATTGATTGTTTGTATTTTTGTAAAAGGTAATGTTTATTTTACCTACGTCGAACAGCAGTCGGCAGTGTTGTATATATATATATTAATGTGTAAAAAACCTTCATTTGAAATAGAACATTTTTTTTAAATGGAATTAGTACAAAATTTAGTTACTTCTCATTTAATCAGTTGTTACTCGTAAACTTGTAAAGACTTCTTAGCTGTGATTGTTTTCCTTTTAATTTCAGTATATACTACAATTTTGAATTTTATCACATACTCAACATCAACCATTTAGCTGGCAGGGCAGGGGAGGGACGGGACACTTGACTCTAACAAAAATTTGCAGTTTAAATCTTAATATCTCCTAATATTTCACAAACGGATCCTAATATCTAAAAATGGTCATCCTAACCCCTAAACGTTTTTAAAAGACATCAAACGATACCTCTTACGATGGGGTAGTTAAGAAAAAATCACGCCCCACTTTACTTAAAGAGGAGTTACCCTAAAAATTTTTTTTTATGATTTTTTCTTTTACTTTTCGGCATAAGTAATATGTGTATACATGCTGAAAAATGACAGCATTTTAGCACTAACAGTCTCTGAGCAAAGTTGCGGACGGACGGAGGGATGGACATGACGAAACTATAAGGGTTCCGTTTTGCCATTTTGGCTATGGAACCCTAAAAACGACAGAAAACCCACTTCTAAAGCCACAATATTTGGATGGGAGTCTACGGAACCCTACATTGTGTGTGGCCCGAAATGCACTTGCCTGGTGTTTTTTTAGGATTCCGTAGCCAAAATGGCAAAAGCCCTTGTAGTTTCGTTATGTCCGTCCGTCTGTCTGTCTGTCCTGAATGAATTTTGATTAAATTTGATGACAAGGTATATTTTAGTAGTCGCTACTTAGTTTAATAGCTAAATAATAATAACAATAACAGGGACGGCAACAACAAGCTCCAACAGAAGCCGGTTTTTTTTAGCAAACATTAACGTGTTGCACATTATTATCAGCACGTGGATGACCGTACTTGGCTCGGTATTTTTATTTTTAAACAACGTTTTTTAAAAATGAAACCTTGCTAGATCGATTTATCACTTCCGAAATAAACGTCATTTTGCTGAATAATTGCGCCCTTGTCAAAATATTTAAAAAAAATCAGAAAAGTAGCGCTTGACAAATACTTTAAACTAAAATGATTTCGGACATGATCGTATATTCCGTCATTGAGTTATTGCCAAAAAACTAAGCTTCTCAATAAAAGGGCGTAAGTGCCATGAACATACGCTCTTCTGCTAGTGCAATTATACAAATCGGATTATTTCATACGATGTCGGACCATGCTCAGTTGCAATTATGAAACAAGAAAATAAATACTTCGACTGAGTATACAAGAATGAGAGCAAGTCTTAAAACATTCCTAAACATACTTCCTGATTCAAGTTTTTCAATTATTCAAAGGCTATAAACTAACGTTTCTACATACTTTATGTCTGTGCTTTCAATGTTTGTAAACTCCCAAGTGACACAAGGATTATTTCCTACTGCTGAACTTGTTTTATGTAGAAAAAGGCAGTAATGGGGCCTTCCTTCCTCCTTCGCTACCCTTGGGAAAAGTAACCATGAGGAAACGAGATCAAGAAATCAAATCGCACACCATAAGTAGTAGAAAATTAATTTATTATGAAAATGTTATTGTCAAAAATGGCCTATCTTAAAATATAATATCTTAATAGTCTTCATAATAATATATATTACTAGCTTTTGCCCGCGGTTGCGCCTGTGTAGATGTTAGTTACCGTGAAAAAGGGTTTTTCATATAAACTGGCGGCTTTAGTGGCTTTTTTCAATATTGACTATAATATATATAAACGAGCAATTCTTATATAATACGCCTTCTCGAAAAGTGTTCTTACGATTTTGATAAAATATACCTATAGATAAATTTCATAAATAAAGATTTGCTTTCTAAGCCTGTAAAATGACAGAAACATGACAACTCTTCAAATTTATTAATATCCAGTCGTTTAATTGAACTTAATATTGTGCCTCCGACTGAATGATATTCAATTTGAAGGGTATCTTATTTCTGTGATTTTGCAGGCGGGTTTTTTTAGTGTTTCAATTTATTTTGTAGTTATTTTGTAAGATAATTAACATAACAAGGTGATATAATAAGAACAATTTTTTTCATTTTTAATTATTTGTCACTCCAAACTTTTTTCAAACATAAAGATTATATATATTTTCAAACTCGCCTCTAAACGATTTCATACCCCACTCGATTTTTTTTTCTAAGGCCGCACATTAACCGCATAAAATCCGCCTTTAAGACTTTTTAAGAATGTTATGTATCTCATGATGAATCGAATGAGGTATCATTTATTAAACTCGGTTTAACCGTTGAGGAGTTATGAGCGGACATTGGACCATCGGAAGGAATACATACATACGCGTCAAACACATAACCCTCCTCCGCAGTAAGATAAAAAAGTAACCGCGAGTTAAATTTTATGATTTGATTTTTTATTTAGTATTGTATCTATTCTGGGAATCTAGAAACAGTGAAGCTTGGTTAATCGAACTAGTTTAATAATTCTCATCTACATTGAATTAATTAATTTCCGTTTACTTATTAGCATAAATATACAAATGGCAAGATTTTAAAATACTAAAAAAAATAGTAAATGCTTTCTAAAAATTTCAAAACATAAAGTAAGCTATTATTTACGTTTAAAAATGACTATGGCAATATGGTAAGATTTCAAAATAGAAAAAGCTTTCTAAAAAAATCAAAACATAAAGTAAGCCATTATTAACGTTTAAAAATAACTATGGCAATATGGTAAGATTTCAAAATAGTAAAAAGCGTTCTAATAATTACAAAACACAAAGTAAACAGTTATTGACGTTTAAAAATAACTCTAACTATTTTTTGTTCAACAAAACCGTAAACAAAGTTAAGTTGGCACACTGAGATACCATCGCTGGGTATTACAAATTTCGTATTTTAACATTCCAGAAATGTGTCTGAAAACGGTTACCAGCAATTTCCAACAAACGTTCTGCTTGATTAATTAACTTATTCAGACGTTTTCAACTGTATTCTTGTTTTGTTTCAGACAGCTAAATTTAGCATTTCAGCGTAATATCTTTCCAGCACTACTACTTACTTTAGTTGGAAAATTGCGAGATGAATTCATTTGTAGTAACTTATAGTTGTTTATGTAATGCGATTGAAAACTTCTTTTGAGTAATTATCCATTCATTTGTGTGGCAATAATAATAATAATAAATGAATCTTTATTTACTTATGAGGCAAAGTACTACACTTGTGAAAAGTCGATGCCTGTTCGCAAACAATAGGTAAAGCCGGGGAAAAGTACCAATGTTTACAATTTTTCTTTGTTTATAAACTGTATATGCAGGTAAGGTGCTGCCACTATTATATTATACACTATATTAGAGGAGTGATGCAAAAACAAGAGAAAAATAAATATTAAAAGAAGAATACATGACATTGGATATATAAACCTCAATGGGTACAATATAGTTAAAGCATCCACTTACAATGTAAGAACTGTATGTACTTAAATATTGCCAAATTACAGCTAATTAATAAAAGTATAAATGTTTTGCAAAAGAAAGACACTAATGGCATTTCAAGATCTATGGTTATTAACTCGAGGTTCACCCATTTCACCATCCTGTGGTATACATACCTAACGAGATGCGCGCGCATTATACGAGTATGCTGCTCAAAAATGTCTCTGTCTATTTGTTTGTTCTGTGGCTAGGTGTAACATCTTTGTATCTATTAATGGTATGGATACAAATTTCCCCGCAATAGAGATTTTGAATTTTTTGAATCAAAAAGAAAGGAAAATTAGCATTAAACGTTGAAAAAGTATTTTCTTGACTTGTTTTTCAAGGGCTAGGTAAAGTAACAAATTATTAACCAACCACTTTACAAATAATCGCACGCCTTCGTACTACGAAGAGCACGTACAATATGGTAGCGGTATGGGAACTCAGTCCCTTTAAATTTTCAAACAAATAGTTACCCTTTTGGGTTATGAAACTCGGGTGATGGTCTCGGGAAAATTGTGAAAAGGTTTTTGACTCAGAACTTTTTATTTAATACTATATGACGGCAAAATCGAATTAACACAACACCAAAGCGGGATTACGTAACATTCCTTTGCCGATTAAGGCATTGAGTTACACTCAAATATTCATGCGATTAATACCCGTAGTGTATATAACTTTATAATGTGTAGGTACAAATCGCGAAAATTTATCAACATTTATATTAGCTATTTAATTGTCCGCGTCTGTGACTACTTGTATTTTAATGATCGTAATCATTCATTTAAATATATATAAACGAACTAAAGCAAGCTTTAGAATCGGCCGAGTATTTTCACAGATTAACTTTATAAAACCAACCATAACAAATTAAATCAAACCATAAATTTGTAAAATAAAAAAATCAAATGAAACTCAGCGACGGTGGCAAAATGTCATAAAAAAACAAATCATTATAATATTAAAAATTAAATAGTTTAGGTACCTACCTATTAAAACTTGGCAACCAAACTTTAAGACAGAGAACAATGAGATTAGAGGAAAAATAAAAACAAAGGTTTCCAAGTTTTTACTCGACACATAATATGAAAAAAACTTTACAACACAAATGACAGACACAATTCAATTGACATCACAGTCCAAAAGGCGCCAAGCACGAAAATAACGAAGCCAACTCGCCCAAAACAACTTCGTTTCTGTTAATTTAACTTCAATCTGTTTTTACAAAGCCAGTTAAGCATTAATACCTTTGCTGTTAATATCATTTACAGTTTAACTTCTTTGAGAAAGATGTTAATAGATCACAGATGATACTGTTAAAGTTTCGAGTTTTATAATTAATTAAAACGAAACGGCATTAAACGCTATAATGTTTATTAAGTAATTATTCACCTGGGTTGCTTGTTGTGTTGTTCTGGTGTTCGACATTCTCGTGGCAATTAATCAGATTAAACCACATTTAAAATTAAATATGCATGTCGCTGGTGTATGCACGTACTAAGACAATTTTATATAGGTATATTAATTAACATTTTTATACCGTGTAATAGAAATATGTAGTCAAATTTCAGTAGCATCATAATGCTAGTTTAGCAGAAGTATTACCGCTATTATAACAAATTTCAACATCGGACAGAATAGTTATAACATGTGTATCGCAGATCCTGTGGGGATAAATCTAATTGCGTCAGTATAGCATTTGTATATTTTTTTAATGGTTAGGGGGCAAGGCGTACTTATTTTATTCTGAAAAATATGTGTGATAGTTTTGTTATCATTATGTAGGTATATTTTTAAAAGACGGTATGGAATATTAAGGACACAACTGTTCAGGGTATATAATAAAATTGCATCTTTGTGATTAATCTAAACGTTCCACATAGTTAAAACTTTACTAAATATTTTGCTGAATCCTCACGCGTATTGGTCATAGCAGTAAATGCAACATTGGACATTAGACCGCTGCATGACATTCGTGATAATAACTACCCACACAGCCCGTGGCAATCTATGCTGTTGCCTCCAGCAATTGCCACGCGTTCGAGCAAGCTCGTTATCAAACAGTAATCTTATTACTACACAGGAATGTGCATAACACTGTTTAAGGCGATGATTTCCAAACGCTGTAGTTTCAACGCATCCCGATTGCATTGATTGAGGAATAAGGGCGCCGTATTTGTGGATATTATGAATTCAAAAGCATGAACTTTTAATAATTAATAACCCATGGGTCTTTATGCGCGATGCATTTCTAAGCACAGCTCTATATAAACCATTATGACAAGATTTTGACAGTTAGAAGCGCGGGCTTGCCGCCAAATCGAAAAAAAACATAGTAATAAGGACCCCGGCAACAGAAATTGCATAAAAATCTAACAACATTTGTTTTATTAGATTATAACTCCAACGACTACGAAGGACCTTTTAGACCAGGTACGTTAGGTCTAGATCCATTATTAAAATCTATCGTGTATCGAGTCAATTTTAATTGGCAGGATCAAAGCGTGTACATTTTTTTTCAGAATTCATATTCGTGTTGAATTCAAATAAGACAAATTTGAAAACATCTTCAACCTGGATATACTCGCTTTAACGATGTTTACTATTCGCACGACTCCCTTTACCGTATTCCTCACACTCATTAGGATATATGGAGTAAGCAACCCAACGAAAGAGTAATTATTTGTTCAGAACAACGTGTAAATTTAGCCGGCAATATTCGATCGTATGAGTGCGAGTATTGGTAAACTGGTTCCCCGCAGATCTCCAAGGAAAACGGTGCGGTTAATTGTGTAAATTTTAACATAATTCACGACCTCCACTAATTAAGAACACGGCCAAGTTTGTAAACATTATACTCGGGAACTAATTTGTCGCCTACGATAGCGTGATGACGCGAGACTTGTAATTTGATTATAGAGGCCCGTCTGGTTGCCTGTCACACTGTACCGTAACTTTGCTGTTAAATTTAATTTGTCAAACAAGAGTGAGTCCTACATTATTATTTTAGGTTTGATTTTTTAGTACCTACGTCTGAAGTAAGCTCGACCTTTGAGGTCTCTGTACTCTGATGTCTAGACGCTTTATTTTAGACTGCTGTGTGACTACTTTAATACTGATTTTGTTATAACTTTGTGGTGAGTTATGTGCGCTTTGAAAAATTATTTGTTTGAGAAATGAATGCTGTCGGGCTTTATTCGCTGTGAAATTGAATTTATTTTAAAAGCACCAAATATAATATTTTATGTTTGAAATGTGTCTATATTTTTAAAATAAATATTTAAAAATGTGAATAGTTAAGTTTCGAAATAAATAATAGATAATATAATTTGCAGTATCTATTACGATCACCCAGATTTATTGTTAAGTAACTGATTTTTTAACAGAGTTTTTGCTCAACGGATGTAATCAGTTCAGGTTGTTGGTATATTACTAGGACTACGATAATAAATATGATATTATGGTGAACGTTAGGTTCCATGAACTTATCCTTTATACACCGAAGTAGGTACCAATTATTTGTTCCGTAGCCAAAATGGTAAAAACAGGACCCTTATAGTTTCATCATGTCCGACCGTCTGTCTGTCCGTCCGAATGTCATAGGCATTTTTCTCAAAAACCACAAATCATTTATAATGAATTAGAGTATACTTGTTTGATGCCGCTACTCAGTTCGACAGTTAAATAAAAATATTTTTAGAGTTACTTGTTGTTACGTTACTCCATACATGTAACTTAAGCAGATTTTTTTTTCAGCTAACATCTACGCGTACCACATAATTCGACAGGTCTTTTATAAACATTTTAAGGTTTTTTTTTATTAAGTTTATATTTTTGAATATAAAAAAAATGATCGGATATACTGTTTAAGTTATTGCCGAAAAATTGCGCTTCTCAACAAAACGAGGTATGGCACTTCCATGAAGATACGCCCTTTTTGATGGTGCATTTTTCAGATAGTGTTTTTTATATGTAGTGCATTTCGTTGTAGTAATAGCTGCGAAACCTTACACTGAGCATGGTCTGACTTGCCCGGTTTTTTTTGCATAATAATACTCTCTAAGAATTCGAAACCGTAGTCAGTTTTTTTAAATTTTCTTTGTAATATAAGTATTATTGATTTTAACTTAAGTAATTCGAGATCAGTAAATTCATATTTATTTTAATTTTCTTGAGCAAATTTTAAGTTTATTGCTCCTTGTAACATCTAAAATATTTAATTATACTTCAAATAGGGCTTAAATAAGTCAACTAAGTGGTTTTGTAATATTTCAGACAAATAACTAAAACCTTACAACAAGGCCAAGCTTAGTCCTTACTTATTAAGTTTCGATATTTACTTTATTAATGTGTTTTTGTATAGATTTGACATTGTTTCAAATGTATATTCAATTAAGTAATTATACTATAAGGAAAACATATAATTAGTAAAATCTTCACACTTCATACACTTCTATTCCATGCCTAAATCGCTAAACGGACTTTAAATATTATTTCACCAATAGAATGCTACATTATCAGCGAGTAACATAAAACTGTATTTTTGTTTAATTAGAGATCTCTACAAAAATTACAATAATGTAACCCAAGGTATCAAAAATTTGCCTATAAAAGGCTTTATTTGACGTGCGCTGCCATTCGCCAGAAGTGTTCGCACCATCACACTAATATAAAGTTTATGAGTGTGTATGTTTGTTACTTCTTCACGTCTAAACGGCTGGAGTGATTTTAATAAAATTTGGTATGGAGTTAGCTGACATCCTGGATTAACACATAGGCTTATAAACCGCGGGTCACAGCTAGTTACATATAAATACGAAAAACATAGGATATTTTTATCGCTATAACCGACAACGCAGGCGGAGCCACGGGCAAAAGCTAGTTTGTTATAAAATAGTATCATCGATCGGAATATTATGTAAAGGTCGATAAATATTCACTCAATTAAGACATTTTATAACGGAATATGTGTAGTTTCAAAGTGACAAAAAAAGTCTTGTAATGTTCCCATTGCTGGGAAAATCCACGAAGAACGAAAGGTTTTTGGTTACAGAACACACGAATTTCTTCAACATTTTTTCTATCGATTTGTCAATATATTTCGGTGTAACAGTCAGTTTCATAGTATAAATATGTGCAGTTTCAGAATTATATTGATGACAAAAAAAGTCTTATAACGTTACCATTGCTGGGAAAATCTCTAAACGCGGTACGCGCTGTAATCCACAGAACAAAAGCTGTAATCTACCATACTGTCTGTGAATGTCCTGAAAGTTTTGGTTTTAGAACATACGAGTTTCTTCAAGATTCCCTTTGTCGATTTGTTAACATAGTTCGGTGTAACATCCAACTTTATGGCATAGACAGTTTATTGTTTTAAGTGACGACAACAGTAACAGACATTACGTTAAACCGTTACCGATTAGAATGCATGACGGAGCTCACAATTGTCGAAATTCTGCGTTAATAGGAACGTAAATCGTCACTCAATCACCGGAGGAAATTATTTGTGAAGCGTTGTTACGCTCCGGCATACGCTTCCGTAATGATTTGATTTGTTATTTCTCGATGCCTTTGTATTCAAGGTTTGTTATTTGAGTCGTGAATAGTGTAAATGAAGAGTGTATTATCATATACTATGGGTTTTATCACATGAAACTGTAAGTACAATGAAAAGTCATATAATGTAGTAGAAAATTTTTCAAACATTTCTCGTCGCTTCTCCGCTCCTGTTAGTCGTAGCGATGTTATATAGCCTATAGCCTTCCTCGATAAAGGGGCTATCCAACAAAAAAATATTTTTTCAAATCGGACCAGTAGTTCCTGAGATTAGCGCGTTTAAACAAACAAACAAACAAACAAAGCAAACAAACAAACAAACAAACTCTTCCGCTTTATAATATTAGTATAGATAAGAACATTGGTCATATTCAAGAGTCCCTATTTTGCAGTACCTACCAATTACAATATTTACTAGGCACTGCTAAAATGGGAGAAAGGGTAATAAAGAAAATCTTTCCAACCAACAATTTTGATGAAACGTATCAAGTAATTACAGTCAGCAACTTAAATAACTTGATACTTCCAAAACTTGAAATCACAACATGAAAAATATAGTCATCGGTAAACAATCATAATACCTAATGATAGTCACCGTGTTTTTTTTAAAGACGACTTCCGCATTAATTTATAATCCCTGTGTCGCGGGGTACTTTACAAACATAGAAGTCACGGACACAAAGTACACCAAGACACGGAACAACTATTTGTGGATCACACTAAGTGGTGTTCCGTGTGGGAATCGAACCCGACCTCTTGCGTAGCAGTCGGATACCAATTTATATAACCATTTTTTTAGCTTTAAACTGTTAATGCTATATTGCCGAATGTTTTGATGTACATATTTAATTTCTCGTCCTGAACCTTAAGGATGACTAAACTATATGTATAAAAAACTTTAGATATACATGATTTGAAGTAAGTTTTGGCAACTCCTGTTGGCTCTGTGCCATTTTCATCTAGTTTTCGCGTACATGGGTGAATAATCATTCACCTGAATAAAGTTTGGCATGGTTTGGCATAGAACAGTGAACAGGCAGCGTGGTTCAGTGATTATGGAAGATTCGTTGTTGGAAAACTTTTAAATTGTATAGGCTTGGTGATGCTCGATTGTCAAGCGCGACTTCATCTGAGTGGATCATAAAGCCCAAGAATTCGACTTCTAGACGGCGTATCGAGATAACATATAGGTACTAGATATTAAGTTAGACCTGGTTTTATCTACTAATATTATAAATGTGAAAGGAACTGTGTCTGTCGCTCAGTCTGTTATCTTTTCACGTTTAAACAGCTGTACCAATTTAAATTAAATTTTGTATAGAGATAGTTTATTTATTTATATATACTCCACTTAAACATAAAATCAGCTTACACAAAAAATTGTTGCGTGTACTCCTTTAATTAAAAGAGACCACAGCGTCCAAACAATAATCTTGGGTACGTAAACTACAAAATAAAATAAAACTAAAATATGAATATTATGAGTAAACAATTAAATCAACTTAACCTAGATTTATGAATAAATAAAACTATTTAGATAAACTTACAACAAAATCAACTAATTATACATAGATAACATCTTTTAAAGATCTATAGAATTTTAAAATTGAAACATTGAGATGTTTCCAAGGCAGGACATAGGATAAGTTTTTATCGCGATAACTCATATCTACGCGGACGGAGCCGCAAGCTAAAGCTAACAATAAACCGTATTTATTTATTAAATGTGAAGTGAAGTTCATTTTTCTTTCAGCTCAATTTCTGCTACTTCCAACGGAAAGTAACTGCAAATTGAATTAAAACCCCGTGGACATTAGTCCTCAGGGCTTAAAAAATTAAAAACTCATACTTATAAGAACTGAAAATAATGAAATAGTATAAGCACTATTTTGGGTATATTCAATTTGTAAAAAATATTTAAAATACATGACGCATAATAATACATTACAAACTAATCAGGACATCTTATTCAATAACCATTCTATTCAGTTATCAAAACTATACTCTGTCTCAAAGCAATATCACAAATAACGCCGTAAACCCTCTTCCCAGTAGTCTTTGATATTTCCTATCGCTTTTACAACTGGTAGCTTTAGGCAATCTCGTGGAATCGACCAATGAAATACAAACAAAGGGTTGAATAAGAAGAAAATAAATATAAATATAGCGACGGTATTCATAGTCAGGATCATCTAAAGGAATCATTTTCCTTTTGTAACTGTTGAGTCGTTTTGAAATCCTCGTGATGAAATACATACCAATATGATACATGTAAAGCTTACAAAAGCGATATATGTATGGTACAATACAGAAGAAAATTCTTTAGAGTTTTTTTTGCTGATTCGTTATACCTTTTGAACTCAATTGTGCGAATTCGGTTTGGAAGTGCTGTTTGGAAATGGAGTGTGTAGGATAAAATGTTGGCAAAGAGTTTGTTTTATATGTGTTCACCTTGAATGTATTCTTACGTTTGGAAATGTAAATATGTTACCTATTCTTGCAAAATACGCTTTAGTTACTTTTGAATATGGTGGCTTATGTACAGGTTTTCATTGAGAAATAATGTTTCGTGTACACAATTGCTGATAAGTCATGTGTGGGGATGGTAGATGTTTAAAAAAATAAAGTTTCCGAGATTTTGACGTCGTCCATTTTAGATAGAAGTAATTTGCTACTCATATTAACTGATGCAGATGATGATAATGATGAATAATAATAATAATTTACTTATCAAAAAACATTGAACGTAATTAAACAAAATATACACAGTTACAAAAATTTTAAAACATTTGATGCAAAGTATGAAAAATCGAAACTCCTCACACTAGGCTAAGCCTGTCCTGCAGGGAGTTTAGATGTACAGTACTGTATTTTTATGTTTCTTAGATTGTTACTCAATAGAGGGCTTTGAATGTTCATTTGATTGACTTAGATACTTTGAAGATGGAATAAATAGTTAGTATGTACGCTGACATAATGTTTCTATAGCTATGACTATTGGTCAATAGTCATAGGTATAGAAACATTTTGAATTTAAATCTTTTAAAATTATGGTGTTAATAAATTAAAATAAATAAAAATGTTTATTTCTTTTTCTACATTTGGGTACATTACATTACATTTGGAGTTTCCATTTAAGCCATATAATGCTTGTAAGAGGAGGCTCCGCTCTTCCGAGTTATTTACAGGATTAGCGTGTTCGAAGCTAAACATTTTTATTAGATTTTTAATAACATGCAGTGATAACATGCAGTAACAAGAATATAAAATAAAAAGTAACATACACAGACAAAGTTTCATATTTACAAGTAATGAACCTGGGCGCGTACAAACATTTTTTATGGTTGATTGACGATTGTATGTATGTGTGAGAGTGTGGGTGTGTTGGTAGGTGTGTGAGTGTTAATATAATTATGATTGTTCAATAATATGTTTGAATATTATACAATATGACAGTATTTATACGATTTAAAACTAAGTGAATCATAAAAGATTTAAGTAAAATTAATTTAAAGTATCAACTAGAAGTGTATATAATCATAGTCTCTATCTAGTAATAAGTTATCTTGTTAAATCAGTACACTGTGCTAGCTACTGGCTTTAACGAGTGAACCCAGGCTTCCTAACTTCTAACGAAGCCTGCAAACTGAACAACTAGTCTTGCCGCACGCTAACTTTGAAGTGTCATGACAAACTGTGTTAGGTATGTGCCTTGACAGCATTCGTACCTTCTAAAATGATGAATACATATTAAGTGTTTAGAGGAAAAAATCGTCTGAGGCGGGACTTGAACCCGTTGCCAACTCCGGCACTGGGATATGTCCGCCAAAGTCGAATTTATCCTCCATATCCATAATGTTATAAAGCTGAAGAGTGTGTTGAATAGCCCATTTATTGAGGAAGGCTATAGGCTATGTATCATTACGCTACAAGCAGTAGGAGCGGAGCAGCAATGAAACTGTAACGTAGCCGAAGTTGCGTGGGTCAGCTAGCATTCAATATGTTTGTATAACAATTGCTATAAAATTACGAATAGTAAAATTATGAATGCTTCGATAATTTATCTCTTTGGGTACGAGCGTGTCATTTATTTTAAAACCGTCAAAATAACTGAGATTGCTAATAATATGGGACTTATTGACCACTCCTGTTTTAATTTATTTCTATATTGCTAGTGATTACTGTTAATCGATTACAGCGCGCTGCATTCGGCTGGTCGCATATCCTACATTGCCTTGGAAGCTGACTGAAGTGCGGCTGAGCACATAAGAGCGGCGCGTCGCATGCTACCATATCAACAATACCAAGAGGATAGAAAGTGCCTAGAGTCTTGAGATGTCGAACAAAGTGGTGTGAAGTGGACAGTAATTCCATGTCCGTGAACGATGACTAGGTATTTGTACTCACAAAAGCCTTCATACGCCTGTACTCTCAATATTTTATGGTCATGCGGTTAGCCACACGCGGTGTGCCACACCCCAGCTAGCCGCAAGTACGCGTTAGCTCTAAAACTAACACAATCTTTGTTATGTACCTACAGAAGAAACGCACATAAGTCATTGAACAACTGTCGCTCTGTAATCGCCTTTACAACTTTTTCAGTAATATTTCAACGTATCTGTAAACAAAATTATCACAAACCGCACAAAAATAAAATATTCAAGCGTAACTTCTCAAAACTTTCAACTTGGATTAATTATTTACACCAAAACGTCTTGATTTCCCCAGTCAGAGCCTAAGTAAAATGCGTGGTAACAAAACAAAATCTCTACTGTTATAAATTTCTCGTCCTTTAGCAACAACCACAGAGGGACATGAATAAATGAATGGGCCATTTACACTCGTGCATAGCTTTTTATTTGAAGCTTGAAATGTGTATCGGGGAGACAATGACTCGGGATCCGCTTTATATATCGATGAGGGAAAAAAGTTAATGGATGAGGTTGTATTAGTAAGGCTATATATAGTGTAGGTTGAATGAGAGGTAGTGCTTAATGTTATTTACTGAGTACTGCCTAGGGTAATTAATGAGTACAACATTAACCTGGTGGTTAGGTTTCTGGTTGCAATAGTGCAGGATGCTTTGTTTGGAATCTCATGGACATGAGTGTTCTATCATTAAATGTTTAACAGTAGAATTTTGTCGAATCGCTGTCTCAATCTCCTAAACTACGCAAACCGATTTTAATGCCGTTTTCACTAGATATTTAATACATGCATATTAAGTAATATTGGTCTTCTAACCGAAGTCGGTTGCAGCGGCCAATCTTATTAGAGACTAGTCAACTACACAAGAGATATTAGAGTGCACAAGTGTACCTATGCGCAGATACAAGTGCACTCTTATAGTTCAATGGGACGGAAATCCGACACGACCGGAGAGACATTAGGCGCAGGATCGACAGCTTAACGTGCTCTCCGAGGCACGGAGGGGTGTCACAATGTTTGAAAACGGTCACCCATCTATGGACCGATGGTTATATTAAGTATATATATGGTGAAAAAATTCCATGCCAAGCCGGGGCGAGCCGCTAGTATAGAAAAAAATATGAGAATGATTGAAAGAGATGAATAGCCCTCCAAAGGTCAGATTATTTGACTTCAACTACTCTTAGTGTAGACGCAATTTAGATACGACCTTCATGTTTAAAAGTACAAAAAAGGATAGTTATCTAAAAGCAATAATAGCGTGAAAGGTATATAACCTTCTAAAGAGGTTCAATAGCTGACAATAAAACCGTTTTTGGGTATCAATTCTCGCAAGGCGGGGCCTCTACCCTAGTAACATAGAGCGCCTTTATCTGAATGAGAAACGTCGATATATTTATTTTATTGTCCAACGCAGACTGTAAGGCTTCCCTGATAAGTTACGAGTAGGCTTTGATGAATACATAAGTGAGTAAAGTATGTTGAATCGTAAAATTATTTGAGGAACGAAATACTACGAAGGGAAAGCTATTTGTATAATGAAGATTGTGGCACTGGCGTTTTGTTTGTGATGTATTTTGTTTATTAACGGGTTTCAAACAATGTAGTTCTTTATTTATGTGTGAATATATGTTCGTGGTTTTCTCAAAACCTAATGATCCCATTTGAACGAGTTTTCGCTATTAGGCGATATACGTTGTTCTAGAATATTAAATAACAGAGTTATTGACTTAATCATAGGAATATCTCTTTATTTCATACATATAAACGGTTGACTTAACAGTTTGGTTGTTTAGCCTAGTAATTTAATGTATTAAATTGAGTGTTTTGTTTTCTTTTACAAATTGGAAACAACCTGTCGAAGAACAAGGCAAAACAATACATAACTAAATCAACAATTAATAACTAAAATCTAGTTTAACTACCCAATTACTTTACTAAATCGGCACTCTATGCAATATTAATAGTATATTAGTTTTTTGAACAACTTTGCGACCCTAGAACTAGTTCTAGAAAAAAGGTATAGATTTATTCGTCTGTTAGAATCCACAATTTTCATTTGATCGTTTGAGATGAAGATACTTCTATTTTTCATATTTATATATCGGATGTATTGATAGTCACACTGGTTTCCTTTGACTGCCAGGATAGAAATAAGCTTCAATACTAACATAGTACAACATAAATTACGGCTTCAGAATTCGTAGCTACGAATACTAATTTCTGAAGTTGCAATACTGGAAACCAATAGATTTCGTAGCACAGCTACGAATTGCTACGTAACATCTACGATTATAACACGAACTCGTAGCATCTCATTAAACCTCTTCTCTAATCTCATTAAATTCAATGGAGAACAATGAGTCAAGTTTTTAAAAGGCGTCTGACGTCACAGAGTGGAATGGTCGGACGATCGTTCACGCGCCGCCTGTGGGGTGGCTAGCGGACTGGAAATTATGACGTCATTAATTTCACACCCCCTGCCTCGGTATAATCTGTATTTTTCGAAAGCGTGATGTGCTTACGTGCATTAAACAATGTCCTTGTCTCGTGTGTTGTTTATTGGATGCTGGAAATAGATCATGGAGCGAGTACTTATATTTGCATTGTATAAATACTATAGGTAAATGAAATTATTTGTTTACAAATGTATTGGTTCTTCTTTTCTTTCTCGTGTCCTTGTGACTGAGGATTGTGACCTCAAGAAGTCATAGTTTTGTCCACCAGATCTCTCCTTGCGAAAACGATTTACGGCTATCCGTATAAACGTTTGGAAATGTGTTAGTTATCACTAGACAAAATTATTAAAGAAAACTTTTGTAAGTAAAGATTCTGCATGATAGGTCATTCTTTTCTTTCTTTTGCAGCCATTTATACTTTCTCATTAATTAGCAGAAATTTGGCCAGTATTTAAGCACATATAGTTTTTACATTGTAAGTGAATGCTCCTACTATGTAGTACCCATTGAGGTTGATATATCCAATCTCATGTACTCTTCTTTTAATATTTTTTGTCTCTTGTTTTTGCATTAGTCCTCTAATACGTGTAAAATATAATGATGGCAGCACCTTACCTGCATATACAGGTTATAAACAAAGAAAGTTAGAAGAATTTATTGTAAGATTCATGCTTGAGATCGGTTGGGATATTTACTAGTATTTTTTTATATATATATCTATTTGTAAGGTTATACATTATGTGGAATTTAATATCCTACGATCCCTTATGCGGATGATGGCCAGGGAAATATGCAAAAAGGACCAGATCCACGATCCTAAGTTAAGGGTTAAGTAAAACAAGGTTACCCGTTATTACGGGCAGCCGTACGTACCGTTTTTTCCGTACGTGGCCTGTATGTTATTAAGCACCAGGCCAATTTTATGGGTGTTTCGAATAACTTCATTAACCCTTGCGGTATCGGACATGATGTGGATATTTGTGGCGTTATGTGGGTTGATTTGTGGGTATATTTAGTTGATACGAGTTGATGAATTAATGTTAGGGTTGATAATCGTATGGAATTTGGGTAGTGGCGTAAATAAATCTCCTAAGTGTGTTAATTTAATTGTGTGTTACCTTATATAGCCTGAAACTACTTTATCTACATTATGCGGTGTGTAACAAAAAGGTGTGATCAAATTTCAGCACCAGATAGTGTTGTATGGCATGGTAGTTGGATATATATGTAGGTAGGTATATATGTAGGTAGGTATATATATCTTTAATTCATACCACAGTCTCTCATAATGGTTGTATGGATGTTTATTGTTGACGCAAAAACTAATTATTGGATGATTTTGATTAAACAAGATTCAGGAATAATATCTAAATTGTGATTTTAATCACTTCTAACGGGAGCCATATTCCTTTCTTGAAAGCTTATGTCTCGTCTAGGACTCGTTTGATGATTTTAATTCCATCTCACTATATCCCAATCATTTAAATATGTTCAGCCGTTTACGAGTTGGTGGAATAAAGAAACTCAAAAATGCATAGACCTGCAAAACAATACTTTCTGTTTTGTTGGCAGTCGTGTAAAAATGAATGTTCTAGTGAATCTTTAATGTAAATGATGCTCTAGAAAAATTGCTGACTAGGATTGTTTGTCAGTATTATTATAAATAATTTTGATCAAGACAATCGAAAGGATTAATCTAAAGACATTTATTAATGTAGATTTATATTTTCGATGGAGGTGACATCCCTAATCTTATAATGAAACTTAGCAATATATGTATATAACACTAAATATCAAAATATGATTTTTCGGGTGAGCCTTAGGGGCAAAACTAGTGGTAAAGTAACTTTTTTCCCGTCTGTCGGTGGGCTTAATCTATTTAAACTACGCCGATGATATGTTATACAGGTGAAATTTTTCTTGTGGAAAATTTACGCATACATAAAATATTTGGGAAGGGTGGAGTGTCTGTACGAAGCCAAAGCGGTGCAGTAGTTTTTATGACGTACAGCGTTTATTATTTTATAGTTAAACATAGAAGTATTTTTTTTGACTCGTGCGATATCATGATTGAGGTAGTGGTAGAAACAGGCATGTCTACTAATTTATTATTAAAATTTCGCCTAGCAGTTTTTGCGTGCAGGAGTAACAAACATCAATTCATCCCCAAACTTTCGCGTTTTCACATACAAAAAATTATAATATATCCAAACAATTCATATAACTTTTCAAAGTATCAAGTGAAGTCCGGTCAGATAATGAACCAAAAATGTTCGTTCAAAATGTTCGAAGCATCGGTCGACCGAATTTTCTGTTATAAAAGTTGACACGAGAGTTGCCGCAAGCCTTTTATGAAGGTTGTACACTTATTATTTTGTTAACTTATGTAATACAAAAAGGAGAATATTATTTTTCTGTTGTAAGTATCAAAACAAGATGACGTCTTTGACTTGGTTTGTGTAATACTATACTTAAAACACATAATTGGCTTAGTGATGAGCCAGCCCTATAAAAGCCAACTTTGGCGTGAATGCACCATTAGGTATGGATAAGCTATATAAGTCGCATAACATTGCAAATTGTAAAAGTACCAATAAGTTAGTTATTTAGATGGACTTATGACCTAAAGAACTGGATGATGTTACTCCATTGTGTGATGATTTTTATAATTTGTATTAATTTCTAGCACTTTTTTTAAGTCTGATATCATTTAAATTATGTTTTAAACTGGCAACACAGTCAGTAGCACGTGATTTGCAGGTTTGTATTGGCCAATTAGGTACGATTGCTACTAACCAATCAGAGCTAGCCTGTGTGTGTGAGGTTACCTGTAACGGATTTTGTTTAGAGAGCGGGCATTCTAGTGCTGGACTTAAGAAAAAAAGGTTGTCTGCCATATTTTGTACTGTGTATATTATAAGTATTATGCGAATAATGCAAAGTGTTGTGTAAAAATAAATAAAAGTGATCTGTACAACAATTGAGTTTTCTTGAGTTATCAAAATTGCACATCTGACATTGGCAGAATTGTCGACACTGGCATAGTTGCCATTTATAAAAAAAATGAGAGGTGTCAAGGGACACCCGGATGGAACGAAGTTCTTATCTTATTTTTATTTTTTTATAATATTCGCAACACCACACTGTTCAATGCGAAATAGAAACGAAACGACAAAAAGACAATTGTATACCGAAGGCTTGAACCCACCACTACTCAATTGTCACCAATACTGTGTACCGAATTTATGCCTCTAGACCAAATCGACAGGTGACTTTTTCGTCAAATTAGATGTTCATATCTTACGCGCACCCCGCACTGCTTGTGTGTGTCAAAAAGTTTCGTTACAAATTTTCGTGAGATTTTTTTCCGTCGAGCCCCCTGTCACAACGCGCGATAAGGAACTTCGTTCCAAAAGTTTAAAAAAACTGGATGATTAAGGCGCAAGACCGGGTGTTGTGTCATAAATTAGGAGATGCCTATGTCCAGCAATGATACTGATGTAGTCTGATGATGACAATAATGATGAAGTTAGCGGTAGTAGAATTTCAAATAGGTACCAAAAATACAAAGGGATCTTATGGACACCCGGTTAAAACGTTGTTCCTTTGCCATATCTTTTTTATGTTTGTATTAAGTACTGATTAAAAAATTGTGTTCTATTTTACACATATATTACACACAGCCGGTTTGACATAGGTAAAATAAACATTACAACCTTAATGACACAACCTCCTTATTCTAGTTTTACATAATCAATACTAATAGTTTTTTTATATGTTTGATTATGTCTAACCTCTCAGCCCGCAAACAAACGCGTCCGATAAGGAACTAATTTCAAAAAGTGAAACCACATTAATGGTGTAAAACTCCAAAATGAATACCCATTTTGGAGTTTCATGCGATTTATGTACTGTGTTACTGTATAGTAAGTAACTTAGTAATTCCTCGATAAATTCTGACGTCACTCGCAGAAACACAACACCAAGTTGTTTCTGTTCAAATGAGCGAAGCAATTCGTTATTCCTTGTCTCTTCTAAACCCTCTGTATCAAATTGCTTCGCCGCTTTAGCTGTGAAAATAAATATAAACCAAGTTTAAAAAATTCTTCATGTAGTAGAAATGTGCGGTTAAATTTTAGCAAAAGACATTTGAATTTAATGGTATTAAATACGATGGCATTACTAAGGTAAAAATATCTATCTATTTTCCGTATGTTCGTTTCTATCGAATAAATAATATTTTTTATTAAAGATTATTAACAATGCGGGTCGATTATTACTTGCAATATTGTTAACCTCTCCGGTCTTACACACTCTCTATAATCTAAATGGCTTGTTTTTAAAAGATAGAAACATCTAGTCCAGACCCAGGAATCGAACCCGAGACTTTCGTTTGCCAAATCGGGGCCGGAATCGAACCATCTAACCGGGACTATGTTACTAAACTTCAAATTCTTCTATCCTTCCTGCATGCGAGTCAGGCCCTCGATTGCGCCATCTAGCTGATAGCTTGAGAACTATTACAGCCTTTGTTATTACTTCGTTGCATAGATTTTTTTAACAAATTATGATGTCGTAGGCCGAATATTATAGTCCGGTTTGGCATACGGAAGTCTCGGGTTCGATTTCTGGGACTGAACTTAAAATTTTTCTATCTTTCTCAAATGCAATTATTGTATTAATAAATGGCTTGTGTTAAGGGTCACTTCAGTAATATAATATGTGGGAAACCTCTCGATTGCGAATCCTGTACCACTAGGATACTGCCGCTTCATGTTCTAACACTGATACAACAAGTATAGGTATTAGGACATGACGCGGCAGTCAGCACGTGGTTTTACGTCATAATTTGAGATTTTTATACGGCAGAGCGTACAATCGTACGTACGTTCAAAATCAGAATATTATTTACGGCAGTACGGTGAATTTAAAGGCGAAAACTACACTTGTGTCACAACATAACGAAATCTCAAAATCTTACTGTTAGCAGACTTTTTTTTTACCATTTCAAAAATTAGTTCAACTATTAGTTACAAAACGTATGCAAACGATGACGTGATAAAACGTTTTTCTCCTAATGTCTTTTAAACAATAATATCATGCAACACAACGTCACGAAACGTCAAATCTTTTTGTATGAAAATGTATTGTGTCATTCTAGAACACAATTGAAACTTAGACCGTCCGCGAACGTGTAAATATGTAAAGTTATAGTTATCTCATAAAAATATAAAGAATGCATATCGTAAAGTTATAGTTAATGAATTGTAAGCACTCATTTCTTGTATGTGAATATTCCAATCTTTGAATTTGACCACATCTTTCTGTAACATTTTCGGTACAAAAATTGCTTCACTGATTTGGTTGTCAAAATGTATACAAATAAAATTCAATATCTGTTGTAGCTATGTTGTATATGTCACTTAATTCATGAATACTTAAAGCAGGAACCTCTTAGCTATTGTGTTTTATTCCTTTCTATTCTGAATATGGTGAAAGGAAAAAATACAAAACATGTCGAGGGAAAAATAAAATGTTGTTGTTATGTATTTATTTTATTATTAAAAGGGCATGTGTACGTGTATAATGCGTAAATACAAGTAATAGTACGCTTTCAGAGTTTTATTATGAACATAGCTTGATTGTAGATTAGTTAAAATATTGTTTTGTTTTAGAGTAACCGATATCCATTCCTCCATAACATGTTCTCACAAAATTTCGTATTTATAATGTTAGTTGAATGGACCGAGTTCCGGGTCTCTCTATTCCACTATTTTTTTAATATCTCAATACAGTATTTAACCAATAATAAGTTAAGCTTGTCACCCATAAAGAAATATTTTCTAAAAGTGGTCGATCCAGCGTCTAACTCTATGGTTTTTCTGTTCTATCACATAATGAGAGTATAGAATAAATAGTTTATTTGTGTTTATGCTCTGACCATTATTTATTTGCTAAGATTTAGGGGCCGTCTCCACGGGTGATAGAATCGCGGCGATATTATCGTCGTACCATGTATTTCTATACGCTCTCTTAGAACGTCACTCCACACGACGATGTTGTCGCAGCTATGCGACGAGTGTCTGAGTGCAAGAGAAACGTCATCGTGTCGCCGTGCGCTCGCCGTGGAATGTAGCGGGAGCGCGGCGAATGCGCTGTCAAACGCAGGCGTACGCCTCTTTCAACAAAACTATTACTCCTCACGGTAACGCTGCGATTACGTTACGCGTCGTCAAGGACACGGGGCGATACGCAGTGGCCGCAAGTTTTTATTGCCATTGTCTTTTTGGTATGAACATGTAGAATCCCGACGTATCACAAGTGTTGTTTTGAATTATTTTATGAATTTTTACGCGCGTTAAATGTTTAGCGTAGTTGACAATATTGTTCATTCGCTCCCAAAACAAGACATGGAGAAAAACGTCAAGATATTACTTTGGAATAACTTTAAAGGAGTTTTTATTAACTATTAGACTACCCACGTTACTATTTGTTAACTATTTAACGCACGTTAACATGTGGACGCCTTGAATAATATATTAATACTTATTAATAAAACTGATGGAACGCGCAATGACCATTAGCAAAACGCGCATTGAGCGCTTGTCATCTGAACCTAGCCTTAAGTATTTGGCCAGACCACACTTCAGTATGCAAATAATTTCAATAAAAGCCTCCTTAGAATTAACTAGCTCTTAATTTTATGTAAAATATTCGTTGCAAAAAGACTCGTTGGATGTCAACTGAGAACTGAGCTCGTTGTAATGTTTGTAGGCTTTATTTTAAGTAAAACGTAATTAAGGCCTTTCTATCTCAATCTTTACTGCCTCAGTGAAGGAACAGATGTTACATTACTCGTAAATGTTGACTTCTGAATTGTGTTCTGTAATTGTAACAACAAATTGTGAGGGAAATTGACATTATTGTCTTTCTATACAAATGTGTATATACTTAACGATATAAACGTACTACCGCTTGGTTGCGACTTCATCAGCATGTACTGTTGTAATTTTAACGTAGTCTATGTGTTATTAAGCTCTTATAATGAAATATTTAAACATACGTTTAAATATTTCATTATAAGAGCTTAGAGGGTACAACATAGTAGGAGCATCTACTTATTTTATTTTTATTTTTCTTTAATAGGACATGAAACAGTTATACGTTATACAGTAAATTTTAGTAATAGGTACAATTTTTAGCTTGGTAAACGTATAACCCACACCAATGTCCGCGGATTAATTTCTATGGAGTAGAGTAAAAACACATGCGCTGTCCGGGATTCGGTTCATCAAATGGGAAAACAAAGATAAATGAGAATATTTTATTGTATTATTGTGACTTGAGTGCCTCTATTATTATTCTTGTATAATTGTATCGTGATAATGCAAAGATGTCGAGTTCTACGAAATGTGTGTTAAACGTTTCTAAGACGCGGCGTAGAGGTGCCCGTGCTCCGGCGTTTGTTCTACACCTCACAGTGTGAAACAGCCGAGGCACGCGCACCTCGCGCCGTAATACAGTTCTAGGTAACATAACATAATTGATTTGTGATATCTGTGCAGTCAAACCTATTATTACATATACCATGAAGCATCATAACCGACAGTAACTTGCGTCTGGACTCCAGGCTAAGAAGACTGTGCTCTTGTAATAAGTTATTATAGGGTAACTTAGATCGATAGCATCTGTAGTGCATGGTTCTTAAGTTTTATTTTGTAATATTTTAAGTCGTTTCACATATTTATCATAAAAAGGATTCCATATTTGGGCTGCAAACTCTAACTGGGAACGAACTAAAGTTTTATACAGACATAAGTAGGTAGAAGGGCGCTTGAAATCAATGCAGGATCGCATAACAAAACTATACATAGAGTAAGCTTTGTTGATTATATTGTCTATGTGTTGATCTAGGTGCAGTTTTGAATCTAGTATGACTCCGAGATCGCGAATGCTATCAACTTTCTTAAGCGATACGTCGTGTAAAGAGTAATTGAAGGTTATCGTGTTTTTATTCTTTGTATAAGATATTATGTTGCACTTTGGTAAACTAAGCTGAAGTTTGTTATTAAAACAATAAAACAAAAGTCTGTTGAGATCTTCTTGTAAAAGTAAATAATCATTTGCACTTTGGATTGATTTAAAAATTTTGATGTCGTCGGCGTACATCAAGAAACGGGAGTGGAGGAAAAAGTGTTTTATGTTGTTAACGTACAATATGAAGAGAAGCGGATCCAATATGGATCCTAGAGGAATCCCAGAAGTAACCGTGATGGAGTCCGATCTATAGCCGTGCGTAACAACCCTCTGAGTTCTATTAGTAATGTAAGCTGTGAGCCAACGTAGTAAATTACCACGGATTCCGTTGGAGTCAATTTTGTCTTGTCTCACAACAAGGGTAAAAACTATATGTGCTTAAATATTAGCCACTGTACTGGTAACGAATTATTAAATATAAAATATTAATTCTGATATCAAAAGAAAAAAACAAATGGCCTTTATTCGAGACGATTATTTTATTCAAGACGTCTTTAGGTTAATGCTCGTTTAATCAACCAACCAAGTCTTGCACTTATACTATATAAACACCTTTTATTAAGTTTTTTTTTAATCTAGATTTTTGCTCTCAGATTCCTGTGTTGAAAATGAATGTGAAATATATTACATTTTTTTTTAATTTATTTATTTACAACATACATTGTCTTTACAGGTGAACCCAATACAACAACATACACAAAATCCTTAAACAATAAGTATGATAAAAATGCAATGTCACCTTTTCCAATTCCGGCCATGTAAATATAAAAATGTCAATTTTTGGAGAGTTAAAAATAACATACAATATATACAATACAGTTAAAAATACTAATCGCTCGAACAATCGGTGCAATTTTAAAATATTCGTGCGGGCTGTTGGTACCTCAAATAACCTGTTTCTAGGCGCCTGTCGTAGCCTGGTATTAGGAACAAGCAATTTCAACGATTCCAGAATTTGGGGATTGTTCAAATTTTCACGGAGTACTAAGAATACGTACCTAACAAGAGCTAAGCTGCATCTAACCTCCAGCTTATAATACCCCACCATCCCTATAACAAAGAGGTTGGGATACATAAGTGGGTACAATGGGTATACCCCATATTGTTTAAGGTAGAGATAGCGAGTAAACTTATTTTGCAACTTCTAAAATTGTTTTCATGCTAACAATTGTAGAAATTTTCTTTTATATTTTTGAATTATTTTCTTGTGACTCTTTAATAATTTTATGACTGTGCCGGATAATAAATAGCCTGTAGTATAGTTTAGCTAACTTATACACATAAAAATGAAGTACGCAACCTAAGTCTAACAGAGATTTTGAAACTAATTCTATCGACACAACTCTCACTATTGTAACTTTAACGTTTTCGTTGAAGTTACAACATGAACGGAAACACAAACGGTAAAGATTTGAAAATCTGTATTAGTAAACTAAATTATCATGTTACTTTTTGTTATATATATTAAATATCACGAAGTATGCATAGTCCGCTACTGGTTGCAATTTTGATTTCAATTTTGGCATACTAGTATAAACAAAAACGTAAGCGAAATTAAAATTTCAAATAGGTATCTACGGGACATGAAAACAAATAAATATTAAGAGAGTTTACACCTAGTATGGCGACCAGACAACAAATAAAAATACTTATATATTTATAAATACATACATATTATAAATAGACCATCGTGCTCATTACGCAGATATTAATTCCTGGCTTAGCAGTAAGTGTCACTAATCAGTAGACCAACAGGCTAGTCAGCGGCCAAATAGAATTTTATCTAAAAGAAATAAAAACATCGAAATAAAAATAAAAAACAGCAACATTAATTAATCAACAAAAAAATTAATCCAAGCGCAATAAATTTATTTCCATAACATCGTCAGATGTGTACAATTACCTGCATTTATTACACCGTAGCGCGTAGCACGCTACGCGGCCGTAGCACTGCAACGGTTCACTGCACAGTGCGGTAATTAATAATACTGCACAGTGCTACATCAACCGTACAAAAGGAACCATTAGTACTACACGTAGTTTAAATTACGTATCGTTTTATTTAATGATTGTAATCAATGGAATGTAATTAGCGGAGGCTTTGGGAAATTACCGCCAACTGTTTAACTGCTTGATGAAGAGCGTTTACAGGTTGAGTATCTGATGTTATATCCTTTGATGTATTTGATACTATCGTTAATGTCTATATAGTTCAAATAGATACTTGTATTCATATCAGTGAACAAAGTGTGTTTGAAGATACTAAAATTGGGTGTGAAATTATACACTAGGTACTTGTACTTGATACTGTGATACTTCATGTCAATAGTAGGTGTTATTAAAGGTTTAAAATTTTACTGTACCCGTTTATTTTCACAAATTAATTACTTAGATTTTTTTGAAATTTTGGTACACAAATTAAGAATCGACTTTTCAAGCGCAAACGCAAATATCTTTATTTCGCATTTAACCAAATTAATGATTTTTTGAAAACTAATAAAATTATGATATGTTTGAAAAAAAGGAAATAAAGTTAAGTGGCGGTTCTAAGTGTAAAGCTCATGAGAAAAAGCTGCCAATAAAATTCATGGGCCACCTTTTAAAATTACAGAAATTGCAAATAATAGATATGATTTTATAATATAAACTCGCGGCCACTCTTTTCAAATTGCTAATGTTTACAATGTTTCTTTGTTTATAAACTGTATTTGTTGATTACAAATCAATATTTTTAAAACAAGCTTCTCAGTGTAGATTTGATTATAAAAAAAGTATTCCTCAAAATCAATCAATCGAACCCAAATTTGATGGCTTATCTTATTTAGTTAACAAGTTTCTATTGCCGTCTTCCGGCCCTATCATCAGAATAGCCACATGGTACCATATTATTGTATTGTCATCAAAGATACATATGTACACCGGGAAGTGATTCTTTAGATTCCAAGATTTGTGCCGAACAGACATTGCAAGTTAAATAAAAGCTTGTAAAATAAAGATTATGAAACTTTTTGCTAAAGCAATGTTTTTGTTTAAAAAAATAGGTACATTTTCTAATAGGTACACAAAAATCTTGTATCATGGTGTTTGTGATCGAACTCCTCCGAAACGGCTCGACCAATTTTAACGTTTTTTTTAAGATATGGGTCGTAAAGTGTTTTATTTTAATGACGAGGTAAAATTGGCACAGACGAAGTTGCGTGGGTCAGCAAGTATATTATAATTTTAATGTACAATTTTCAACAATATTTTATAACTATTAGAATAATAATAATATTAATATCTTGGGACAACTCACACAACACCATCTAATCCTAAACTAAGCATAGCTTGTACTATGGAAACCAGACAATTGATAAACATACTTAAATATTTTTAAATACATACATATTATAGATAAATAACACCCAGACACAGATTAAACCATCGTGCTCATGACACAAAGTTTTATCCTGGGTGGGGATCCAACCCACGAACTCCGGCTTAGTAGTCAGGGTCACTAACCACTAGACCAACAGACCAGTCTAAAAATGTGCAACTAGTATTGAAAACTCTATTATAAATATAACGTAAAAGAGATTACTACTAACGATAAAACCAAATTCAATTCCCTTCAATATACTAACATTTAAACTTTCGCGTTGCATGATTATAACTATTTATTATACGGAAATTAACACGCATTGTTTACATTAAAATTGCTTGACGTTTCGACCAGGTTCAATATCTCTACACTTTTAAACCATGTTCCTTATAACATCCCGTCAAAGTTCACAGCTACGACCTCATTCTCCTCAGTATTTTCTTTCAATCTGCCTTCCTTCCACACTGAAGCGAATTTTCAACAACATGAAAAATAATTACGTTTTTGTTGACGAATAATAAAAGAATACTGAAACACGTTGCCGACGCAATTTCGAGAAATAGCCGTACCTTTCTTTTGTGTATAAGTGGCCCTCAGTTCCCTATTATGTTTCTTTTTTTCCATTAATTTCTGACATCCATGTTATTACACGGCTTATTAATTTTAAACAGAAAATGTTATTTCAACAAGGTAACTTTTGGGTCAGAAATCATTATTTATTAGAAAAAGCAAAACACTGTAATATAACAAAAAAAACCCGTCAGTATTTAAAAAAAATATTAAATATAAACAACTTTTTCATTGACGCCTGGAAAACGGAAACGGAATCAAACCGGATTTAACATGCAGTGTCAGTCTGGATGCAAAACAAAACTAGGTATGAAAAAAGAAAAAAAAACTCGAGTGAGTCTCGAAGCAGTGACTCGGAAAATTCTGTTTCCTTTGCTTTGCTCAACTAACGAGTGACGCTTGTAAGTCTTGCTCCTTTTTGAAGTGAAAACTTCTTTAGCGGCGTTGTGCACTTTTTTTAGTATTTTAACATTTTATACCCAATGTTAATATCGCGTCAGGATTACGTGACCGTAAGATTGGTGGATTGGTGGACAGGTGGGAAATCGGGCGGTCTAGAAACCAGAAATCCCGGTTCAAGTCCAAATGATTATATCTCTCCTTTTTTATTTTATTTTTTGATTTTTGTTTTTTTAATTTGTGATTTAATATTTCATATTGTTAATTTTATTGTCATGTCGTTGTCATTATCATTTTTTAAATTGTCATGTTTGTGTACGATAGCGCAATAGATGAATACTCCCGGAGTGCTACCCGTTTGGTCGTCCTGAACAGAATGACCGAAATCGTGACTTCAAATCGCGTTCGAGCTAGACTTTTTATTGAATTTGTTGCCATTATTGAATTTGTGTACATGCTCTGCCTAGATTGTGAAGAGATCAGCGGTTCCCAACCATTTTGAGTTGGTTACCGCTTTTGAATACTTTAAAAGCCCGCAACATTTACCTAGGCTACCTTCATTACCCTCAAAGAATAGCTGTTTTACCCTGCGGGTAATTAATCACAGGTACATATACAGTATATTTACAGTACTATATAGGTTAGTTATTTTTTTTAGAATGCCTTGGTTAGTGGTTTGCCCTCCTATTAGTTCGTCCATGAGCTTCCTAGTTTGAACTGGACCAAAGGCTTACTACCACTAACATTTTATTTACTAATTCCAGTCCGCAGCTTCTAAGTACCCGTTTAGTCTCTCTATTTATCTACTCTAGTCCAGCTCATAGTCTCATCGTACTCCAGAAAAATACTCATCTAATTTGAAGAAAAAAGTCTTGATACAAGGAATGTAATGACGTAATATGTAGTCCAGAGCAGTGCCGCATTGCAATCAATCTCCTATCGATCTCAGTTGGTCCGTCTGCGCCGACATTAGATTGACGGAACTGGTAATAAAAGTGGGGTAACTATTTATAGGCTGTTGGATGAGGCTACGATAAAATAGCTCTTAGCTAAGTAGGTGTAAATATAACCGATGCTCTCATTAGTTGGGATTATATTATATGCGTTTATTTAGGGGGTCCCTGCCTCAGTAGAAAGTCTACAAATTATACGGTCAGCAAAGTTAAGTAACATTACTGGTGTAAGTTTGTATATTATCTAACGAAAAATTTCATATCTTTTCGTGTCATAGACAACACGTTTTGCCGTCGGTCCTGTGCCTAATCTCTTTCCCATTGTGTCAGATAATCCCTACTAATATATAAATGTATATAAGTTTGTTTGTTACGCTTTCACGCGAAAACTACTAAACCGATCATAATGAAACTTTGTACACATATTCTTGGAGGTATTAGAAGTATCATAGGATATTTTTTTAAAAATATTTTTTATAAAACCGACATCCACGCGGGCGGAGCCGCGGGCGAAAGCTAGTAACTCATAATTTCGTCACACTTATAGTAAATATATTTCGAGGTAAAATAATGTTAGTACATTTGCACGTAGTTAATAAAGAAAAGAGTTAAAATTGACTCGTTGATCAATCTACCCACAATTTTTTTACTTATATAGTTTCCTTTATAGATATTTGCAGCACAATTTAAGATCCCTCCTTTCCCCCCCATCTTTGAAATCTTTAAGTTTAAATAATCGGTGACTGAATGGTTAAACCATTCCATTTGACTGTTGGATTGGACTGTGACTGATTTGGAGTGTTTCCGACTGCTACGCAAGAGGTCGTGGGTTCGATCCCCATCCAGGATATAACTTTGTGTAATGAGCACAATGGTTTATTCTGTGTCTAGGTATTATTTACTTATAATATGTATGTATTTAGAAATATATAAATATGTTTATCAGTTGTCAGGTTTCCATAGTACAAGCTCTGCTTAGTTTGAGATCAGATAGCGTTGTGTGAGTTGTCCCAAGATATTATTATTATTCCCTATAGGTTTTCTTTTATACGTTTGAATTATTCTTTGCTTAGATACCTAAAGTTGCCATTTGTACCTATTCAATAGAACTTTCAATTCCATGCATCAGTTGACAACAAGCTCTTTTCAAACGTCTCAAGTACAAAAAGAGAAGTCTTCACGTAAATCCCTCCCTAAATTTGCTCTTTTTATGTTAGAAAAGGTGTCAAGCGTACGACATACTAAAGCACTTTGAAGCCACGCTCCTAAAATCACAGCGTATTTCTATAGTAAGTAGTCTATTAATATTTTAGTATGTGCTAATTTATGTTTACGTTTGATTGGAGCTTACGAAACAGTTTTAGATCTTATGATACGTGTGATCATGTTAATTAAACTGTTCAGATGTTCACTGAATAATTTATACTTCTTCATTTTAATATTATATATGACTAGCGGACGCCTCGCGGTTTTACCCGCGTAGTTCCCGTTCCCGTTGGAATACAGGGATAAAAAATAGCTTATGTCACCCGGGGTAAGTGTAGCTTTACAACGATGAAAGAATTTTTTAAATCCGTATTGTAGTTTCGGAGCCTATTCAATACAAACAAACAATCAAATCTTTCCTCTTTATAAAATTATATAGTATAGAGTACAGAAGAAAGAATTTGCCTGTTTGTTAAATATTTATGAGTAAAGGTCTGTATTGGGATAATTCACTCACTGCCATTGATCCCAAACTAGGCAGAGCCTGCAATAAGGCAATCAAAAAATAAATATTATACTAAAACATTACTAAATAGATTCTTTCTAGCAATGTGGAATTGAGTCCCACATTACTGGCAATTTTGTTAACCCCTCCAGCTAAGCTCAAAGGCTTGTGTTAGGAGTGGGTTCACGTCGGTAGTATATTGGATATGATTCGAACTCGCGACTTCACGATTGCGAGACCGATGCCTTAGCCATAAGGCTACCGCCGTTTATACGTGCATATTATTCAAAAATATTTCGAATAAACTAGCAGAAGCCAAAATTAAAAAAAAATAACAAATCTCCACACGCACATTTTTTCAGGATAAAAAGATGTTATTCCAGACTATATTCTATCTCCAAATTAATGCCAAAATTTCATCCAGATCCGTTTAGCGGTTTAAACGTGATAGAGTAACAAACATCCATCCATTCGCATTAAAAAAAAATAGCATAGTTATATGATTTTCATGAAATATAGCTAAAAAACATATAAATACTTCGACTGTATTACCAAAACAGTATCGACTCCTAATTGCTTCCAATATTATTTAATCACAGCCTTTTACCGAGGAAATACAAATACCGCAGGCTTTTGCCAGCTAGATCTCTTTATCACTGTCAGTCGTTAGAAACGGGCGCCCGTTAGAGCCACTTGTAACCGGATACCCGGTTTTTTCCAACCGGCTCTTGTGTAACTGTTCGACCCATTTCCCGGTTGTCGGTCAGATATAGCACTATACACTGGTAGTAAGGAAGGTAACATTCATATGTAGCTCGCTCAAGTAATTTATTTATTTATTAGGAAATTCACATTACAGCTTTTTTTTATAGTGAAAACATTATATATAGATTAGATTTTGTAATCAGTGTGTACTGACTTCATTTTAAAAACACAAGCCAATAAAATAATTCCACAACATTAAACACAGATTAAACACAGACTGCCTCTGTGGCGCGGTGGGAATGTATCGGACTGCTACGCAAGAGGTCGTGGGTTCGATCCCCACCCAGGATAAAACTTTGTGTGATGAGCACGATAGTTTATTCTGTGTCTGGGTGTTATTTATCTATAATATTTATGTATTTAGAATTAT
Source organism: Herminia tarsipennalis (assembly GCA_945859575.2). Lineage (NCBI taxonomy): Eukaryota > Metazoa > Arthropoda > Insecta > Lepidoptera > Erebidae > Herminia > Herminia tarsipennalis. Next base: position 8,187,930 of record OX243846.2, read on the forward strand.
ATAAGTATGTTTATCAGTTGTCTGGTTGCCATAGTACAAGCCCTGCTTAGTTTGGGATCTGATAGCGTTGTGTGAGTTGTCCCAAGATATTAAGATTAAGATGAACGTATTCTTTATTTGCAAATTTCAATGCACGCATCCAGACAACGTTGGTCTAGTGGTCGCAGGCGCGGATCCAGAACTTTGTTCTGGGGGAGTGGAGGGGACGGGACAACATATGCCCCAACCAGCCAAGTGTGATTTAATTCAACACCGGTACACCAGCCACCACCGCCTTGGGTGGGGCAATTGCCTGTCAGAGCACACCGGAACCGTGTCAAAATTCCTTAAAAAAGGTCTTTCAGTCGAGTCTGGGGGAAGGGTAATTGCCCCTGTTGTCCCCCCCCCTGAGTGGTCGTAGCTTTGATCCTCAATCCCCATCCAGGTTTATTCTGTACCTGGGTGTAATTTATCTGTAGGTCTTTCTTGCGCGTCTCCGCCCGCGTCTATGTCGGTTATCGCAATAAAAACTGTCCTATGTCCTTCCCCGGGACTCAAACTATCTCCATACCAAGTTTTATATAAATAGGTTCAGCAATTTAATCGTGAAAAGGTAACAGACAGACATAGTTAGTTTCACATTTATAATATTAGTATGAAAGTATAGATACGTATCTATGTATTTAGAAATATATATAGCAGTGGTAGGCTAATGGCTAAGGCATCGGTATATAATACTACCGCCGTGAACCCACTCCTAACACAAGCCTTTGAGTTTAGCTGAAGAGGTTAACAGGATTGCTAGTAATGTGGGACCAAAATCCCACATTGCTAGTTATCTAAAAAAAAGTATGTTCATCAGTTGTGTGGTTGCCATAGTGCAGGCATTGTGTGTATTGTCCCAAGATATTGTTATATTATTATTTGTTCGGAACGTGTTTCGAGATTCCGAGTACGTGAGTGCGTTGTACTAATTATTGCTAGCTTTAGGCATTAAAACCTTATGTTTTTTTTTCTGGGACTCAAACTACCTTCACACCATATTTGATCTAAATTGGTTCAGCGGTATAAGCGCGAAAACGTAACAGACATACAGACAAATAGACAGAGTTACTTTCAGATTTATAATACTTATTTGGATTTATATAATTATCAAAAATTACAGCTAATATAAGATGTTTTAATTGAAATACTACGAAAAGGCCTATCATAAGTTTTATGTTGAAATTCGTAATTGTATCGTGAAAACTGCAGTTACATTCTGTACTTTCGGTATTTTGTGAATAAAAGATAAGTAATGGTTGCGCGATATGATTAAAAACAAAATAATGTTAGAGTGATGCATGTGCGTTTTACAAACGGCTGAGATTTTTGTTTTCAAACTTTGGTGGTTTTTATACATTATAATATATATTTCTGGACTTAATGGGGTGAATTGTTTAAAGGTGACTTTTTATTTACCCGACGTTTCGATCGAATGGCACCGATCGTTGTCACCGGTCGAAAGGTTTGTACCTTTACTTAATTCACGCGATTAAGTCCCGAAATTTATCTAATAGCGGCTGGGATATTTCTATTTAAGGTTGAATTGTGTTTTAATTATAGTTGCGTGGATTTAAACTCAAAGTAAAATTCAAACTCTCAAATATTTGTTTCGTAAAATCAAATTGTAAACATACATATCGCGTACAGAATTGATTAATATTTTTATGAATAAGTATATACATATATTATTTGTTTGAGGAGACAACGTCTTATAAATTGATGACCGGGTGCACGCACAAAAAAGTGTGACGTCACCGCTCACGTTCCGTTGACTGGTTGCTAAGCAACTCGAATGGCGATATGTCATCACGTTATTGACTGTGGCCGTCCGGTCGTTATTGGCTGCGCTCAAGTCCACTACAACTGTCACAGATATGGTTGTTTATTACAAAATCAACAATGTTTTCTTATGACGTTATCATGTAAAATTATCATCCGTAAACCGACTTTATAGACAACCATTTTTTATGACTATTATGTGTGTCAAAATATCGTAAAAATTTCCCTCATTTCCTCCATAAATTATTATTTACCGCTTACTTAAAAAGGTTGAAATAAATTGATTAAAACATAAATGTCCAATTCCGAGCAACAGATTTGAATTTTGTGTAGATATTCATGTGATCACGGCGATATATAATTCTGCGAAATTTCATCAAAAAGCAGACATAGACTTAAACTACGCGATCAAAATTTGGTTAGCTTAGTTTTATCGGAATGAAGCTATATTGTCCTAGTTCCAGTATATGGGTCAACGTAAAATGGTTTAAAATTTCCCAGATTATGAAGACCTGTGGCTAATTAACGGGTCCTAATCGCGTTTTTTTTAAGTTTACCTTTTTTTATTGCCCCGTGTTTGGTTGTTGTCACGTGTTCCATTGGTATATTAGCCTACTATAATAAAAAAAAAAATGATTGTCTGTAAAGTTGGTTTACGGACGGTAATTTTACGTGATAAAGTCTTATGAAAACATTGATAACATTGTAATAAACAACCATGCCTATGACAGCTTTAGTTTCAATTGTACCTATTGTATGTCGCTGCAATCGCCATTCGCTGATAGGCTGATACTTCAACCTATCAGCAGGTGGTAAAGTGACACTTCATCGTGCGCGCTACCTGTCGTCGATTTATAAGACGTTATCATGCCAAAAAACTAATCTATGTATTTCATTATGAGGTAATAATATTTATTTTTCCCCGGAAAAAGTAGCAGAAATTTCCAACCAAAAAGATCGAAATTAAACCTACTTTGTAACAGTCGAATGCACATAAAATTGTAGGGGGAAGCAACATTGGAATATACAAATAAGCCTCCAATTTGCGTCCCAAATACCGACTCGGCTGCAAATTCCCAAATATCGGTTTGACCTAGATTAAATGCCAATACCTAGAATTTATGCTGTATTTGTTTAGGAACAGGAATGCTTTATATCGGACGACACGATTTGTCGTACGATACGTTATAATATCACCGTGTCGTCACATGCAAAGCAGGTGGAAGGTTTAACAAGGATACAATAGTATACTATCATATAATAATAGAAGTCTCTCGGAGATATTATAGTGCACAAGTGTGTGCGTAGACACAAGTGCACTTTCTCTCTCACTTGGAAATCCGACACGACCGGGGAGAGATTAGGCGCAGGACCGAAGGCTTAACCTGCTCTTTGAGGCACAGAGAGGTGTGATAAATTTAGAAATCGGTTATCCGTCTAGTTGTCGGCTATGGTAACGATGCTTAACTTCACAGATATCTCTATCTGCTCGGTCGCCACTGAGTCAGGGAGCGCCCCTCTAACACCACTAATTATTTATATGGTATACCATTACACCACACTATCATGTATCGGTTTATCAAACATGTAATTTTTAACCACAATATTTTAGGCCCCCGGCAAAAAAGTTTGTTAAAATAATAATTATAATTTATTTTTTTACATAGGTTTACATTTATCATATAGTGATCGAAGTCGCCTAGTAAGCAAACAATGCCTGTGACAAGCGGCTTGGCTCTTCCATAGCAGAATTACACTTCGAACAGTAGATAGAAAACGAGTTTGTACATACAAAAATTAATTGCAACAAAATTTAAAACCAGTGTAAAAAATTTGGAGCCTCGTATCTATTACTGTTTAGTCGTAAAGGTAAGAAATGAACAAACTTACTTTCGCACGTCTTAATATTCGTTCGAAATACGCCACTGTTTCTTCTTGCTTAAAATGCTTCTGATATTAATTTTTGTCTAATACTGGAACGATACAATTTAATAATGTTTTCTTTATTTGTTTTCAAATTGCTAAAAGCTGGGTTAATTGTGCCCTCTGAACTAATCCGGCTTAAACTCATTAGAAAACAGAACATAGATAGGATTAAAAGTGTAATTTCCGCGTTATACAGGCGGCCATTACACGTATAATCCAAATCGCGATCTAATCAAGGTCGCGAATCGTAATATATCGATATATTTTGATTTGGCTGGTTGTAATATTAGACAGTGAATCCAAATCATGTCAGTTTAATGTTCGCAATCATCAGCTAAACACCTGTTCTCTGCTCTAGAGATTTCGATTTGGGATGATGGCTTAAACGTAAACTGACAATATTTCACATAAGACGTTCAAAACTGCCTCTGTGGCGCGGTGGGAGTGGATAAAACTTTGTGTGATGAGCACGATGGTTTATTCTGTGTCTGGGTGTTATTTATCTATAATATGTATGTATTTAGAAATATATAAGTATGTTTATCGGTTGTCTGGTTTCCATAATAAATAAAAACAAGCTCTGCTTAGTGTGGGATCAGATAGCGTTGTGTGAGTTGTCCCAAGATATTATTATTATTTGTATGTCGTTTCTATATCACGGGACTATGGTGTCCCGGTCATTTGTGAGACGTGTATGAAACCGAAGCCAACACGTAGAGGCCCGTTAGACACTTCTGTCTGGTTTCCATAGTACAAGCTCTGCTTAGTTTGAGATCAGATAGCGTTGTGTGAGTTGTCCCAAGATATTATTATTATTAAGATATTATTATTATTAATCTGGATTGCGATCAACGGATCGACATCGTTGATTTCAAAAACCTAGAATTTTGTGATCCGATGTCTCGATCCGTCAATCCAACACTTTACACAGTGAATCTAGATCAAGATCACTGATCAGATCACGGAATATCCATCTAGATTGAACGTGTAATGGCCGACTAAAAATGTATGACGTCAATCCTCTCGCAGATTTACTATTATGTAAAAGGAAACTGTAACTAACTGATAAATCTACGCACAGCTCAAACCATTAAATGGAATGGATTGTAATTTGCCACACAGATAATGAATTATGACGTAGGCATACGTTAAGAACGATTTTAAAAAATTCTACCCCTTAATGGGTGAAACGGTGATTCCAAATTTCAATAAAAATCACAGTTAACTTGTAGAAAGCCGCGAAAAAAATTAGCTCGATTATAATTAATTCGTGCAAGAAACGCATCACCTTGCGATACACACGAAATGTTGTATCGGAATCCTGTCGTCTGATATAAAAGTTTTGTGGACTATTGTAACGATACAAACAAATGCTTGTCGCTTCGAGTAGACCGATGTTTGTGTACAAATTGTGGTATAGCACTGTAAGCTGAGTTAATTGAGCCGCCTCATTAACCCAGCTTACACTGATTAGAACACAAAACATAGATAGGATACTTAATGTCAATTCTCTTTTAGATTTTGTAATTACGAGCAGTGTTCATTACTTGGTAATATTATTATTTTAATACAAGTAACATTGTACCTACCAATCCTCATTTGTAGTCCTATCCGATTCGGCCTGACCGCAAAGGGATTAACAGGACAAACAGCTTACTGCATATCTGAAGTATCATTTTTTTAATGTACCTACGCAAAAAGAAAGCGCTAGAAGTTTGAGACGTGTATGATTGTGTCTGTCTCAGTCAGTAGCATTCCATTACACGTGTAATAGTTTTGGATATGAGCATATCGTAGCTTAGAAAAGAATGGAATGATTTTGATGCTGATTTTTCTTTGATTGATGAAGATTGGTTTAGACGTTTTAAAGGTAGGCAACTATTTGTCTCACAAATCAAGGGATTTCTAATGTGCATACATTAGTTTTGTAATACAATGACAGTCATCACTGATCTCTGTAGTACTTGTACGCTGGACTAGGAAGATTAGAAGCAATGTTTGAATATGCTGATTGAAGCGGCGGTAGCCTAATGGCTAAGGCATCGCTCTTGCAATCGTAAGGTCGCGGGTTCGAATCCTACCCATTATGCTACCGACGTGAACCCACTCCTCACACAAGCCATTAAGCTTAGCTGGAGGGGTTAACAGGATTGCTAGTAATATGGGACCAGAAACCTACATTGTTAGTTAAATTTTAAAAAAAAATGTTTGGCACTCGGGGACTGTCGCGGTAAAGCTATTGCATAGCATTTTCATCAACTTATGCAATTAAAAAAAAAAACCATTACATTTCGGAGCTGCTCGTCTCGATCCGTGCGAGCTTCGTACAGTCGTACCATATTACCGTACGTTAAGCGAACGCTCGGCCGAGCTAGATGGTAGGCGGAGTGCGGGGTGTTTGGTTTTATTTACGTTACGGAATTTTTCGTTACGTTATTTCTTGATTTGGTAGCCGCGCTCAAAGCCCGAATCCGCGATTTAAGCTATGCAATAGCTAAAAATGTTGCAGTCTTCTCTTAGAAAGTAAGTAAAACTATGATTAGATATAGAACACAACAACAGTTTCTACAATAGTAAAAGATTATAGGTATCACTATTATCTCCTTGAAAGGAAAACGGTTCGCCGCAGATGGAATACGGTGAGACGACTATCAGAGGATTTAGGGTACTTAAAGCGGTCAACTGAAACCCTTTATGTATGGATGGCCTATGTAAATATTATCTTACTCTTTCACACGTAGGTGCTTTAGCGGTTGAGTAAAGAGGTAGGTTATATAGGACCCCTATAGTTCTGAGTTGGGTGGATCTTCTGTGATGTTGCGATATAGTGCTCTGTCCCTTGGTTCTTTTGTTCATTTAGTTTGAGTGGGATGGATTTAACAATGCCAAGAGCCAAGATAACGCAAAATGGGACACCATGTATTGTATTTAAATGTTAGTTATAGCTAAAGATAATAGTTATCACTAATTTAATGTTATAGGTGACTAAAATACCTAATAAACGAATTAATTTTATGGTTTAAAGTGGTATTTAACATTACATATTCCTTACACACGACACAGATAAATGTAGTATCTTAAAAAAGTTTGATCAGATTTTTATCAAAAGATGTTATTAATCATCTTGTGTTCTGTTAAAAAAACCGCATCAATTTATGTAATTTATGGAGATAAATTAACGAATTATTATTATAGGTGCTACTGATGTGAGCCCACTCCTAACACAAGCAATCTAGCTCAGCTGGAGATCGCGGGATCGAAACCTACCCATTGGTAAGATTCGAACTTACGATCTCATGATTGCCAACTTTATCTTAACCATTAGCCTAACGACGCTTTGCACTGGGTATTGATCATAAAACAGGATAGTAAAATTGTAGCTACCATAGGTGTAAACTAAACATTTTAGTTAGTAATTCTTATAATAAACTTCATATTATTGTATTGACATAATAAATTTGTGTCCAACATTTTTAGAAGGGGTGAGGTTCCGTGTGTTTATTTTAAACCACACAATGACATTATGTATTCAACTTGTGTACATATGAGAAAAATAAATATAACGAGCTTAAAACTCAGCTTGTACCTAAAACATATTGTTTCACGTAACGCCTATTGTTGGATCTGGATAACCTTCAAACGAATTCCAATTTTCCAAACGATATTCAGACGGTTAAAGGGTTATTTTTTGTATTTATCTGGATTATATGGATGACAGGAAAAGGGTCAACTCACAAACAATTCAGACTTATTCGTCTATATACGAGTGTAGAGAGTAAAAAGAGTATGGCAATTTTAACTGCGTAATTTTGTTTTACGCTACTCTCAGTGTGGGTTTTTGGGTTTTCAAATAGGGAATTTTGTTTGTGATAATAGATAATATTTCCAAGATATATATAGAAAATAAAAAATTAGCTAAAATAATAAGTATGGCGGATGTCATACATCTTAATAACCGCGTCCACACCGAACGATTCAGGGAGCTTCTGCCCCACACAATCTAAAGGCGCGGTCGGTAGGGACGCCTTTTGGTGCATCCGCTCCTTGCCGCGTGCGATTACTTCCTTGTCCATGCACCAACGCCCCTCGGTGGGTTGGTGAATGTGTGTGGATCTCGCAAGCTGGTGATATAAAAAATATGCAGAATTCGACTCAATTGACAGTTGTGGATCGCCTCTAGATCGCTTGAAGCGCAATTCAGGATTGAAAGTTTCAACTAATTGGATCGCCTTAGTATCTACTATCTACGATCCTGGATTGCGAATCGTTGGAACTTTAATCCAAAATGGATCTGCCGATGTAGACCTTCACTTATTTACCAAACCTTCAAGGAATAAAGAATCATAAAATTGATCCTTTGCATAGTTTCAAAACAAAATAAAATCATAAACTCCAAATAATCACAAAATACCATGTTCTGTGCAAAATACAGACAAAAACGCTGTTGAAGGATTCTTGTTCCACTACCGATACATAAAACACATAACGATGATCGCTTATCTATAAAATAAATTCAAAATGTAACAACTTTGGCACTCAACCCCATAAATTTAACGTTCACTATAACTTTCTGTAACAGTTTTCTTCGCTATAATTCGATACAAGGAAAAAGGTACAGTGTATGTGAGGTTCAGGTGCCAGCGGACAGAAACTTCGAATTACAGTAAAAACTTCGGAGTTGTAAGCGTTTTGTGTTTTATGTACTTTACTTTTTAGCACTTAGGAACTTACTTTTTTTAATCCCGATGAATTTCTCCCCAAGGACGGCACGTAGGAGCTGTTTATATACGATGAAAGAGTCTAACTGACTAGAAACCACAAAACAGTATTGTGTGGCGTATTGCGAGGGTGTCAAGTCTGCCGAAGATGGTAGTGAAAGATCTAGCTAGGTATACTGTAAGAAACATAGTACAAGAGGTTGTGGGTTCGATTCCCACACGGGACACCACTTTGTGTTATTCACAAATTGTTGTTTTAAGTCTGGGTGTACTTTGTGTCCGTGACTTGTATGTTTGTAAAGTCCTCCGCGATACAATGCTAGTACCCTACTGCGGGAGTCGTCTTTTAAAAAAGAAAAAAAATATATTCTTGATAAACTCTTCTACTGCTTGGTGTAGTCCATTTTTAGGGTTCCGTTGCGCCAAAATGGAAGACGTCTCTCTGCAGCTTAGTTCAGAGACTGTCAGTACTAGAAAGTTGTTATTTTGCATGGATGTACATATTACTGACGCCGACAAAGTGGTAAAAAAAATGGTATTTATATATTGCGTCGCTCTTAGGATTTCCACTATTGATAGTCACTTAAAAGGCCTCAGGCTAGCTTCTATATAATAATAATATCTTGGGATAACTTACACAATGCCATCTGATCCGAAACTAAGCAAAGCTGTATTATGGCAACCAGACAACTGATAAACATACTTAAATATTTCTAAAAACATACATATTATAGATAAATAACACCCAGACGCAGAATAAACCAACGTGCTCATCAAAGAGTAAAGTTTGATTGTTTGTTTGCATTGAATATGCTCCGAAACTATTGGACCGATTTGTAAAATTCTTTTACCATTAGAGAGCTACATTATCGAGGAGTAATAAAGACAATATTTTGCTGTTAAAAGAATTAGAAATCTCTAGGAAAATTGTAATAATGTAACTCAAGGTATAAAAAGCTACGATATGACACCCGGGCGAAGCCGGGGCAGGCAGCTAGTTATAGATAAATAACACCCATAGAATAAACCATCGTGCTCATCACACAAAGTTTTATCCTGGGTTGAGATCGAACACACGACCTCCGGCTTAGCAGTCAGGGTCATTAACCAATAGACCCATATAACGTGTATTATTTGTGATTTCACCTCACCATAAAGAAATAATATGCTTTTGTTTCATAAAATGAATGCCTTTACGCTCGATTGCAACCCAAAGCAGATCGATGGTATTATTCCGGGCTTTGTAAAGATTTATTGACTTATTCGGTCAGGATATTATCACTAGAATAATGGCTAGTGATAATATCCTGGCCTAGTTTATATTCTAAATTAGTTTTATGCCACGACTTCGCCTATTTTGTTTGATTTGTATGGCTTACGTGCTATTCTGATGTATAAACTTAACAGTATGTATAAACTTAATAGTATGTATAAACTTACATTTAGTTATGTTTTAAGTAAAAAGGCGTAGATAGGTGTCAAGCGCTCAGAAAGCGGTCTTATAGTCTATACAATTGACTTAGTTTTCAACCGGCTTCAAAAAGGAGGAGGTTCTCAATTCGACTGTATTTTTTTTAATATATTTTTTTTTATGTTCAAAGGATATACTTTAAGATTGGTCCCATTGTTATCAAAGTTCTTATCTAATGATGAAATCTTGGCGAAATCGAGGGAGCTTTTCAAATAATAAGGGCACACCTATAATAATTTGGGTATATTTTGTTGTAATTCGTGCATTTACTCTTAAAAAACACCATTGAGTGAAATTGAACTGATGATGAAGACCACAAATGACCAGCGGAACTATTCAATAATAAATATTGCAGGTTGCGACCTGAGTACCGTGTACGATACCTGATTCTTCGCCTGCGTCAAATCAAGTAATGGAACTGATGGCCTTGAAATCAACGGCCTTGTATCGTAAAACGCAACATTATGTAAAAACAAATGAGCAGTTTGGATTATGCTATTGTAACTATGTAATCAACTACAAACCAATACACTAAAACAACTACATTTCCTGGCGCCAACTTCAAAATGTTAATTATTTTTTGTTGTTGTACCTTTAGTAACTACTTTTATGACTTTTTATACCTAATAATGCGACATTTCAATAAATACGTTATCTATGTCTGCATTAGATTGCCGTGTTAATAATAGAATGTTGTTTATGCAATCTATCTACACCTTTTTACTTAAAACACCATACATTACTGTAAAGTATCATTAAATTCTATTTAGTAGATTTTGATTGTGAAAGAGCACCAAATATTCATCAATCCATTCGAAATCGGGTAAGTTGGTAACAATTAATTATTGCCAACAACAATAATAATTATTTTGTCGGTAACACAGAACTTATAACAACTGGTAAAATGTGAGGGTTATTAATACATCTCTGTCTAAACTTGGAACGCGATAAATTATGTTATATTATGACTGATTATATTCTATTGCTCATTTGTACGAAAATGCGTTGCTAATTCATTGTTGCATTGAATTTGCTCAAATTTAATAGTAAAATTAAAGGAGCTTTTAATCTTATTTTTAAATGTCCTTTTACCGCAGAGTCTACAAATATAAAAATCATGGAGATAAAGTACCTACACCTTGACCCAAAACAAGAATAAAAGGATCACACAATATAGTGTCCTGTGCAGGATCGATTCTGCAACACTTTCATCATCATCATCATCAGCCTATCGCAGTCCACTGCTGGACATAGGCCTCTCCAATTGCACGCCACTTTGTTCTATCTTCGCCTTCTCGCATCCAGCTCCTGCCAGCCGTTTTGCGTATATCATCACTCCACCTGGCTTGAGGGCGTCCTACACTACGTTTGCCAAGCCGCGGTCTCCACTCAAGAACTCGTTTACCCCAACGGTTGTCGGTTCTTCGGCTAATATGGCCAGCCCACTGCCACTTCAACTTGCTAATCCGGTGGGCTATGTCGATAACTTTGGTTCTCTGCCGGATCACCTCATTTCTGATTTTGTCCCTAAGAGAAACTCCGAGCATAGCCCGTTCCATAACCCGCTGAGCGACTTTCAACTTGTGGACCAGCCGTACCGTCAGTGTCCACGTTTCGGCTCCGTATGTCATGACGGGTAGGACGCACTGATTAAAGACTTTAGTCTTTAGACATTGTGGGATCGACGATGAGAAGACTTGACGTAGCTTACCAAACGCTGCCCAACCCAACCGAATTCTCCTGTTCACCTCGTCCTCGAAGTTGTTTCTACCTAACTGCAATGACTGCCCGAGGTACACATATTTTTGAACAACTTCGAGAACGGCGCCGTGCACCGCTGTCGGTTCCGGTAGTACATGTTCATTGAACATGACCTTGGTTTTATCCAAGTTCATCCGTAGGCCGATGCGTACAGAGGAGTCAGCCAGGTCATTCAGCATCCGTTGCAGGACCTGCAGCGTTTCCGCCATGATGACAATGTCATCTGCAAATCGCAAGTGAGAAATGTATTCACCATTGATGTTGATGCCCCGCCCTTTCCCGTGCAGCGTCTTGAACATATCCTCCATTGCATTTGTGAACAGTTTCGGGGAAATAACGTCCCCTTGCCTCACTCCTCGATGCAATGGTATAGGTTTTGTTTGCTGATTCTGTACTTGGACGGACATGGTGGCGGCTTCGTAGAGACATCTCATCACTTGGATATATCGCCAATCTACTTGGCATCGCTGCAGAGACTCCAGAACGGACCAGATTTCAATCGAGTCAAAGGCCTTCTCATAGTCCACGAATGCTAGACACAGGGGCTGATTATACTCCTGGGTCTTTTGTATAATCTGCCGCACTGTGTGGATGTGGTCTATGGTGCCATATACGCTCCGAAATCCAGCCTGTTCCGGTGGTTGGAATTCGTCAAGTCTTCGCGCAAGACGGTTCGTGATGACTCTTGAAAACAGCTTATAGACGTGGCTTAGAAGAGAAATAGGTCGGTAGTTCTTCAGCCGGGTCTTATCTCCTTTTTTGAAGAACAAGACGACTACACTTCTACTCCACGCCCCAGGAGTTCTCCCTTCAAACAGGACAGCATTAAAAAGCTTTTAGAGCTCCCTCAGTACGGGTTTACCTCCAGCTTTTAACAGCTCTGTTGTAACGCCATCCTCTCCAGGGGCTTTTCCATTTTTCAGCTGTTTAAGAGCCAGCACGATTTCGTCAATGTTGACTTCTGGCAGGTCTTCGGTGTAGTGGCGTGTTAGAGTGGCTCTAGGACCCTCATTTTCAGGATCAGGTCGAGATGCATGCGAAGCGTATAACCGGCCATAGAAGCCATCCACTTCGGAGAGGACTGCCGGCTTCGAAGAAACGACTTCTCCACTTGCTGTGGTCTACTTCGTCAGGTGGCTTCGTCCAAGAGATTGTACGAACACTTTTGACCCCCGGTTCTGCTCGATCGCTCTTTTAATCAAAAGAGTGTTGGAGCACCGAAGGTCGTGTCGTATAAGCCTGTTGATCTCTTGGTTTAGAGCGCGCTTTTCCGACGAAGTGACGGGTGGGTTTTCACGTCGTTCCTTCATTAGCCCTAAAGTCTTTTCCGAAAGCTTTGACTTCTTGCCCTTACGCTGCATTTCACAAAATCTCGTACCTTCTTCCCTGAGTATCCGAACCACATTTACGAGCTTCTGGTTTACGTCTGTTGTGGTTTCCATGGCAGCAAATTTTGGTTATGAGTTATTGGTTCAATGGCTTCATCTTCACCATCCAAATGCAATTGCAGTTAAAGTTGTATTGTTTCAGTTAAAACAATTCCTGCCCTAGAAGATATCGAAGCTGCTCATTGTGTGTTTGTAAAGTCCCAACTTTACCTACAACTACAGGACATTAAGCACATTCAGTTACGGAACCATTATTTATGAATCTCATAAAGCTCTGTCCCGTATTGTAATCGAATCTACAACCGCTTGCACAGCAGTCGTATTCCTAGCAAAGCTAGTACTTTTATCCCAAATAAATGACGAAACACATAGTTAAGCCTCTCGTCTAAAACTAAATTAAATTTTCAGTTAGAATAGTTCCATAAAACGCTCCTCGCTGCTCTTAGAATCGTTTTCGCTCATTCCTTGCCCTTACGCTATCCGTCACTGTTAAGCTGTAAAGGCGGGAAACAAAATGGGAGGTTGTACCATTTGTCGTGTTTACAAATTGAAGGGGATTAGGAGTACACTTTTATTGTGTAAGAAAATATAGGTAGGAAGAATGCTAGAGTTAAAATATAAACATGTAAACTCCCTATAAATGTTTTAATGAACATTATGCTTAATAAGATTGATGAACCCGAGAGAGCTGGAGTGGAATGCATCATACTGAAGTAGTGTCAAAGTATGTAAAATGAAGTGAAATTTGTTGCATAGCGAATTTTTTTTTTAACTTTTGGTTTTTGACATGACAGAGTTTTTGTGCATATGCTTGAGTATTTAGTAATGAATAAAAATAATAATAATAATGTGTCACATAACTTTTAGATTAAGTTAGAGTTAAGTGTTGGCTTTGGCTTCATGCACGCCTCCCAAATGACCGGAACTCCATAGTCCCGTGATATGGAAGCGACATACAAATAATAATAATATCTTGGGACAACTCACACAACGCTATCTGAACCCAAACTAAGCAGAGCTTGTATTATGGAAACCAGACAACCGATAAACATACTTATATATTTCTAAATACATACATATTATTGATAAATAACACCCAGACACAGAATAAGCCCTCGTGCTCATCACACAGAGTTTTATTCTGGGTGGGGATCGAACCCACGACCTCTTGTGTAGCAGTCGGATACACTCCCACCGCGCCACAGAGGCAGTCAATAAAAGTGTGATTGTTTATTTATTTATTTATTTATAAGGTACATTTACAATATACATACACAGCGTTCTTAATCTAGCATGCGTTCGTAGTTGTACTTATATGTATATCAATAACAATTGTTGTTGTATCACCGACATTGGCGAAATTGTATTTGCATTGTGGGTTACTTACAACAGAAATATTGATAAGCAGACTCCGATAAAACCTGGTCAGATTGAAATAAGGATTTTTCAAAACTATTCGCAAATTTTGTGCGACCTATCTAGAATCTTAAGTATCTAGTAGGTACCTACTTTTATCATCCAAAAGTTCTTATACAAGTCTAATATCAAGTTCGTAAGATTTACAACCGGAGTGCTGGAGAGCCTAACTTTTGTGGTCTTCTTTTACATTCCCTTTTTGTTTATTACAGTCTACAGACAGCCGCGTTCAAATGCGGACGTGCCTTTATGTGTGACTAACCATTACACGCAGTGTGCGACGCGAGCCGTCGCTAGTTTGCAACCATGAGCAACGAGCTCGTGGTAAACGAGCTGCTGGCGTTTCTGCAGCAGAAACTGGACGTGATGGACGAGGTGTCCGCTGTCCAGATCTGCGTCACGAACTTCAGTGAGGACGACATAGCTGCAGCCAAGCGGCTACTGTACGGCGTTCTGAATAAGACCGCCCAGATGGTGTCTCATCGTCGCGATGGGACTAAGAAAAGTTTAGCGGAAGTCATCACGCTGCTAAAGGAGACCGATCCTGACGACGTGCCTACGTTTGTGGCGAAGGACCTGAACAAGCTCCCTCCCGTCAACTTCGATCACGTCGACGTCACCAGCCTGCTGAAAGACATAGTCTTTCTGAAGGCGAGCCTCGCGGATGTGCAGCGGAAGTATGATGCTTCCGAAGCCAACGTAGAAGATCTGCGCCAACAAGTCATCGAGTTGCGCAACGTTATTACGGGATCTGGGTCACCGTCGCATGTAAACACGCGCCGCGGTGCATGCCTAGATTTAAGTTACGCGTCAGCTGTGACATCGCCGCCGGCGTCGAATGCTGACCGAGCGGAATGCGCTGCAAGTGCGCATAGTGACCCCGCCCGCACGCCCCGCAAGCCTGCGCCCGTGCCTGCGGTTGCTACCTGCAGCGCTGCCAAGGTCAGTCGCCCCGTTGTACAACAGAAACGGGGGATAAAGACGAAGACCAGCGAGAGCGTACCCACAGCCCCTGCCAAAGGGCAAATGGATGTAGAGGGCTTTATAAAGGTTGAAAGGAAGCAGAAGAGGCCCTCCAGACGAAACCAATGTGGTACCGGCGTGACGGGACCTAAAATGCTGCTGCATCCGGCAATAGCAACGACGCAGTTATATGTGTCTCGTCTGCATCACACCACAAAGGCAGAGGAACTTGCGGAATACCTCCGGATCAAGACGAAGTGGACCTTGAGGGTGGAGAAGTTGGAGTCGCGCCATGACGTCAACTTCAAATCATTCATGGTGCGAGTTCCCAGTGAACATCTGTCCATCTTTATGAAGGAGGACTTCTGGCCGAAGGGTGTCGCGTACCGACGTTTTCGTGGAAGGTTACGTGACACCACGCAGCGAAACACGACGCCGCTGTCTCAATCCCACTGTCGTGTATAATTTTAATTATGTATTAGTTTATTGTTATTATGTTACGTATTTGTGTAATTGTAGTTTAAATTATGTATTAGTTTATTAAGTTTTTTATGTACCTATGTATTTGTATGATATGGGCCTTAGTAGCCTGAAATAAATGGTTATTATTATTATTATTATTATTATTACATGTTTGTAGCTTCCGTGAAAGTTTCACGTGTCAAGCAATAAAACCTGAGATTGCTTTGTATAATTTTGACCTTTATTGTTTAAACGAGGCTTTGCTATATATTTTGTTATGTAAACAGTTAGATGTTTCACTATTATATAGGACTATGTACTTTTTCGTAGCGCGTAATTCTTCTAAATCAAGTATCTCCTAAAATGGTTTTACTTGGCTCTCTGATACTAGCATAATACCTATAGGAATTGGAGAAAACTCGGTGTGTTGTAATAAAGAAGTATATACTAAATATCGCGTGTGAATTCACCGCTAGCGTAGCGGCTGGTCTCCGACATGACAAATTTCATAGCATGGGTTACGCGGGTTTATTTCTAACCGCCCGCGTGGGTGTCGGTTATCGCGATAAAAACTATCCTATTTCCTTCCCCGGGACTCAAACTATATCCATACCAAATTTCATCTAAATCGCTTTAGCTGTTTGAGCGTGAAAGCGTAACAGACAGACAGACAGAGTTACTTTCACATTTATAATATTACTAGCTGAGCCCCGCGATGTTACCCGCGGTTTATTAGCCTATGTGTTAATTCAGGGTGTCAGCTAATTCCATACCAAATTTTATTGAAATCGCTCCAGCCGTTTAGACGTGAAGAAGTAACAAACATACACACTCACATACTCACAAACGCCTTTCTAATATTAGTGTGATATATTAATATAGAGACTATTGTTGTGAATATTTTGCAACACCTGAGATGAATTAAATTTAAAAGTATAGCTTGCGCATATTTACTTAACTGTCTCTGTTATATCTTTCGGAAACCTATATCCATCTTTTTTGTCGAATAAAATGGGAATGCACAATTACTGCGGCATGCTTTATTTTTATACGGCAAGGTTTTAAGGTATTATTTATAAAATAAATATAATTTAAACTTTGACAGTCAGACCCGTTTCTACAGTGGCCCCAACTGGCGAGCAGAAAAACGGTTGATAGTTTCACACACATAATGTTATGCCAATACTGTCAATCATATTATTTGATGCTGGAAAAATACTTTAAGTATATATTTTGACTGTAACGTTTTTATAGTTATGTATTTTTTGCTTTATTGAAATATTTTTAGAACACTAGTTAAATGTCCTCAGTGAATATCTTCTCAGATGTTAGGTTAATCTCACAGGGCAACACGTTTGACCGATATCTCCATCAAATCTCCCGAAGGAATGTGTTTCTCTTTTTCAAAAGGGAATATACACTTGAGAATAATAATTTTCCGCAGTAGAAAGATTTATATGTTGGGTTTGTGTCGTGCTACTGTGTGTGCACAGCAAAATGCTCTCTATATATCTCCACCTTTTTCTGTTTATTTCTCTGGTCACTTGTTTTTGAAGGAGTCCACCTGTGTCGCTGTCTATCGTGTTGTCGCTATATATAGCTCTGATTTGAAGAGTATTTAGCCCAAAAGCCTATGTGAATAGGAAGTTATAGGCCGGATACAATACCACCGTAAAATT
Organism: Herminia tarsipennalis; assembly: GCA_945859575.2. NCBI lineage: Eukaryota > Metazoa > Arthropoda > Insecta > Lepidoptera > Erebidae > Herminia > Herminia tarsipennalis. Next base: position 8,205,517 of record OX243846.2, read on the forward strand.
AAAAAAAAAAGTGTTCTCTTCAAGCAGCTGATAAATTACAACTCTTAACTAAGCGCTTTATTATCTTACATACATTACACATATATATATATATTTGTATAATACTAATATTTAAATAAAAGGCAAAAACAATGGTAGGTTTTCTGTTGTTTTTGTTTCATACTTACAACGTTATATCTACATAATAATATTTTTCATTTTTTTTCAGAATTTTTACGAAAATGTTGTTACTTCTCATTTGATCAGCTGTTACTCGTGAACTTGTAAAGCCTACTTTTTTTTTTTTTTTTTTTTTTTTTTTTTTTCCTTTTCATCTGCAATCAGTCTTCGGACTTTGAGCAGGTGTGTTGTCGTCAATAGTCTTTGGGAGGAGCCGTCCATTAACATTTCTTCCCTTTACTTCAAATCTAGTTCGATTATGTGGTTGCGTTTAAGCCTCTTTGGGTGGTCAATCGTCAGCAGCACAGTTGCTAGAGGGTTCGGGTGCGTTTCTAGTCTCTGTTTGTAACTGACTGAGTGCTGCTTAATCTCCTCACTAACTGTTTTGAAGTTAAGTTCTTCATGAAGTTCGGCATTTCTTAGAAACCATGGGGCGTTAGACAGGTTTCTCAGAATGCTATTTTGGGCTCGTTGGATCATGGCAATGTTGGAATTGCATGCCGATCCCCATAGCTGGATTCCATATGTCCAAGTTGGTTTTAGGACAATCTTGTATATCAGGAGTTTGTTGTCTGTGCTCAGCACTGAGTTTCTTCCAAGCAACCACTGCAACCCTCTGCACCTGTGGTTGAGTTGTTCTCTTTTTATTTGCAGGTGCTTCTTCCATGTAAGCCTTCGGTCTAGGTGCATGCCCAGGTACTTCACGGACTCGTTGTGTGGTAGAGTGCTATCACCTAGTTGAACCGGTGGACAGTCACCGGGACGAAGGGCAAAAGTGATCTGTGTTGACTTGGAGGCACTAACTTTAATTCGCCATTTTTTGAACCATTCTTCAATTTTATTTAGCCCGTATTGAAGGCTTAGCGAGGCCTTGTTACGGTCTTTACTACTTGCTAGAATTGCAGTGTCGTCTGCGAACGTAGCAGTTATTGCATTGGGTGTTTCGGGCATATCGCTAGTGTATATGGTGTACAATACTGGCCCCAATACCGATCCCTGGGGAACCCCCGCCTTTATGTCGTAGAATTTGGTTGTGTACTCCCCATCTTTAACCTGGAATATTCTTTCTGACATGTAGGATTTCAGCAGTCCGAAGAATGGATGTGGTAGTAGGGATTTTATTTTACAAAGCAGGCCTTTGTGCCATACTTTATCGAACGCCTGCTGTATGTCTAGGAAGGCCGCGGAGCAATATTCTTTATTCTCTAACGTCTTCCTTATTTGGTCAACAACTCTATGAACCTGTTCTATGGTGCTATGTTCTTGTCTAAATCCAAATTGGTGGTCTGGGATTATAGACTTTTCATGTAGGATTTTTACCATTCGTGACAATAGTAATTTCTCGAAGAGCTTGGACATTACAGGTAAAAGGCTAATTGGTCTGTAGGAGCACACTTCGTTGACAGGTTTTCCTTCTTTATGGATCATAATTATTTGAGATACCTTCCATAGACTAGGGTAATGGCCTACTTGCATGATGCAATTGAAGAGTGTCGTCAGGAAGATAATCCCCTTTTTAGGGAGTCGAATAAGGACCTCTTTGGTAATTTGATCAAATCCAGGGCTCTTGTTGTTATCGAGTCTAGTTAAAGTTCTGGATACCTCCCTGGGAGTTATGTGTTTTAAGGGTAGATCCAATTGAAAATCCTGGTTCAGCATGCAGTCTATGGCTGTATCTTCACTGTGTATGCTTTCATCAGTTTGGAATACTTTTGCTAGGTGATTTGCGAAAGTGTCCACCCTTTGCTGCGGCGTTCTGGCCCATTTACCATTATCTAGTTTCAGAGGTGGTCTAGTCCTTTTTGGTTGGTTTAGTTCGGAGGTTGTTTTCCACAGAGAGTAGTTTGTTGATGCTGTAGCGGTTAAAGATTCTAGCCGATGTGTCAGAGTTTCGTTTTTGGCATTTTCAATAAGTTCTTTTAATTCTGTCGAAGCTTTGTTATAGGATTTTTTATCTTCCTGGTGTCTACTGCAATGCCACGCTCTGCGCAGTCTTCTTTTTTCTTGGATTTTTCTTCTTATTACCCAGGGAACCAGATTATGTCTCGGCTTGTTTGCTGGTTTGTCTGAAGTGGTCAACCAACAAGCAACTTGAATCAGGTTTGTGAACTTTGTCGTCGCTGTATCAATGTCTTCTGATGTTTTCAATCGGACCTGAAGATTTAGTTTTCTGTTAATAATGTCGCCAAATGAATCCCAGTCTGTGTCTTTGTTGTATAGTTTAGGGGTATGTTCGTATTCTAGTAGAACTGTGCTAATTGTAAGTAGAACGGGGGTGTGATTCGAGGATCCGTCCAAACATGAGTTGATTGCAGTGAAATATTGGGTCATTCCTTTGCAAATGAAGAAGTCTATGATATCAGGTAGTCTATTTATATCACTTGGCCAATGAGTTGGCTCAGCTGTGGACAATGTTGTTAAGTTATTGTTTTCCAACGAGAGTTTGAGTTGTCTCCCTCGTGTAGATGCTAGTCGTGAGCCCCAGTGCGGGTGCTTGGCGTTCCAGTCGCCTCCGGCTATGAACCTTGGACCAAGACTGATGAAATAGTGCGTCAATTGTTCCTCTTTGATTTTATGTTTTGGAGGGCAATATACTGCGGACACGTTGAAATTCCCCGTTTTGCCTTCTACCGCAATAGTGGTCGCTTGAATATGCTCCGTTCTATATTTGGCCAACTCGTGGTGTTTAATGGATGACCTTATTATGACGGCTGTTCCTCCGTGTGCTGTACCATCAGGATGTTTGGTGTCGTAGATTGTATAATTTCTAATCTTAACTGAGCTCTTAACAGTAAAATGTGTCTCTGATATTAGGAGTATATCAAGCTTGTGCGTATTCAATAGGACTTCCACCTCATTGATATTTGGTGCAAGCCCATTTATGTTCCATGTCGCTACATTGAGAGAGATCATTTTGTCAATCTCTCGACGAGGGATGTAATAAGTCCCATAAGCAAGCTCATTTGTGCAAATAGCATATCCATTTTTTCAATTTGTTTGGTCATTAAGTCGGTAAGGACTTGGGTTGGCGTGAGGCTGTCAACATTTCTATTGGGTAGTTCCCGTGTTGTATGAATTTGCTGTCTTTTAGGTCCTGACCTAAATTGATTATTGCTATTTTGATCTTGCTGCTCCGGTGCTCTTGATTTTGGAGGACTAGCTACTTGAGAGTAGGTTCGATAATGTGGTACTTGGATTTCTTGGTGATGTTTTATATCTGTGATTCCTTCCTTGTTGTTGGTTCTTTGTGTCCTTGTTGGTTTGTTGGTATGTCTATATGATGAGTCTAGGTGGGTCTGTTTCATGTGTGGTTTCTCTTTAGGTGTTGGTAAGTAGCTGCTTGTGTTTTCTTCTGCTAGAGAGACTATCGGCAAGTTTTGCTGTTTGGGATATGTGTGGCGGTGGTTTTTCCTGGCAAGAATTTCGCGATATACTTCACATCCTTTATAGTTGGCTGGGTGATCTCCCATGCACAGTGCACATTTCGCCGGAGTGCTACGGTCGATTTTTGTGCAGTCACTTGTTTTATGTTGTCCTGCACATTTTACACAACGGTATGGTCTCATGCAGTTGTTTTTTGTGTGACCATATTGTTGACATTTAGTGCATTGAACAGGAGATGTTCTTTTTCTGGGGTCTTCAATTGTGACTGATGTGTTGTAAATGTATTTGATTTTTTTGGCATTTACATTATTTGGACTACGCTCCAGGTTAACAAAGAATGTTGACGTGGGCTTCTTGTCTGGTCCACCTCTGGCGTTAATGATCTCCCCACAAACTTTATTGCCGGTTTCTTCAAATGCTTCGATGATAGCATTATGTGGTGTAGTGTGGTGTAGGTTTCTTATTACCAGTCTGTAACATCTATCTTCTTTTCTGGTAAAGGTATGGCCGATGAGACGGAGTTCTCTAACAAGGCCCATGAGTTTCTTGTATGTCTCCACCATAGTGCAGTTGACTCTTAATTGGTTATTTGATATTATTTTTAGTGTGTAGTCTTTCTTCTCCAGGACCGTTTCAATGGATTCTGTGAGTTTGTTAACATCTTGTATTCCATATAGGATTAGTGGTGGAGGTTTGGTAGATTTGACAGGGTGGTTAGTGTCTCCAGAAGCATCGGTTGGTAGAATAGAGAAACTATTTTGTGTTTCCGTAGGTTCAGGTGAGTCTGAGGTTCTTCTGCGCTTATTTGTCTTCGGCTCTGGAATTTTCTGCCAATTAGGTCTGATGCTTGCAGATTCATTTAAGGGTGGCGATTTTTGGGCATACTCTATGTTATCCTGCATTGTTTTGCATATGGTATCATCAGTATGTTGTTTTGTGGTTGTTATGCTTGTTAGTGAGTTACTGCGTGTTCTCTGGTAGAACATGCTTTTGTGGAAGGTCTGTTGGATCAGTCTCGATTCCGATGTTTGTGGGCGTACTTTTTGCATTACATCCATTTGTGGCAAAACTGTGCCCCCCCCAGAATACGAGGGGCTGCCTGAGCTAGGCTCAGGGAGGGATTCTCCAATGACGGAGTCATCGGTACCCTCCTGGGGTAATATCTCTTTCGGTTTTGCTGCCATGGTTTGTTTGTTTTTACTTCAGGGTTGACTCCCCTAGCCCGGTATTCGGTTTAAGCGCCGAAGACTCGCTTTCGCCCCACACACTTAGCTACTACATTCCGGAGGTTAAAGAACAGGAGCTCCATCTGGAAAGTAACATTGCCCAGGGGGGACGACCCGCTTGGGAGCAGGTCCTTTACTATTCTGCGGCGGCATAATAGTAAGAGCGTGGACGTGTGTGAATAGGACTTGTCAGTGCGCGCTAATAGACTACTCCTACTAGTCGTCGCTGTCGGCATTCTCGGCATTTTATAGGAGTGCATTCCCTGGCATGAATACACCCCACCGAGCCAAACACTGACCTCCCCCCCCTAGGTAAAGCCTACTTAGCTGTGATAGTTTTCCTTTTAATTTCACTATTTATACTACTACCGTGATTTTTTTCAAGTACCCAACATCAACCATTAAAAGATTTTGTTCTTTCACTTTTTCGGCGTAAGTAATATCCCACCAAAAACATTCTGTAAAAAACTAGCCAAGTCTCGATGGAGCTGCTTGTTTATCTCTAAAAAGTAATGAAATCTAGACAAAGTCGTGCCAAGTCTAAGGTTCCTTACTGCGATTTCTTTATTATTATAGTTAATGTTGTGTGACTTGGCCGTTGAAAGGTACACAAGGGTACAAAACCAGGTGCTCTATGACACCATTGCACGAATCTGTTGCCAGAACCGCTACCCATTGACGATAGAAAATTGCCACTTGGAAAACGTTGATTCAATAACCAGTCAGTCACAAAATGAAATGCCTGAAAATGTGGCGAAATGGTTCCAGTAAAGGATGGTACGGCAGTGTTTGCTTCGCGCTTGATTTGGCGGGGGCACTGCTGTGCCCCCCGATGTGTATCCATGCAAAAGTACAGCCACCTAGCACTAACAGTCTTTGAGCAAAGGTGCGGACGGACGGACGGATGGACATGGCCAAACTATAAGGGTTCCGTTTTGCCATTTTGGCTACGGAACCCTAAAAAGTGGTCATCAAACAATCAGCCTGTCTCGGTCCACTGCTGGACCTAAACCTCTCCTAATTTAGGCCACAATACGCAGTCCTCCACCTTTCGCATCCGATTCATCCCAGCGACCTTTTTTAGATCGTCGGGAATTATAATTAAAAAAAAAGAACAAACTAACAATACTTATAAAAGAAAAAGACCCTTTGTAGTACTCGCTAAATTTTTAAAAGCATAACATCGTGTGCGAAACAATCTAGGAATTGGTTGGCTTTCATTTGCATACAAAAAGCTTTCAGTATTCGTCTGTAGATTCCTCCACGATGCATAAATTAAACATTTAACGCGCATTAAAAAATGTTTTTCTCATAACATCCTCTACCTATACAATTTTGATGAGCAATGTGGAACACAATTTTGCTCTATTTGGGACTTAATAGTTCGGGGGAAATTCGCTAGATGTCGTTAGCTGCTACTACGCGTTCATAGAGCAAAAAATAAGTTTCGGAATATCTGGAACCGTGTAACAATGTACTTTTGTTGAAGTTGTTTTGTGTAGGTTTCCGCTTTGTTTTGTGTAGGTAAAACTTTTTTCCATATTAACGTATGACTTTTATTTAAATTCCAGGTACTTACGTGTTTTATTGGAGTTTAGTGTAACAACTGTACGTAAGTATGTGAATAAGTAGTAGCCCAACTTTACTTATTTAAATAGGTTGTTATTAAGTATTTAAAAAATAGAAATAGCTGGTTACTTATGTTTTTTTTTTTAAATATGACTTCCGCATTAGGGTACAAGCCCTGTGTCGCGGGGGACTTTTACAAACATACAAGTCACGGCCACAAAATACACCCAGACTCGGAACAACAATTTGTAGATCACACAAAGTGGTGTCACGTGTGGGAATCGAATCCACGACCTCTTGCGCAGCAGTCGGACACACTCCCACCGCGCCACAGAGGCAGTCGTTTGTTCTGTTCATAGCACGAAAACTTTTATTTTTGAAGTGAAACTTCATTGCGGCGTTGTGCACTTTTTTTGGCACGGGTTAGAAATGGTAAACTCGAGTCAGGATCACGTGACCGTAAGATTGGTGGATGGTGGCAGACAGGAGGAAAATCGGAAGGTGTAGAAACTAGAATTCCCGGTTCGAGTCCAAATAATTATTTCTTCCCCTTTTAATTTTAATTACTGATTTTTGTTTTTACGGAGTCAAATCGGTTTTATTAAAAAGGTACCAATGTAAATGTGGATTATAATAATAATAATAATAATATCTTGGTACAACTCATACAACGCTATTTGATTCCAAACTAAGCAGAGCTTGTACTATGGAAACCAGATAACTGATAAACATACTAATATATTTCTAAATACATACATAATATAGATAAATAACACCCAGACAGAATAAACCATCGAGCTCGTCACACAACGTTTTATCCTGAGTGGGGATCAAACCCAGGACCTCCGACTTAGCAGTCAGGGTCACTAACCACTATACCAACAGGCCAGTCAATGATGGTACCATATTACTAGCAATCTCGTTAACCCTTCCAGCTAAGCTAAATTGCTTGTGTTAGGAGTGGGTTCACGTCGGTAGTATAATGAGTACGATTCGAACTCCACTCACGATTGCGAGTCCGATGCTTTAACCATTAGGCTACTGCCGCTTTGAATTTGTAGCAATCTTAATAGGCGCGTAGGTGTTTAACGGCCGGTCTCAATAATCTAACTATCGATGGTTTTGGCTACTAGAGGTATATATTTGACAAAAGCTTCATACAAAATATATCAAAATTCTACCTCTAGTAGCCATATCCATGGATAGGTAGATTATTGAGACCGGCCGTTAAAGTTTGACATGGTTATAATATTTTTAGAAGACGGTTAGATACCTACTAATCTATACGACGCATAAATCTTTTAAAACTACTTTCACATAATTTATTTAGGATGGTATAAAGGTATAATCTATACTAATAATATAAAGCTGAAGAGTTTTTTTGTTTATTTATTTAAAAACTTTATCCACAGTTGTTGTACAAAGGCGACCTTGATGCTAAAAGCATTTTCTACCAGTCAACCTTAGGGAGGGTAGAAATACAAATGTACTCGTAAGTAGGTGCGGTAAACTTGATGGCAGCTAAACTATTTATTATCTCTCATTCCTGCTCCGCTCCAATCGGTCGTAGCATAATGTTATAAAGCCTATAGCCTTCCTCGGTAAATGGGCTATCCAACAGTCAAAGAATTTTTCAATTCGGACCAGTAGTTCCTGAGACTACCGCGTTCAAACAAACATACTCTTCAGCTTTATAATATTAGTATAGATATATAATACGTGAAAACAAAATAATAATATAAGTATGTACCTACATACATATTAACAAATAAACATACATACCTAGGCATATACATACCTACATACAAACATATATACCATTTAATTTCATAATGTTATACTAACGTGAGAACTCAATATATTTTTTTAAGAATAAATACTAACCATTCGTCTTAAACTTGAAGCGGTTAGGTGACATCCTAATTTCGAGGGGCAGTGCATTCCAGAGTAAGACAGATTAAACTAGGAAAGAGGGTGTTTATTTGTTTGCTTGAACGCGATAATCTCAGAAAGTATTTGGTTTGAATTGAAAAAATATTTTAGTCTTAGATAGCACATTTATTGAGTAAGGCTACGGGCTACATAACATCACGCTACGACTAATAGGAGCTGAGAACATTGCAAATACGAGGGAAAATTGATGCAGACGAAGTTGAATTATGTGTAAAGATAGTGAAAAAATGTGTGAAGTCAGAGTGGGTGCTAGCAATGAATGTGCTGAAATATATTATTGGTTTATGTTATCTTTTATTCTACCCATCAAGTTCTCCGCTGAGCATTGATTATTTCAGCGGAAAGCAATCACATTAACTATCACCTGTTAGACCTCCTTTGACCGCCCGGCTGACCTATTTAACGGTGGCCTGTATAGCCGTGGTACCGTGGAAACAGCTCTATAAACCCCATTAGATTTTAGAATTACTTCCTACTTAGTGCTACGGCGTTGTTAAGGTTAACTTTTATTAGTATAATAAGATTAAATTGAGTAAAAGCTAAGAATTTTACAAGTTTATTTTAAACGGGAAATGGGAGAATATATAATTAAAAAAAAAAATGTACGGGTATTACTTTGGTCGCCTTAAATAAACGTTAGTAGAAATATATGAAAACTGACTCACTTAGCTAAAGACTTTTTGTAGAACCATTTTATCAGATAGTTTTAAGACTGGTCTATATTTACTAACAGGCTTTCGCGTTGCAAGTTTATAAATATACCTGCCCCGGCTTCGCACCGTTATCATATCGTAGTTTTTTTATACCTTGAGTTACATTATTGTGATTCTCGAAGGGATCTCTAATTTTTTGACAATAAATATAGCATATGTTACTCCCCGATAATGTAGCTTATTAATGGTGACAGAATTTTTAAAATCGGTCTAATAGTTTCAGAGCCTATTCAATGCAAACAAACAATCAAATCTTTCCTCTTTATAATATTATTATAGATGTATAGATTAAACACTAGCAACTTCGTATGCGTCATTTATTTCCTGTCTTTGCAACATTTTTCATTGATGTTCTGTTCCTATTTGTCATAGTGTGATGTTATATAGCCTATGATACTCATATATGACGTGGCGTCCTGTTAGTATGGTATTCAAAATCAGTTCAGTAGATCCAGAGATGACCTCCTACAATCTCACAAACTCACAAACTTTACGTCTTTATAATATTTGTAATTTATAATATATTGTTAATAGAGATTAATGGACTATAAATTAATTAACTTTATTTTCAATTATTAGTTATTACCTATTAATTATTATTAAACATGAGAATAATTCTCATTATTTACTTTTTAATCCTTGGAGTTTCGACTAGGTTGCAACGGCCGTGGTCACAAGCCGTCCGCTGATCGGACTGACTGACGCGTTTGATATAAAAATGACCTGATTTTCTTTATTTTTTACCCCTGACTAAAATGGATGTTATAAACTTTGTAAATGAGTGTTTCTTCGTATGTGCCATTGTAGCTCCCATACGAATGGACCGATTTGGATGTGGTATTTTTTTATTGAAAAGTTACTTAAATCAAAATGGTTCTTAGCGTTGTTTAATGAACATCAGCTTAGGCATTTTGAAGGTAGTCAATATTTTATCTCAAGTGAGAAACAAAACTAAGAACTATTTCGAATATAAGCAGCACACACAGAATATATTTATAACACCTCTTTCCGCCTGGGGTTCGAAATCATTTTAAAAATTACATAAATATACAAAAAAACTATTATTCCTGCTCACACTCACAGATCTCACAAAATTATTGTAATTTGGAATCCAAATGATCTCACGTCCCATATTCATACACATTTTATGTTTATTGACACAGTGACCCAAAATTTCCAGCCTAATTGGTAAGCACGTTGGTAAATTCGGGAATTCCATTCCACGCGGGTCAGTTTGCAGAAGCCGGGAAAATTGGGGTGTCCTACGAAAATTGGGGCCTCCACTATTGGTCGGCTTAACGTGCTTTAACTGGGTACAAAGGAATCAAGTCTAATAGACGAACAGGGGCTAAAACGGCTAACGTAGACCTTTCCAATTATCGATGGATTATATTAGTGGATATCCTCCTTAATCAACACCTGGCCGATTGAACTGATTCCTCTTATCCAATCAGTTTTGATGTGGCTGTGATCTGCTTTTGCACTTAGAAGGAGCAATCTGATATTTTTAATATGTTTTTAGTAGCTTGGGCTAACTGAAACAATTGATATTTTGTTTCAATTCTCATCTTATGGTAGATGAGAATTCAAACAAAATATCAATTGTTTACCCAACGATATATTGTTAAAAAAATGGTTGTCTTTAAATTTGGTTAACGGACAATACATTTTACGTGATAACGTCATATGAAAACTTTGATGACATATCGCCATTCGCGTTGCTTAGCAACCAATCAATAACGTGACTTTTTTTAGACACTTTATTTATAAGACGTTGTCACACCAAAAAGAAAAGATCATTCAATATTTTGGCCGAGTGACCGTTCAGTTAAATTATCCTTTATTTGAGTAGCAGCAAAACTTTGAGGTTAGGGTTCGCTGCGGAGCAGAAGGCTTTCCAACCACTTAAATATTGTAAAAACTTTATTTGGTGACGTAATGCACTTTTTATACGAAAAAATCTGGTATACCTTGTCGATAGATCAATGTTAGTACCTACGGCAGAAAACTGAATAACAAAAGGGTTTTATTATTCTTTCTGTCATTGGACTACTGCCATATATGCAAGATATTTCAAATAGGTCGAAAATGTGCGAAGTGAAACTCTCATATTTTGAAAGGATGGCAATGCGACATGACTAGTGTGATTAGGAGCTTTGTTTGTTTGAACGCGATAATTTCAGGAACTACGGGTATAAATTAAAAAAAATCTTTTACTGTTGGATAGCCCATTTATCGAGGAAGACTATAGGCTATATTAATTTTTATTTTTATTCTTAAAATTAAGGCATACGAAGTTGCGCGGGTCAGCTAGTATAATATATAAATGTAATGTGATAAAAAGTAACATGGATATAAATTTTCTATAGTTATCAGAAGCACGTTGAGTTGGGCACTATGATTCCTTTGGGGAGTTTCCCTTTTCAGTTCGTATCTTTAAATCAAGGTTCAGGGCTGTAATGGGCGTTTGATCACGGTATAAAGTATATCATATCTGAGAGAATTTATGGCTGACCGTTGAAGAGGCTTGACCTTGACCTTGAATTGAATAAAACCTTATTCAATTCAAGGTCAATGCCATTTGAAATTCGTGAAAGGGTAGTTAAATTTTAATTTCAAAGTTGTCTTCATACTACATAAATATCGGATTATGAAAAAACAAACAAAAGGTATCGGAATATCGGCTTTAGTTTACTTAGCGAATTTAATTTGTAATTCGCGATTATCATGATATGTTGCTTTATCATTGCGAATCAGGTCAATGTTCTGACACGATTATGATTTGACTGAAATAATAGATAAGCTCTAGACTCTAGAGTGAAGAATTTTGTATGATGTTCCTTAACTTAATTGCGCGTGGACAATCCGTTAGACCTAGACCACGCTGCGGAACTTGCCACTCTATCTTTATTTTTACAATTTATTAACAGTACCTAAACGTTAATTTAAAATGTTGAGTGCAAAAATAAAATTGGTGGATTTTTAAACATATCATACAAAATATAGTTCATAGTTGTTACCATGGGCTATATATTTTTTTTATTTTAGCTTAAAAAAAGACGACTTCCGCATTAGGGTACAAGCTCTGTGTTGCGGGGGACTTTACAAACATACAAGTCACGGACACAAAGTACGCCCAGACTCGGAATAACAATTTGTGGATCACACAAAGTGGTCTGTCCCATGTGGGAATCGAACCCACGACCTCTTGCGCAGCAGTCGGACACGCTCCCACCGCGCCACAGAGGCAGGCGCATAATATTGCCATATTATGCGATGCAACGATGCACCACAGTACAATTACAGAGTGGAGAAATGTGTTTCTGTGTCGACACTGTGTCTCTGTTTCTGTTCTATAAAAAATACAATGTGTTTACTTTATGAGCAATTTTTAGACTTAACCTCTTTTACTATAAGCGGTTAAATAGTTATAAGATACGCTAATATAAACTTTTGAGTTTCAGTTTTATTTGCTCGTCAAGCTTGCTAGCGTAAAATATCTAGTGTTAGTTTAGGTTTACAGCTCATTATAACTATGAATTTATGACAGGTAATGAACAGGCAGATGTAATTAGTAATAAAGATTGTAGGAAGAGGTGACGGTTGGTTTCCTAATTTACGAAAATATGGATAGTAATAATTAACCGTACACACATGGAAAGCTTAGGCACGAGAGTACTGGGATCATGTGGGAGAAAATAGTAAATTATTCAATAAAATTTTTAGGTTCCTGTTATTGCCTCTTCGTTTTGAGCCAAAAGTAGCCAAAATGACAAAACGGAACCCTTATAGTTTCGCCATGTCCGTCCGTCCGACTGTAAATGCTAGGGGGTTGCAATTTTGCATGGATACACATGTTACTTACTCCGACAAAGTGAAAGAATATTTTTTTTTTAGGGTACCTTTATGTAAAGTTTTTTTTTCTTATCTACCCCGCATCGTGTGGAGTATCATTAGATAGGTCTTTTAAAAATGTTGAGGTCGAAAAATGTTGTTGATCGTCTTTCCAACTTTTTGTAAAATATTAAGCTTCAAAATGCAAATTTTTGTTAGAGTCGAGTGTCCCCCTCCTGCCGGCTAAATGATTGATGTTGGGTATGTGAAAAAAATCACAGTAGTACTATCACAGCTAAGTAGGCTTTACAAGTTTACGAGGAACAGCTGATCAAATGAGAAGTACCAAATTTTCGTACAAATTCCAATTAAAAATATTATTAAATTGATATGGTGTTGTAAATATGAAACAATTAAAAACAATAGAAAGCCCACTTTATAAGTCACATTATTCAGATGGGGGGCGGAGGGACTACGGAACCCTACATTCTGCGTTTCTCGATATGCACTTGCCCGGTTTTTTTAACACTTATTGAACTAAATGTTCGGTAGATGGCGCTGTGTTGGGTGTTAGTGTTTCAATTCGCTCTAGGGTCATTCTGGGATAGATGCGCCACTTTTGGGAAATGCCTCATAATTTAAAACTATTCATTTACGTGTATTATCGCTATAAATATGTGTACTTTAGTCTTTATTGTACTATTATAATTAATTTGTGTTATCCTTGAAATTACTAATTTTGCAGAAATTGAGTTTTTGCAGGTCCTTTATTTGAAGATAGATAGCTTATGTATTTTTTTTAAAGATAACTAGCAATACCCCTAGCAACGTTTAAAAAACTACGAATTATAATTTACGAATTGAAATTAAATTATTAAATCGTATTTTTTAAACACAGTAGCTTGGGGTAGTACATGTATATTAATGTATTTAATGCTTTAGTTATGCAATTAAAAAAATGTAAAATATAAAACAAAACTTTTTATAAATATGGTAAAATTTTAATGGTCGAAATATACCTATACCTTAATTTTCAATGCTCACATCTTTTTAAAGTTTTTTTCGCAAACATAAGCGAAATGTATTTGCTCAGGGTGATGGTCTGCTAGCAATATGGTATGTGGTGTCCGTGCTTCTTATTTAATATATTAAATTAATAGCTGCAGTTTTGGATAGTAAAACGGGGCATCCCATCGAGGCGTCTACCCCAAAATGACCCTATAGCTGTTTTGATAAATTCACAGAAAAAAAAATGTGTGGCACTCGGGGACTTCCGCGGTAAAGAAATAACTTTACCGCGGCAGTCCCCGAGTGCCACACAGTTTAAAAAAATAATATTCAACAATAATGTTCAACAATAATGTTCAAATTAATTACCTGAGTAGATACACATTAGCAAACTGTAGCTGTAAAGCAAAACAAAACAAAACAAAAGCCTGGACGCGCCACTATCTGCTAGTAACATTATCACATCACTACTAAGAACATAGATTCAATATCGCAACAAATAACATAGAAACAATATCGGATATCTCAATGCTCATAAAATACGGTTAGAGTCGGCTCGGGAGGCTGTGGTGACAACTAGTTACGTATGAATGTAGAGGTCGGTTACTTTATGAGAGTGTAAAGTGGGCATCAGATCCCTAAGCGACTTTAACTCATTACTAAATCAGATATATTGGGATTATTGGGAATGTATCTACCCAAAAATAGGAACCTACTTGGTAAAAACTTTATGAGTTGTAGTCGAAATCGAAAACTCGAAACAGAACTACCTTCTGTTTCGAGTTTTAGACATTGATTTTTTTTTAGCTCTAACGTCAAATCTGTCAAACAAAAGTTATTATTAACATTTTACAACTTTTTTACTTACTTTTTATTCATGCTTAATTTTTTATTTAATAACTAATAACTATTTAAAATAAATATATTATACATATATATCTATACAAAATGTTGTTTATATAAACCTTTTTTTCTGTTTATATATATTTTCTATTTTGTTGTTACTTATTGACGGTTTAATGATCGTGTCGTCACTTTGGTTTTAGCAGAATACCAGCGCAGCTCCTCATCATGCGGAGTTGCAGTCTAGCTAAGCTAGGACCGCATTTGTCTCTCATTAATATGCTTTTTGATTATTTACCACTTACTGTATTTTGTTGAGGACAAAATAAATTTATTTTCTTTTTTTCTTTCAAAAGTATTGGTGAAATGTGTTAAGTGTGGTTGTAATAAGATTTGCTGTTAGTTGAATATCTTGATGGTAATGAGCAGGTGTGAAGGTTCATGTCTAAGTAGCAATTACGAGATATAAAGAAGTACCTATGTATGTTTCTATCAAAAATGGTCATCCATCTATGAACTAAACAGGTATAATATTGCATGCACACTTGTATTTATCTACATCTCACTTGAGAGACACTCCTGAACTACGATAGTCAGTAAATAAGTTGACTACTTCAGATTTATACTTATATTATGAAACTGAAGAATGTGTTTGTTTGTTTGAACGCGATAAACTCAGGAACTGCTGGTTCGAATTGAAAAATAGGTTAAAATAAAATCTCGCTACGACCAATAGGGGCGGAATAGTTTTTTTCTTTCGCATAAAGAATCAAGAACAAGTGTTTGCTCACACATTGCCTGTCAACAAAACTGGTTTCGGGTAGGCAAATTTACCCTTTATGGAATAAAACACTGAACTAAAGCCTAGATACAGATGTAATTAGTGACAAAGCGAAACTGAAGTTTCGAGCAACATTTTAGTAAACTGAGCAATTTAAAATGTAACTATTGTTGTTGATAAATGTTTTTTTTTTCAAATTGGTGCCCTGAATATGCACTATTGTGTCACAGAAATATAGATACAAGGCCGGCTCACAGCTCAACAAGAAATCCGCGGAGCTATCAACGTGCGCCGTCTCCGTTGACGATTCCAACGAGTTCTATCAAAATTTGTGTATGTGCGGGTTTTTATGTGCATGAGCCTGTTTTTGCTCATTGTAATAATAATAATAATAATAATAGTAATGTTTATTTAACTAAAGTAAATACAGCGTGTAGTACATCAGTATGAGAAACAACAGGATTTTTACATATATTAAAATTGAGTTTCTGTATTTCCTAACTAGGCTAAGTAATTAGCCTGTGCTTAGGAGTACAGTCCCTTCCCGCATTTAGTCACTTGTTATGGGTGTTCAGTCTCGTTTGTAGGGGTACCACACTTTAATTCAACTTCTTTTTTATGTGTGTGTGTGTGTGTGTGTGTGTGTGTGTGTGTGTGTGTGTGTGTGTGTGCGCGCGCGCGTTCGCGGGCCATGTGTGTTTGAATCTTATGTGTACGAGCTACTTATATATTCTTCAGTGTCGTTATATGACTTTGAGAGTAAAAAACTTTTAACAGCCAGTTTACACGCACTTGTTGGTAATTTATAAAACGGAATATCTTTGTTGATTTTGTTGTAGAGGAAAGGGCCCATGTAGTAAAAAAATCTACGAGTAAAAGAAAAGTTGGGCTTAGGTACTGTACAGACCTTATCTTTACGCCTCTTGGTAATTACAACAAACGGTGTGTTATGGTGTTGGAATAAAATAGATTGGTGTATGTACAGTTGTCTGATATTCAACACATTGCACTTATTGTATAACTCAGCGGTCGGACACATTACTGGGCGAAAGGTAGCTATTTTCAGGACAGCTCTATGTGCAACTTCTAACGGCTTGAGAGTTGTTTTATGAGTTCCACCCCAGCACGAAATGCAATACGTTAAAATCGATTGGCATAAGGCAAAGTAAACATTGCGGATAATGCCTTGATTTGCGACGTAACGTAAGGACCTAAATATAAAAATTAATTTACGGACTCTATTCGTTAGTTGTTCTACTTGTAGTTTGAAATTCAATGTTTTGTCTAGGACTATCCCAAGGTATTTAATAGTTTCAACAGAGTTTAACTGTGGGCATTGACACGTTGCCGATGGATTAGTACATAAGTGTGCTGTAATAGAAATAGGGCTGGTGGGTTGTGTTATAGAATTGATGGAGAAAGTAATACATTTTGTTTTAGAGGTATTGAGGGTAAGAGTGTGAGACAAAAGCCAAGAAAAGATTGTATTAAAGCCAGTTTGAGCGTAGGTGTAAAGTTCGGAGTATGAGTTGGCAGTAAAAGTGATTGCCGTGTCGTCTGCATAAGATATTATTTTAGAATGAGGAAGATCGAGGTTGCAGAGATCATTAATGAATATTAAAAATAAAGTTGGTCCAAGAATGCTCCCTTGAGGCACCCCATAAGATATTGAGAGCTCGTCACTAACACAATTCTCTATTTTTACTACTTGTGTTCGACCTGTGAGATAGCTTTTAAAAAAATCGAGCTGAGATCCTCTAATGCCCGTTTGTTCGAGTTTGAGCAGTAGTGTATTAATTGGAACCG
This sequence comes from Herminia tarsipennalis, assembly GCA_945859575.2. NCBI lineage: Eukaryota > Metazoa > Arthropoda > Insecta > Lepidoptera > Erebidae > Herminia > Herminia tarsipennalis. The sequence continues at coordinate 8,222,793 of OX243846.2, forward strand.
TGTCGAAGGCCTTAGTGAGATCAAGGAATATGGTTAGTACCTTTTTCCTATCGTTGAGGTTCTTGACAATGTGAGTGGTTAACTCGTGGACAGCGTCCATCGTTGAACGGTTTTTGCGAAATCCAAATTGTTGAGGTGACAGGATATTGAACTTGTTTAGATATGCAACCAATCTTTTGTTAACAAGGCGTTCCAAAAGCTTAGACAGGGCGGTGAGTACTGCAATTGGACGATAATTGTCGATAATTCTCTCATCTCCATTTTTATAAATTGGATGAATTATGGCTTTTTTTAACGCAGTTGGAAAAATGGAGGTCTCAAGACATAAATTAAACAAATAGCTTAGGGTTGGTGCAAGAAGACTGGCATATCTTTTTAACACTATCGGAGGTATCTCGTCCCAACCTGTCGCCGCATTTGGTCTAAGTGAGTTTATCATACACACTATTTCATCAGGATCCGTTTTTTCCAGTACGAACGAATTTAGACTGGTAGATACAGGAGCGTAAGGTTGTGAAACTTCATTTTTGTTTTTAATTTTTTCGGCAAGATCTTTACCAACATTCACAAAGAAACCGTTAACCTGATTGCAAGAGTGTTTTGGTGAATATGTAGAGGTCAGGAGCTTAGAAGAAGTTTGTTTAGGTTTAGTGGTGTATGTAATGTTTCTGATAGTGTCCCATAAGGCTTTAGAATTGTTACCGGCCTTTATTATTTCTTTGGCGTCGAATAATCTTTTTGCTTTTCTCAAAATTTTAGTGCAGTAATTCCGATATCTTTTGTAAGTGAGGCAAAGTGTAGCGTTGTTTGGTGAGAGTTTTGCTTGTTTATGTAGGACATCTCTGTTTCTAATGCACCTGAGCAGACCTGGCGTGATCCAGGGTTTAATGATCCTTTTTTTTTGATGAAATATTAATTTTTATGGTGTTATCTCGTACAGCTGTTGACATCAATGATGTAAATAAATCAAAGGCTAAATTCGGATCTTCAATTTGCAGTAGGGTCGTGAGATTAATTTGTTCTATTGCTTTGTCAAGTGTTTCAAAATTAATTTTAGTGAAAGCTTTAGCAGCCAAAGTTTTTATTTTTATGGTATTTATGCAAAGGAGAGTTGAATAATGGTCGGTGATAGTGGTTTCCAGAACATATGTGTTAGCAGGCAGTTTGGTTTTTAAAAGTATGTGATCAAGACAAGTTGTGCCTCTTGTTGGTAAGTTATGAGCCGGCAAATATCCATGACTGGCCAAAGTAGTGAGGTAATCGTGTGAACGGCTATCCGACATACATTTGATATCAATGTTAAGGTCCCCAGTTATAATAACGGATTTGAAGTTAGAAAGTGTAGGCAAAATATGGTTTAAACTAGTAAGAAATTCATTGATATTATCATTAGACGGTGATCTATATATACACAAAAGTGCAGTATCGCAGTCAATTTTAATAATTAAGCCAGATGCTGATTTATTAAAGTCCGGTTCTTCTATGGTAGGTGATATGTTTGTTTTAACATACACAACGACGCCGTCACTCTGATTGGTGTGTTTGGTTGTTTTGTAAGTGGAGTAGTTCTGTATACAAGGTATATATCTATTTCTGGAGCAATTTAGCCAGCATTCCGTCAAGACCACTATGTTACAATCAAAAGTTATACGAGCAAGGCATGATTGCAGACTTAAAAAATTACAATTGATAGACCGAATGTTTTGTGTAAATATTTTAAGATTGTTACTTGACTTATTTATGAGCGCGTTACACTCTTCAGGTGTACATGTATATGACTCAGATATTGTCATCTGGTCAACGTAATTTAATAGATTATTAATATTATGAGTCATTTTTAATAAATAAATGGATCACAGTAGCTTGCTCCGGAGTCACTACCGATAATGATCTGTAGTAGGCTTTTTTAATGTCATAGTTTGTGTAAGTCTGGAATGGTATTAGGTATGACTGCATTGTAGTTGATGGTGTGCAGATTATTTGTGTGTGATAAATTGATAATGTGTGATTGTTTCTGTACATTTTTGGAGTGCTTATTTGTTTATAAGGAAGCATGTATGAATGAGGTATGTAGAGTGTGAATGATTGATTACATAATAAAACTAATCTATAAATATAGCGGAGTAGCATGCAATATACTCGTAAAATTAAGTAATAAGAGAATGAGAACTGAAAACTGCGATGAAAAACTAGTCATTCATTCTTGAGATGTTCTAATTGGTTTTCGTTCCTTATTATTATGGCTGGTTGTCCCTCCATTTTTCTTACCAAAACCTTGCCGTTTGAAGTCCAGCAGAATTTGATAGCCTTGTTTTTGGAGATTTCTCTTGCCAGGTAGAAGAGCCTCTTGGTGTTGTTGGTAAGATATTCGCGTATGTAGATAGGTGTGGATTCTGTTCTGCCAAGGTGGCTGCTATCAAGTTTTTTGTTTGGATTTAACTTGTTATAGGATTTAACTGAGTTGAGGATTGCCTGTTTAGTCGAAGAGCTTGTAAACTCAATGACAATTGCTCTGTTAGTTCCTTTTTTACCAGGGACACGAGAAATATCCCTAATATCGTTTATATTCAGTTCTAGGCTTAAAATCTTAGAGAGTTTAATCATCATTTGGGTAAGATCAGCTGGACCCTCTTTTTCTGCCATTGGAACATTTTGTATTTCGATACTTGTTTTTCTCGAGTTGCGTTGTAATTCCTCGACTTTTTCTTCCAGAGACATAATGTGCGCGTTGCAGTCTTTACATTGTTTTTCTAGAGCATCGATCTTTTTGCTCATATCTTCGTATTGGCGTGATATAAAATCGAGTGATTTCTCAATGTCACTACTGGTTTTTTGTAGTTTTCCGAGAGAACTTTCCATTTTGTTTAGCCTTCCATACATTTTATCAAATTTAGAGTCTTGGTCAGCCTTCCATGAGGTAAGCATCCGCATGATTTCATCTTTTAGCTGCTGAAGGTCTTCCAGGGAAACACCATCATGCTTACGTTTGCTCCTTAAAGGCACGCAAGACGATTCGGATGACGTCTGCGGTCTTGAAAGCTCAGTGTCCGACCCCGATTTAACGGGGGAGCGCAACATACTCTTCATAATTATCTCCTAAAGTTTCAAGTTGTATTTGAAGGTGAGCACAGGACTGCAATATGCTATTGCAATTTTGGCAGGCGCTCTGTTAATAAGATGGTGGGTGGAGCTTCGGTGACGAATTCAAGGGCGGGGCTTACCCAGGTTGACGGCGGTAGCGATGAATCACCTCCTCCGTTGCCTGTGCGCCTGGTACTTGACTGAGTTTACGTGCACTATTTTATTGTTTATTTACGAGTTTTATTTTAATTTTAATTTAATTTATCACAGTGAAGACGTCTATACGCTAGCGCGGTCCAAGGGGAATTGTGAGGGGCTGGCCTGGATCTGTATCAATGTAATTTGACATTATGTATCAATACAAATGCGAGTCGTGTGGTACCGGCTTAAGAATAGTACCACCCCATCACTTCCTGTGGGTGTCGTCAAGGCGACTAAGGGATTTTACACCGGAGGACGGGCAGCAGCGTCCTCTGCGTACTTTAAAGCCTACTGCGATCGCCAACCCGCCCGCCAAGCGTGGCGATTATGGCAAATTCCCCCGGATCTATAATAAGTAGGATCTACTGGGGAAACCAGTGCCCAGCAGTGGGTCATCATATGGTTTGATATAATACAAATGCGAGTCGTAGTTTGAGGGTTTAAAACTTAAACAGGCACACCCATACCTACTTGTATGATTAGTTGAATCTACGATACTACTCGTGCTGATCAAAATTGGCCCCGTGTGTTGGGTTATGGCCAGGATGCTTTCAAAGAAGAAGCCAGTACAGTAGTGGGAACGATATAAGTTTATAGTAATTTTATAGGCATTTTGGGACAACTCACACAACGCTGTCTGATCCCAAACTAAGCAGAGAATGTACTATGGAAACCAGACAATTGTTAAACATATGTATGTGTTTCTAAATACATACATATTATAGATAAATAACACTCAGACACAGAATAAACCATCGTGCTCATCACACAAAGTTTCATCCTGGGTGGGGATCGAACTTACGACCTCCGGCTTAGCAGTCAGGGTCACTAGCCTCTAGACCAACAGGCCAATTACTTTATTAATACAATAATTCCATGTTTAAAAGATATCCAAATTTCTGGAGCCAGTAATCGAATCCGAGACTTCCGTATCCGGGGCCGGAATACTAACCCTCGACTTTTTCTATCCTTCATTCCAATACGCGAGTCGGGCCCAGGTCAATCATGCAATTATTGTATTAGTAAAGATATAAGTTTGTTTGAAACTATCATTATATTGAACTGTACTGGTTTAAAGACTGGGCTGAGTCTAAATGTACAGTTTTTTATTATGTTTCGAAATTTTTATACTTTCTAATAATACTTAGTAATAAGTATTATTGCAATATTATGAAAATATTTAAATTACGGGTCTTAATCGTAAGCCGTGGTCTCGGGTAGACTCAGAGTCTACCCGTGACCAAGGCCGTTGCTATACGATCGAAACGTCGGGCAATAAACAAGGTATTTTACCTTAAATTATTCACGCGATTAAGACCTGTAATATATATATATTTTCATAATGTGTACAAATCTCGAAAGTTTATCAACAATTATTGCAACAGTTGATGAATGCTATCAACTATCGCAATAATATATAAACTAAGTAGAAAATAGCGTGACTGGATATATTAAGACAGTTTCGGCCACTCTTTATAAAAACTTTATCTGCAACTCTTAAAGATATTTCATTATTCATGCTGAAAGGGTTTTGAGTCTTGCTTATAACGAAAGTTAGATTTATCAAACTCTCATCAAAAATATATTAAAACAATAACAAGAAATTACTGTCTTCAATAAAAAAGTATATCTTAAAACTTTTTGTTTTAAACGTCAATTTTGTATTTTGGTGAGCATTGTTTCCGTTATCTAATGGCCACCGAAGTACCCGAAAAACAGATAGTATAGTAGCAGTTTTATATCGTTACGATCTATCTATATATATATATAATAATAATAATATCTTGGGACAACTCACACAACGTTATCTGATCCCAAACTAAACAGAGCTTGTGCTATGGAAACCAAACAACTGATAAACATACTTATATATTTCTAAATACATACAGGGTGTCCAGTAGCAGATTTCAAAGTTTAAATGATTGAAAAAAAAAAACTACACTTCTAATGTAAAGTAGGTTTATTTCAATTTGATAACAACAAATGCGGATTTTATTTTTTAAAAACCATGTTCTCCAAATGGTGGCCATCGAGTCTGACACACTCTTCGAGTCTGACACGCATGTTTTCAAAAACCCGTTTACAGAGCTCCTGGGGAATGCTGTTGACTTCGTTGCGAATATTTTCTTTAAGTTGTTCCACAGTGCTTGGATTGTTTTTGTAAACAATGGATTTTAAGTATCCCCATAAGAAAAAGTCACATGGGCTTAAATCGGGTGATCTAGGCGGCCAGGGTATGGTACCGTTTCGGGATATGTTCTTTTGGGGAAATAACTGCCGCACAGCATTCATAGACACATTAGCAGTATGAGCTGTGGCCCCGTCCTGCTGGAACCATGTGTTTCGATTGTAACATGAATTATTCTGTAGTTCTAGTCTAAAAAAGTCGTTTATCATCAGGCTGTATCTCTCTGAATTCACTGTTACAGTTTGGCCACGTTGATTTTCAAAGAAATAAGGCCCTATAATTGCAGAAGCAGAGATGGCACACCAAACTGTGACTTTAGGCTTATGTAAAGGCTCTTGATGCATTTGCCTCGGGTTGTGGGTATCCCAGTAACGAAAATTCTGTTTGTTCACATACCCTCCGATATGAAAGTGAGCTTCGTCACTAAAGAATATGTTTCCCATCCGAGTAGCAGTACGAAATCTCAACAACAATGAATAAGTACCAAACACAGACTCTTTAGGTATTCGTTTACTGTGTTTTTCTGTCATTAATATGTGTTATTTGTGTCTCTTTTCTTTTTGTCTATTGTTATTTTTATTATTTTACTGTTTTATTTATTGCTTTTTTTATCTTCTGCATGACTTTTCCTGTTAAATTATAATAATGTCTATACATGTGTCTTCTGTGTACTAAATAAAAATCGTTCTATTCTATTATTTTATATAGTTAATTTGGTGTGCGGCTTAAGAAGTGGGTTTTCTGTTGTTTTTGTTTCATTCATTCAACGTTATACCTACTTAATACCTAATAATTTTAAATAGAATTTGTACTAACATTTTGGTACTTCCCATTTGATCAGATGTTTATCGTAAACTTGTAAAGCCAAAAGACTTAACTGTGATAGTTTTCTTTATAATTTTAGTGTTTAAACTACTACCGTGAAATTTTTCACATACCCACCATCAACCATTTAGTTGGCAGGGGAACACTTGACTCTAACAAAAATGTTCACTATAAATCCTAATATTACACAAAGGAATCCTTAAATCTAAAAATAGTCTTCACAAACCCTAAACGCTTTTTAAAAGACCTATCTAATGATACCCCACACGATGGGGTAGGTGAGAAAAAAATCACATCCCCACTTTACATATAAGAGAGTGCCTCTCTTATATGTTACAATGATGCAAGTAAGAAAAAAAGACATGGACTCCCCCTCCCCCAGACTCCGCGTTGACAGACAATGACCCCCCACCTCCCTCCTCCCGTCACCCGAACTACTCACACTTGGCCGATGAGTCATTCATTATCGTTGAATTGACGAACACTTGATATCCAACCATAACCCCAAAACATGATCCTCGATGCACCTGTGTGATGCGTGGTCAAACAAACGGACAGACAGACAAACATTTCTAAAAATGATAGCAATATGTTTATTTTTAATACTATTTTAAAACTTCTTTTACTAAGTATAGAACATTATTGAATACAACGCCATCTACTTTCAAAACCAGTGAAGTTTCTTCTAATACTTAATGTTTTTTTATTAATTTAAGCAATTTAATTAAATAAATAGGAGAATGTTGCCACTCAGCAAAAAATGAATCCGTTATCGTAAGCACCTATACCTTAATAAATGTTTTTACAAATAAGGAATTGTTTAATCACGGTGACCAATTTGATTTCATAGATGGCGCTACACGTTTTTTTTACGTGTGTAATGTCTTTTTTTTGAGCACGAACACATCAATTCTGGAAAATATCGAATACTTGTTAAATTGGAATGTAATATTATTTTTCATTTCTGCTACGATTAATTCATTACTCTCTGCAGTGCATGCAATACCTATAGATATCTTACATAAGTGCATATTTCACTTGATTTTTAATATAAAAAAATATTAATCAAAACAAATAAGTCACTTACGGCCGAAAAAATAACTATAACATTGAGAAAAATATTAAAAAAGGACAAAGACAATTTAAAAAAAATACAAAAAGAACATAATCAGATATCAGCCTGAGACTTCGTCGTCGTTAAAGACCGCTAGCATAGTTTCGAGGCTATACTGTTCGCTACATACCACGTCAAAATAACTGTTCTTATGAAACTTAAAAATGTTGTGTATAGATTTAGCATGAAGTTATGTATCCCATGGGTTACAATTAAAGATAATGTCTAATTGTGGAAAAAATTGTGATAAACCATTATGGTGCGACAAAAAATACGTTGCTACTCGTTCCCCATAGACGTTAGCGTAATGATTCATAGTAAATAATGTCCTAAGTATAGTATTTACTATAAAACTGTAAATTTTCATAAAGATCCGTCAAGTAGTTACTGTTTTATAACGAAAAATAGCTACAGACATTATCCCTCACTGCTTAGCTCCTATGGGAAAAAGCGTGATAATTTATAGCCTAAATGTTAATCCGCATCTATTAAATTGCACGTGCAAAATTTCAACCGAATCTGTCTGGTAGTTTTTGCGTGATTCGTGTTCAAACAAACAGGCAGACATTTCTAAAAATGCAGCAAAGTGTTTAAATACTCTTTTCGAACATTTCCTAATATTTTTTTTCACTAAGTTCGGCCATGTACAGATATGTGAAATTTACAATTTTATTATATGTATAGATATAGATAGATAGCATGATTCAGTATTCAAGCGCGATGGCTTATTATTAGCGTATTTCATGTATAACTTTGGAGTTTATATACCGATTTCTATGATTATTTTTTATGGAATAGTTAATTATGTTAACTTTTTGAATTAGGGATGACTGAGAGTGTTATAAACGTAAGAGTAGACAAATATAATTCGAAAGCTTCGAACTGCTAAGCTATCGGGAGTTACACGCGATATTGTGAGTCAACCATAAAAGATAGACATATGCTGTCGTGGGATATTTTTTATATAATTTTAAGGAGAACATTTCCGTCATACATGATTTCTGTGTAGCTTTAACCATTAAGGTTGCACACGCGACGGAAGCTTAAAAAATGGAGTAACTTCTCCCGTTTTCCCTTCACTGCTCTGCTCCTATTGATTGTAGCGTGATGAAAAGTATACTATAACCACCTCAGGAGTATGAAAAATAATTGTACCAAGTTTCGTTAAAATCCGTCGAGTAGTTTTTGTTTCTATAACGGTTATACAGACAGACAGACAGACAAAAATTTTACTGATTGCATTTTTGGCATCAGTATCGATCCCTAATCACCCCCTGATAGTTATTTTGGAAATATATTTCATGTACAGAGTTGATCTCTCTACAGATTTATTATAAGTATAGACAAACAATTGTACAATAATAACTTGCAGAATTTAGATGTTACACTAAAATTTTAATGAAAGTGCAATCCACTAAGTTTTCACTTATTACTACGTCAGTTAAAAGGTACAGTTAAGTAAGTTAAGTAAGGTGAAGTTAATTTGGTTAATTAATAGGTACTTTTACTAGATTTCATTAATAACAATATCAGTAATGTTTTAACATTAAAGTCTTAAGTTATTCTAAGACTATGAAGAGCAGCATTTTTAAATGAGTGGTGGCTTGTAACAAATATATCTAAGTTAACAAAATTATTATTATTCTTAACTAAACGTTGGAGAGGCGCCCGCTCACCCGCGTTTGTACGACTAGAAGTTGTAGCAAAGAGCGAATAATTTGCATCTCTCTCTCTCTCTATCTGCAATTGTATTCTTCGTTAAAGCTGCAAGCGATTAATTTTCTCACTTTCCTCTATGCAGCTGCAATAATAAACTATCGCAACGAAGGTCCTTTCCTCAAGGAAAATGTCTCCCACTTTAGTGCCATAAAGCGTCCGTAAGTTTACAGCTCGTAAAACGGACCTGCGATAGAAATAAGTTATTTGCCTTAGTTGTCTTGTAATAAATAGTTACGTCGTGATCAAAATAATATATTTGATTACTTTCTCTAGATAGTAAGAGTAAAATTGATCATAGAAAAGCTAACCTGGTAAATTTCATACTACCTAAAATTGAACGAGCAAGCTGTCTCACCATCGCTATCGTACATCATAATTAAACAAAATTATAATTGAATGAAAGGTATCGGACTCGTCATTGCGAGGCCGCGCGTTTGTGTCCACCCATTACCGACTTAAAACCAGTCCTAACACAAGCAATTTGCGTATCTGGCTAGCTTAACTGGAAGGGTTAACCGGGGAATATGCAGGTATTTTTTTTAAATTGTTTGAAACGTTATTATTTAATAAAGTTTTTAGTTATATTACAAAAAAAATATATAACACAATCCAAAACATATACGATTAATATATAAAAAAAATAAAAGCAGTATAATTTTTGCATGACTAAAACACTCCACTATTCTTGTAAGACAAAGCGAAACCTCTCCTATCCTGGCCATAAAATCATCAAATGATATACGTAAAATTTTTAATAAAATTGTATCTTTAACATAATAATAATAACATGTTTATTATTATTTAATTATTTTTTTTTTAATTTTTAATCTTACAATAAAAATGGCTTCTAATCATAACTTTACTATATACTATCAAAATATCAGAGGTTTACGTACTAAATTAAACACACTTTATATGAATATTCTTTGTAATTGTTTTGATATTATTGTATTAACTGAAACATGGCTAATCCCTTCTATACATAATAGTGAATTTGTAGACAGTCGCTATGTAGTCTTTAACTAATAACAACAAGACCGCACACACTCTCATCGGCGCTGTATATATACCGAATAGTTCTCCTTCTTCTGTTTATGACCTATATTTTCAGAACATTGATAATATAGTTAATTCTTCAAAACTCGATAATTTGCTGTTACTGGGTGACTACAATATTCCTACAGCTAACTGGGTAAGATCTAACCCTTCTCATGACTTCATGACTTGTCTAGGTACATCTCCTATCTGTAATCGTTTAAGGAATTTTATGGCTGTACACGATATCAAACAATATAATCACCTAACTAATATAAGCGGGCGTATTCTTGATCTCTTATTATCCATTGACACTTGCCGTGTCGTTAAACCTAATCAAAATATTTTGCCCGTTGACAATTACCATCCACCATTTTACACCTTGTTGTCATTGAATATCAATCTCCATACTGTACAACCAAAGCATTGTCCCAAATATAATTTTCGGAAGGCTGATTATAACTTAATTAATAAAGATATCGAAGATATTGACTGGGATACTGTGTTAGACAAAAGCTCTACCGAGCATTGCGTTGATACTTTCTATAATAAATTATACGGCATTACCAAACACCGCGTTTCTTTGACGAATCCAAAAAAAACAAAATTCCCGGTATGGTTTTCCAAAGCACTTATCAAAATATTTAAAAATAAAAAGAAAGCATGGTCAAAGTGGAAAACGTATGGAAACATATCAGATTATGAAATATTCTCCTTATATAGAACACGTTTTAGAGCCGAATGTACTAAATGCTATCGTAAATATATGGAAGGTGTGGAAGAAAGTATTCCTAATAATGTAAAACATTTCTGGACATATATTGCTAACCGCCGGGATAAGTCTGGAATTCCTACTCGAATGTACTACGGAAATGAAATTTCGACCGATCCTGTCAGTATATGTGATCTCTTTTCAACTTATTTTCAATCCGTGTACGAACCTACGAGTATTACAACTGACTGGTGTCCCACATCTAACCAATCCCATAATTATAATACGCCATTGTCTGATATACAATTTAGCCTCCAGCAGATCCGTAGACAATTGAAAATGTTAGATACTACCAAAGGGCCTGGTCCTGATGGTATACCCCCTTATTTTTTAAAACATTCAGCTGACACAATTTGTAAGCCAATACGAATTATTTTTAATAAATGTATAAATGCGGGCACTTTCCCATCGGTTTGGAAGAAAGCTAATATAATACCAGTCTATAAAAGTGGATCTAGACAGAACGTTGAAAATTATCGGCCCATCTCTCTTCTCAGTACTCTTGCTAAATTATTTGAAAGACTTGTCCACCAGAAGATCTATCCTTTCCTTCAACCAAATATTATAAAAGAACAACATGGTTTTGTTAAACATAAATCAACTGTTACTAATTTAATGATATTTACATCTTCTTTGTTTAGTAATATGGACAGTGGTGCCCAAACTGATACTATCTATACAGACTTTAAAAAAGCCTTTGATAGAGTCGATCACAAAATATTACTAAGCAAAATTGCATTCAATGGTATCAGGGGTAATTTGTTGCGCTGGTTTCAGTCTTATATTAGTAACCGTAGCCAAAGTGTAGTGAGTAACGGGTATCATTCAAACTCTTTCTTGGCTTCTTCAGGCGTGCCACAGGGATCAATTCTCGGCCCATTGTTATTCATTATCTACATTAATGACATTGGCAACTGTTTCCATAATAGTAAATTTCTTTTGTATGCCGATGATCTCAAAATCTTTAAAAAAGTTTTAACGTTAGATGATTGCTACCTGCTCCAATCCGATTTAGATAGATTATCCGACTATTGCGAAAAAAACAAATTACAATTAAGCATATCCAAATGTAAATATATTAACTTCACGAAGAATAAAAAAATAATTAACTTCAATTACTCTCTGTGTAACGAACCTCTTATTAAAGATACTTTAATCCGTGATTTAGGTATACTTTTGGATAACAAACTTCATTTAAATTTACACATTGATAAGATCATCGCTACAGCATTCAAAATGTATAACCTTGTCATGAGATCTGCTTCAGACTTTAAACGTCCAGTTACTTATCTTTATCTTTTTAATTCCTTAATTAGACCGCAATTAGAGTATGCCAGCATGATATGGGACCCCTACTATGAAAAATACAATGAAGCAATAGAAAGAGTTCAGCGTAAGTTTCTAAGAACTATGCGATATAAATGTAGATTGCAAAGCCTTTCATATATGGATACAGTACAAAAATCAAACTTGTTGACTCTGCGATCGCGGCGACTGTTACTGCAAGCTATGCTGCTTTATGACCTCATTCATAATAAATTTGATTGTTCGGAATTAGTTAATAATATATGTTATGTTGTACCCAGAACTATTATAAGACGAGAGGTGCGCGCTTATCCGACTTTTGCTACGACTAAATGTCGCACCAACGCGGGTGAGCGGGCGCCTCTCCATAGAATAGTCAAAACTTATAATAATAATTTTAATACCGTAGATATTTTTGCCTCTAACCGTAATGTTTTTAAAAGCACTGTAATAAGTATCCTTAAAATCTAAATTTAATTAGTTAGCGTTAATGTAGTACACTGTATATACTAATTGTAATACGTGGAAACGCTGTAGATTGTGCATCGATTTAATTTGTAAGTTAGAATTAGAATTAAGACTACATGTACAATTGTTTGTTTTCCCAAATAAAAAAATAAAATAAAAAAAACGTGGCCATTTTAGCGCGCTTATTCTGTGACGTCAGATTACATAGGTTCGATGTCAACAACGAAGTTTTTGGTTCATAAAGTTACTGAAAGTTAAATAAAACCTGGCAAGAGTTGGCATAAAACCTGGCACGCTCAGTGTAGGGGAACCCTATTGCAGCCTTGAATAATTGCATCAGTAGTAGAGCGTATGTTCATATGGCACTTACGGCCTTTTCTTGACAAGTTTATCAGCACGCAGTTTTTCGGCAATAACTCAATAACTTGACAATGATTTTTTTAAATATATTTTTTGGTCACACGGTTCGAAAGATAGGAGCACAATTTATGCAACATTTGGAGCGAGCGGATAGACAGACAGACGGACATGACGACACTGTAAGGGTTTCGTTTTGGCCATTTTAGCCACGAAACCCTAAAAGAGAGTGATAAATTCAGTTTATTTACATGGAAAAGCACAAAAGCTTAATAATTCTATTGCGTCGTTCCTATGTGCCCACTGCACCTGACAAAGTACGAGTATATTTCCTTACGCCGAAAGATGCAGGTATAAAGAAAAGGTGTTTAAGCTGTTTATACTATTGTGAGAATCATTTTAACGTAAGTAAGGACATTAAAAAAGTGAGAAAATACATATAAGTATAAGAGAGAGAAAACACATACTTATTTTATAACCTTTAAACTTACGCATTGCATTATAAATACAATTTGACACGGGAATAAACGCGTTTAACCTAGATAAAGTATTTACCTTATGCTTGACGTTTGACCCCCCCAGTCAGCTTGTGACCACGGTCGGTGTCACCCGGTCGAAACGCCAAGCTTAAGGTAAATACGTTACCTAGATTAAACGCATTTATTCCCGTGTCAAATTGTACATACTTATTTAGTTCACAAACCTCGACGAAAACAAAACCTGGTTTACGAAAAGTTCGGTAAAGCATTCTCATTAACTAATACATAGGAATTTATCCATAAGAGTATTACCGATAAGTGAAACCGATACTTATCGATAATGAAAAGTGATAAAACCTCGCAGCTTCTACTCTTCTGAGTTCAGTAGACGTAAAATCTGAATTAGATGCAAAATAATAACAGTGGAAACTCATAATTGGCCTTCATCATGATACTCAAATTTTGTACTGTTTTTTACCTAGCTGTAAGTTTCCCTAAAATTGTAAAATAAAATAAATAAAAATAAATCGAGATCATCATAAACACTTCTTTTTTAGGAAGATTGCCCGATTGAGCTAAGACAAAACCGGTTTCAATCATTGTTTAATTCTTTCTTCACAAGGATTTTATTCTTTAACACAGAAACTAATAACTCAGTATGGAACAAACGCAAAACAATACAAATTACCACTCGACAACCACAAGTTGTTTGTATGATTAAACAAACAACTTGTTGACTGAAAACGTCGAGTAAAATTGACGTCACGTTTTAATTGACTCGAAAGATTTTTTAGATTTGGAATCACGTGCATATTCCCTACATTGTTAATTAACTTTTTATCAGAATAATACTAAATGTTCATACATTTAAAGATTTATTAAGGGTGCCTCTGTGGCGCGGTGGGGGTGTATCCGACTGCTACGCAACAGGTCGTGGGTTCGATCCCCACCCAGGATAAAACTTTGTGTGATGAGCACGATGGTGTTATTTATTTATAACATGTATGTATTTAGAAATATATAAGTATGTTTATCAGTTCTCTGGTTTCCATACTACAAGCTCAGCTTAGTTCGGAATCAGATAGCGGTGTGTGAGTTGTCCCAAGATTTCAAATTCAAATTCTTTATTGTACACAAGAAAAAATACAAGCAAAAAAAAGTACAAAAAAAAAATATTATGTACAAAGGCGAGCTTAACTCAAAATTGAGTTTTCTACCAGCAAACCTTTGAGCTCTAGATAGTAGAAAGATATTTGAAAGTAATCGGAAGTGTAACAATAAAAGGAAAAAAAAAATATAAATTAAACCATATGTATAAATAAACAGAAAGTACATACTTACATACACAAACGTATATTATTTTAATATCATATAATATACCTAAATAAATACATATAATACATAAATACATACTAGATAATACAAACACTTACATATTAATATTACATAAATAAAATATTATAATACATACTTAATTAGATACAGTGAAAATATTCTTTTATCCTTTTTTTAAAAATGTTAAGAGAGAGGCTGTCACGTAAAGGGTGAGGAAGAGAATTCCAAAGCCTCACCGCTTTTATGGTGAAAGAGCTATCGTAACAGCTGGAGCTGTGAGCGGGAGTACTCAATAATAATAATAATAAGATATTATTATTATTATTTATCTATAACATGTATGTATTTAGAAATATTTAAGTATGTTTATCAGTTGTCTGGTTTCCATAGTACAAGCTCTGCTTATTTCGGAATCAGTTAGCGGTGTGTGATTTGTCCCAAAATATTATTATAGATATTATTATATATTTCTTAAAATTAGAAGACATCTTTCTTTAAATTATTGGTGGAAGATATATGCTAAATCTGTTAGATCACCAGAATCTCCCCCAGGTGATTTTTGAAGCAGTTTTTATCCCCTTTTCGAAAAGCGTCAAAAACCTTGGTCCATATATAGATTCCAATCTATCCTCGGACGTCCATAATGCAGAAATAAGTAGAAAAGTATACGCCTCATTTCAATCTTTCAAACGTCTTCAAAATTTCTTACCATTTCATACTAAAGTTACTCTTGCTCAATCTCTTCTACTCCCACACATAGACTTTGCAGGTGTTTGTTTTCTGGATGCTAAGGCGGAACTAGTTGACAAGCTGGTACGTCTGCAGAATTTGTGTATCCGCTTCACTTTTGAATTGCGTAAATACGACCATGTCTCCGAATCTCGGAGAAACCTGAGGAGGTTACCGATTCGGCAGCGTCGTAGCTCACACATTCTCTCTCTCTTCTTTACACAATTCTTTATAATTCCACTTCTCCTTCTTAGTTATACCCTGCCGTTCTTTCTCCTCTCTTCTATTACACACTCCCGCTCACAACTCTGTTATGACAGCTCTTTTACTATAAAAGCAGGGCGTCTTTGGAACTCTCTTCCTCTACTAACATACTAACATACACCTACTCTTTACGCGACAGCCTCTCTATCAACATTTTTAAGAAAAAAAAAAAATTTTTCCCTACCTGATTAAGTACCTATGTATATTTATTTTTATAATATTTTATTATTGTAATACATAATTATATGTATTTATTTAAGTACTTATACTTTTATATTTGTGTTTAAAAGTATAAATATTTATTTATTTATTAAGCACACCAACAGAATAATTACAGACATAAATTAAATATATAATTTTTTTGTACAAATTACAGGTATGCATGACACTCGTTCTAAATTAAGGCAAATGGACAAAAACTAATTCTAATTCTAAAAAAAAAACAAATATAACTAAGTACTTATTGAAAGATTTATTTGGTAACTAATAATATTATTATAATGTTTTAGTAAAATTATTATATTTATTTTTAATCGTACCTATCTATTGTACATACACCAACCACTCTTCTAAGTGAGCCGGACTGGAAAGGCCAGGACCTCCCGCTGATCTTAGGAGCTCACCGGGGAATTATTGCGCTGACTGACAGCAGAGAAGCCGGCAAGTGCTGGATCGACATTGACAGCGACATTGAGTGCTCACAGGGCCCTTGATTCTTTACCATATATTTAGCTGTTCAGTAACTTATTTTATATGGCACAAATGCTACCGTCGTTACCACTATAGTCTTTAATTTATATAATCGTAATTCTAATTAAAAAAAAAACCGGGCAAATACATGTTGGGCCACGCACAATGTAGGGTTCCGTAGTCCCTCCCCCCCCCCGCATCTGAATAATGTGTCTTAAGAAGTGGGTTTTCTGTTGTTTTTGTTTCATATATTAATATTGACTGCCTCTATGGCGCGGTGGGAGTGTATCCGACTGCTACGCAAGAGGTCGTGGGTTCGTTCCCCACCCAGGATAAAACTTGTGTGATGAGTACAATGGTTTATTCTGTGTCTGGGTGTTATTTATATATGTATGTATTTAGAAATATCTAAGTATGTTTATCAGTTATCTGGTTTCCATAGTACAAGCTCTGCTTAGTTTGGGATCAGATAGCGTTGTGTGAGTAGGCCCAAGATATTATTATTATTATTATATATCTTCAATGGAATTTGACCTATTTTTTTTTCAAGATTTTATTCTTTCACTTTGTCGGTGTAAGTAATATGTGTATCCATACAAAATTACAGCCTCCTAGCACTAACAGTCTCTGGGCAAAAGTGCGGATGGACAGACGGACGAACCTATAAGGGTTCCGTTTTGCTATATAAATTCATAGCCCAACGGCTATGGCATCGAGACGGATAACCCTGTATTCCCACGGTAACGGGAACTATGCAGGTGAAACTGTGAGGCGTCCGCTAGTATAAATCTATACTTAATATTATAAAGCGGAAGAGTTTGTTTGTTTGTTTGCTTTGTTTGTTTGTTTGTTTGTTCGTTTAAACGCGCTAATCTCAGGAACTACTGGTTCGATTTGAAAAAATATTTTTTTGTTGGATAGCCCATTTATCGAGAAAGGCTATAGGCTATATAACATTGCGCTACGACTAATAGGAGCGGAGTAGCGACGTGAAATGTTGCAAAAACGGGGAAAATTTACGCATACGAAGTTGCGCGGGACAGCTAGTAATTGTATAATATCAACGCAACAAAAACGATTTTAATTTTCAAAAACTTCTATAAAACTGCAGTAAAGCGTTTAACTTCAGTATAAACAGGGTTTATAAAGCGAAATATTATTGAGTAAGTACTCGTATAATCTGCTCGTAAATGGGACGTCTCGAATGACCTGGAATGACCTCCGAGGGTAGCGTAGGTCACACAATGACAGAAGCTATCGATGCTTCTAATAACGTTGGTATTTGAAGATTTTGTTAAGATCTTTCTGTAATAGATCGAGTATTTTATTTGATGCGTAATGTATTTTTGGGTCACGCAATCAGAGGATCTAGAATTAATCTTAATGTTATGATGGGCCTGTTTAATTATCTCGTTGTGTATTTCTATTATAATTAGGCCGACCACGAAGCCTCACAAATGTATAATGAGGTATTTATTTACCTCAGACAGATGAAGCACTGAGAACCTAGGCTGAACTCGAATACCAGTCCGGAGTCTTGGTGGTTTAAGTTAGTAAGTCATTAATGTTTGTTACCCTGTCAAGTGATCGTTAATTTCTGGACAAATGTTTGAAAGTGGTTTTGACCACGATAAATAATAATAAAGTCAAAGTACTTTATTCATTTAGGTTATAGAATGCAACGCTTATGAACATCAGACAAAATTGGAATAGAATGATTCTACATTTAATGCCAAGTTCGCAAGAGTAAAGCCGTGAGAAAAGAACTTGACAATAAACCCTCATGGGCATTTTATTTAAATGCCATTAAATTTGTAAATATACAGTTATGGCAGTAAAGTGCTGCAACCATTACACCATGAAACTCATGTTAACAGTAACCATAGTACTCACGTAAAGTGGGCTCCAAGGCAAATAATCAAGTTTTAAATGAATTTGGCTCGTATGAACGTCAACTTACAAAAATTACAGAAGAAGGTTAGGATTGCAACATGCGATTCGATTAATGTAAGAAAAACTACTTAACATACAAATATTTGCGAATCATTTATTAAAAATAACTATCTATCGATAACAGTCTGGCATTTTCAGGCACTCACTGCTTTCTATCTAGGATTCTGACATATTTTGGTTCAGGTTTGAACCAACAAACATAAAGTGCTAACTATGCAAAACATAAGCTGATGCATTGAAATATTGTGGTTTCGGCAAAATGCAGCAAAAGAATATAGGTTAATTCGGTACTTTTTCTGTGCTTTCGGCACTTTGTTTTTTGGCTTGTGCTCTCATATAATAATAATAATAATATCTTGGTACGACTCACACAACGTCATCTGATCCCAAACTAAGCAGAGCTTTTACTATGGCAACCAGACAACTGATAAACATACTTATATATTTCTAAATACATACATATTATAGATAAATAACACCCAGACACAGAATAAATCATCTAGCTCATCACAAAAAGTTTTATCTTGGGTGGGGATCGAACCCACGACCTCCTGCGTAGCAGTCGGATACACTCTCACCGCGCCACAGAGGCAGTCGATATGTGTAGGTTAGAAAGATTTTATGTTGGAAAGGTTCAAAAGTCCAAACATGTTAACGTGTATGGATAGATTACGCGAAACAGGGTTCGGTTCTGTCAACATTTTTTATAGAAAACTTTAATAAAAGCGGCGGTAGCCTAATGGTTAAGGCATCGGATTCGCAATTGAGAGGTCGCGGATTTGAATCCTACACATTATACTACCGACGTAACACCACACAAGCAATTTGGCTTAGCTGGAGGGGTTAACAAGATTGCTAGTAATGTGCAGCCCACATTGCTAGTTATCTTCGTTTTATAAAATGAAAAATAAAAAATATAGGATACGATAAAAGTTTGTGTGACTAGCCAAAGAGTCCATCTAGTAGATGATGTTAAAAAAATAAGGATATGTCTTAATATTAAAACGTAAAAGAATCTTGAAGTTACGGAAAAATGCCAAAACGAGAAATTTCGTATACCCATACTCATAGTTATGGCGCTCGTAATCTATATATAAAATAAAAAGCTGACTCACTGACTGACATATCAACGCAGAACGTAAGCTATAAGGGATATAGAAACTTGAAAATTTGTACTGGGGTCCCTTTTATAACGTAAAGAAGCACTAAGAACGATTTTTTGAAAATTCACCCCCTAAGGGCGTAAAACGGGGGTGCAAAGTTAGTATGAAACTTTGCCGTTAAAGTATTTTGATAACAATCTGGTATCCACGCAGGCAAAGCCGCGGGCAGCTAGTCTAACATATGTATGAACGACTCGACATTATTTTGTCGTGCACTCCTGCGCACTGTGAAGTAGTTGTGTGCGTAGCGCTAAATTAATAATTCGCTAAGCGTAATGAACCCTTAATGGCGGTCCATCACCCTACGGTTGAAGTTTGTTTGCACGTCATAAAACCGTGACTGTCTAAGCAAATTCTGAGCTGATGCGTTGAAATCTTGTGGTTGCGGTAAAAGGCAGCAAGGCAATATAGGTTAATGGGATCATTCACCTTCTTTATCTCTTTTCTCAGTTGACCTACAACTGACACCGAGTTGCGAGCGCCTTATACGCTATTTTCCATTAAGGCTGTGGTCTAATGAAGCTAACAATTTGTTACAAACTGTTTGTTATATTTTTTATGTTGTGAATTTGTTTTGTTTGGGATCAGTTGAAGTAATGGTGTACTCAAGTAGGTATGTATTTCATTTTCTGTAATATTATAATTTTGGAATTCAATTCAACTCTTTTAAACATTTTATACTAAATATTTTGACATAACGTTAATGTTGATGATAAGTAGAGATCGGATAATCGGATGCATAGTTACCTAAACTTATTTTTTTTGCTAAGAAAATATGGAGACGGCTTCTTTTTTAGGAATTGTCTTTTTCAATGTCGGGATTCGAAAAAAATCAGGGATTTTGAACTAATCGGATATAAAACAAATTACGAATTTACGAGTTAGTTGGTTACCTACCTATCAAATTATAATATTAATTTATAAAATATTTTTTTTTTTTTTTTTATAAATTAACTAGCTACTAAGCTTCGAACATCATAATTCATAATGGATATTCGCAAGCATCTGCACTTAAACTGAATTTTAAACGTCGATGCAAATATGTATTAAGTATTTGAAAGGTGAAAGAGGAAGAGTAGCATGTGCTAAAAAAAGACAAAAATACATTATTTTTTTTATTAAATAAAGTTGCTCCACCGACAAGAGTTGAACTCTTAAGTTAAAGAAGAAGAAAATAATATATACATAGTGTTTTGATAACAATCTTAATCACTATCTATCTCTATGATTTGGTCACTGGAATCTGATGTTTGTGTTGAACATGATGGTTTTTCGTCAGATTCCTGTGACTGTTCTTTAGTGCTAACTCTATTGACATCTAAAGAATTGCAATAAATAACAATAATTTTCTCCAAATTTTCAATAGTCAGTCTATTTCTTTTAACATTTAAGATCCATTTAAATATAGAAAATGATCTTTCCACATCTACTGATGTAAGTGGCGCAAATTTATATATACTAGCACAATTGTCTGTACTCATTTTTTCACTTATTTCCCTTAAAACATCAAAATCGGGGTTTCTGTCCATAAGTTGTTCCATTTTGTTTATTAACGTATTATTTAAAGTTTCATTAATAGTAAATCTTACATCATCAAATATTTCAAACACTTCACTTATAGATAGGTCGCGTTTTTCCAGCTTAACAATTGAAGTATTTAAAATTTCGAAATTTTCGCTTAAATAGTCTAAATCAATCTTTAAATTTGGTTTAGCTAGCACTGCCTTGACATTTCTAATAGATATTGCTTCATTGCTATCCAAAAGAGCGACAACACTTGAAATTTTGTCTAAATGTTTGGCATAGTAAAAGGCTGACTCCAACCATGTTCCCTACCTAGTAATAACTGGTTCTGGAGGCAAGGATAAATTTGGATGTAACTCCTTAAAAATTCGAATCCTGTTAGGGGATTTTAAAAATATTTTCTTCACATTATTAATTAAAATGTCTACATCACTATAGTTTAAACGTAATGTTTCTGTTAACCTATGCAAGGCGTGAGCTAAACAAGTGAAATGTTTTAAATTGGGAAACGTGTTTTTTAATATTTTGCCAGCTATTAACATATATGCTACGCTATCGGTACATAATATTAAAACATCTTGTACTTTATTTTCGAATTGACATCCCCATAAGTTTTTTAAACATTGAATCACAAACTCTGCTACTGAGCGACTATTAACCACATCTAAAGCTTGACAGGTTAGCAAGTGTATTGGTTCTGAAACATTTTCACTTAGAGGTTTTACTAAAAAGTTTACAACAAATCGACCCAGACTGTCAGTGGTTTCGTCTAACGATATCCAAATCTTTTTGTTTTGTATTTTACTTTGGATAAGTTTCATTTTATTGTCGTAAATTTCACTCAAGTACTTCTTTCTCAGCAAAGACTCACTTGGAATGGTTCTGTCTTTGTTGTTACATTTACAAATGTATTTTTCGAAAAAATTGCGAAAATTAGGGTTGTCAACTTTTGACCATGGTATGTTGCACATAATTAGAAAATGAACCAGATCAAAATAAAAATCACTTGGCGCTGCTGCTTGAACACCACGATGTTTTTGTGACTTCAGATGTCGGTTCAAAATAGTTTTCTTTGCACTTAAACGTGTCTCACATTTTGTGCAAGTTATACTGCTAGTTGCCGGATCGTAAAACATCTCTGGGTAATTTCTTATCCATGATTGAGCTATGTCTTCTTTTTGAGTTGATTCCGCCATTATGGCTGAAAAGAAGACTATTCGTTAATTATTTTAACACTCTGTATTGTATTGCAAATACTCGTATGGACTGTTTTAGAACAAGTTGCAGAATACAATGTGTAAGCGCAATAGGTACATACAATGAATTAATACATTTTTTTGTAAAATACAATAATCCTTACCTTGTAAATACAAGACGCAACGCAGAGTTCCGAGATCCGTAGCACAAGACGTCGTTTCAAGAAAAACCAAAATCCAAAACCAAATCACGATGCAAATCAGAATCCGTTGTTGAATAGCCAAATCGTTAGAAAATTGCAAAGGAACACAAAACACACCCGTACGCATGGCAAGCAAAGCGACGAATATTTTCAAGTAACTAATAGATAGATAAGATAACAAAAGACATGCATTACCGGGGTTTCTTGCACCTACCTGCACACAAACCGGTTTTGAGAATGCCGTCTCACTCGCACAAGCAGCCAAAGTTACCTATCCGTCTCACTCGCACATTCACATTTATAACGCTTTTTTGAACATAACGAGAATTGTAAATTCAAAACTGAAATTGATCTCCATTTGTTTTTCGATATATTCCATAATAGTTAAAATCTTAACGTTAGTAAATGTGCAGCTAAGTGCACAACAAGCTTTACAATGTTATTCAAATATTGTTCTCAACGCAAATAATTACGGCTCCTCATTTAAAAACCTTTATTTGAGTGTGCATTCAATTATATTTATAACCAAAACGCTAACGGTATTCATCCCGAAACATTGGGTTTTTTTCCATACAAGTAATGTACATACAAATAATATATTGTAATAGAAAACACTACAAACGTAATGAAAATACATTTAATTCTATATTCCGAACATTAAATGCATCAATTCCGAAATCCCGAAATCTTTACGATAAAGAAGTGCTTTCCATACTAAGCCGCCGGTCAACTTTAGGTAAATATGCATCCGATTATCCGATCTCTGATGATAAGTCATAATCGTAAGGAGAGCAATTATTCGGGTTTCGTAGTAAACAAGGAACCTTTATAGTTTCACTATGTCCGTCCGTTCGCAGGTTACTTCAGAGACAATTAGTACTAGAAAGCTTTAATTTGACATGAATATACATATTAGTTACCCCGGCAAAAAGGTTTTGTACAATCTTGAATATTATGGTACCTCTCCTACACGTAGAGTTGTGTTTTTTTTTCGTGCCTACCTTATCGAGTGTGGTGTCGTTGGATAGGTATTTTAAAAATACTTAGGGGCCAGGAAGACGATTTAGGGATACGCTTGAGAAATATTAAGCTAGAAAGTACAGTTTTTTCAGAGTTAAATTTCCCTCCCCCCACTTTGCCAGCTGCAGCAAATGGTTGATTTTGGAAATGTGAAAAAAACACAGAGTAGTAATATATAACGAAATTAAAGAGAAAACTATTGACCGTGAGAAGTAAAGGGGCGTCTAAACAGGCCATTTTTCACGGCAATTTGTGGCGGCAATGCTGTTGCCGGCAACATTGCTAGCAATACTGGCAAGACCGTAATATTGACGTAATGTTCCGACCATATGGCAATACATGTTTTGTATGGCCACCAATATTGGTCAATATTGATTTGATAGGTTGCCGGGCGATCGCTGTGCGATAGATTTTCCGCATTATGGCATGAGTTATTCTTGTCTACGCGACATGAAGTTTGCTGTGGGTGACGCCGCGCCGTGACTTATTGCTAAATTCTGTGTTGTCAGGTGTCATGTTGTTTTAGGTTATTTGTAAAAGATTTTAGTCGTCTTTGATAGGTACTGAAAAATGAAGTCAACTAAGAACACTGACCTCTATAGTCGTCGTAATATTTAAAGTGAACTGCCAATGGTCTCCAATGAGCAGTACCTATGAACTGAATCGACCACCGATGATACCAGTACCTACACGAAATTGCGGAGCGGCGATGGGAATAGTTCCAACATCAAATTATTTGTACTACTGCCACTTACAGTGATGTAACATCGTGCGAACATTTGAACGAAAATGAATAGATACTGTGCACCTTGACCTTACCCATATACTTACAGCATAAAGCAACGACATCGATATGTGAAGCGCAAATTCTAAACAACTGAATCACATCAAGCACTGCCTGGAAATTGTAAAAACCCAACAAGAGGCGTTGAATGTGAGAGCAGAAGCCCACGAAAGCCATCATTAGGTACACCATGTATGCAATTTTATTACTTGGTGGCTTATTCATAGGACTGTGTGGCACCCTCAAGGTCAAGCAATGTCTCCACAACCACACACAACAGAGGAGCGCGGCGAGTCCACATCAGATCGCACTCAAGCAATAGAATTGTTGTCGTGTACTGCTGGACACCAAGTCGACAGTGAGAGAGTCAGAAATGAGTTAACCCATCGTCAATCATTGCCATCAATGATAACATTTACAATTCACGAACCTATGTAATGAGAAAATAAAATAAAGATTACATTATTTCATTTAAATATATTTTCCTTTACATATTCCATAGTTTGTGTTTATCTTAAGTTATAACTTTATGCTGCATAGGTTAACCTAGCGCCTGTGCACTCTGTATTATGTTTTTACTTTTTATACAATAACTTTTCCAGTACAATAAACACAACATATTTTTTCTCATATACATTACAATTTTCTGAACATGGTTCTTAACACATTTACCAAATTCTGGAAAAAGCTTGAAAATAAATAAAAAGGCAAAATAATTTAGGATCAAATGTTTTATTAGTTAAAGTACACAGTTTGGTTTTTACATAAGAGTATTTTATCGAATATGTCATCCAAAAACTTAGCTGGGGTAGATATATCTCATCATAGGACTGCCTCTGTGGCGCAGTGGGAGTGTATCCGACTGCTACGCAAGAGGTCGTGGGTTCGATCCCCACCCAGGATAAAACTTTGTGTGATGAGCACGATGGTTTATTCTGTGTCTGGGTGTAATTTATCTATAATATGTATGTATTTAGAAATATATAAGTATGTTTATCAGTTGTCTGGTTTCCATAGTACAAGCTCTGCTTAGTTTGGGATCAGATAGCGTTGTGTGAGTTGTCCCAAGATATTAAGATACAAGATATATATATATCTAAGTACCCCCGCCCAAATACCATGTCAGTGTCAACATGGGCACAGC
Source organism: Herminia tarsipennalis (assembly GCA_945859575.2). Taxonomy (NCBI): domain Eukaryota; kingdom Metazoa; phylum Arthropoda; class Insecta; order Lepidoptera; family Erebidae; genus Herminia; species Herminia tarsipennalis. The sequence goes on from OX243846.2 coordinate 8,248,342, forward strand.
AACCTACAGTTATATTTCCAACAACTGCAGCAATAACCTGAGATAGCATGTATAGTATTGACAACATTTTAATAATAAATTAGTAAAATAAGTTCTGCTACCAATATGTCTGGACTTTACTCTCTTTCTAATTAAATACCTATAATTAGAGGGATAACATCTTTAAGGGCATCCTAGTCAATGATTCTACCATACAAACATGCATAAGTGATTACTACTCTGTATGAGGTCGCAATTCAAAGCTTAAAATCATCATATCATTTTGTTTTATCATAAACTAGGCTTGTAAAAAACGATAATTGAAATATTTTCAATTACTGCTTTCTACAAGCTTAGTTTATGATAAAACGAATTGATATTAATTTTAAGCTCTCACGTACACTAGGGTGCTCTAAATTTCATTATTTACTTCTAATGTGTAGGTGCCATTTATTCATACATGCTCACCACATCTTTGCTTACCACATAGTATGACCGGGCTGTTGATATGTCCCAATTGCCAACTCAATCTAGAATATGACCATCATAACATACCGTAAATGGCTTTAACAAATTTTGATATTTATGTAAACTATGTCTTTAAAAAAAAAATAGTTGCTACTAGTTTGCAGATAAACATATCATGTTGCATAACAAATGATAATAGCAGGCTCGATTTCATTGAGCAGATCAGGATTTCCAGATAAGCTCTCAGGTATTATTCTGCTCCTCAAATCAACTTCTGCCACCATCGCCAGGTGCCATCTGCAGGCTCATGCACTCTCTTGCCTTAGACATATACCGTTCTAATGGCTTTCGGCTTATGACACAGACTACTTCTATGCAATTTATCCAAGTAAATACTTAATGCAACACTTGCAGAAGGTACTTCATCACCTAATCTTCCCATTAATGTCCCTAGTACTGGAGGTGGTACAGGTAAGAGATACATTCTGAAAACAAGACAATATGATATTATTCCAAATTCAAATTGTTAACATGTCTGTTATCATCTTGCTAAATTATACATGCACATTTCTCGTAGCAATACGTAGTGCGTAAAGCGTAGTGTCCAACATGTTGCGCAAACGTGTTTATGATCTGTAATAAAAACATTTGTTACTTTTAATAGGTATGTATAGAAACATTAGGAAGTTTGAGAATTGAAAGCTTGATAAAACGATACACAGTGAATGGTGCTTGCTTTAAGTTTTATGAAATATGTACTACTTATTGTATTATCAAGTCCAAGAGATGAATTGAAAGTTTCAAAATCATGAATTGTGTGTGTAGGCAGCACAGCAGATTTGGATAACTAAGTAGATACTAACCGTCGTTGGTGACATCCAGCCACTAAGAACATTCACCATGGCTTCAGTTGCATCTAAAAACAAGCGCCGGCGCTGGTGCGTAAGTCTTATCGAACCATTCTCGGTAGAGAGTACTTTTAATTTATGAATAAAAGTAAAAATCATAATAAATAATTTTGACAGTTATTTGTTGTTTTATTGTAAGCTTCGGTGTTGCCAGTCATATCATAACATAATAAAGATTTTGAATTTGTGTATCGATTCTCATCTACTGATTTTATTTTGTTATTAAATAAAGAATAAATTTACACTTGTATTTAGTTTTTTCTATTTTATTACAGTTCTATTGGATTATGTCGTAGATTTATGTAAAGAATTGTTCATATTTTTATGAAGGCAACAGAGATTATTAAAATCGTTTTTTTGGTAAATAATTTATTATTAAAAATCGATTAATCGTAACATACTGGCATCTATTTAAGCAGCAGGTAGTTAATTGGTAGATATAGGAAGTTACAGGTGCTTTGAACTAGACTTGGGTTATGTTTTGTACTTTTTTCTGGTGAAGTTATTGTTGCTATTACACGGGGTTTTATGAGAATTAAGTTTACTTACTAGAAGCATTTGTGTATTTCAACATTGCAGCTGTCCAAGCACTAAGCACTTGTGCTGCAACACTCACTATATTTTTTTTTATTTTGTTGGGGATGACATGATACACATTCAATTTAGGCAGCGCTCTAGTGTGACCCAATTTGCTGTTTATGTTATAAATAAACTTGATGTCTTTCCATGTGCCAACATCTTTAGCTATCATAAAATATAAGTACTTATGTTCTGTCCTGCTTTTTGAATTACCAAGACCAGTTCGAAAGGTGAGACCTTGGTCACACATAAGATCCAATGGCGACGATCCTGCTTCTCTTCCAATACAATATCTTTTATTAATTGTACAAGCTCTACTGCTTGTACTTTTAATGAAGTAATAAGCCAAGCTATTACTTCATACTAACTGACTAACTAACTGTCACCAAGGAGAAATATCCCTATAATCATGAATACCAGAGTATGGTCACGATATTTTTGCGACCTTTCATTTTGAACCGACTCTACAAACCCATTAATGATGTCCCTTGCTTCGATATGTGTTAAATGTTGGTTTCTAACATTTGGTTGGTATCTCATCAAACACTAAGTACATAATTATAATACCATATAATACACTAGCTGTCCCGCGCAACTTCGTATGCGTAATTTTTCCCCGTTTTTTAAACATTTCTCGTCGCTTCTCCGCTCCTATTAGTCGTAGCGTGATGTTATATAGCCTATAGCCTTCCTCAAATGGGCTATCCAACAAAAAGAAAAGAATATTTCAAATCGGACCAGTAACAAACAAATAAAACAAAAAACAAACAAGTGAACAAACAAACAAACAAACTCTTCCTCTTTATAATATTAGTATAGATATGCAAGATGCATTATAATATTATATTTCTGAATAGTATGTAGTACTTAATATCTAGTTATTAACTTTGTACGTTTTTTATTTTATTTTTTTCCCTAATATCTAGTTATTAATATAATTAGTTTGTAAGTTTTGCTAAGGGTGCTGCAAAACTATGGGGGTCTATGTATGTTAAGGACTGCCTGTAACAACATTGTGAAATAAATGAATAAATAAATAATTTCTAATTTATTTCCTAGTTTTTTTAAAAACAAACTTGACTTGGATGAAACAAGAGAACAACAGAAACAAAGAGCATCAGAAAGTTTTCATATTTCTTGTCATAGTCAATATCAAAAATTTTCAGATGTCATTAGTGACAGTTCAACCAAATTATATGTCATAGAGTTTGGCCATTGATGCTGGGTTGTGTTGCCCGCTTAAGAGTCTGGGTCATGCGCCATACTATTGCCGACATATTGCCATACATTGCCTAACCATAGATTGCTTGGCCATCAGTTACATTTTTGTGATGGTTGGGCAATAAGTTGCCAATAGTGCCGCCACAAATTGCCGTAAAAAATGGCCCGTTTAGACGCCCCTTAACAATAATGTTCGTACGAATTCCATTGAAATTTACTTATTCACGAGAATTGTTAGTAGTATGTAATAAAAATAACAGAAACCCCACTTTATAGTCCGCATTTATGTGATGGAACTACGGAACCCTACATTGTGCGCGGCCTCACATGCACTTGCTCGGTTTTCAGACAAAAATAGACATAAGATAATCTAGATTATACCGGTAATAAAACACCTTCTTGATGGACGGGCAAAGAGCGAATGGCAAACAGCTCAGTGAGAACACATCTTAATTTTCACGTAAGGAAAAATAGAAAGCAGTAACATGCACAACTTCGTTATTTTCCCCTTTGTAACTCGAGACTGACTCGTTATGTAAAATTCAATTATTTCAAAACGGGCCAAATAAATCTTAAGCGCAGAATTTGTCGTAACCAAAATTAAATTTTGAAATGAAATTATGTTGCGTCTACGTTTGTGAATATGATTAAGAAATATATTTTCTTCTTTGTTTTACAGGTAAATTATTCATTATTACTTTATAGAGTTACAGGCTTTTGCCGGCGGCTTTAGTCACGTTATCGCGATGAAATATTTAATAAAGTATTTCCATAGTTTGACTAAATGAATTGGTCGTAACAGCTTTAAAATGATACAGATACGATTGTGTCGACTGTCAATGTTATTTTTTTTGTTAAAACTGGACTGAAATGAATACTCTTGTAGGAGTAAGATAGAAAGATCATTGTGCTAAAAGGGATTAAAAGTTCAAAAATGTTTAACAACTTTAGTCACAGGCTTTATAACCGGCCAAAAATGTGGTCTATCTGGTGATAGACCACATTTTTGGCCAGTTATAAAGTAGTCTATAATGAAGTTCATTTGCACCTCATTAAACCATTAAGTTGATTTTTCTTTGTGATTGTATTCTGACTATTAGGTACTAGTTTCAACCATAATACTATTTTGAAAACTGTTAGAGCCATTTCTAGCCAGTTCTTTCTTCAGCATTTAATTTTACTTGCTTAGTCGTAATACCTGATCCCTAAGCATAATAATCGAGACCGTACATACATAAAGCCTCATATACATTACCTACGTACATAATTATTTGACGTGTAGGTACTTTTTATGAGCTTCGTAATCTTTGAACGTTAACCCGGACTTTATATGCCATAATGTTATTCCAACATTATTATTTAGATTAATGGAGTAGGTGGATTAAAATAATTGAGTTTTATATCTTGAGCTTTAAAAATAAATTTAGTGGAGTGTTGATCTGGGATTGCGAAGGATTAAGTTAGGTATTTTAATAAGGCTTTTATTGTCTGGTGTATATTTAAGATTTTGTTTTTCTAAACAACTCTCTCTACGGGTCTATGACGCTATTTTAATCGGGGTGTCCATGTCCATAAGCCAAGTAATTAAAAATTATTTAATTACTTGGCTTATAATTAGTAGTAGAATTAGTCGCGATTTCAAATATAAGTCAGAAAAAATGATTTGAGATTTTTTTGATAAAAGTACCAAAACTAACAATAGATAGAACTGATCTACATAAAATTGTACTTTCAAAGGGAAATTTAAAATGAACTTCCAAAAGTTCGCGTTTGTAACTGAAACACTTTTAAATAAAGTGAGTTGGCAGTCAATTTTCCCATGGCTACGATTTGATTAAATCGTGTCCGTTCTGAAATCAGCTCATTTTTCCTAAACATTTAATGTTCATTTCAGTTATTTTTTAAATATGTAAATAAAAAAAGTACTTTAACTATTAAATAATTTGTTTTGAATCGGCGAGTGCGAACTATAATTTATCAATTCAACTATCGATTGCACTACGACATTGCATCAATCACTTGATTTATCTTCTTAGTATTCTTCCTTTTGGCAAAGATCTGCATAAAAAAATCTAAAAACTAAGTAAAACCACATGGAACCAATTTAACATCCAATCATCATAAATCTCAACCATAATTCGGTTGCAAATATTCAAACACTCCATTTACTTGGCCATAAATAAAAAAGGGAAAAAAGTTTTTTCGTAAAATATTACAGAGTCTATATCGCCTGTCAATTTCAGATGGCTTCTGAATGGAATAAGGGGCCGCTTCTGTAAGATTCAAAGCTCGCTTCTTTGTGCAAGTGACATATGATAATCTTGTTTAAAATATGATATCGAATGTGAATTGAATTTGGATAACATACCAATTTATAGCAAAATGATCCAACCTAATCCTGATAATAATAGAAATATAGAAATGTATATATTCGTTACTTAATTGGACTTATTGGGGAATATATTTCAATCAAAACACACCTAAAACAATACCTGAAAAACAATACAACAATAGCTTGGAATAAGAGGTTCACTCAAAAGAGGGAGTGACGAGGTAACTGACCCTTCCGTACGAAAATTCGAATAGAATACGCATATGTATATTCACCACCGGCTCGAAGGACCAAGTTTGATCGCAGGGACGGCAAAAGGATGATTACGTTTACACATTAAACAAATTGTTGCCTAGCTGTTGAATAAATAAATACTAAATTATATTAACTTGGGGATGTATCACCAAAGAAGCTCAAAATTTCGTTACTGCATATTCTTTGTAAATTTTTCTCTTAAGGGTGAAGAGTAAAAAAGGCGCTCAAAATGTATGGTAATGACACGAGCAAGGAGACACGAAATAGGGTAGTTATAATTAAAATTAAAACACTTTATTAAACGCCTACATTAACTACGAACAAAACTCGTTTAAATATCGTCCAAACTTTAATACTGAACAGCACTTAAGCTCTGTAACCGTTCCGTTTTCAAGGCCCTTTCAAGACTCATTAAAACGGTCCCCATTTTTTAAAGACTCTTCAAGTCCCCGTTCGAATCTCACTTATAGTAGCCCTTGAAAAATATTACGTCTATTGATTTACGTTAAGATAAGGCAGGGTTATTATAAACAGTCTTGAGTTCTTGAGTTTTGACCGTTTGCAATAGGTAAGTCAGTAGTATGTTGCCGTAGTTAGAGATACTTCTCCTATGAGTATTCTGAAGAAATAATACAAAAAGTTATTGTATTACAAGTTGAAAATGACTCTCGTGTGTTTCTCACATAGAATAAACAAAGGCGGTTCTCTATTTGACCCTTATGTAGTATATATGTTCAATGAGGCTGGGGTTGTTATTACCCTGGATATTTTTCTAAGAAAAATGTAATTCATTATACGTTGTCCTAGATATTTATCAAAAAAGAGAGAAAAATTGAAAATAATTATTATTTGTCACAGTGCAGTTACAGACAAAAAAGAAAATCTTAAATTATATACACCAAAGAGTAAACTAATAAGTACACTTTGTGATTTGGCGCCGGACAGATAGGACCTACGTCAGCTATTGTTGCCAGTCCGAAAACTGCAGCGCTGATATACTCGTCGGCCCTATTTTTGTTGTTGCTGCCCCATACAGCAGTACAGTAAACAGTACAGTCACATACATTAAACAAATAAAAAATAAATTAGCTGTGATAAAAGTACAAAAAGACGGTGACAAGATCCCCTACATAATTATTTAATTTCATGCAGTCGGAAGCCCTATACTTAGTTCATCGAGAATCATTAATGCCTCCGATTGCATAAAATTATATAATTATGTAGACGATCTTGTTTCCAACTTTTTTGTGCAGGCGGGTTTTTCATTTTTTTTATTCAATACTTTTGAGTGGATAGTTGTAGGATGTAACAACTAACTTATACCACAGCTATTATCAAGGATTGAAAATTGAAAAGAGAATGGTTAAGATGAGCCCATTAATTTGATACCCATATTACAGTATTCGATACAACTTTTTTTTTCACACCTCTTTATTGTGACATTACTTGGGCGGCCAGGACGAATGTATGGACGTCTTGATTGTGTAAATCCGTTTAGTGATTTGTGAGATATGAGGTAATAAAGAATATTACATACACACATACAAGATACGCTCGAAAAACATAACCCTTCCTTACAGTCGGGTAAAAATAATAGCAAACAAAAAACCCATGAGAGTTATAGATTAAAATATAGAAGTCAGTGAAATTGGCAATTCGGTGATATTTTTATTCAAAACTTTGTGATTTAGTCTAATACATTAAAATGTAAAAGATATTGATAAGTGTAAGATTTAAGAAACCATAATACGGGCCTTAAGCCTTGCTTAGACAATCTGAAATGTATGTACTTTTAAATAATTTTGCAAATCGCGTCTTTATAATAATAATAATAATAATATCTTGGGACAACTCACACAACGCTATCTAATCCCAAACTAAGCATAGCTAGTACTATGGTAACCAGACAACTGATAAACATAGTTATATATTTCTAAATACATACATATTATACCCAGATACAGAATAAACCATCATGCTCATCACACAAAGTTTTATCCTGGGTGGGGATCGAACCCACGACCTCTTGCGTAGCAGTCGGACACACTCCCACCGTGCCACAGAGGCAGTCGTCACTTTATGTAGTTCTGTACTACGAAAATGAATGTCAGCCACTAATTGCGTGCTCTAATAACGTAATTCAGAGAACGCGTGATGGCCTTCGTCGACGAAATCCCTAAAAACTCATAACTCACACGTACACGTAAAGTAATTTCATAAGATAACGTCAGATATAAGTTAAAATAAAAAGCTGCACAAGATAATGGGCAGCATTAGTGAGATGAGTGATAATGGCGCTCTTAAGGCTCGTACGTGACTCTGAATTACACTGGAGCATATTTTTATCGACTTTTGTATTCCACGGTGAGGATGGAATTGCTGTCATAGCTTCTTTTACATTCTTAAAAAGTATTGGTGAAAATGTACTAAATATTTTAAACGCTGGAAATTTTTACGCATTCCACGTATCTACCCACCGCGACTGATGCAGCACTTGTATAGGTATACTTAAATAATTATGTAAAATTAATTATAGGTATATTACACGGTTCCTGTTACCCAGATAGACCCTGCTGTGAGGTCTTCGTGGTACCTATATTGTGAAAATTGTATTATATACATTAGAAAAAAAAACGGGCGAGTGCGAGTCGGACCCAAAGACTGAGGGTTCCGTACAACATATTATTAATAGTCCAGGAATCAATCAAGTCTCGCAGTTTTTAAAATAAACAGCCGTATCTTTTTTAACGTTAACTTAGAAATTTTACTTTTTCACAGCATCAAGGAACTGTAGACTCGAGTATATGGTTTTTATTTTAACTTGATACCTTTACGCGTTCCCGAGATAAAGGGTCTTGACAGACAGACGGACAACAAAGTGATCCTTTATGGGCCTTTCTTGGGTTCCGTAGCCAAAACTGAATAAAACTAAAAAATAATAAAACAAATATTTCTAATATTTCACTCCATAAATGTAACAGGAGCTGATTTTTCGCAAATATATACGTATGGCACAGCATTCTACAGATTTTTTAAAAACATTTTGAGGTTTCTAATAAACTTTTTTAATTAAGTGAATATTTTCGGAAAAATTCGCTCTGAAAGTTGCATAATTGTGCCCCCCCCCCCTTACCTTTTGAACCAAACAGTATGAAAAAAATCACAAAGGTAACGCTTAATAAATACTTTAAACTAAAATTATTTCGGACATGATCGGATATACCGTCATTGAGTTATGGCCGAAACACTACGTTTCTCAACAAAAGGGCGTAAGTGCCATGAACATACTCTCTTCTGCTGCTAATGCAATTATTCAAGGCTGCGGAACCCTGCACTGAGCATGGTCCGACATGCTCTTGCCCGGATTTTAATTTGTTATGAGCTACGGAACCTCAGCAAATATACGCTACACGCTAATTTGAAAACATGTCCTGACTCAACAAATAGCACTGGGCCTGCTTTAGGGAATTATGATCTCTACCCTCTCTCTGAGAGGAGACCTGCATCCCAGCCATGTGAATGTACGCAAATTTTGATATTTAGATCGAAACACACGATATAAGTTTAAAAAAATTGGACAGATCTATTTAGTTTTTGATGTCAAATGAATCAAAAATGTTCCTGACGCGAGTTTAACATTTTTTACGCATCCCAAGAAGCACAACGCTGCTAAAAAGTTTTTATTTTAAAAATTGACAAGTGTATTAAGTAGAATTTGAAATAATACCATTATTATTTCTCATTTATGATTGAAAACTTTGATGGAATGTATAGTAACTGGAGAGTAAAAAATACCTAAGTTCATAGTATTCTTTTTCTTTTCTTCAAAAAGTATCGTGCTTAATAAAGATAAAGGGTCCTCCAACTTCTATAATAAAAAAAAATATTAAAAATTCTTCAGTTGAAGTATGAAAAAATGTCTACTTAGTTTCTTATTGTTGTATGATATTAAATTGAGGTCTGAGTGTCGACACAGAAAAGTTGTGTAAAGAGTATTTTAAACATTTTTCTATGTACTTACAAACCGTAACTACACTTTATCAACACTGAGAGAATAAACTTTTTTTACAAAAAAACATCTAACCGACTTCAATCACGGTTGTATTGCTGCCAGGAGTTTCGTTGTCTGTCTCCGAAACTCATCATAAAATCTTTACGAAATTTATATGGAACCATATCGGAATAAATCACAGAAAATGATTTTTATAATCCGTCTATATAATGACGGAATTAACCAAAACATTCACAAAAAAACAAACATCATACGAGTAATTGAGAACTTCCTCCTTTTTTAAGTCTGTTAAAAATATATGAGTGTTTTAGTCTGAATAATATAAATCATAGTAAAAATAAATATTTTTTTCTAAATTCACTCATATGCCTGTCAAAAAGACTCCGTGTTTTGTGTTCTGCATAATAAATCAACCAGTCAAACTACACGATAGACAAACGACTAGCGTGATGCGAGTATAAAACTCTAATTTGTTATTTAATGATTAGTGGCTCATGACTCGTTCCAATAACTCTACTTATATTAAAATTATCATTCCACATCGAAATATTTATGGATCTGGCTTGGGAATCAACCCGACAACCCTTTTGCACAGTCGTACTCACTCTCATTGTGTCATCGAGACAATAGGTACTAATTTATTTATTTATTTTAGACTTGGTAAATTACACCAAAATGTAACTTCAGTACTTTGTTTAATTAGCGAAATAATTGAAACGAGAAACTATTCTGAAAATAATTTTAAAGTTTCCAAAGTGAAAGTAACAATTTGTCATTGTCTCTAGCATTCCTGTAGAGTTTTAAGAGTGGGCGGTTTTCTAACCTAACCTAACATCATTAGATATTCTGTGTACAATACTAATAAATGGTCTGAAGTAAAAGGGATACGTCGTTTGTAAACTAATTGTAAATTACAATTCGATTGCGAAGGCTACTTTCTCTACAGAAAACATAAAGTTTTTATTTGCTACGTACAAAATCGAATTCTAATTAGATCGACTTCATCTGTTACAAGCAAAGTAACTGTAAATTAGAAAATAAATTGTAATGGAGACCATTACAATTACAGTCACACCTTTTCCTTATCTGTACTCACAAACCACTTCAGAAATATAAAGGTATAACTATTTATTATACGGGAATTAACGCGCATTGTTTACCTTAAAATTGCTTGACGTTTCGACCAGGTTGCACCGGCCGTGGTCACAAGCGGTGCAACCTGGTCGAAACGTCAAGCAATTTTAAGGTAAACAATGCGCGTTAATTCCTGTATAATAAATAGTTATAATCATGCAACGCGAAAGTTTAAATGTTAGGATATAAAGGTATGTTTGACAGTTGTCTGGTTGCCATAGTACAGGCTCTGTGAAGTTTGGGATCAGATGGGGTTGTGTCAGTTGTTCCAAGATAATAATATGTATCTCTTACCATAACTCGGGAGTATGGACTCCCGATAATGGAAGACGTGCATGGGGCCGAAGCCTACACGTAGAGACGTTAGAGAATTTTATCTAAGCTGTGTGCCCGTGAGCAGGTTTCCCCGTAGTTATGCCCTTGAAAATGACACTTTCACCCCTGAGCATGTATAGCTTTGGAGACCTTCCTGACTGACCGGTTAAGGCAAGACAGAGATAAGAATCCTGCGGGCGCTCTTTGTGTTCCACTCCCGCCAGCCAGTGAAGGCAAGCGGGAGACGATGCTCTGATCGACTCTCTGAGGCATCGGGACCGCAGTGTCTCCGCGCACATTCAGCTAGGCACAAAGCTACCTTTTTCATCAAGAGACATTTTTTATTGGTGCCTTATGGATTTTAAATGCTATTATGCCCTCAGAGATTTGTGTTAGTTATTTATGAGAAGATAAGAACTGACCCTGAGGGGTAGATACTACAGGGTATATATGGGTCATATTATTATTCTTATTACTTTTTCATTCCTGGATGAAAGTCACTAAACCCTTTCCTTCATAGCGGACTTCGAAAGTGTTCTCCCCGGTGTGAAAAAAACACACAAAAATAATCAAATCTAAGCCTTCTAAAGCTTTTAAGCTTCACCGGATATCGCTTGAAAGGTTCTTTTGGAATAGGACGTCTTTAATCAAACATAGACACATTTTTCATTTATAACTCAATTCGTTTCAATTGAATCAAAAATGAAAGTTGAATAAGTCTTTTGTCAAATTGTTGAATGAAGATAAATAACCGGGTATTATAAAGAATTAGCTACTGTAGAAATTTGACCGAAGTATATATAGGAAATCACAAGTTATTTTTAACAACTAAATGAAGACACAAGCAGGTCTTAGTCCTGATGGTAAGCGTTAGCCCATAACAGTATCAGTGCCAACCAAATCCTCGCACCGCGCTCCTCATTGGAGACATTAGTTCGTAAATCTCATTTGCCCAGTAATTACACTTGCTACAGTGCCCGTCAACCGAAACACAGTGATGCGTTAACATTACTATTTCACGGAAGAGTAACTGACTTTGTTGTGGTACCGACCAAGACTGCCTATGGTTTAGACCTACCACTCGTGATCTATAGGTTTTTTTTCTTCTGTGTATGTGCAACTACGCCACACACTTTCCGCTGCTGCATTTTGACACCTTTTTGTTACATATTATATTAAAAGTAACAATTAACCTAAACTTTTATATTATTGGTGGGTCATATTCACGTGTTAATTGAGGAAAACTTTACAGAAATACTATAATGCAAACCAAAACTGCTCCCATATGTATAAATACGGGTACATTTGTTCCACAAACACGACTTCGTTACCTCATTACGTACCGCAGCTCTCAGAATAACACGGAAAATGAATTCACCCGACAAAAAATATTCCACGAATGTGCTGATTCTTACAACGAGAACTCACGTTCATAGAAATGAGCATGACAATGAATCTCAAACTTTTTACAAACTAATCACTTAATTTTTAATTTAAACTTACTCACATAACCTCGCTTAGTGGTCTACATGTTTGAAATTAGCTTAATGTAGCCTTTATTTAGACTTACATATTTGAAATGTCATCATTTTGCCTTTATTTAGACCTGACCAGTGTGACTTTAATCACGTATGTCAACATCCATTTTGCATTCGAAATATAACCTAGACTAATTTAGCGATTTTAACAATAACCCAACAATGTAAATCTGTTGACGGTGGAATTAACAACAAGGGTGTTGTTAATTTTTTAAATCCATATTGAAATTATCCATACCACATATGACTAACCAAAGCGTTTATGCTTCCAATGAACTTCACATACTAAGAGACGATCTCCACGGGCGAGAGAATCGCGGCGATATTAAACACGTTCTAACAGAGTGCCACCTAGGCACGACGATAATCGATCAATAATCGTCGTGCCTAGGTTGCACTCTCTTAGAACGTGTCTGCGCACGCCGATATTATCGCGGCGTTGCAACGAGTGGCCGAGTTCCAAAGAAACGTCAGCGTATCGCTGCGCTTTCGCAGCTAACGCACTGTCAAAAGCAAGCGTCCCGCCTCGAAGAAGTGACGATCATCGGTCTCACAATCGTGAGGTCGCGGGTTCGAATCCTACCCATTAAACTACTGATGTGAACCCACTCCTAACACAAGCCTTTGACTTTAGCTGGAGGGGTTAACAAGATTGCTAGTAATGTGGGACACAATCCCACATTGCTAGTTACCATTAAAAAAAAAAGATACGCTGGCGGAATAGTCGCTCAATCGTGGAGACTACCCGACGATGGTAGAGCGAAATTGCCGCGATTCTCTCGCCCGTGGAGACGGTCCCTAAGTTAGGAACAGTATGAATGCTCATGGGAATTATTTAACTTTTTATGCTATGTTTGTAAAACTTTGGGTAATCTGACATTTTGAAAGTGATATCTCTGAATATTTTATTAGATAATGTTATGAGTTATTGATTTACTAAACCGTTAATGACCCAATTTTGAGAAACGTTGCCTTGGGCCACAGACAGTGGGGCATGAAATATCAATGTTCAGCGTTTCACTTCAAAAATGGTGACGTCACACATTGATCTGTCTGGCGAGTGCTCGCTCGATGCTACGTTTTCTTTTCTATTAGGTTATGTTAAATTTTAAGTAATTTCAGTTGTAATTTCATCTAATATATAACATTCTCGTGCCACAATGTTCGTTCCCATACTCCTCCGAAACGGCTTGACCGATTCTCATGAATTTTTTTATGCATATTCAGTAAGCCTGAGAATCGGCTACTATCTATTTTTCATACCCCTAAGAGTTTGTTTGTTTGTTTGAATGCGATAATCTCAGGAACTACTGGGCTGCACTGAAAAAATATTTTATTGTTGGATAGCCCATTTATCGAGGAAGGCTATAGGTTATAACATCACGCTACGACCAATAAGAGCGGAGCAGCAATGAAAAATGTTGTAAAAAAAGGAAGAAAAAGAAAAAAAGGGAAAATTTACGCAGACGAAGTTGGGCGGGTCAGCTAGTTTTTATATATAATTGCACGCGGTGCGCGGTGGGAATAACCAGCACATTTTTGTTTAAAGAAGTCAGCGAGGGACTAACGAACATTAAACGCAGAAAAACATTAAAGTGACTCACTTACTACCTAGTTAGCGCAGCCGGGGTGCATGCAACTTACTGTGTGTCTCTTAAGGGACAACATTTTGTAGATAATCTGAAAATATGACAACTACTGGCTACATTTTGCACCATATATGACTGAACTGACTGTACAGCAGAGAGCGGAAGTCATCTTTAAAAAATAGTTGTCTGTAAAGTCGGTTTCCAGACGATAATTTTACGTAAGAAAACTTTATGACATTGTTATAAACAACCATGCCCCTGACAGCTTTAGTTCCAATTGTATCGCATGTCGCTGCAATCGCCAGTCGCTGATAGGTTGATAGCGTTAGTTTCAATTCTATCGCATGTCACTGCAAACGCCATGCGCTGATAGGCTGATACTTCAGCCTGTCAGCGAAAGCGTAACATGACACTTTTTCCTGAGTGCAGCCATCATCAGGACATCGATTTATAAGACGTTATCACGTCAAAAAAAAAATCAAAATTAATTATTTGTTGTCAATTAATTCCACAGATCTTACACACCTAAACGTAATTAATTATATGCACATATGTTGTTGACACACTATATAACCACTGAAAATGAAACCACAATTCCGCTGATTGGCCGGATTAGCGGTTTTAATTTAGATGGGTCGTCTCATTCGACACTTACTACGAATTTACATGTTTCAAACGGGTACTGACAAATCATGATTTGTTAGATAAATGTAAATCGAATTATGAAACGAATAATGGTTTAAAAATTAAAAGTATGGTCAGATTTAAGTATCTGCTACTTAAATCTGACCATACTTTTAATTTATAAACCATTATTCGTTAACATCAAAATTCTATGTTGTTGTTTTTGATAAATTTTAAATTTTGAATCTGATCTTAAATTTTTAACCTGTTGGTAATTGATGAATAAATTAGTGAATAAAACTAAAGTGCCTACTCAGATTTAAAGGTTCTTGAATTTTACCATTTATAAATATTTAAAAAAAGTTACGACTAAGGGCGTTATGAAATGTTTGTACTCGTATACCGCCTGTCCTAGCTCACGACAGTAAAATAGAGGTTTGAAAAGTTTCGTGCCCGAACTAATAGCAGCATAACTTAGTAGCGGCATCTATGAGCGGAAGCCTGTATTAATCTTACGTCTAAAGTTTCTGTTAGATTAGGCTTGGGAATTTATTTTCGCAATTCTGTAGCACATGGAATTAGATGTATGTAAGTCCGCACACTTATGATTTAAAATTTCCGATTTTATGAATGCGATGAAAATAAAACCCGTGAGATTTTACCGCAGGGCATATCCTTACTTTCGCGTTGCATGCATAAAATAATTAAGATTTAAGTAAATATATCCATACTAATATTATTAAGCTGTAGAGCTTGTTTGTTTGTATGTTTGTTTGAATGCGATAATCTCAGAAACTACAGGTCCGAATTAAAAAATATTTTACGGTGTTCTGTTCGCGCTACGATCAATAGGAGCGGAGCAGCATTGAAAAATGTTGTAAAAACGGGGCGAAATTGCGCGGGTCATCTAATCACTACATTGTATAAAACAAAGTCGCTTTCTCTGCCCCTATATCCCTATGTATGCTTAAATCTTTAAAACTACGCAACGGATTTTGATGCGGTTTTTTTAATAGATAGAGTGATTGAAGAGGAAGTTTTATATGTATAATAACATCCATAAAATAGTGGAGAAATAAGAAGCGAAGCAGCAATAAGAAATGTTGCAAAAACGGGGAAAATTTACGCTATTATAAAGCTGAGGAGTTTGTTTGTTTGAACGCGTTAATCTCAGGAACTATTGTTCGAATTGAAAAAATATTTTACTGTTAAATAGCCCATTCATCGAGGAAAGCTATAGGCAATATAATATCACGCTACGACCAATAGGAGCAGAGCAGCAATGACAAATGTTTCAAAAACGGGAAAAATTACACATATGAAGTTGCGCGGGTCAGCTAGTAATTATTAAATATTCATAACTTTTGTTAATTATTTTGCCTTCGGTAATCGTATCAAAATGCAATAAAAGTATCCAATGTCCTCCATGACACTATTTTGAATTAACATATTTTATGCCATTCATCCATTCAGCCGTTTATTTGTAAAAATTAAATTCGATTTCATATTTATCAAGGCGAGCGAAGCGATCTATCCCACAACGTATGCACTTTTGTGGTGCCCTACGGTACATTTACATTTACTGATAAACTATCACATTATAAGGTTTAAGCTTTGATATATTAATTTAAGTTCATGTCTAATATATTTATTTGTCTATCTATAAAAATATATTATTTTAAATGTACATAAATATTATTTTGTAAACATAAAAAAATTGAGCAACTGTCTTAAAAATTATTACTTGGTAGAAAACTTCGTGAGCCCTCCTTAAGCACCGCTTCTTGCTAGAAAATTTAGTAAGGATTCTGTTGGTATAATTTTTTATGTATACTCACCTTGAACTAACGTCACGATTCCGTTTCCGAAGCCTTTCTAAAACCGTTACGGTAAGTATAATGATATTTTATATAGCAAAGGTAGTTTAAAGATTAATTTACTACATTTGCGTACTATCAAAATCTTATCAAAATGAGAGTTGCGCTTAGAAATGCATCAACGGCCATGCACGGCGGACATCTTGTAGCGTGCCGCACATGCGCTAGTTCGCACAGGCTTGCCGCGAAAACAGAAAAAAAAACGCGAATAAGAACCCTGATTTATACACGTAGGTAGTTTTTATAGCAATACCTAACATCCACGTGGTCGCAGTCATGAAAACCAATTATTCTAGAAAAAGGTTAGCTTTTTGTACACGTACAACCTGAACTGTCACGTACACCCTAATGTAATGTTACAGTACCATTAACTGCCCACGCTGTCCTGAAACAACTGTAATACTTTTTATTTATGGCATTAACGGTACAGACACGAACTACTTTATCTAGTTCGTATTATTCTCATTGGAAACTGTTTAGTTACTTTATTGACTTTGGTAGCAAAATGCTAGGCGAGACTATGAGATATGACAAAATAACAATATATGTTATCAGTATTGTACCTACCATGGTGCGGCAACTGGTTGCATTATTAAATAAAGATATAAATTTATTATTATTATTCTCTTTATTTCGTTTTTTTCTTATAAATTACATTTTTTAAATATATATATAAAAATACATTTAAAAATATAAAAAATAGTGTCCCACCGGCATCGGGTACAGGGACCAAGCTACCGGTGGTTACGGCCCCAGAGAAAGGAACCTCCTCACAATGCGAGCCGTGTCCAGAAGTACTGCTTTCTGCATCAAGCGCTTGATCCTACCGTCTAACGCGAGCCTCTCAAGGTGTTGGTCGAGGCTCTTGGCAATCAAACCATTAACGGAGACGACTATCGGTACAATGATTGCCGAATCAACATCCCACATGTCGACAATCTCGTGCGCCAGATCCAGATATTTTATTTGTTTATCCTTTTCGGCTTTCACGAGATTTTCGTCATGGGGGATGGTGATGTCGACAATCATTGCACGACGCTCAGATCGGTCTATCAGTACAATATCAGGCTTGTTGGCGACAACAGTCCTGTCTGTGATGATAGAGCGATCCCAGTACAACGTGATACGACTATCCTCGAGAACTGCCTCAGCAACGTACCTGTAGTACGGGACTTATTATTATTATTATTACGACCAAACCTTTCTGTTACACTTAACACGTTTTTTTTTATTTATTTTTTGCACAAAATATACAATAGCAGTGCTCGTGACGTCGTTTGCGTGAAGTTGCAGCGCTGCTCTCTCCCTATAGACGTTAGCGTGATGATAAAAAGCCTAAGTTACTCCTTACATCCTCAGCTGTCTGGCAGTGAAAGTCCCGTCATAATCCGTCCCGCTCTTTCTGAGATTAGCCTAACAAACAAACTGACAGACACACAAAAAAATTAAAAACTATGTCATTGTTATTAGAACCTTATGTACTTTAATATGCATTTAGTAAAAACTGTAATTTTGACATTACAAACAGACACTTAAATTTTATTTATTTGTATAGAATAGATTAAAGCACAACGCCATCTAGGTTGATAGCGCTGTACTACATATTTTAATGTAGATTTTCCTTTACTTTTTAAATTTATGACTAATCTATACAACGGAGAATAGGGTATTTGACTAAAGTAAAATCAGCCTCTTTTTAAGAAACGTCGAAAACGAGCAGCTCTGTACAAATTTGTATGGAACGCTAGCATATGACGTCACGTATTCTATGGTCAAATTATTTACTCTCAGTGTTTCTCTTTATGATTATAAATTAAGTAACACATTCAATTAATAAATTAACATATTTTTTTAGAACACTTTATGGTTAATTTTTACCTGGTTATGTTAAAATATTTTATTTTGATAGTAGTCAAATACCCAATGGTTACGTACATTAATAAACACTTCAGACAAAGCCACAGTCTAATACTTTCTCTGTGAAGCTTTATCACTATTTCAAACTTGAGTTAACTAGTACATATAATATGACAGGGCGAATGCAAATGACGTCTCCGACGGGTTTTATTCGGGTGCTTAATTCCTATTAATCGGGGGTATTTGTTTAAATTTCTTAGATTTAGATAATGTGAACTGTAGGGCCCACTGGCGGTCTATAATATTAAAACTTAGCTAAAAAAATGTTCGGGAAAGAGACAAGGCAAAAAATCATTCCAGTCATTTCTGTGTGTAATAAAAATAATCTTATACCTCGCTTTACTTGAAGCTACTAAGTACTTTAAATTTTACCAACATCGGTCCTGTGATACAGGCTTGAAAATGTCTTTTGTAAATAATACCTCCACCTTTTTTTTCGAGGTACTTTTTATATTGTGTATATATATACTGTCTACTACTACTGTCACCCGCGACTTCGACCGCGTCGCTGATTTTACCTCCTGAAGGGTGAATTTATCGCTTTCGGTCAAAACGCTGAAACATGTGTTTTAATATTACAGCCACAAAGCCAAATACAAAATTTCACATAACTAACTTCGAAACTGACAGAGTTTCACACTATCCTGCAATGCCGTTTCTCTCAAACTTGCAACCCCTATTTTACTCTGTTAGGGGCTGATTTTTTAAAAAGTGTGAATCTCGTTTTTTTTATTTTGTGTCAAATAGCCGAACACGAAATTTCGCAGATTTAACTTAAAACTAACGGAGTTCCATACACACTTGTAACCCCTATTTTACCCTTTTAGGGATTGATTTTCAAAAAACGCTGAAACATGTATTTCTTTATTTTAAACAAAACAGCTAAATTAAAAAAATCACTGATCTAACTTCAAAACTGACGGAGTTTCATACACATTTGCAAACCCTATTTTACCCCCTAAGGGGACGAATTTCTAAAAAACCTTTCTTAGTGGATGCCTACAACATAAAACGCATCAACTGCCAAAATTTTAGGTTTGTAACCCTAGCGGCTTAGGCTCTGCGTTGATGAATAAGTCAGTTAGTCAGACAGTCAGTCAGTCGTGACAATTGATTATATATGTATAGATTATTTTGAATTAAATTTTGAAACCGGGGCGGGTAGCTAGTGACAAATAAAAACGCAATGCAGCTATAAAAATAAAAGTACGATCATGTACGTAATAATATCCCCAAATATTGCCACATCACTCATAAAATGTGACAAACGTATTGCTCACGTAGCACCATAATCTTAAATCTCTGCTAGTCATCCCGTTTCATTAGTAGCCTAACTTGGGAAAGGAAACCTCTAAACATTCAATGTTTACTGTCTGGACTGTGAATGGGTCAACGGATTATCATGAAGATGGTAGTTCAGCGAGTGTTTTGGTTTTAATAAAATAAAATAAAAATGATTTATTCACTTAAGAAGCAAAATACTACACTTGTGAAATGTCGATTCTACATTCACTTGTAATGCCTGTTCGCAAACAATAGGTAAAGCCCGAGAAAAGAACAGGCAATAAAAACTCGTGGCCACTCTTTTCATATTGCCAATGTTTACAATGTTTCTCTGTTCTCTATACCTGGTTTATGTGTAAAATAATCAACAGGGTGTTTTTTAATAAACACCTCCCGTTCTTCGCTTCTTTACGTTACACCAAATAACTTCATAACATATTTTTTTTAGAAAAGAAATAACTAATTAATCCTTCTTTTGTCACACAACCATTTACCACGCATTTGAGGGACTTCGGAGTAAAATCGATGTTTCATTGTCAGGTATAGGTAGGGTTGCTAAGTTTATTAGAAGAAATGGAGTATATCTGATTTCAAAGGAAGTAATTAAAGAGTACGGACTAGGAAAAAGAGTGTCAACAATTTTTAAAAAGGTATTTTTTGGTACTTTTCATTGTTTTCTTTTATAGTATAGTAAACATTTTGTGAAAAAGAGTATTTTAGCGTACTCTATTAGTGTTTTAGATTAAAGAGTACGCCTACACGACATAGAGTACAATACTCTATTTTAGACTACGCCAACCCTAGGTTTACGGTTTAAGATATTTATTTCTCATAAAAGAATACATGCATTCACTTACATGAGAAAGAACACTTATTATTAGCATGACATATCACTGAACTTAGATTTTGGATATACACAAGAACATATCACTTCTATTACAATATTTTTAGATTATAGTATATAATCTTAATCATAGAAAACAATTTTGTTAACTTCACACACGAGACATAAAAGTGCATAACATAATTTTAAATGAGGGTACGAGAAAAACAATCCTAACTACTCATCTCAACGTCTAAAGTCATCCTACGTATTATTTGGTTCTTATTGGAGTACACAGATATATGTAGTACCAATATTACTAGAAAAGGCATTTTTACAAAGTGTTATATCTTTTTGTAATTTTACTTATTATTGTTTCCTGTATTATTAAATTGTTGTTTATGTTATTAGTAATATTATAATATTATGAATTTATAGATATGTTGTTGTGATTAGGTTTTAATTGGATTATTGATTACGTAGGTATACTTTATTCCACACATATATATTTATATATATCCAAGTTCTAATAATTTCTATATAAAATACACATATATAGCACACAGCATCCTATGTATTCAGCAAGTAGCTGTGTAATTTTTTTTAAATATATGTATACTTGTTGTGTCTTTAATATTACTAGGCAATTTATTATAGATCTGTGCACTTTCATAAGTTATGTTTTTCTTTCCGTAGTTAGTTCTCGGGGGACGTAGTATTATATTATTTGCGTTTCTCAATCGTTTTAGGTATGGATGTTGCTTTTTTTGCGTGAAGGTTAGATCGGTATGTATATCGTTTAACAATATTTTTTTGATTAGTATACATGTTTGATATTTGTAGGTTTTGTCTATATTTAATATTTTGGTATTTTTGTAAAGAGTTTCTGTTGGTGTCATAAAATCATAATGGAATAGTATTTTAACAAATTTATTTTGCGATATTTGTAGTACCTTAGTATTTGTTTTTGCTGCAGCTCCCCAGATTTCAATGGTTTAGGCCCAAAACCTCACAATAAACAACGATTTTACTCCAGTACAATAGTCTGTAGGTGGTTAAAGTCATAACTCCAAAAACAAGTGGTAAGTGATTAAGGGTTAATATATTAAATATTTTCCAAAACTTATATTACAACGTTAGTGTTATGTAAATAAGCCACGAGTCGGAGCTTATAAGTATATCATAAATCACCCTGTATATTATAAATGTGAAAGTACGAAAGTGCGGATGTATGAATGGAGGTTTATTATTCAATAACGCCACAACGGGTAATCAGATCTGGATGAAGTCTGGAATAGCACATAGACTACTTTTTATCCCGAAAAAATATTTATATAGGATAAGTTTAATTTGTTCTTCAAAAATTTCACACGAACCAAGTTGTAGGCAACAGCTATAAATTGATAATAGTTTAAAAACAGAAACGCGTTTGTTACAGTTTATACTATAAAAGAAATGAGTTGTTTACTGGACTGTCAAATTCGACACAGCAAAATCAGCACATTTGCTACGCAGAAAGCTACGCGTCTCATTATAATTAGGTTCTTTTTAATAAAAAAATGTACGTCTGTAAATAACTTCGCTTCACGTTCCGTTCGTTCCTTAGTGCTTATGTAACGTAAATATCAAAGCTCTCTAATTGGTGAAACAGTTCAGATTTTTTGAAATAATACGTTCTACGAAATATAAATTGTGTCTACGCAAGGATATCATACGCCCGCTGAATCGCAAAGTCATCAGTATGGGGAGTTGAAATTCTGAGTATTCAATACGTGTCGAACAAAAATATTGAAAATTCGGTTCGTCGAATTTTGATTAATTAAGCCACGATACGGTTTTAAAATTAATATTTTGTTTTTGCAGTAAATATATTTTGCGAGGGTTTATTTTTATGACTTGTTTTTG
Organism: Herminia tarsipennalis; assembly: GCA_945859575.2. Classification (NCBI taxonomy): domain Eukaryota; kingdom Metazoa; phylum Arthropoda; class Insecta; order Lepidoptera; family Erebidae; genus Herminia; species Herminia tarsipennalis. The sequence goes on from OX243846.2 coordinate 8,271,102, forward strand.
TTTGACGTTCGAGATTATCTTACTAAAGTAGTTACAAAGAATATTAATGTTACTGTAAATTGTAAATAAAGTATTTACTATTTACAGTAAAATTGAACCAAGAAGAAATTTCAATGAGTTATCTTACTAGCGTACGAAGTCGCGGAATTCCATCCGCGACTTCGTACGCGTGAATTTCGGTCCCGCGGGATGACGTATCTATACATATAAAAGGAGAACCTGCGTTGATATATCAGTCTGACAGTCAGCTTCTGTCAGACTGACATATCAACGCAGGGCCTGAACTATAAAACTTGCACAGGGGTTCCATTTATAAGGGAGCTAAGAAAAGAATTTTGAAAATTCACCTCCTAAGGGGGTAAAACGGGTTGCAAGGTTAGTATGAAACTTTGTCGTTAAAATATTTTGGTAACAATCTGGCATCCACGCGGGCGAAGCCACGGGCATAGGCTAGTTATACATAAACCTTCCTCCAGAATCATTCTATCTATTACTGACATCAGGCCTGAAGAAAAGTACTCGATACCTTGTAGGTTCGATACTTTTACAAAAACGATACTTTTTTTCGATACTTCTTATGAGTACCGTATCGATACTTTCTATTTCATACCGTGTCCCTACTTGTCGGCGTTAGCGGATTCGCTACTGAACAATTGTATCTTGTCTAAGCCCCCTGAGCCTCTAGACAAGTGGCATAAACGCTAATCGAATAGAATTACGTCATTCCGACGTAATTTTATTCGATAGTCATTCTATTCAATTTGCGAATCAAAATTCAAATTAAATATCACGCGTTACCATGTAAATCCTGGAAGAAGTTTGAAACGCATGTCAGCTCGCAAGCTCCGCAAGCGGCTTGGCACATTGCGCTCTAGAGTGGCGGCCATGTATTGCAAAACCTATAATGATAATAACATTAAGCTTAATATACTTACCACAATTTTATGAACTCGAGCCTGAGCAAGACAACGCTACACGATAGAAAAGTAAAGAAAACCATAACTATACTCGTATTACTCCAGTTCGGATCACCAATTTGTTACAGTAGGTATTCCCAGCCAATACTCATATAGCGTTGGGTATTACCTTCTTGAAATTCGTTGAGCATTTCACACCCTTTGCCTCAGTAAAAGTTGAAAGGTTGCTGTCATTAATTGTCGGCTGTGCCAAGAATTATTTCCGTTCCAGTACCATTTTCTAAGTTTTTTGCTGCAAAAGAACTGGCTTCACATTTATCATTAAGTAATACTTTTGTTAGAATTACCTACGTTTGAGACACGGCTTCGCTCGAAGTAGTTGCTATATTTTTTTTTTGATAACTCGCGTGTCCAACGAAATAATGTATTTAAAAAAAAAAACAAGCTTTACAAACAACCATAATATACAATTTGGACTGCCTCTGTGGCGCGGTGGGAGTGTATCCGACTGCTACGCAAGAGGTCGTGGGTTCGATCCCCACCCAGGATAAAACTTTGTGTGATGAGCACGATGGTTTATTCTGCGTCTGGGTGTTATTTATCTATAATATGTATGTATTTAGAAATATATAAGTATGTTTATCGGTTGTCTGGTTTCCATAGTACAAGCTCTGCTTAGTTTGGGATCAGACATCTTTGTGTGTAGTCCCAAGATTTATTATTTATTATTATTACAAGTAACGTAAGAACATCTGTAGTACATCGGCTAATATAGCCAGCTCACTGCCACTTCAGCATTAGCAAGCTGAAGTGGCAGTGAGCTGGCTATATTAGCCGAAGAACCGACAAGCGTTGGGGTAAACGAATTCTTGAATGTAGACCGCGTCTCTGCAAATGTAGTGTAGGACGCCCTCAGGCCAGGTGGAGTGATGATCTACGCAAAACGGCTGGCAGGAGCTGGATGCGAGAAGCCAAGGATAGAACAAAGTAGCGTGCAATTGGAGAGGCCTATGTCCAGCAGTGGACTGCGATGGGCTGATGATGATGATGATGATCTATATAGTACTACTCGGCATCAAAAAGTCGGTGATTTTTGACGATTAATCACCGTCTACGTATATAGACTACCGAAGAGGCTTTCCTTCGCTAGTCTAAGTCGTTTGCCCGAATTTTCGGCGACTAGTTTGCACAGCTCTAATATCATCTTACATTTAGTTATTAGTAATATAGTGACCGAAATAAACTAACGATTATGAGATAATAGTTCATCTAGTTTGAATTATAGGTATTTGAGATATTATATGTTGAGTGCGTATGGTCTTTCACAGAGTCAAACACTTTAAAACGCGATACTTTTTTTTTAAATAGACAGCTTCCCCATTAGTTTACAAGCCATGTGTCGCGGGGGACTTTACAAACCTGTCTCAGTCTTCAAAAATAATTGTCATTTGCTGTTGGTTTTCCGAACATAAATAAATAAATAAATAAACATACAAGTCACGGACACACCCAGACTCGGAACAACAATTTTTCACGGTACACCTAGACTTGGAACAACAATTTTTCTATCTGAAAGTGGTGCCCAATGTGGAAATCGAACCCACGACCTCTTGCGTAGCAGTCGGACACACTCCAACCGCGCCACTGAGGCAGTCAGACCTAGCTGGCTTAGTTTTAAACATCCCTACTGACGTAACCAATATCAGTTAAAAAAAAACGTCATTCTCAACTATACTCAAGTGTACAGTCAAGACTAAAGATTTAGAAATTATTTGAACAATAATTCACACTCATTTAATTCAACGCAACAAACAGCTTTCGCCCATAAGTACTGCATGAAATATACCACTACCATTTAAATTCCTTAGCTAAAAAGTCGCTTGTGCCTACCCCTCTGAGATACGGTATATTACCCCAAGTAATAAATATGCTACGATTAATTCTACTTTTAACCTAAGTGAAATCTGGATTGGAGAAATAATATTCGTTTTTAGAGTGCCCTAGTAACTAGAATTGTGAACATTTACTAATAGCTTCTCGCGTTATTTGTTTGTATGTGCTTTTAAATAAATTGATTATTTTTTACCTTAACTTTGTTGCCTAGATGATTTAAACAAAATGTGTTATTTTAATACGCTTGTACCTACTGAATGACTGAGCAGTTGGTCTCATGGTTAGTGATCTGATTACTAAGCCAGGTACGTCACGATCTCTGGCAATTCGATTCCATACAGAATAAATCTTGTTTTGTGTAATTTATTTAAAAGTAGCTTTCCCCGCAGCTTCGTCCTCCGTCGGTTATCGCGATAATAGCTATCCTATGTCCTTCCGCGGATATCAATTTCCTTACCAAGTTTCATCTGGTTTCAGGCGGGACCTGAACCCGCGACCTTAGGGATGGGTAGCGGCCCTAAGCCGTTACTAACTCCGGCACCAAGACAAAGTTAAATTTAGTCTGCTTGTGAAACGATTTTATGGCAATCGTAACGTCATCCACCGCGTTCCTGAGGACGGCTCTGTATGGCACTGTGAGTTTCATTGCAGAAACTATTTAAACACAAATTTTTGATGATTCTGAACATAACTTTTTTTGTAATTTTAAAACATTTTATGCTAATTTTATCAATACATTTTTAAAATGTATGGAGGACAATTCGTTTCAGACGAGACTTGAACCCGCGACCTTAGGGGTACCGGCTCTATGCCGTTACCGACTTCGGCACCGAGACATGTCCCCTGAAGTCGAATTTAGCCTCCATTTTTATATTGTATTTTCTCATTACTAAATTTTTTTTTTTGTATAGACTGTGTCTATTATATCCCAAACCATAGCTATCTAGTAATCTGAGCACATAATTACGCATTGCGTCAGTGACCGCAGGTACACTGGACATTCACGGATGCGGTCACGCCCCAATTCCACTGCTGCCACCGAACCCTTTAGTCATGTAACGGCCATTACCTATTTCCAACGTAGATTATACCGTCACATGGACCGGTAGTAAATGTTTTATATGTAGGTACCTAACTTTAGTGCTAGCTGATGGATTTTACGTGGGATATTTCAATCTCTTTTTAGCATTATTTTATGCAAAGAGGGTTTTACTTACCAATAAAGGACAGCGAGTCGATAATAGGGAGTGGTATTCCGCAAGTGGTAACCCTCACTCCTGGTTATTTTCGTGATGAGGCAAGCGCCTATGAGAAGCGGGGAGTGATGGTGTTCCACAAGTTCCACTTTCACTGCTTATAGAACCTAGTCTGATTTTTATCGGCTGGAGTCTGACCCCCACCTTATCCAGCAACCAATGAGGTAACAAAACGGATATGTCATTTAAATAAACATCTGAAGACATTTTTTTGTGTAATAATCAATGCACACTCGGCCGTTCGTTGTGATTTACGACTCTGTACCCCATCTTAGAGAGGAGGCTTGAGTCCCTACAAAATAGGTCGCCTCTCTGTAAACAAAAAAAACCGGGCAAGAGCATGTCGGAAAAGGTAGTAGTAGGTAGGTGTAGGGTTCTGCAGCCTTGAATAAATGCATCAGCAGAAGAGCGTATGTTCATGGCACTTACGCCCTTGGTGAGAAACATTTCATCAATTACTCAATGGTAAAATATCCGATCATATCCCAAATTATTCTAGTTTAAAGTACTTATTAAGCGCTACCTTTGTGATTTTTTTTATATTTTTTGGTCTCACGGTTCAAAAGTTAAGGGGAGGCCCAATTTCGGAGCGATTATTTCCAAAAATATTCACTCAATCAAAAACAACAATTTACAAACAATAATCAATCAAAAAAGTTATTTTTAAATGTTTTTAAAAGACCTGTCGAATGATGTGTCACAAGTTTATGATTGCTGTAAAAGAAATATGTCAGCTTCTGTTACATGTATCTATATGTATGTCAGCTTCTGTTATATGCCTCCCCCTAAAAATATTTATTTTTATTATTAACTATCAACCTAAGTAGCGGCTACTACAATACACATTTTCACCAAATTTCATCACTATTCATTGAGTATTTTGAGTAAAATGCCTGTGACGGACGGACGTACAGACAGACTGACGGACATGACGATACTATAAAGGTTCCTTTGCCAATTTGGCTACGAAACTCTAAAAACGTCCAACGCGAAGCGAGACGCCACGCCACATGCGACGTGTACCGCCCCGCGTCTCCGTAAACAAGGCCTTAGGCTCATTATAATATTAATACATTTTTACGCCCTATGATTTTAGTTATCATATTTGTGAAATAAATTGATAGTAACAAAATAATTTATATATAGATACAGCTAACGAACAACGCATTGCAAATCATAGACTTTCGTCGCAATTACAAAGGGCGTTTACCTTTTATGCCAATCCGAACGCGAAGCATGTTGATTATAATTAACACGCTTAGGAGCGCTCTGGTGTTCCCAATAAGATATTCTATTACACAAATGGATGCCGCTGCTAATTACCTCCAAGGTTCTTCTTCCAATTAAATATTTGGTACTAATTTTTGCTCAGGTTTCGCTCGCGTGGGTGGTTGAAAAACACTGTCAGAAATATCAATTTAAGTTTTCTAACTTACGAACGCTAGTGGTCGCCCTGTGGTCGAAATTTAACCATTTATTGAGGAAGGCCATAGGCTATATAACATCATGCTACGACCAATAGGAGCAGAGCAGCAATGAAAAATGTTGCAAAAACGGGGAAAATTTACGTAAGCATTCCGGACTCCTTTCCCGTTTTTGCAACATTTTTCACTACTGCCACCTATAGGTCGTAGTGAGATGTGATATAGCATAAAGCCTTCCTGGATATATTTATCGAGGAAGGCTTTATGCTATATCACATCTTAAATTATTTTTCAATTCGAACCAGTAGTTCCAGCGTAGGGAACTACCAAACATTCAATTCACAGACAAAATTTGTATCACACAAAGTATTACATTGCTACAATAATTGCATTTTTGAAAGATTTGAAAATTTGAAGTCCAGACACAGGAATCGTACCGAGATTTCCGTAAGCCAAACCGGGGCCGGAATCGAACCACCTATCTGGACTATATTACTAGACCTCAAATTTCTCTATCTAGTAATTGGCAAGAAATGCCTATAAAAATTACTATAAGTACTTCATTGGTGTCGCACCTGTAACATTTTGATTGCTGCTCCATACCTTCAGCAATCATTCATATTATTTCAAAACAGATTTACCATTACACTCAAAATTCAGACTTAACCAATATTTAATGGTTATTCTCACTTTTACAAGTACTATTCACAGAGAGAGAGATGCAGTTTGTGTCCTAACATCTGGCAGAAAAGCTCTTTCCTTTTGTGCTGATTTAGATCCCGCCCTCATTGTGCTAGCATGATTTCTTTCACCTTTGAACAGAACTGTAACACAAAAAGATTTAAATCGAGCGCAGTAGGAATTGAATCGACGTATGCACTCTACATTGCTCCTTTAAGGATGTAACTCCAATTCAGTCACAGACACATCCAATGTTTTTGTGCTCAGTGGTAAACTCTATGTCATGTCTTTGTATGGGACGTACTTGTAGTAATAGTTTTTAAGTCCAAACAATTTATGCAAATAAAGAATTTATGATTAAAGCCACGATCACTATTATGTACCTACACATTTTAAAGAAACTATTAGACTTATTCTGAATTTTCTTGTAATTAAATTTGTTCTGAGTAGGTAAATTTGAATGTTTGCAAATATTTACCGATTTATGTAGCTGACAGTGCTACAATAAAAACCATGTGGAACCGGGCAAGAGCATGGCGGACCACGCTCAGTTTAGGGTTCGGGAGCCCTTGCCATAAGGAAAATCCGATTTGAATAATTGCATCAGCAGAAGAGCGCATGTTCATGACACTTACGCCCTTTTGTTGAGAAACACTGTTTTTCGGCAATAACTTAATGACGGTATATCCGACTATGTCCGAAATAATTTAAAAAGTCCGAAATATTTAAGCGCTACTTTTCATATTTTTTAGTCACACGGTTCAAAAGATAAGAGGGGGTAGGGGGAACATACAATGCAACTTTCGGAGCGATTATTTCTAAAAATATTCACTTAATCAAAGAAGTTTGTTAGTAACCTGGACCTGTTTTTAAAAGACCTATCGAATGAGGTGCCACACGTGAAGTTTGCTAAAAAAATCCGCTTCTCTTACTTAATAAAAAAAACGAAAAAAATAAAAATATATATCCCTCTTAAAATATTTATTTATATTATGTTGCTGTCAAAGTAAGAAGCGGCTGCTACACCTTGAGGTATTTATTAGTACATTAGTACATAATATCTCGATGCTACTACAAGACACATGTTCACCAAATTTAATCAATATTCATTATGTAGTCTTTGAGTAAAATGTCTGTGACATACGGAAGGCCAGACAGACAGATAGACGGCGTCACGTCCGTCTGTCTGTCTGGCCATATAATTATAAGGGTTCCGTTTTTGCCATTTAGGCTACGGAATCCTAAAAATGGTTGTTGGTAAAGTCGGATTACGCACGATAAATTTACGTAATAACGTCATAAGAAAACATTGATGCCATTGTAATAAACACCATGCTTGTGACATTTTTTTATTTCCAAATGTATCGCATGTCACTGCAATCGCTAAAACATATAATATATATAATTTTATAATGTGTTCCGTACCCTTCTAAGTGTATCTAGTATCCCTACTAATATATAAATGTGAATGTAAGTTTGTTTGTTACGTTTTCACGCGAAAACTACTCAACCGATCATCATGAAACTTTGTACACATATTCTTGGAGGTATTAGAAGTAACATAGGATTATAAAAAAAAGGGAAAATTTACGCAGACGAAGTTGCGCATGACAGCTAGTATAACTATATTTGTGTACTATGAAATGGAAATGAAGATTATAATTATTTTATTTTACACACTAGTACATTTTACGTAATATTAGCATTTGGTATTTAATAAGTATACAATGTAAAGTTCTTGACGTTTAAATAATATTCAGTAACAAGTTTAGTAAAGTCAACAATTTATAATTGACACGCTATTTTGCAATGGATGGTTAATTACTAATTATTTATTCATGTCAAATATTCGTGTTTGTTCTGGTGCGATGAGTTTTCGTCAATCAAATAAATGTTAGCAGCTAATTGTATATTTATTAGCGAATATTAAATTATCTAGTGTTAAATTATACTGAAATACGTTTTAGGTACAACATTATTAGTTAATTAGATTTTATTCCGCTTATAAAATACTAACAGTTGACCTCGGCTTCTTTTGCATGAGTACTGGTACTGCGATAAAAATTTATACATAAATGCATAAGTCGTTCTCCAAACTTCACGCTACTACTTTACCAAGTTTCATCAAAAATTACTCCTGACAATACCTTCTACGAAAATTTGTAATTTACCAGTAAAATGTACCATTTTGTATCAAATTTACTGTTATTTAGATTGTGATAAGTAGATTCAGAGACGTTGATTTTAAATTCAATCCTACGAGCATTTTATTTGGAAATTTGTAACTTAGTAAACAGGTTTTTTTAAGCTCAAACCAATATTTAAAAAGGTAACTAACTATATTTGTATACTCTGTATTTTAGTTAGAAACTTATTTATCTAGAACAGATTTAGATGAAATTAATTTAGGGACAAAATAAAATAGAATTTTTATATTTAAAAACAACAGAATTAAATCCAGTTAAATTCAATTCAATCTACATGCCCTTCAAATAAATAAAAACACGGACATAGAAAAAAGCTGTAATAAAATTCACACCCTTTATTCGAGAATTATAACGACAAAGTGAATACGAAATGGAGGTACGTACCATCGGGATTTGGGGATCTATTCGCAACCGGGTTGGCCATTTGAGTACCTCTGCGATATCCGGGCTTAAAGATTTTACACGCCCGGGCCACCTGTGATGTTCGAACTTCGAATTTTGAGACGCCTTTCGGTGTTATTGAAATTTGTATGCTTACTTGGAGGGTAGTTGAATATTTTTCGTGAGTGTGCAGGTGTGGAATCGTATTTTCTGCTATATTTAAAAGAAGGTGTTTGAGGGTTAAGAGTGTTAAGGAATGTGAGAGTGGAAGTCACGATTAGGCATTAGAGTGTGTAATAACGTGAGATGATCACTTGTATAATAATCCATACTAATATTATAAATGTGAAAGTAAGTCTGTCTGTCTGTTACGCTTTCACGCTCAAACAGCTAAATCGATTTAGATGAAATTAGGTATCGAGTATATCTGATAGTTTGGGCCCCGGGGAAGGACATACGATAGTTTTTATCGCGATATCCGACATCCACGCGGGCGGAGCCGCGGGCGAAAGCTAGTAAAATATAAATGATTGAAGAATGTTATTCGTAATTTCAATATGATATTTTATTTTGATATAATTTTCAAGTCTTTAGAATTTAAAATTAATATGCTTTTTCTGTGGCGTTTTACCAAGTAGTTCTTAATCTTAGTGTTACATTGCTTTGTTTGCAATAATGTGTTAGAGATAGAACTGTGTAGTGTCTAGTGCTAAGCATTAGAAAATAGTACCTTTGTCACACTAGGGTTTTAAAACATACAAGTCACGGACATAAACTACATACATACTAGAAATACTCAAAGCGAAGTGCTGTTCTGAAATTCAGCTCGCGGCACGTTGAATTAGTTTAACATGATGCGCTGTCCAAACAGTCCAGTCAGTTTTCTTTTTGCCCATCAAAGTTCAAAATTCTTTAGTACAAAACATTTTAGAACTGCGCAACTTGACCCCCTCATGAACAAGACATGGGATTTCAATGATTGGTGATTTTTTTTCATATAAATATTATATAACTTTATATTTTGTTTCAGGTAAATTAGCTGAAGAGGCCTACTACACTATGAAAAAACTTAACAAAACGTATGTTATTAATAAATGGTATTCGATATTGTTTTTCATTATCTTTTATAATTTATTGATTATCGTATTCTTTTTACTATTACATACATACATTTTCTGCAAATAACATGTAATTAATCTATACATTAATAGGTAATCCTTTGTCCTGACTGACTGACTGACTGATTCATCAATGCAGAGCTTAAACCGCTAGGGTTACAGACCTATTGTTTTTATGTTGTAGGCATACATTAAAGGTTTCTTAGAAATTCGTCCCCTTAGGGGGTAAAATAGGGTTTGCAAGTTTATATAAAACTCCATCAGTTTTGAAGTTAGATAGGTGAAATTTCGTATTTAGTTTTGTCTTTTAAATAAAACACGTGTTTCAGCGTTGGTAGAAAATCAACCCCTAAGGGGGTAAACTAGGGGTTGCGAGTTTGTTTGAAACTCCATCGCTAGATAGTATGAAACTGCATCGCCAGATAGTATGAAACTCTATCACCAGATAGTATGAAACTCCGTCAGTTTTAAAGTTAGGTCTGTAGAATTTCGCACTTGATTTCTTGGTACAAAATAAAGAAATAGTTGGGTCAACGATTTTTAAAAATCAACAAACAAGTTTGTATGAAATTTCGTCAGTTTTGAAATTAGATTGGAGAAATTTTGTATTTATCGTTTAAAATAAAGAAACACGTGTTTCAGCGTTTTTGGGTAATCTAACCCTAAAGGGGTGAGCTAGGGATTACAATTTTGAAGTAAGATCTGTGAATGATCTGTTTTGTAATAGACTTTTTGGTTTAAAATATAGAAACAAGTGTTTCAGTGTTTTGATCGGAAGTTAAAATCAACCCATAAGGGGGTAAAATCATCAGCGCGTGTGAAGACGCGGGCGACAGCTAGTTAGGTATAACTGCAAGTAATAAATCATCGTAATGTCAAATCTATTGTTCGTAATTCATCATGTAGGTACTCATACCTACAATGCAATTCGCAATATTTTGACTGCCTCTGTGGCGCGGTGGGAGTGTATCCGACTGCTACGCAAGAAGTCGTGGGTTCGATCCCCACCCAGGATAAAACTTTGTGTGATGAGCACGATGGTTTATTCTGTGTCTGGGTGTTATTTATCTATAATATGTATGTATTTAGAAATATATAAGTATGTTTATCAGTTCTCTGGTTTCCATAGTACAAGCTCTGCTTAGTTTGGGATCAGACGACGTAGTGTGAGTTGTCCCAAGATATTATTATTATTATTATTATTAAAATGCAATTCAAAGTAAGTATAAAATAAAAGCTTTTACCTCATTAATTGTTCTTGGTGCATTCCAAAATATAACTTTACAATTCATTATTTGAGTGTTCTCAAGACATCTGTTCCTTTTGATTCGTCTTCGAGGCGAATACAATCAGCCTTCGTTATCTATTCTTTGTTCAAATATTTCCACATTGAAAGATTTTTGGCACGCTTTTCCAAGAATACTTTTCTCCACTTGCATTGTATAGTTTTCTTATATGAAATAAAACACCTGCACCAGAGAATAAACCCATTACAGAGGGAGATTAAAGGTATTTAAATTGCAAATTACAAAGTAGTATGGGAACTGATACCACAATTTTTTGATTTACAAACGCATGCATTCCCGCTACGCCACTGATTTAGTTTATAGCTCTATACTCAACTCAGCCGTTTTTTTAAAAAATAAAGTGTGCACTTAAAGATCGACATTTGGACTTTCTTCGACCTGTGGATTTGCTTGTTTGTCATATTGTTTTTTATTCGGTTTCGAGTAAAAATGGTTGTCTGTAAAGTCGGTTTATAGACGACAATTTTATGTGATAATTTTCAATTGTATCGCATGTCGCTGTCATCGCCAAAACACTGTAACAAACAACCATGCCTGTGACAGCTTTAGTGAACCCAGACGGCCACAATACGGAACGTGAGCAGAAAGTGACTCTTATTCGTGAGTGCAACCGGTCATCGATTTGTAAGACGTTATCACGTCAAAAACGGGTATTCAGAGTTATTTTCACATTTATAATATTAGTATGGATTATTTTTGTTAAGCTACTTATGAAGGCGACTATACATAAAATAAAGATTTTTAGCATTTTTCCATCTTCAGTAAAATGTTAAATAGTCTTTAAAATACTCTTAAATCGTACAACATTAAACACATAGCCTCATTAACATCAACAAATAAATACAGCTGAACTGTTTTCATTTAATGAGATAAAAGGCGAAACTTGTAGATAATTTATTTTCTTCCCCTATCGATGGAAGAAACAAGGAAGGGAAGTAGTAATTTATTCGCTGACCTTTCAGCCCACAATTGCCTCCGAACCTATGTGTGTTTAGAAATAACAGCGACCCGTTTAGCGAAAAGAAAGAAGAGGAAAATGATTTTTTTCTGAGTTTTTTTGTATTCTTTTGGGATCGGTACGATTCTATTGTTTTGAAATAAAATTGAATTCGCGAATGGGTACGGCTGTTGACGAAAGTAGTTTGACAGATACGTTTTTAAAATATCAAAGCTTTGAAATAAATGAAAAAGTTATTGCTGTTTGACAGTTTAGTTTTTTTTGTTTTAGAACGGCGAGTTTGGTTAGGGACTTACTGTAGTAGCTTGTTTTAATAAGTTTTAACAAAAACTTTTTACCCGACTACGATAATCATCTTAAACCGTTTCAAAGCCCAAACAATCGCAAAGAATTTTTTGATGAATTACTTATTGTCATAGAGATTTTATTGTCAACCAAAAACGTCAAAATTTTTTCGACTTCTCTACAATTTTATTGTATTTTATTAAAAGATATGGTATCTCCTTAACTTTTACACAATTATATAGTTATTTCAAACAAAACTAGTAATGTGCTTGATATCAAAGGAATGTGCTAAATAAGCTATATATATAGAAAACTATAAGTTTAAATATTCTATTTACATGCATACCATACGCTGTGTAATCATCTTAATGAAAGAAAATGTGGCCTATGTCACTCGCAATATCATAACGAATCGATTGACACCTCATTTAACGAAATTGGATGAGTAGTTTAGGTGCTACAGTGGAACATACGTAAATACAAACAAATGTAGTCTGCTAAAGAGCAATTGTTGAACGAAAAACATAACCCTTCCTTTTTAGTCCCGTAGTCGGGTAAAAAATAGTGCGATAAGAATGTTGACTGTAAAGTCAATTTAGTCTCTTTATGTGTCAAAACGATAAGCTCTATAGAAATGTGTATGGAATAACAACCTATGACATCATAAGTTTTCGTGAAATCATTACTTTTAGTATTCGTTTTTATGTTTTTAAATTCAAAACCATGTTAAAATGTAAGAAAACAGTTATTTTCAGAGCATTTTAAGATCTACTATTACCTGATTAGTATAAAATAATTTACTTTTATTGTAGTCAACTACCCGATTTGGAAGACATTTGTTTGCTGACAGTATTTCTCATACCGTTACCATAGAGTGCCCATTCTCAAAGACCAGTTATATCGACTGTTTCAAGTGTAAGTACCTACATACTCATACTTTTTTACACGATCGTACCAAAGAAAGGAGTGTTTTTTCTGGGTTCGTAAACTTCTACTTTTTTTTTAATGACGACTTTCGCAGTAGGGTACAAGTCCTGTGTCGCGAGGGCCTTTACAAACATACAAGTCACGGACACAAATTACACCCAGACTCGGAACAACAATTTGTAGATCACACATAGTGGTGTCCCGTATGGGAATCGAACCCATAAGGTTATACTCGTGTCTAACCTTATTCTTGTTGTAGTCACTTTGAAGACTTTAGTAGTAAATAGCTATAAAAAAATAAATATATGGTTATTGTTTATAAACATAAATACATGCTCGGAATAGATTTGTAATCATCTAATCGTTTAGATGACTTATTGTTTGTTTAGGTCGTAATCGTTTAAATTACATTATTGTTTGTTTAGGTCGTTAAGTCAATAAATGGTTTTAGTTTTGATATGTATCGCTTAAAATCGGTAGCGAATCGGCGGAAAGATAATCGGAAGCGGCGGTAGCCTAATGGTTTAGGCGTTGGACTCGCAATCGTGAGGTCGCGGGGTCGAATCCTTCCCATTATTTGACGTGAACTTAGCTGGAAGGATTAACAGGATTGCTGTTAGTGTGAGACCCACAATTCTACATTATAAGTTATCTTTTAAAAAAAACAAACAAAATAATCACGTTCTAAATTTCTTCGGCATTAAGTTGCCCAGCCTAAAGATTCGTGTTTCAACTTATGTCCTAGCGAGGTAACTGATAAAATCGTGATATAGTTTTTAATATTCTTTTGTAAACTCAACCTGCATAAGTATAACTAAATGTTTTTTTTTTTTAATTCAATTTTCCACGACCATCCTCAAATAATTTGAAATTAAAAATATCAATAACAACATAGCGCCGGATCTAGGATTTTGTGTTAGAAATTTGACTTTGCTAAGATACCCAAGATTTGATTTTTGGTGTGATCTTGACCCAGCTGAAGGTAGTTTTTATCAAAGAACAACAGGAGAGCTCAGATAGTTTTGGAATGGCAGGGACTACTTGAGCAATATTTATTTATTTAAAAACTTTATGCACAGTTATTGTACAATGGCGGACTCAATGTCAAAAGCATTCTCTACGAGTCAACCTTAGGGTGATGTAGAGATACAAATAGAAGTAGGTGCAGTAAACTTGTTGGCAGCTAAACTATATAATAATAAGCGACACGTGAAAAGGAAAAATAATATAAGTACCTAAACACATATACAACGTTATTCTTGGTATAGTCAAACCTGAAAGTATTTTGCTCTGAATCAGTAACACAATCCATCAGGGTAGTTTTTGGACCATGTTATATTTTTCAATTAATTATTTAATCAATCAAAAAAATAAGTGATGATCACATTTCACATTAAATAGAGAACAGAACAGTCCAAATTCTGTTCTCTATTTGATGTGAAATGTGATCATCACTAATTTTTCAATCATAACCATGGATTACGTACTACGGGACGCAATGGGCACGATAGCGCGAAGAACACAAGACAACTTGATTGGCTTATAACTCTGTAAGTTTTCAATATTTTCATTTTCTTTTTCTTATGTGATTTCTTGAAGTTAAAGTCTTGTTGGAGTATCTGAGCTTTGCACTATATCAAAAACAACCTCGTATACAAATACATATACATACCTACATAAATAAATACAAATATACATATTGATATTACTCAACTAATTCTTTGAAGAATAAAGTACGAACCTTCCTCTTAAAAATCAAGCGGTTAGGTGCCATCCTAGTTTCAGGGGGCAGTGCATTCCAGAGTAAGACAGATTGAACTAGGAAAGATAATCCGATGAAGCCAGAAGAATGAGCAGGACATAGCAGAAGCAAATTGTTAGAAGAATGAAGATCTCTTCTATGGTTGGAGTATAAGTATTGAAAGTTACATGACAATTAAGAGGGGGAAGAAGGAGAATTACGGATAGAATATACTTAGATAATTACGATAGTACAAGCTGTGTCTAGTTTGGAGTGCAGGCTATATTAATTTATTTTGAGTTTATGGTGATAACTATTTATTATACGGAAATTAATATGTGTTATTAACAAGCGGACCACTTGTGACCACGGCCGGTGCAACTGGTCAAAATGTCAAGGAATTTTAAGGTAAATAATGCGCGTTAATTCCCGTATAATAAATAGTTATAATCATCCAACGCGAAAGTTTAAATGTTAGTAGGTTTGTGTTGAATGCAATCCAGTAATAAAAAAGTACAATTTGAGTTAGGAAAATAAGCTATGCACAAACTTTTTGGTCTTTGTTTAAAGAGCTAAATTGGATTGGGAATGTATATTCCTATACCTACTAATAATACAACTACACACGTAGTAGCCCAATGCTTCAGTGGACAGACTATTGTATAGATTGTAATTATGCATTTGCATAATTATAATCCTTGCTTATGCAAATTAATATACGCCTATATTGCGGTTATTTGTTAGGAGTAAATGTAACTCCACTACGTATGAGACGCACATTTGCAATAATCCATTTAGTAATTAATATTAGAAATTAATCAGCTGTTTAGATGTAACGAATTTGAAATATCAAATACCAATCTAAGTTGGGTGTCATTATATAAGTCATTGAATACAGGAACTGTCTCAGCACCGTCCCGCTACGGCACATAACTTCTTTCTTTAGCTTAGCATTACATTTTTTTTTAAAGACTACTCTTGCAGTAGGGTACAAGCTCTGTGTCACAGGTGACTTTACAAACATATACATACAATTCACGGACACAAAGTACACCCAGACCCAGAACAACAATTTGCTGATTACACAAAGCGCTGTCCCGTGTGGGAATCGAACCCACGTAGCAGTCGTAACCTCTTGCGTAGCAGTCGGACACACTCCCACCGCGCCACAGAGGCAGTCAATTAAATGTAGAATCGTTCTATTCTAAATTTTGTCTGACGTCCATAAGCGTTGCATTTTGTAACCTAAGTGAATAAAGTACTTTTGACTTTGACTTTTAATTAAGTTAGCGCCTTTTAATTAAGTTTTGAAATTGACAAGATTTAAAATCTAACCCGCCCAATTTCGTAAGCGTAAATTTCCCCGTTTCTGCAACATTTTTCATTGCTGCTCCGCTCCTATTTGTTGTAGCGTGATGTATATAGCCTTCCTTGGCAACAGACAAACAAACTCTTTAGCTTTACAATATTAGTATAGATAATAAATAATAATAATATCTTGGGACAATTCAGACAACATCATTTGAAATCAAACTAAGCAGAGCTTGTACTTTGGCAACCAGACAACTGATAAACATACTTATATATTCCTAAATAGGTATGGATGGCAGGGATCAAACCCATGACCTCCGGCTTAGCAGTCAGGGTCACTAACCACTAGACTAACAGGCCAGTCTGTGAACCGTAAAAGGGTAAAGTTGCGGCTAGTCGTCAAGTATTATAATTTGTCATTTTAAAATTTACTTTAACGAGTATGTTATAATGTCGTGATTTGGATTGCAAGTTATATGCTGTGCTAGAGTAACACTGTTACGGTGAGTGATGACGCTTAAAGTTAGCAGTGTAGACTACCACGTTTGGGTATATGTACAACTAGCTGTGCCCCGCGGTGTTACCCCGCGGTGTTACCCGCGGTTTATGAGCCTATGTTTTAATCCAGGGTGTCAGCTAACTCCATACCAAATTTTATTAAAACCGCTCCAGCCGTTCAGACGTGAAGAAGTAACAAACATACACACTCACATACTCACAAACTTTCGCCTTTATAATATTAGTGTGATAGATATTATGTTTGCGTTGTAAAATGTTTTGATATTCATATTGATACAAAGCAAAGCGATTTAGAATCTATAGAAAAAACGTGACGTGGATCGTCATACATTTGACTTTGTAAGCTGTATCTATATATAGGGTGACCATGGTATTGTACGATTGCTAGACTGTCCACGTTTATTTTCATATCGTTAGAGATCGTTAAAGAGGCTAGGCTTTTTATTCGCTTACGAGCAAAACAGCCCATAGTCCATAAGACAAGGACAAGACTCCGCGATCTTTAAATGGAATTTGATAATAAAAAAACTTTAAAAAGTCTCCGAAAGTGGAAACCCTAATATTTTTAGAGTCAAAACCTATATTACATTTTATAAGTCCGCTATCTGCTAGTGAAAGTCATTGCTAAGATTCGCTTATTAAAATAAAATGAAACTGGTAACCATTTTTAATTAAAAAAAAATCTTTTTCAAATTAACCCTTATTATAATTTAGCCTATACTGTCCATACCAATATTATATATGCAAAAGAGGGGTATATCTGTCTGTTACCACTTCAAGATCAAACTGTTGAACAGATCTTAACATTTATTGTAGTAGGTATGTGTGGATAGATGCATATTTTATTTGTTAGGGAAGCTACACACAAATTGTTCGGCACTTTCGGTTCGGCAGTGTTTGCCGAAAAGCAAAAGTCCACCGAAAACAACTACTACACATACAATAATTGCATTTTGAAAGATTCTTATTCTTAAAGAATACTTCAAATTTTTCTATCTTTCAAAATGCAATTATTGTATATAAAGTAATTGACAAGAAATGCCTATAAAAAATACTTACACATGTTCGGCTTCATTAACAGGGTCCTTATTTACGTTTTTGTTTTCGGTTTTCGCGATAAGCCCGTGCGAAAACGGAAAAAAAGAACTTTAAAAAGGACTCAGGTGCCAATCGGGTAGTTCATTCAGGCCGGCACATTCATCTACACATATTCGGTTTTACCGCCCAGCTGTGCCGATCGATGCCGGTCCGCTGTCGCTCGGCTGAGTGAACGTGTTCGGCAAAGCCGAGCGACTTTTTTCCTGAACGTTCATTAACATATACTGCCCAGCCTGTGCCGAATAATGCCAGCTCGCTTATGTATGTAGCAACTCCTTCCTAAACCTTTACATTTTACATTATTTATAATATATAAAAACAAACTTTGATAGTTTCTGTAAGAAATGTGATTTACATAATATTAACACGCGGAACAAACATAAACTTGTTGTACCAGCGTCAAGGTTACAAAAAGTAAACAAATCATTTCGAGGCCAATGTATACGTTTCTACAAGTGTACCATTAAGAAAAAATTGTGTATGAAAAGTTACTACTCAATAATTGATTATATGGAAGACAAAAACGCTTGGGATTGAACTCCTTTCTCTCACAGGCTATTAAAATGTACTTTAAGATTATATGTGTATATACATATTAACTTTGTAAGAAGTGAAGTATTGTGTTTGCTGAATACGTTTATATATACTCATTTTAGAGTTACTAATAGTATTATTATTTAGTTATCCTTATTTTATAAACGATTACACTCACCAAACACACTGGTTCATTCAGTAAAATGTATTAAGATCATTTTAAAAGAGGGTACATGAGTTTCTTGGCAGCTTCCTCTCATGAGCTTTACACTTGGAACTGCCACGTAACTACATTTTGTTTTTTTTTCAAACATTCATAGTTTTATAAAATTTTTAGTATGTTTTAATTTGACGTTTTCAAATAATCATTAACCTGATTTTACGAAATAAAGATATTTGACTTTGACTTTGACTTTGAACTTAATAAGGGCAAAGCCTCAGGCTCTGTTTATTACGATTTCACGGCCAAACTGTTTAGCTGATTTTGAACGAACTTGGTTTGGATGTAGTGTGAGGCTTTTAGACTATTTTTTTTTCGTTATGACTAAAATTACTGCGGGTGAACCACGCATAAAAACTAGTTATTAATAAGATATCCAAATATTTTACCCTAAACGTGAGACACCCTATACTAGTGAGGGTTTATCTTGGGTTCAGAGGAATCCCTCGTATAGTGGTTGACCTACATACACAAGATTTTTTTTTATACAGAAACCGTTGTCTAATAGATAGGCTCGAAGCGATTACGTAGCCACAATTCGATATTACGGACCCCAAACGAGGGGATACGCCAGTAGTAGTATGTAGATATAATATAATATAGATACCATGTGCCATATGAGGTTCTGTTCTTCTAAAAAAGTGATAAAACCTTGATTAATAACTACAGACCTATCTCACTCCTGGGCCACGTCTACCAGTTGTTCTCAAGAGTAATCATCCACCCGGCTAGAAAACTGATGAGTTCCAGAAGTTCAAAAAGGCTTCAGTAGCGTCGACCATATGCACACTGTGCGGCAGATTATTCAAATAACCGAAGAGTATAATCAACCGCTGTATATGGCTATTGTGGACTACGAGAAAGCCTGCGACTTTATCAAACATGTCCGGTTCTCTCTCTGCACTGACTGGCGATACATTGAGGTACTGAGATGCTTGTATGACACAGCTGTCATGCCATACCCGTCCAAATTCGAACTATAAGACAAATTCGATAGAGTTGCGTCGATGTGTAGGACAGAGGACGTCTTATCCCCGAAACTGCTAACCAATGCTCTCGAATACGTCTTCAAGACACCTGATTGGACTGCACAGGGCATAAACATGAATGGTGAGTACATCGGTTTGCTGATGTTATCGTCATAGTAGTGGATTCAACCTTGGTAAGCTGCTTGAGCTTACCAAGGATAAGCTCCATTTAACTAATTAGCCTAAGTGGAGCCTCTAGACGAGTGGATCTCGGCATGAATTTGAAATAAGTCATATTAAATAAACATGTCATGCCAAGACCTATTTATGTCGAAGGGTCGATTTCGGGTTTCTTTAAAGGCTAAAATTCACAATAAGGTTATCCGACAAAGAACTAAAGTTACCGACGTAGCTCATAGGTCAGGCATGCTGAAGTGACAATGCAATGGGCTGACCATATTTGCCGAAGGATCGATGGCCGAGACCGCGACTTGGTTAATGTAAGGTAGGACGGCGCCCCAGCCAGATGGATGTCCTGAATGCAGAAGGCAGAGAACCGGATGTTGTGGCGAAATTTTTTAGAGGCCTATGTCCCGCAGTGGACCGATACGGCCTGATGATGATATTATGCGATCTCTTCAACAGTGTCCGATTTTTGATACTTTAAAAACGCGCTAATCTAGAATACCTTCGCGTAGTCTCCCACAAATCTATCGATCATTTTAAAAATACAATAGCAATTAATCTTAAAATATTCACCCTTAGCATATATAAATTTATAATGGGTTTGCCGGTTTAATATAGATACATCATGCGGGTAGAGCTGCAGACAACAGCTAGTTTCCACAGCTCAGGTATTACAACACATACCTATATAAACACAATACAATATTCACAACGACAAACCTATGCAAGCCAGGTGCTCCATTTACAAAAGCTAATTCAAACAATGTACTTTTAGTCAGAGTATGAGTAAGCTGTTAAACATTTGACGAGTAAAGTATATCCATATTAAATCATCCCAAGGGTACCGCTTCGGGCAAGTTATTCACTGCATGGTAGGGACTGTACTTGGCAGCTGGTAGGTACCGATAGCAACGGAAGTTACAGAACCTATTTTTTTATACTTGAGCTGTAAAACGAATGAACAGGTGGGTATCTCATATTTTATGCCACCAATGCAAATAGATGCAACAGATGTCTAAAAGGCGACCTTGAGGACAGACACGCGTTAAAGTTTAGCGATACTAGCCCAACCAAAATGGCATAATTACACAAACGAATTAGCTTTAATATGTTAAATCACAGTAAGACAGGGGTCACAGAGTAAAAGATCCAATACGCGTTTGAAGAGCATTTAGTGGAGTTGATTAATTTGTTCGAATGTTTGACTCTAGAGCATTTCATGATAATAATAATAATAATATCTTGGGACAACTCACACAACGTCATCTCATCCCAAACTAAGCAGAGCTTGTACTATGGCAACCAGACAACTGATAAACATACTTGTATATTTCTAAATACATACATATTATAGATAAATAACACCCAGACACAGAATAAACCGTCGTGCTCATCACACAAAGTTTTATCCTGGGTGGGGATCGAACCCACGACCTCTTGCGTAGCAGTCGGATACACTCCCACCGCGCCCCAGTCAATGATATTTTCATTTAGAGATTTTACGCATTGAAATTGAAACAAATACATTATTTGTTCAAAACCCAAGCAGGCAAGTACGCACTTACCATGTAAGTGCGTACTTGCCTGCTTGGGTTTTGAACTCTAATTCAGTTAATAATATCCTCTCGGCCCTCGCGTGAATATTTTAAAGTAAGAAACCTTTTGCTTTCCCTGAATTCAGTCAAATGAATACCTTAGTCCTAATTCAAAACTTCAATATTAAATAACCAATAACTTAGTTTGAATTTGTTAAGTTAAAACAATTTTACTTAAACTGTTTGAAAGTAAGTTCAATATATTTTCGAAGTTTTACTTAATGATTTTCTAAGAGATTTTCTAAGAAGTTTCGAATTTGTTTCAATGAGGGGGTTGGGTGAGGAGGCTAGAACAAGTCCTGCCAATAACAAGCACCTACCGCTAATCTTATTTTAAAAAAGTTTTCGTTTCTAGCTTGAAGTATAAGATAAGCTGCATCAGTGGAAGTTACAGCTTTACGAAATATTTCATATTAGTGGTTCAAGAATCAATAGTTCAAAAATAGCTTTTTTGTTTTTTTATTAGGTATCCTAGGTTAGTATTAATTTTACCTTATATTAATATTTTATCTATAGAAAAACAATAGGAGAAAAACTTCAAAATTTAGTTTTTGAAAAAATATTCAACCGAGCTCATTGATTATTACTATATTATAATAGTTGGTATCTACGATTTAACCCGAATAATATTACATTTTCTCATTATTATAAAAAGGTACAAATAATATTAACAGTTTTATCAATCAGCTTAAACTATGTTTATGTATTACAAACATGAGATTCAAACAAAAAGTTTCGAATTGCTAAGTCCTGTACAATACCCATAACAATAATATAAATCATTGAATCGTCGGCGCCTTCAGTTCCGTCAAAAGAAAAATTTAAATTAGTCGTTTTAAGAGCACAGTATAATAAATACTTTTCCAAGTCTGCCAAGCCGCTTACCAAGAGTAAGTAATTATTAGATTAAAACAAAACGATTTAACGGACCTTGAATCTTTGTTTCCTTCACTTTGATTCTACTTGCTCAAGATTCAAAAGATTCGTATTCTATTATACCGTTTTAGGGGACTATCACAATTTACGGAAAGAATTATTCATACTAATTAAATGTTTTTGCCTATCAGAGAATTGGATTTCTGAAATAGTTTATTCTGACGTCTCCTAACAAACAACTTTTGACTAGTGATTGTACTAATTTTGTCCCGCTATTATTCATAGTCACAATAATCTTGAAAACAAAAGTTAATGGTCCAATTGACTGGCCTGTTGGTCTAGTGGTTAGCAGTCGGGTTCACCAGAACCTGACTGCTAAGCCACAGGTCGTGGGTTCAATCTCCACCCAGGATAAAACTTTGTGTGATGAGCACGATGGTTAATTCTGTGTCTGGGTGTTATTTATATATAATATGTATTTATTTAGAAATTTCGCCCGCGGCACCGCCCGCGTGGATGTCGGTTATCGCGAGAAAAACTATCCTATGTCCTTCCCCGGGACTCAAACTATCTCCATACAAAATTTCATCTAAATCGGTTTAGCTGTTTGAGCGTGAAAGCGTAACAGACAGACAGACAGACAGAGTTACTTTCACATTTATAATATTACTAGCTTTCGCCCGCGGCTCCGCCCGCGTGGATGTCGGTTATCGCGATAAAAACTATCCTATGTCCTTCCTCGGGACTCAAACTATCTCCATACAAAATTTCATCTAAATCGGTTTAGCTGTTTGAGCGTGAAAGCGTAACAGACAGACAGACAGACAGAGTTACTTTCACATTTATAATATTAGTATGGATATAGTATACAGTATGGATGGATATAAAAGTATGTTTATCAGTTGTCTGGTTTCTATACTACAAGCTCTGCTTTCTGTGGGATCAGATAGCGTTGTGTGAGTTATCCCAAAATATTATACTATATATATTAATTGTTAGTGGGACCACCAAATATAGCTATAAAGTAGGGTAGGTATCGGCCTCATGATCTCGCTAATTTTAAGCTTATGGTACCAGTAAGAGCACGATGAAATTGGTGCGACTTAGAATCAAACAAATTCAGGTTGAAAAATATCTTTATGCCGATTTCAGCTTCTAACGAGAGCTGTTTACTAGTTTTATACAAAACTTCGGAGACTGAACGACCTAGTGTTTTTAGTAAGGCACTAATATCTTTTTTTTCTATACTGATCTATACTAAAACTAATCTCTAAACTACTTTGTTTGAACGCGGTAATCTCAGGAACTACTTATCCTAATTGAAAAAGTCTTTTACTGTTGGATAGGCTATATAACATCGCGCTACTACTAATAGGAGAGGAGCAGCAATGAGAAATGTTGCAAAAACGGGGAAAATTTACGCAGACGAAGTTGCGCGGGACAGCTAGTAGTATTATAAAGCTGAAGAGTTTGGTTGAACGCGATAATCTCAGTAACTACTGGACCGAATTAAAAATCCATTTATTGAGTAAGGTTGTAGGCTATATAACATCACGCTGTTACGACCAATAGGAGCGGAGCAGCAATGACAAATGTTGCAAAAACGGAGAAAACTGAAGCAGACGAAGTTGCGTGGTTAGTAGTTGATATATGTAGATATAAAAGGAATGGAAAGTTTTGATGTTAGTTACTTAAATAATTCGTCTGAACTGCTAAATGGATTATGAGCGGTTTGAGATTCGGTGTTAAAACGCCGTAGTAGGTGTATAAGGAGCTTCATGTCATAAACGCGCAGATAAATTGTTACATGATCGTGTGGTATCGTCTACTCAGTAGGCTGTGTTTGAAGGCTTGATTAAAATTCTCCGACTCCTTCATTATCTATACAATTGGTTAGAATTAGGGGGTTGGACATAATTCCCGGACACCTCACGTATCTATAATGTTTGTCCACTTTGTCCGTTGTGTTCAAAAAAAAAAAATCTAGTAGGTACTTGTCCGCTTAGGTATGTAATCATCTAGATAATAGCAACGTCTAACTTTACAAAATATCAACTGCTAGCAAGCCAGTGAAAGGCCTTGACTAAAGCCAGTCAAAGAAGGAGTCACATTTTTTGCATTTTCTTTTCCGTTACTTTTTTAAACAATCTCACGATGACTTTCTTCGAAACTTTAATTTCTCAGAAAGTTTGACTAAAAATATATCTGATAATAATACTGCATTATCACGATGAACATTGGAAAGTTTTGGACAACTTTATTATTCCAAAGATGAGGAACAATGGGAAAGTTGGCGGAATTAGATAAAAATGTCTGAGTGGTTTCTGTGGCGGCGGGACCCGTGGATTCTTTCTATTTTAGACCTGTGGTTACGTTTTTGTGGCAATTTTTTAATATCTATACTTCTATACTAATATTATAAAGCTAAAGAGTTTTAAAGAATTGTTTGTTTGTTTGAACGCGGTAATCTCAGGAACTATGGGTCTGAATTGAAAAAATCTTCTGTTGGGTAGCCCATTTATCGAGGAAGGCTATAGATTATATAACATCACGCTACGAACAATAGGAGCGAAGCAGCAATGAAAAATGTTGCAAAAACGGGGAAAATTTACACATACGAAGTTGTGCGGGTCTTATAATAGTAATGCAATAAAACGTAACGCAAACGTCCATGGAATGGCCAAAACCTTTTTTTCAAAAAGGTTTTTCGTAATTCAATCGATATTTTTTTTTAAAGATAACTAGCAAAGTGGGATTGAGTCCCACATTACTAGCAATCTTGTTAACCCCTCCAGCTAAGCTCAAAGGCTTGTGTTAGGAGTGGATTCACGTCGGTAGTATAATGGGTAGGATTCGAACCCGCGACCTCAAGATTGCGAGACCGATGCCTTAGCCATTAGGCTACCGCCGCTTCTAAATCTAATTACTACACAAATTTATATTAAACTGAAAATAAGCGAGTGATAAAAACTATCAAGGTCTTGTAGGTGACTTAGGTTGTTTAGGTACTTAGTATCACGTGAACATACGACTATTAAATTTACAACACCTTTCTACCCCATTATATCATATATTGTTTGGACATTATTAAAAATAGTAGGTACACAAACAAAATAAATAAGTAAATCTTTGCCCAAAAATCGTTTTCACGAAACTAAATACGGAAGGGACGTTCCACGTTTTCGTTATTTGGGTCAGAAAGTAGAATAACAGAAGGTTGAGCAAATACAGTGGACAAAACAGATCACGATTATTATTTACTGAGCGTGTTTTTCTGCCAACCGATATTATTTGACACAGAGTTTATTGAGGAAAGGGGGCTACTTGTACTGATGGATTTTCTTCGGTTACTTACCTCATGTTAGTCAGGGGGTTTTAAAATTTGATTTGTATTTATATGACAGTTGAAAATTTTGAAAAAATCTGAGAGATTTTTTATTTATTTTCAATTTTTTTTTTAAGTTTTGCTACAGACAACAGACTAGCTGACCCGCGAAACTTCGTATGCGTCAATTTTCCCCGTTTTTGCAACATTTTTCATTGATGCTCTGCTCCTATTGGTCGTAGCGTGATGTTATATAGTCAATAGCCTTCCTCGATAATTAATTTTCAATTCGGAACTATTACAACTGAGATTATTGCGTTCAAACAAACTCGTCAGCATTATAATATTACTAGCTGTGCCGCGCAACTTCGTCTGCGTAATTTTTCCCTGTTTGTATAAGATTTTTCATTGCTGCTCCGCTGCTATTGGTCGTAATGTGATGTTATATAGCCTATAGCCTTCCTTCCTCCTAAACAAACTCTTCAGCTTTATAGTATTAGTATAGATTATATCAGCCTGCAAACATTAGCTATTACGAAATTAATATCTCACCTCATAATCACGGGATTAAAAAACTGTCATATAGATATAAATATCTATACCTACTAATATGTTAAAGGAGGAGAGATTTGATTGTTTGTTTGAATTGAATAGGCTCCGAAACTACTAGGCCGATTTTAAAAATTCTTTCACCATTAGTAAGCTACATTATCGGGGAGTAACACAGGCTTTATTTTAATATCCAAAATTTAGAGATCCCAACGAAAATTACAAAAATGTAACTTATGGTATAAAAAAATACTTGACACCTATGCCAAGCCGGAACAGGCAGCGAGTGTTATATAAATAACCACAACGTGTGATTACTCAATTTAGTTTTATTAAAAATAAAATATGTTTTTCCTTAATATTAATCGCAATTTAGGCATGCCCTTTGTATAAAAATAACTAGAAATAATGCTATGTAACTGGATAATTAAATAAAATCCTGGGATACCGGGGTAAGTGGTTGTCGACATAATGTTCGAGATCATTTCTCCCAAATGACGAAACTTACATCGACCTCTAGTTATTACTATTATTTTTAATAATAATAATAATAATAATTTCTTTATTGCATCAAATATGGTAGGTACAGAGGTCTTATAAAAATTAGAAGTTTCACATATTTGGCAGTATAAGCATGCAATAGAACAAAATCTGCATTCCAACATTAAACATCTTTATACACTTACGCAATCTATACACTTTTATTTCATTCATCTATGCCTGTAAAACTTACAAGGATATTTTTTTAAAAACTCATCAATTGAATAAAAGCATTCTTTTAGCAACCATTTCTTTAATTCTAACGAAAACTTTCTAAATGGTAGTTGGGTATATTTTAAACCTAACAATAATTAAAGTTACAGCGATTACCTACATCGTTAAATGTTATTTATGTGTACTTCGAAGTCGTAAAAGTACCGCGTGTTTCAGCAGTTGGTATCAGCAAATTTATAATTGTGTTACACGAAAAATACAATCTGGAATATGTAGGAAAAGTTAAAACAAAATCCGTGACTGAACAAATTGTTTTAAATATTCGTGATAATTTTGTTAGATGAAAATTTGGTACAATTTCATAAGCGTTAGCGATTAAAAATCGTTATTCTGCTGTGCTTAGATCAGTGCGATAACTTAATTGTCAAATGTCTATCAATCATTTTGCTCGTATTGGGAACAAATAAAAAATACAAATACAAATGATTTACATTGCACAATTGTACAATCTATAAACTCAAAACCCTCAGCCACCTTAACCAGGCCCCGCAGTGAGTAGTACCTAGGTCACTCGATAGGTTTTGAGATGGTCGTAATTCAAAAAATGAAAAGCATCTATTTTATATATATTTTTTAACTAGAACACAAGTAGCCAGGTTGCTGGTTTAAAAAATAATAATGTTACATTTTAATACGACGGTTCCTGCGTTATTCTTTGCAATGATGAAGCTTAACCGCGAACATGATATTTTAACTGTGCTATGATATTTTAACTTAAAAAGTTTGACTGAAAAGTTTAGCCTATAACGATAATAATCAACGTTAGGGTAGTCTGCACCCTGTCTGTAGGTTCAGTGAATTTAAAAGGGGTAAAACAAACCTCGAAGATGATTATAGAAGTGGTCGCCCACAAACGGCAGTAACTGCAGAAAATGTGTGGACTACTGAAATGATATATTAGATATATTTCGGGAATTAATCCCGTGAATTATTCAGACAGAAACCTCGGGTATATAAAAGGTTCATACCTTTAAATAATTCACGCGATTAAGTCCCGAAATATATCTAATATGTATAAAAACCGCGAAAGTTTAAAAACAATAACTGAAATTATGTTGCGAGAAGACACACGAATTACTCTCTCGGACATCGAGAAGATTCTAAACTTAAGTTCGGGAAACGTTAACATTATTTTGCATTAGCTTCTAGGAATGAGGAGCTTTGTTGTCGTTGGATCCCGCGTTTGCTCTCAGACACTGAAACACAGGTTCGTGTGGATTGGTGCCGCGAAATGCATCTACGATTTTGAAATGGAAGTCAAGACGTTTTTCAAAAATCATCACAGGAACCGAAACGTAGATTTATTAATATGATTCGGAAAATAAAAGTCGTCAGTATGCGTCTTTCAGAAGGAAATTGACTGACAAAACTGCAGAGCTAGGTATTTTCTCGAAGCGGGTATGTGCCGACAATAAAGTTGGAATATTATAGATCTGTTAACTTGTAATGGTATACAACAGTAGCATTGCCGAAAGTATGGGATTCGGGTAATCATGCTGCATCACTACAACGCTTCGTCACATACGTCCTCAGAACAAAGGCGTTTCTTGAGGAAACCTTGCCCCATCCACCGTATAGTCCTGATTTAGCTCCATGTGATTTCTTTTTGTTCCCGTTAATTAAAGAAAAATAATAGGGATTGTTATTCATCTGCCGTGGCTGCCTACGAATTCGCATTTTCGAACCTATCGGATCAAAACTATGAAAAGTGTTTTAACTGTTGGTTTAAGTGGACATAGAATGAAGGAGATAAATATCGTTTATATATTGCATAGTTTTTTCTTGCCTCAAAACTTATCGGGTTGCCTTTAATCATAACGTTGTTCATCAGTTTGAGAATGAATCAGGTTTGAGATCTATTTAGCAATCAGATTGGTCTAATCAGCTCCCCAATAATATTTTTTAAAAAGTACCCAGTGTATTTCTTAAAATAATAGTGCTTTCAAAACGAACGTAAGTCAGTCGTATTTAAATCAATATTTTTTAAATAATCTTGTGTAATAATAACACCTTGGGACAACTCACACAACGCCATTAGATCCCAAAGGTACTATTGTTATAGCATAAAATTACAACCAGACACAGAATAAAGTCATGCTCATCATACAAAGATTTATCCTAGGTGGGGATCCAACCCACGACCTCTGGCTTAGCAGTCAGGGTCACTAACCACTAGACCAACAGGCCAGTCATGTTCAATGTGTCAATGTTCTTTTATAATTTGTACCCGCTTTACGTTTGTTAGTTAAACCACGCATAAAGTCAACATGGAGGCATGTCTCAGAATTATTCTGGTTTCGACCCTCATCATTAAAAGTTGGACAGTTACGTCAGCCAGACTGTATTGAATTAATATTTTACTATATCAGTATACGAGGATAAAGGTATTAGAATAATAAATCAAAGTAGATTTGGCTTATAATCGAATAAAGCTTAGACTTTTAACTCTCAATACTCTGCTGCCTTCGAACTCAAGAGGAGTGCTTAATATTAGATAAGTCATAATCGCGTGACTGGTATTGACCCCTTGACCTTGATCGGTGATTCGATCAAAATGTCGATTAAATAATAGAAGTTGTCTTTTATTTATCGAACCTTTTCATATTTGATGTGAATATGTCCCAATATATTTGCTCGATCTTTAAAAACAAAAGAAGTGCAAAAGTTTGAAGTCTATAGCCATTCGCTATTGTATTTCCAAAATGCAGGGGTGATTTTTACTTTATTATTTCTTCAATAGTTGAGCAAACCCATTGACAGAGAAAACAGGACTGCACCATACCCTCACAAAATTGACCACCTCTAGAAAGAGACAAGGCTACTTTGTGGACAATACCTGTCAAAAGCCGCACGAGTGCTATCTCTCTTTCACGCTTTGCAGTCAATTTTTACTGTTTAATTGAAAGAGATACAGTCCTGGTCTATACGTCTATGCAAACCACACACTACTATTATATTGTGTTTATTTTATTTATTTATCGGAAGACCAATAGCAATTACAATTTGATATTTTTCTTACTCATCCGTCTGCGCAATTCTCGTTAAAATGAGAATTGCGCGGACGGAGATGTATGAAATTTCGCACACTTATAGTTTTTATAGAGAAGGAGTCCAGAATACTAATATTTAAAAAATAATCAAAACCAAACGGACGTAGTTGATGAGAAAGCTAGAAACTAATAAATAATGCGTTTATTCAATTCACAGATCAAGTATCTATCATGATTTAATTCAAAATAGAATTTGGAAATTCATGTAAACGTGCCATAACTGCCCGTTTGTACCTGTTCATTGTTAGGTATGTTCGTTAACGTAATTATTAATTATTTTAAAAAACATACTTCAATTCAATCTGAAAACGTGAAAATACTGTTTTACAGAGTACACTATATTAATTCAATTAACACAATTATAAATTTAAAATTATATTCATTTAATGTTAAAATCTGTTTTCCATTAACCAAACCATTAATTTCATAATTTAAAATATACTAATACGCTTATTCATATTACCTAGTAAGGCGAACATCGAAAACCTGTGGCGGGGTGGCAGTGTGTCCGACTGCTACGGAAGAGGTTGTGGGTTCGATTCCCACACGGAACACCACTTTGTGTGATCCACAAATTGTTGTTCCGAGTCTGGATCTACTATGTGTCCATGACTAGCATGTTTGTAAAGTGCCCCGCGATACAGGGCTTGAACTGCAGGATTCGTTTTGTTTTTAAACGGTTTTTTTTAAATATTTTTTTTATCATGACAATTATTTAAAAAATATGAAATATTAAATCACAAATTAAAAAAAGGGAAAAAAATAATTATTTGGACTCAAACCGGGGCCATCTGGTTTCTAGACCACTAGATTTCCCACCTGTCTTCCCACCAATCCACCAATCATACGGTCACGTGATTCTGACGCGAGTTTAACATTTTATACCCATACCAAAAAAAGTGCACAACGCCGCTAAAGAAGATTTCACTTTAAAAAAAAAAATAAAGTAACTCTGTCGGCCTGTCTGTCTGTTGCCTTTTCACGCTTATGCCGCTGAACCATTCACCTAGATAAAATCTGGTATGGAGATAGTTTTAGCTTCGCAAATGGACATAGGATAGTTCTTGTCGCGATACTGCTGACATCCACGCAGACGAAGCCACGGGCGAAAGCTAGTAATGCTGTAAATCTGAAAATAAGGTCCTTTTCACACGCTCTGGTTTCAACCGGCGCCGGATTGAAACTGGATACCCGGCGTGAAGTGTAGGGTGATATAAGGTAGCTTTCACATGTTCCGAATTCCGTCCATAGCCGCAATATATTCGGCGCCGGGTAGCCGGCGACCGGTTACCCGGTCCGGGTTGAAACCGGAATGTGTAAAAGGGACCTTACTCTGCCTGTCTGTCTGTTACGCTTTCGCCTAAACTCCTGATGCGATTTAAATGAAAATCGGAATGGATAGTTTGAGTCCTTGGGAAGGATACCTACCATAGTTTTTATCGCGATACCCGACATTTACGCGCACGAAGTCACGAGCGAAAGCTAGTATAACTATAATTAAAAAAAAAACTTTATATTCAGTTTCTACCAATTGAATTTCACTTGAAGCAAAAGGGTCTTAAGTAAATTAATTCTTTTACGATGTGGAACGTAAGTGCCCACTTTACTTTTTACTTAAGCATCTTTGAGCATTTACCGACTTTTCATTTCATCTACTTATAGCTTGAATGGGTGCTTATGTTTTTGCTTAATGACTCGACTAATTTAACGGAGAAGCACATCTTTAAGTACTTCCTATTAAGTATGTTGTAAATTATTTAATGATATTTTTGTTTAAATATTTATGCGATTCTTGCCAAAATTTTATTCTTGACGTGACTCAATACTTACTATATAAACAAACTACTCAAACATTCAATAAAATATAATTGTTATGAAAAGTTCCTAAGTGTAGCAAAAATGTAATAAAAGCATGACTGGGGGACTGGTTCCTTAATGCCGGATAGACATCATCTTCTTGCCATTGAGAGCCTTGTTATATGAATAAAATATAGGTAAATAAGTACAAATTATAATTAGATAGTAGTTATAATGCATGATAGTAGTAAGTTATCAAAAGTATAAAAAAAAACAAAGTTATACAAATTTTGGAAAAACCCGCGACCCGTACTTTGTAATAGGAAAAGTATAAAATTAAATTTTACGCCCCCCCCCCCCCGACCTATAAGAGGTAAGTAGTACGACTATAAAAGGTAGTTCGTCGGGGGCTGCCAATCGACCAAACTTTACGAGTTACAATCATAAAATATATCTAAGAACCATCGCAAACAAATTACACAGTACACATTTGTACAGAAAACCACATCTGAATCGGATGAACCGTTATTGAGATAAATGGCAACATTCGAGTGCACACACAAGCAATCTCTCACCCCAAACGCATATACCTTCTCTGTTCTGTCGTGGGTTAAAATAGAGTACATCTCGCCATTAAACGTTAAGTTTGGCGAGTATACTATGTGATTAATATTGTAACTTTGTTTTATAAATAAATATTATAAAAAAATGAATATCGATCAAGCAACGTTTTAACAGTCAGGTGAACAGGGAGAACATTTTTTGAAGTCCTAACACTTCAGGATTTAAAATGTTACAGTATTTAGTGCCACAGGGAATACGTCAAACCAGAGGAAATAGAGTGCGTGTGCGCTCACATCTTGGGCCACGTAGACTACTTACTGCCTCTAAACGCGTTCTCTAAGTTAAAACCTAGTTGCCAACTCATAAAAAGTAGCATATATCTGTGTCTTATTTCAGTTCACTTCCAGGAACTTATGGTTGTGTGAAATTTGTTCGAAAAGCGTTCTGAAGTTCCGCGAGCGCTATATATATGTAAAGTTAGGTACCTTCTTTACTTGGGTATTATGTACTGGCTGTGAGAACAACAACATAGAAGACTATTTTTATTCACCTGTCACCCTTTCTCACGAAGTTCCAGCGTACTTCCAATATCCCTTCATATATTTCAAGTATTTTGAACGTTCCTACCAAATGTAACCAATAATATTAGTCACACGTGTCTAGGTTTACCTACAGAATTCCAAAGCAAAAAGGTGAACATGACCTGAATAAAAAATGTATACTTATCGTTTGTTATTGGCTCGTTTTTCGATATACCTATCAAGTTTACGATTGATTTATTTAGGAGTCTGTTTATTTTTTCGGTATTAGTGTACCTGTCAAAAATACGCCTTTGACAAAAAGACTTTCAGACTTTAAAAGAAGGTTAGCCCTCATATTAAGGGGTCTGTGTGCCTAGTAACAAAATATTACCCGAGTATGAATCAGTATTAGGAAAACAATAACACACGACTTTATAATATAATATTAGCGTGCAACTTAAGCTATCGATTCTGCGTCTTATCGTATTGGATTTACGTCCGTTTCCATCAGATTGACCGGCATAACACAACCCGGTTCGAAAAATAATATTTTTGGCGAAAAAAATACATGTTTTAGACTTTCGCGATTTTTATACATATAAGATATATTTCGGGACTTAATCGCGGGAATTATTTAAAGGTACGAACCTTTTATTTACCCGACCCGTGACCACGATCGGTGCAATTCGATCGAAACGTCGGGTAAATAAAAGGTTCGTACCTTTAAATAATTCCCGCGATTAAGTCCCGAAATATATCTAATAAAATACATATGATTAATGTATTTTTACTTCTAGTATGATAATTGAAAGTGATACAATACTAAAAAAACAATAATAATGTACATTTTAGAAAAATATAATTATTGCTATAATACGTTGCTTTGCTTTAAATAAATTACTCGGTACTGTTTACATCGGTGGGTTCATTTAGTATATTTATATCACCATCAGTAATAGCTCATATGCAGGCTTATGGGGCGTTTCTGACTGAAACTCAATCACTAACCAACCGTGCTATCGGAGATTGCTACTTCATAAAATAGGATTATACTCGTGATATCTGCAGAGCCATTTAAGCTGCTCATTTAAGTGAACTGCCAATAATAGATGCTATAGATAGTTCGCAACCAAATCGGATTAGTTTTTTTTCATATTTGGTGTAGGTAATCCGCTCTGCATTGACCTAGTTATTGTTAGGGTTCTGTATCCAAAATGATAAAACAAAACCCTTATAGTTTCGCTCTGTTCATCCGTCTGTACACTTTACTTTAGCCCAGAGACCCTTAGTACTAGAAAGCTGTAATTTTGCATGGATATTAGTTACGCCGATAAAGTGGAAGAAAAATCTTTAAAAAAAAAAATACCTACCACATCGTGTAGGGTGTCTTGGGATACATTTATGTAATATATATTATGAAATTACAAAAAAACTATCACAGCTAAGTAGGCTTTATAATTACTATAAAATTACTATAATATTCGGCCTGCGACTTCATAATTTGTTAAAATGCTCTCTGTAACGAAACAATAACAAAAGCTGTGATAGTTCTTTAACTACTGGCTAGATGGCGCAAGCGAGGGCCTAACTCGCGAGCATGAAAGGATAGAAAAACTTGAGGTCTAGTAACATAGTCCAGATAGGTGGTTCGATTCCGGCCCTAGTTTGGCGTACGGAAGTCTCAGGTTCGATTCCTGGGTCTGGATTAAAAAAATTTATATCTTTCAAAAATGAAATTATTGTATTTATAAAGTTTACCGAGTAACTGCAAACTAAATAAGAAGTAAAGAAATTTCATTAAAAATTACTGATACGTATAACGTATCACCAACTGCGCCGAGTCCTCACCGCAGTCGCAGTGGTGGCAGGCGGGACTCGGTTCCCTCCTAGCGACCGTGTGCAGGTACTGCCCGAATGAAACATAAACAAGAGAAAACCCACTTCTTATACGCATTATTGTGCTAAGCAGCTACGGAACCCTACATTTTACAAGACCCGACGTGCCCTTGTCGGGTTTTAAAAAGTGTTTGGATTCAAGTTTGGAATCGTACACAAATGTTTGGTTAGAAAAATGTTCTTTGGATTTTCTGTGTCACTGCGCAGTTATTTTATAGCGCTCACATATTCTGATATTCTGTGTATTGTACCTACTCTTGACAAGATTTAGGAGACGGAAAGTTTAATAATCGATTCGATTACGCACTTTTTAGGTAATCGGCAACAGTCTTCTGACGTTGACGTGATAACGTTTGATATATCTATGACCGTTAATTAAAAGTCACGTTATTGATTGTTTTCTAAGCAACAGTAAATGGCGATTGCAGCGACATGACATGCGATACAATTGGAACTAACTTTATTGATTGATTGCTAAGCAATGCGAATGGCGATATGTTATCAGTGTTTTCTTATGACGTTTTCACGTAAAATTATCATCCGTAAACCGATTTTAGAGACAACCATTTTTATTTAGAAAATGTAATAATTTGAGTTAAAATTTTACACATGAACGTGAACATTAATGTCGTGATAGTTACAGAAACATAACGTCAAGTTGATTTATATCAGCATTCTTCATATCTAGTGCGTAACTGCCTAGGTACTACCTACTATATTTTTTCTCCACAAAAAGATTATTCATTAATATTTAATAAAAGTCCCGCCACAAAAGTTAAATGTTTGAAGCGCCGGTAGCGTAATGGCTAAAGGCATCGGTCTCGCAATCGTGAGGTCGCGGTTTCGAATCCTACGCATTATACTACCGTGAACCCACTCCTAACACAAGCCATTGAGCTTTGCTGGAGGACTTAACAGGATTGCTAGTAAAGTGGGATTATCTTAAAAAAAAAAAAACAAATCGACTGAATCGATTTTCTTTAAACATGAAAGAACTGTCTCGATTAAATTAGCCATCCAATTGTACTCTACCATTACACAGATACAGAACAAAATTTTGTAAAAAAAACCCCTTTGTTTGCTTTGGCTCAAAATACTATTACTAAAAGGCATTATGGTCCGACAAATCAAAAATTACTTCAACAACTAAAATGCATCTGAAACTTAAAACCACGAGTATCACGGGAGGTTTTTGACTAATTACACATTCATTTATATGCCTGAGGTAACCCTTATTCATATTTTAATAATGGCGTAGTGGAAACGTGGAATGTATTCAAGGTATTGTGTTACGTTACAATCTTGGTTTGTGGAGTCTACCTACAGGCGCCTACCATGATGGTTTTGGCAACTACCATGATGTTTAGTGGAGAATAAAGCATTTTTATCATACTTGTGACGTGAAAACTCAAATTGTTTATGCTAAGGTTAAGATTGACTGGTTAAGGTTTAATCGTTATAAGGTTGCTTATTTTTTGTACGTAATGTACATGTCAATAATGAAACTTTTCTTCTCCTTCCTCTTTCTTCTATTTGGTTTTGGAAAGGTTTGAACTCGCTGAGATATCCAGGTTTCAGTTTAGGGGGCTTGTGATTGTGGGCGTCTCGTAAGTTAGGAGGCTATGACCAAGAAATCATTATTTTCTAGTCGTCCCTGTTACCCGGCAGAACTGTGTCCTGCCGCCCTCTAAAGAGTTGGAGAGTCGTCAAAAGCTGATCACAGATACATCATTTTAAAGCGTCAAAATCACACATGAAGACGCTGGTAAAGTGTCAAATGACACTGTAGTCTTTATAAAATTATATATACTACAGGTCTTAATCGCGTGAATACTTTAAGGTAAAATACCTTGTTTATTGCCCGACGTTTCGACCATATTTTACCTTAAATTATTCACGCGATTAAGACGCGTAGTAGGTATATTATTAGTAATATCTTAATGTGTACAAATCGCGATTTTTTTTTAACATTGTAGTCTTTGTCTTATCTTTAGTCAGATGTAAACCTAACGCGTAAAATACCCATACAATTGTACTTAAAGAAACACCAAAATCCGTTAGTCCGTCAATCTATCATCCACATCGCCACTATCACTAACTTTTTCAATGAGCTGAACAAAATAATTCTATGTACCTACCTACCTATATATATACACAATAATTCTATTATTGTGTTCTACACATATGAAAAGCATCACTTTTTCTGGATAATAATAATTTCTAAGTCAGCAATTTCAACTCGGCCTTACTCTCGTAGAAATAAAATATACTTTCCATATTAGAAATACGCCGTAAGCGGAGAATGTTTATTCGCTCGGCAAACCATGGTAGGGGCACTGATTTTGCATACGGCTGGCTCTTTTGAAATTATAGAGCGAAATGTTTCATGCCTACTGACGTTCTTATAATTAAGGAAGCGTATTCATTTCGTGAAGTGTGCATTCCGTATGGATGCTCTTAATTATAACGAATACGAAATGTTGGAAAAAATTATATGACTCATGTTTACGTTAGATTTAGAAAATACTAAAATAACACTTTTTTAAACTCCGATACCTAACAAGGTATAAGTTTGAAGTTGTATGTGTCTGTCATACGTAGGTATGCAAACTAATATATTCGGTATTTCAGACTTAAAATTTCTCGTCTTAGCGTCTAAAATGTTTACTTATTGTTGTATTGAGAACGTGTCTTTGTCATAATTAAATTAGTATACATTTGTAGAAGTAGTATTTCTTTTTAAAGATAACAAGCTATGTGGCATTGTGGCCGAGTCCCATATTATTAGCAATCCCGTTAACGCCTCCAGCTAAGCTCAATGGCTTGTATTAGGAGTGGGTTCACGTCGGTAATATAATTTTAAAATTAAAAACAACTTTAAAAACCATTTATGCTTTATTCTAAAGAATAGCGGTAAAGGGCGCAAGCAAGGGCCTAACTCTCATGCAAAAAGGGAAGAAAAAATGGAGGTTTAGTGACATAGTCCCGGTAGATGCTTTGACTCCGGCCCTGGCATAGCAACCGCAACTTTCGGATTCAATTCCTGGATATGGACTTAATTTTTTTTTTCGTATGCCATTTCATAAATTACAAGAAATACCTAAAAAATACTATAATTTATGCTATAATGAATAAATGTTATAAACAGCCTAAGATACAACTAAATGCAATTTGAAAATGACGAGTTAATTGTAAAAACATTATCAAAACAAGCTTTGATGTTAAAAAAAAGTACTTCTCAAGACGAATCGGTGAAGCACAAACTCGATGGGTTTATCTTGTTTGATTTAGAAGTTCTTACGGCCAGCTTCCATCATCAGAACAGCACCATGGTACCATATAATTATCACCAAAGATACATATGTAAATCAAATTTAAGAATAGAAAAGATTTGTGCCGAATATATTTACATATAAACATTGCAAGTTAAATAAAAGCTAGTAATGAAATATCTGAAGGTGATAAATGCATTATTTTAAACTGCGTTATCTTATTCTATAGTTTCCTTTTACATTGGAAATAAAAAGCAGTCAGCGATGCAATATCGTCGATATTAATAATATTGATGTGACTTCGCTTGCATACGCTTCCGACAGTCGTGCATACTTTATTAATTTATATTATAAAATACCGAGAGTACAGAAAGTAACATTCATGGTACGTTTAGGCTCTTTCCTACCAAGGGCGCGAAAGCGAGTAGCGATTTTATCTCTGGATTTGTTTACATGGACGGGACAATTTACATCTATTGTACGTTTCTTGAGTGACCTAATGGCTACTCGCCGTTCGTGGGATAGGTGTTTTAGACGCACGGCACGCAGCCCGGCAAGCAGCACGGCAAGCAGATTGGTAAGGCACGGGTCGCCAGTACAAACAAGTCGTTCACAAACAGCTCGAGCTCGCGTTCGTGTTAGTAATCGTTGAATGTCGCTAGCATGTGAACCGAACAACCGAACCGAAATTTAGTTTCAAATGACAGTTTTGAACATGGAGATTATGTTTTGGCAAGCTTGCCTACTTATTTCTCTTCATGGTTCATTGGTATTGTAATTCCTTCCGCCGCCTTACAAACCGTTAGTATTTAATGATCTTTTATTCCGTCTTCGTCTATGTGTGCGTGACTCTAGTGGAGTATGTATTAAGGTTACCTTCTGTACTCCCGGTATTTTGTATTTAAACTGAGGCTTGAATGGACTGTGGATGAATTGACAACGCACGTCGGGAACATAAACACTCGGCTTGATACGAAGTTATTGCATTTTATGCATGTATTTTTTTGTGGAAATACTTGTTTTTACATAATGTTTTTGAGAGTTTATTGAAAATATATTTCTCTTTAAAGTGAATAATATATCTTACATTATAATTACATCTGTAATATTTGAATTTGATTTGAATGTCTGGTGTGAACATAATTGGTAAAACGCTTTCTCTGTTCTCTAGAAAATCTACAAATATAAAAAATATTGATAAAACGACTCCTAAGCGTGAAATGAATTTGTATACCATATTACGATTAAAGGCTCTCCATTGCCAGGTCCCCGTGTCATCCTGGGTCTGCATATTTCACACTCTATAGCGATTATTGCCTGTAATAAGTTAAAAGCTGGCTCTCAAAGAAAAGGCAGAGACAACAAAATCACGCGCCGACAATACCCTCTGACGTCTTTATACTAACTGAACGTTTGCCAACCTGCTACCCGGTAGTGTTCGGTCATTATCTGACGACGCAGATCGCACTGGCCGGCGGCGATTTCATACACTTTGGGTTGGATTGGCCGTTAGATTGCCTCTGTGGCGTGGTGGAAGTGTGCCCGACGGCTACACAAGAGGTCGTGGGTTCGATTCCCACACGGGACACCACTTTGAGTGATCCACAAATTGTTGTTCCGAGTCTGGGTGTACTTTGTGTCAGTGATTTGTATGATAGTAAAGTCCCAGTCACAGGGCTTGTACCCTACTGTGGAAGTCTTCTTTTAAAAAACAAAAAAAAATACAAAAATTTAACTGCGGGTATAATTGTGTGCTCTGTCCCAAAATTTATAGGACTTACATTATATGTATACTGTATACTCATACAGTCATACGCCTAAAACAAAAATAGTTTATATATATATACACACATCAAAAGTGTCTAGGGATCAAGCATTTTTATGCGGATTTCTTGAGATTGAGATGTGGCTTTGTAATAAATTTATGATTTTATAAATTTATATGGATCCTTTTTGGTGCATTTCATAATTTGAATCAGGAACTGTGAATCAAATTCGAGTAAAAGATGAAAATCAGCTGTCAATATTTTCCCTATAAAAACATACAACGCATTGAAGACATTATTAGTGCTACTGTTTCCCTACTACTGATTAAAACCAACGTTATTATGGAGCGGCGACGTCATTTAAGCAGGGAAGAAATGCTCAGAGCCGTGGGAATGATAGAAGCTGGTTCCCGGCAACGTACTGTGGCTTTAGCTCTGAATACAAGTCAGAGTGTTATCAGTCGACTTTGGACACGTTACCGAAGCACTGGTACCGTGGCTGAGCGCCATGGAGGACGGTATCGCTGCACCACACGGAGACAAGACCGATACATTCAAATCTTAACTCGAAGAGGTCCAACAATAACCGCCATGATGTTAGCCGTGAGGCTTCATCACTCTTCAGGGAACTTAATTAGCGACCAAACAGTCAGAAACCGCTTGCATGAAGTGAACCTTCATTCCCGAAGACCGCTACGGGTACCACCTATAGCAATGCACAATCGTAGGATTCGATATCAATGGGCTCTTGAACACAGAAATTGGGCAGAAGAACAATGGCGTTTCGTGTGCTTTTCTGATGAGTCTCGTTTTGGTATGAGACCGGATACAAGACGTATACGACACTGGAGAACCCCTGGACGCCAACAGCGATTAAAATCCTGCCAGGAAGTCCATCCTTATAGTGGTGGAACCATCATGGTATGGGCGGGTATTTGGATCGGCGGAAGAACTGAGTTGATTTGGATCAGAGGCAACCTCAACGCTCAAATTTATGCTGAGACGATTGTATCAGACGTCATCGTTCCTCTACAAGTGCAAATCGGTCCCTTATTTCAGTTAATGCATGATAATGCACGACCGCACACCGCAAGAGTTGTAAGACAGACTCTCGCCGCAGCTAACATCAATGTCCTGCCCTGGCCTGCTCAGTCGCCAGACTTGAACCCGATTGAGCATGCATGGGATATGCTACAGAGAAGAGCTCTGCCGAATATGGAGGGTATCCAGTCCCAAGAAGACCTTTTTTTGTTGTTGCAACGAACATGGGCGGCCATTCCACAGCGTGATTTGGATGAACTCATTTTGAGTATGCCAAACCGATGTTCTTGTGTTGTTAGTGTTCGCGGTAGAAACACGGATTATTAATTGTTTAAGTTACCCAATAAAATTTTAAAGAAAACTGTTATTTCAGTCTTTTTTTTCGAACTTTAATGTTAGTGGTTCAAATGTCAAAAATCCCTTTATTAGGAAAATGGCAAATTTCTTTATTAATGCAAAGGTGACTTGGTTTATCGTTACTGTGACAAACGAAAACACTTTATTTGATGAATCCTTAAAGAAATAAAAAAAAAAAAATCAATCAGGAGAAAAGTTATTGCAAAAATATATGTTGATCCCTAGACACTTTTGATGTGTGTATGTTCTCAAAAGTAACATGTTTTCATTCCAAATAGAATAACCCTAATTCTTTCGAGGATGTTACTAACTTTCACGAAGAAAAAAGGGTTCATGCGACCTGAATAAAATACTTAGTAAAAAGTTCTTATACTTAGTACTTATTCTTTTATCTACAATGGACATTGGATATTTATGACTTGGACATGTCTGAACTTGACCAATAGTTACAAGTTACAAATTCAATTCATCTGAATCCAAGTTTATGTATTTGTTGAAGCACCAGAGTGGCTGTATGAGCTATTAGCTAATACTAGACAATATTTGTTTAAACTTCCTACAAATACATTGCAAAAGGCAGACTTAATTGACTGCCTCTGTGGCGCGGTGGGAGTGTATCCGACTGTTACGCAAGAGGTTGTGGGTTCGATCCCCACTCAGGATAAAACTTTGTGTGATGAGCACGATGGTTTATTCTGTGTCTGGGTGTTATTTATCTATAATATGTATGTATTTAGAAATATATAAGTATGTTTTTCAGTTGTCTGGTTTCCATAGTACAAGCTCTGCTTAGTTTGGGATCAGATAGCGTTGTGTGAGTTGTCCCAAGATAAATATTATATATTTA
The DNA here is from genome assembly GCA_945859575.2 of Herminia tarsipennalis. Classification (NCBI taxonomy): domain Eukaryota; kingdom Metazoa; phylum Arthropoda; class Insecta; order Lepidoptera; family Erebidae; genus Herminia; species Herminia tarsipennalis. The sequence continues at coordinate 8,313,263 of OX243846.2, forward strand.
ATTAATGCCATTCTCTACCTGTCAACAAATTGTTTTTTTGTCAGGTATAGGGCCTAAACCTCACTATAAACAACGATTTTAGTCCAGTAAAATAGTCTGTAGATCCTGGGCCTACAACTTGTTTTTGGAGTTAAGTTTATAAACCCAAAAAACAAGTGGTAGGTGATTTAGCGATAATACATTAAATATTTTCCAAAACTGATATTACAAAGTTATTAAGTGTTATGTGAAGAAGCCACAAAGGTAGGTTATTAATATATTACAAATCACTCTGTATATAACGTAACAGTATAACAATATGTACTCGAATCAGTTAGTGCACCATGAAACTGATATCACGAACATCGGGGTAAAAATCCAGTCGATTTGAAATACGTCATGTCTATGTCTAGCAACTATGAAGTTGCATCGGATTTCTATTTTCATTGTCTGAAAATAATACCAGACAAACGGGAGTGACGGGCCTGTTTTCTTACTCAATTTCGAAATGTTTGGTTTTAGTGTTGCGTAGGTATACTATACGAATTCAAAACCCGGGCAAGAGCATTGAATAATTGCATTAGCAGAAGAGCGTATGTCCATGGCACTTACGACCTTTTGTTTTTAGCAGTTTAACGGCAATAATCAATGACGATATATCCGATCATGCTCAAAATTTTAGTTTAAAGTATTTATTAAACGCTACCTTTGTGATTTTTTTTTATATTTTTTGGTCTCACGGTTTAAAAATTAAGGGGTGGGGACACAATCTATGAAACTTTCGGAGCGATTATTTCCAAAAATATTCACTTAATCAAAGTAGTTTATTAGAAACCTTAAATGTTTTTAAAAGACCTGTCGAATAATGTACCACATGTTGATGTTTACTGAAAAAAAAACCATCTTTTGTTACACGTATGGAGAGCCCCCCTTTTTTATTATTTAGCTATCAAACTAAATAGCGGCTACTACAAGACACCTTTTCACCTAAGTTCATCAATATTCATTGAGTAATCTTTAAGTAAAATGCCGGTGACATACGGACGGACAGACAGATAGATAAACAGACGGTCATGACGAAACTATAAGGGTACCGTTTTTGCCATTTTGGCAACGGAACCCTAAATATCAAAATTGCACGAAAAAACTGTCCGCAATTTCAGACGTTACTTTTCACGGGAAGCCATCAAGTTAAATAACAAATGTATATTTTATGAGCCTATGTGGTATTAGCTAATTATCTAATTTCAGTATAAGCCTACATCTATCTTTTATTAATTTATTAGTATTATTAAATACATATAATGTTTTATCTGCCTAAAATACAATATTATTTCATTAAACATTTAGCAATTTTAATCGGCTATCGGTTGCTGTAACTTTATTATGCACATAATTAATTAATAACAGAAACAGTGAAAGGAAATAAATTACCACAAAAAGTTTAATGTAAAAGACAAATTTGCGGCTTCAGTAAAAATGTCGTGATTAAAATTGATGATGTTCTTTTTATATTGAGATTTTACTTGCTAAAGAATGTTTAACTTTTAAATTTTATTAATATTAGAAGTAGAATGACAGGACAGTTTGAAAGTGCATGGGGGAAATTTGTCCCAAAAGTTAAAAGGACCAGACGAGTGAGAGCTAAGTATCTATGCACATACTCCGTACCTACTTATAAAAATTATAGAGAATTTTGATATATTTAACTCTAGCTGTCCCGCGTAACCTCGCATGAGTCAATTTTCGTCCGTTTTTGCAACATTTTTCATTGCTACTCCGCTCCTATTGGTCCTTCGTGATGTTATATAACCTTATAGCCTTCCTCGATAAATGGGCTACCCAACAGAAAAATATTTATTTAATTCGGACCAGTAGGTTCTGAGATTACCGCGTTCAAACAAACAAACTCTTCAGCTTTATAATATTAGAATAGATTTTACACATTACCTAATACAAAAAACAGAGCGTTCATAATAAAATGACAACACAATATAAAAAAAAAATGTACTTATATTTATTTAATTATATCGAAAATAGGACCTAGTTCAGCATAATATGCTAGGCTAACGCCTGACGCTGATTTTCAAGAGTTGAGCAGTATCTAGAATATTTGTAGGGTATAGGTACCTACTTTGTTTATGTATATCAACCAATATGATGTCCCACTGCTGGGCAGGGGTCTCCCCAGTAGAACCTACTTCTTGTAGCTCCTGGAGGCATTAGCCATAATCGCCACACTTGGCGAGCAGGTTGGCGATCGCAGGAAGGCTTTAATGTATTTACACAGAGGACGCTGCAGCCCGTCCTACGGTGTTTTATCCCGTCGACTTGGCGATACCCGCAGGACGAGGTGGGGTGGTACTATTCTAAGCCGGTACCACACGGCAATACTTTGTTGCTTTATTATTACTTAAAAAAATATGTGTTCCAATTAAGTACCAATGTAACATATTAGCTCAAAGATAATAATTAACAATTTTTTTTACAATATGAAATAAAGTGGCGGTAGCCTAATGGCTAAGGCATCGGTCGGCTAGGGAATCGTGAGGCCGCGGGTTCGAATCGTGAAGACGTGAACCCACTCCTAACACAAGTATTTGAGCTTAGTTGGAGGGGTTAACAAGATTGCTAGTGATGTCGGGACCCAGTCCCACATTGCTAGTTATCTTTAAAAAGAAAAAAAAAATAAAAGTAAAAAAGTTTTTATTTTAGCTAGATATCCTAAAATAAAATAAAAAATATCCCTGACTGACTGATATATCAACGCGCAGCTCAAACTTATTTAAGGATTAATTTGAAATTTGATACTCAGATATTTTTTTTTTAAAGACGACTCTCGCATTATGGTACAAGCCCTGTGTCGCGGGGGACTTTACAAAAATTCAATTCACGGACACAAAGTACACCCAGACTCGAAACAACAATTTGTGGATCACACAAAGTAATGTCCCGTGTGGGAATCGAACCCACGACATCTTGCGCAGCAGTCGGATACACTCCCACCGCGCCACAGAGGCCGCCAAAGGCATCCGAAAAACTTCACACTGCACATTATCTTTATTTCCTACTAAGTCAATGATAGGTTGAAAATTATAATAAATTTGACAATAAAAACAAAATGAAGTTAGGCGGCAGTTGCAAGTGTAAAGCTCATGAGAAGAAGTTGTCAAGAAACTCATGGGTCACTTTTTATAAATCATCAGGTTTTGAACAGTACTAATTTGTGTGCATCCGTGTGTTTAGTGCATATCATAAGACAAGGCTAAATAATTAATAATATAAACAAAAAAAATTAAAAATGGTGTAACAGGATTTGGCAATTTCATCCAAAATCATACTTAATGCAGACAAAACCGACGGAAAAGCTAGTCATATAATATTACATTTCAGTTAATTTGCTTTTATAATTTAATTATTGTCTGAGCCGAAGAGAGCCTAAGTTATCATAAGGTACTTAAGTAAAATTAGTCCCAGTCAGTTAAATAAACACTCCAGTTAAATAAACAAACTTTTGCTAGAAATTACAAATTAATTTGAAAATGAATCTGATTTGGAGAATGTCAATACCCAAAGTCATCTTTTTATTTTAATAAATTCGTATAATGTTAGTATCTATCTACTTAATACTTTTGCTCATTTTTTTAAATTTATTGAACTAAAACAAGATACATATGTTAAGTTTTTGTAAAAATTGTAAGCATATATTTTATTTAATTTATCAGTCAAATAAACTGAATTAAATTTATCAGTGTTGAATTCGCTTTTGTAATTTATGTTTAATAGAAAAGACATGCATACGAATCACGAATACAAACTACGCCCAGACTCAAAACAACAATTTGTGGATCTCATAAAGTAGTATCCCGTGTGGGAATCGAACCCACGACCTCCGGCTTAATAGTCAGGGTCATTAACCACTAGACCAACAGGCCAGGCAAATCCATGAAGCAGGTATGTATGGTAAAAGGTATAGCATATACTTAGTATGAACCAATATGTAAAACTTAATCTAACACTTAAACTTTCGCGTTGCATGATTATAATTATTTATTATACGGGAATTAACGTTTCGACTAGGTTTCACCGGCCCGTGGTCGAAACCTCAAGCAATTTTAAGGTAAAAAATGCGAGTTAATTCCCGTATAATAAATATGTAGTTATAACTTAATCTAAGTTCAATCTACAAATCTTTCATTTTTAGTTGCAAAATTTTACACCGAGTATTCATTCTAAATTCAAAATCCACCCAAGATTTACTCTAAGTCATTAATCTCAAGAGTAACTAATGACGTCATCTAGATGAACCGTTCAAAAACAATACCCATTTAAGTCATTAAAGTCTCCAGCGGAATTACTCTACGTCGCAACGTGGAATGAAAAGGGTCTATTCTAAAATTGCAATCCTTTGTTCCGGAACGTCGTTGATCATTTTGTTCCGACCCGTTCATTGTATTCGAAGATGGTCATAAATCCACTGAAGACAACACTTGCCTTCTATCATTTTGATGATATATTTAAACTTACCTATAAATTAAATTTCGAAATATATTTAATATGATCTATCATTTTATAATAAAACAAGTTATTCTAGTAATTTACTTAATGTAATAAAAAGCTCCGTCTAAATAAATGACAACGTATACTAGTTTGTTACGCGATGTGAAAATAAAGTGGGCTTAAAAGAAGGGTTTTGGAGTCTTATCTAACATGAATGCGAGCATTAATTTATTAAAAATGGTAGTTATTATACATTACCCATTGTATAGACTTAAATAGAGAGCAAAATTAAATTCAAGCTGGATACAATTTCAGTTTATGAATCACAATTTCCTTTCCAAAGGAACCAGCTTTTTCTTTCACAATTCTCACTAATTTGAAGCAACCCAGTTTCCCGTTTCCAGTTGCAAACCATGTGTACGTATAGTGCAACAGTAGGCAGTTCGCGTCCATTGTCGGGGGATGACAACGTTAGTCGCTCGTCGACCGCGGTACCGAACTGTCGCTCTACGACCCCGATTACAGCGCGGGTAATAAAATCAATTTCATATTTTCAAATATAGAACAGTGATTGTTAGGAATAGTTTTGCGGATGGCAAGTGAACTGTGGGTTTATTTATAATATTTATGTCAACTTTTTTTAGAATCGACCTGTGTAAATACTTTGTGTAAATTTTATTGAAAGTTCAGTAACTATTGAAACTTTTTGAAAACTATATGAAAACATTTTATGGATGACTCTTAAAAATATTTAGTGTTAATATAGTAAGCTTTTGACATTAAAAGTAAGGTGCGAAAAATGTTGAGTAAATAAAAAGTCAAGGTAAGTGGTTGAATTATTATATTTTATTACATGTTTAAATTTAATAAATGATGACTTCATTTTTCTCTATTTAAATTAAAACCTGAAAAGAGTCATAATTTTCTTATGAACATGTTTTCTCCAGCCTTTTTATAATAAAACAGGGAAATATCTAAGGAGCAACACGTTAACTCCAACAGAATGTGTATTACCGGCTTCGCTTCGTCTAATAAAAATACGTAACGTGTATATTCTGATGTATCTGAATGTACCTACATACGTCGCAGCATCCGAAAAGAAAGCGATAGATGCTGAAAGTATCGATTATTTTATTAAGACTGTTACGAGGGGCTATAGTCTAAATTATTATGCTAAATGGTTCATTTTAACTTTCCATTTTAGCTATCAAACGTTTGAATTAACGAATGTTTAGTTTGTTCTGTTTTAAAAGTGGATTTCTCCATAACTTGAGAACTATTGCACCAAATTTGTTAATTCACTTTTTGTTGTGTTCGTTATTAACTAGACAAGGTTTGTATAAGAGGGAAAAAATGGATTAAAATTTCACTTGTGCGAAGCTGGAACAGGCAGCTAGGTAAAATTAAAAATATAACATTTGCTTTTTAAAATTAGGTTATTCATGTATCTTATCACACTAATAATAAAAAGGCGAAAGTATGCGAGTGTGTATGTTTGTTACTTCTTCACGTCTAAATGGCTGGAGCGATTTTAATAAAATTTGGTATGGAGTTAGCTGACACCTTGGATTAACACATAGGCTAATAAACCGCGGGTAACACCGCGGCGCACAGCTAGTAGGACATAAATTCCCCAGTGTGGGCAAAAAAAACAACAAAATGTTTCTTTAAATTTTCTTCTTGCTTAATAAAATAGGTATTTAAGTGAAAATACCTTTCAGCCTTCATATTTCCACGCTTCTATCTATACTTTATAAATTGCGTTCTGGTTGGAATTTAATTTGCGGCTCATTGTGCTCATAAAGTTCTACAGAAAATACCTCACGTGAATAGACGGGACACACAATATAAGATAGTGGACAGATCCAGTCCACCTGGCCTTTGTGTGATACCAACGAGGCCACATTCACTGTGATGAAGGCCATTACTCATGATTTTATGTTGTTTCAATATATTGAGAATCTCCCAACAAATATTGAATGTTTGAAACAATGTTCTTTTTTCGTTTCTCGCAAACGTTTATTCTCGCGACATTTAGCGTTTTAATTAATTGGAACGCCAACTCAGCAAGGAATACTCTAATTTCGAATTTAATTTGTTTTTTTAAAGGAAGCACTGGACATTACGGCTAAATTATGACTTGGAGGTTAAAGTGGATAGGTCAGTAATGTTTTATATGTTAAGAAAATGTTTTTTTTTTAAATTTTATTTAGTATTGAAGAGAACAATTGTATAGGTATTATAATAATATTCTGTCTACTTAGATTTTTTTTACGAGAAAAAGAAAAAGGTGTCTTATAGACACCAGGTTAGAACGTAGTTCATTTGGTATAACTTTTTTGTAAGTTTGTTATGATTACAAAAACCGAGCAAGAGCATGTCCGACCATGCTTAGTCTAGGGTTTCGAAACCGTTGCCGCATGAAAAACTCCGATTTGAATAATCAATTAATCAGCAGAAGATCGTATGTTCATGACATTTACGCTTTTTTTTGGGAAACGTAGTTTTTCGGCAATAACTCAATGACGGTATAACAGATCACATCCGAAATCATTTTAGTTTAAACATTTGATAAGCGCTACATTTTTTTTTTGGTCACACGGTTCAAAAGATAAGGGCAGAGGGCACAATATATTTCCTATATTTTCGGTCATTTTAAAAAAAGACGCGTCCCGCAGCAAGGTACAAGCACTATGTCGCGGGGAACTATACAAACATACAAGTCACGGACACAAATTACACCCAGATCCGGAACAACAATTTGTGGATCACACAAAGTGGTGTCCCATGTGGGAATCGAAGCCATACATAACAAAGCCGTGAGAAAAGAACTTGGCAATAAAAACTCAATCTACAATTTTATACACTACAAGAGTAGGTGAAATGTTAAATATATTTCATATTCGCGCAAATCGCACATACTATGCCATAGGTATCCTAAACTACATTCGCTTTTTATTACACTCTATTTTAGTTCGGCATAACTTTGTTTTTGAACTACCGTTTGAGCCTCGATACATACAGTGTTTACACTTTAACCAAAGGTTGACTAATTTACCACAGAATGAGTAACAAGTTTGTTTTGTACAAGCCATCAGCTAGAGTTTGAAAAGCTGACATTTTACAGTATATCGGTGAACAACAAAATTAATGGTACTATGGTGTAACTACTAGGTATAAGTAAATGAGTGCCTATTATAATAATAATAATATCTTGGGACAACTCACACAACGCCATCTGATCCCAAACTAAGCAGAGCTATGGAAACCAGACAACTGATAAACATACTTATATATTTCGAAATACATACATATTATAGATAAATAACACCCAGACACAGAATGAACCATCGTGCTCATCACACAAAGTTTTATCCTGGGTGGGAATCGAACCCACGACCTCTTGCGTAGCAGTCGGATATATTCTAACCGCGCCACAGAGTCAGTCATTAACGGTTGGTCTAAATAATTTATCTATCAATGGATTTAGCTACTAGATATTTGACGTAAGCTCCATACAAAATTGTCGATCCGCGAATTTTTAAACGTTTTTGTACGCTAAGGCTGATTTTAGTTTATCTCATGTTTCAACTTTTTGATAATACATGGTGTATAGTATATAAGACGCAGCACCTTACCCCCATTTCAAGTTTATAAACATTCAAACATTGTAAAATTGGCAATTTGAAAAGAGTGGCCGCGAGTTTTTTTGCCAGATTCTTTTCTCCGGCTTTACCTATTGTTTGCAAACTTGGCATTACATGTACATGTGAATCCCGACGTATTACAACAGTTGTTTTGCATCCTAAGTGAATAAAGAATTAAGAATTTAGATTTTTTTGAATTTATTTAACTGGGTACATACACGCTCGCCTTCAAAGCGACATTCAACAGCACGAACACGAGCGCTATGTAGTGAATATGTTGCACGGCTGTTTGTAATTAGGTTTTTTGTACCGCTGGTCCGTGCAGGGCTGCTTGCAGGACTGAGTGCCACGCGTCTCAATGTACCATTAGACTTCCACTAGTATTTCTGTCGCTCCTTTTCACATTTAAGTGACAGTAGATAGACTTAACGAAGAAACAATAAAGAACACTCCAATTTATTGATATACTCTTTCTTAAAAATTATGATGTGATTGTCCTTTTCTACGATTGCTTCATTTGAAGTAACTTAAGGGATTTTAATTCAATTTTCATTAATATAACTTGTAAATTAATCCCGACCCCAAAGGAGTGTTAACCTTTTACAAAAATACAAACAACCTATTCCATGTTCTAGTTTCACATAACCATAAATAATAGATTTTTGATCGATGTCAAAATGTAACACTTTTTTGCGTTTACTCTCTCAGCCCACGAACAAAAACTTGCAATAAGGCTACTGTTTTCCAACAGGTCGGCAACGTTCCATGCTACACCTCAAGTGTTGAGATAATCACTTACCAACACCTTGTTCATTTGCCTCTTATATTGACCATAAAAAAATCTCATCCCCACTTTACATGTAGGGGAGGTACATGTAAAGTTTGTCGGCGTAAGTAATATGTGCATTCAAAATTACAACTTTCTAGTACTAACAGCCTCTGAGCTAAGCTGTAGACGAACGGACATGGCGAAACTATAAGTGTTCCGTTTTGCTATTTTGGCTACGGAACCCTAAAAAAGATACTCTGTGGCGGGGTGGGAGAGTGTCTGACTGCTACGCAAGACGTCGTAGGTTCGATCCCCACCCAGGATAAAACTTTGTATGATGAACACAATGGTTTATTCTGTGTCTGGGTGTTATATATCTATAATAAGTATGTATTTAGAAATATATAAGCATGTTTATCAGTTGTCTGTTTTCTATAGTACAAGCTCTGCTTAGTGTGGGATCAGATAGCGTTGTCTGATCTTTTAACTTGTACAATTTTGTACCCTTTGGTTTATTTCCCTTACACGGTGCTCGGCAGATTCGTTGTTTCAGTTTACTAATTTGAGCCATAGCTAATGAAAAGTAGAAAAATCAATATTTGTTTTCTAAAGCTGAAAATTTGTTGTCATGTTAGAGGATTAATTTATGCTGGGTCCTTTTGAATATTTTATTTTATTCCTCGAGCTGTAATTAATCTTCGTTGGAATTTTGGGTGATATTATTCTATTAACATGAATAATGATTGTAGTTTTACAAGTGTTATTATGTTACACTGATTTTATGACTGTAATGATAAATGTGAAAAAGGTTATTTGTTTTCTTAAGGCAATGCTCGCCTTAGTTATGACCTTAGGTAACTTGATTAATATAATGTTAAAAGAAAGGTAATGGTTTCAAAAGTATTAAAACTATTCTCTTTCTTCTAGTTAATTTCGATATTTCATACCTCAACTATTTCATTATGATGCGCAAGTTTTTAAACCAAAATTCACTACCGCGTTAATTTTATTTACCATTAAAATTATCACGGCGACAAAACTCATTATTAAAATAGCTTAGACCAGAGAAAATGTAATTTATAACAGCGGTAATTTTAGATCACCTACAGTGTAATAGATTGGCAGTCGGGAAATTGCATTTGTGTCGGAAACAGGAGCTTGCTTCATTGTGCTAAGAAACTCGTATGAATGAAAACTAATAGTTATTGATTTATATTGATTTTAGAATTATCGGATTCTATAGGCATAAAATATTAATAGGCAGATGTAACGAATACTAACAATGAAAAATCAATATTAAGAAAAAACTTATGTTCGTAAAATAAAAAAAAGATTTTTACTGGGATTGCAATAGCGCGAGGAAACCGGTATAACCTAGGAACCAAAATTTAAAGACATGTCAGATTAGGGTCCGTACCCTTTTTCAGAGGTAAGACCCGATGGCCCAGATTTCTACATTTGTTACATCAATTCTTGCAAATCAAACTTAAGTGCCTGGTGTTACTGCAGAAACGTAATGTATAATTACGTTTCTGCAGTACTACTAAGCTACACCAGGCACTTAATACTAAGAGTACAGAAGGCAAATTCCTACGTACCTCATTCGAACAATACATAGACATTGTTCACAGTCCTTTTCGGACTACTTTATTTGGAAGGCATTCCGAAATTTTCGGTATGCCCATACTGTAGGTATGACGGTTACCTTGTGCTGTCAGCATTAAGTGCCCGATGTCACTTCAGTCACGTTATAATTTTTTGACGTGATAACGTCTTATAAATCGATGACCAGGTGCATGCATGAAAAACTGTCTGTCACGGTCCGTCACGTTCGGCCTGGGTCCGCTGAAGCTGCCACAGGCATGGTTACTAAGTAACAGCGAATTGTTTATTACAACGTCATCAATGTTTTCCTATGAAGCTATCATGTAAAATTATCATCTGTAAACCGACTTTACAGACAACCATTTTTCCCTACTAAATATCTGATTACCACAATGATCTAATCAGAAGGGTAAGTGCGGGCTTTCTTATACGCCCAGGTAAAACTAATTATCTGATTAGCAACACTTATGTGGGAAACAGAAACCTTATATAGTTGTTCTTTTGGTTCTAAATCCATGTTCTAATTTCTAATATCGTCGGGATACATAATGGAGTAGATATTGCAAAAAACGGAGGGACCAAAATGAGACGAAGCTCATAATCACAGAAGCCGAAATGTAACAAATTCGTACCAAATATTCTCGAATACCTTTGATATTCCCTTTAATACCACCCAGATTAGCGCGACCTATCTTATACTCAATAGTTGGTTTCCCTGCTGAAACTCTAGTTTTAATCCCTTTTGATACCCCGGGTTAATACGGAGGATAATTCCTAGAACCGATTCACAATAGCCAAAGGAATGAATGCAAGAGATTATTTGCAGTCGTTTTGGTTATTTTATGTTACGAAACTATTGATTTTCTCACTTGACTTTGTTACTGCGGTGATTTTAGCATTTTATTTAACTAGTTTCGGTGTGTGACTACTAAATTATAGTACCTCTTATGAATAATTAGGTCACAAGCTAAATTAAATTATGATGATGACTTAAAAAGAGTGATCTATGCGTGATTATTGTTTAAAATTTCGCAATTTTTATACATATGTGAAATATTTAAAGGTTTTTCGTTCGACGTTCCAATCGAATTGCACCGATCGTGGTCACGGGTCGACTGATGGCAGCTTAGCTTAGACCCTCGCCTGGTCTTGATCATTTTGATAACTTGTACTGTCAGTACTTCTACACACTACACTTACTACGTCTTTACACTAAGGCGCGGTGTCGTTGTGGCTACCATTGCATTTGCTGATGACAGGGTTCCAAGAAGGCGCCGGTATCCATCTTCTCGATTGACATTCTTGTAGTTTGTTGGTTATATGTACCTTTAAATAACTCACGTGATTAAGTCCCTAAATATATCTAATATGCGTTGTTTATTTACATTTTTAGGAACCTCCAGACAAGGCACTGTTTCTGTGTTTTTTTTTAATTGTTAATATTTTTAGGCAGCTACAAATGTGGTTCCCCGTAATAAAATATCATTTTATAGACACAGCTAACAAAATGTACTGTCCAGTCAAATATATCACTCGACCAGTTGGACAACTTGTTTGCAAGTTACACGTCGTATTGTCGCGTTAAAAGCTCCTAATATCAAGTCCATACAATCGAATGAGCGCGAACAAAAGCACGAGTAAGCGCGAACGAACCGTGCGGTGATTTCCTGCCTTTCCCAACAACGTTTTCAGCGTGTATGCTTACTCATATTTATTGAAGCGTGGAATAACGCTAGATCCGAATTGTGTAACTATTGATGTCACTAATGCGAACTCGCGTTGATGTTGGTTTGGAAATGTAAATAAGGTTTACGCTTTTCGTGGTCATTTGTTGTATTTGTTTGATATTATGTCTATAAGTATTCATGTACCTAAGTGGTACTTAGAAGTCACCCTGTTGATGTGAGTGGCTTCTGTGTATACAGTATGTATATTTAATCCCTGTCCGATCCGTTAATGTGTTGTCAGGTATCATGTTGCCATTCGATTAATGTGGTTTTTTAAAATTTAATAACGAAAAAAATAACTTTTTTTTTATAGAAGTCATATGGAGGCGAAAACACACATGTGGAGGCGAAAAAGATTATTTTGATAGTAAAGAGGCTCTATGCATACAATGTTGATAAAAAATCTTTACACATTTCGATGAAATTGGGTAGGTAGGTACTTAAGTCGTGAATTTTCATCAATAAAAAACATTTTAACAGCTATTTTTTTATTTTATTATTGTTAACAGAATACCTAAACACCCCTTTCGGGTCAGACAGGGATTAATTTACACCTTGTATAATAGAAATGCCACATTTTTTCACAATAATTTAGTGAATTTCATCTGAAATGCTTATTACAAACAGCTGTGTACAGCTGAGGGGGAGTACTACTTGTACATATGAAATTCAAATGTAAAACATATAATTAACATGTTATTTATCTATAATATGTATGTATTTAGAAATATATAAGTATGTTTATCAGATGTCTGGTTGCCATAGTACAAGCCCTGCTTAGTTCGGGATCAGATAACGTTGTGTGAGTTGTCCCAAGATATTATTATTATTATTAATTCTTGGTCAGCGTCGTTCCTATCAATCTCGGTAAATGAATCATAATTCTATACTTAATTTTATATCTTTCCAGACGTGGTAAAAAGAGGTGGTTCTCCCAAGTAAATTAAAGTCAAATATTTTTAACTAATACCTATCTTCAAGTCTATATCTTCAAGTACCTATAATAATCACATGTCTAAACAACGCATTGCCAATCTATACTAATATTATAAAGAGGAAAGATTTGATTGTTTGTTTGTATTGAATAGGCTCCGAAACTACTGGATGGATTTGAAATTTTTTTTTATCGTTGTGAAGCTACATTAACCCCGGGTGACATAGGCTATGTTTTATCCCTGTATTCCCACGGGAACGGGAACTACGCGGTAAAACCGCGAGGCATCCGCTAGTATTAAATAAAACAATAATTAAAACCTATACATACTTATATGTATACTAATGTATAAACCTACAAAATCGTAAGACACTGTATCACCTTTATAGAAATGCCCAAGTTTTAAAATGGCGGCTGTAAAGAGTTTTCAGAACAGATCAAAAGTCCAAATTGAATCTAAGTCCAAATCGGACCCTCTGCCTATCAATCAAAATCCTATGTCCTAACCTATGCATAGTCCACAAAATAATGAAGTACTTTTTTTTTATAAAGTAAGATAACTAGCAATGTGGAATTGAGTTCCACATTACTAGCAATCTTGTTAACCCCTCCAGCTAAGCTCAAAGGCTTGTGTTAGGAGTGGGTTCACGTCGGTAGTATAATGGGTAGGATTCGAACCCGCGTCCTCACGATTGCGAGACCGATGCCATAGCCATTAAGCTACCGCCGCTTGTATCTTCATGCCATACATTATGTACCGTGACAGAGTTCGGTATAAGGAAATGTAAAAAAGGGGTCTGATCTAATGACAGATGTACGATGTCTTTTCGTTCCTCGTAATTGACTGACGGATGAGACACTTGGGTTAAAAATTCGGGTAAAACTGATTTGTAGAGTACATTTACGTATATTGCTATCTGTCTTCCTCAATTTTCTTTTTACATCCCGTATGTCGAGAAATGAGAAAGGTGTCTATACAATAAAAAGTGTAAAAGAAAGGTATGGTCAAATTTCAGCAGCGGGCAGTGTGTTCGATTACATTATTATTACAGAGTAACGGGGTTCTCCAATGCCTAAATTTGAGAAGTGAACGGCGTATGGCATAAATATTATACCAAACCCCTACTGAAAAATTCAATAGTTCATTGAATTTTGCCGTAGGGGTACTGCAATGTTAATAGGACTATTATGGCATAGAACTTTTTAAGTCATACGTTTTTTAATTGATATATTTTTCATTGATATCTTAACGAGTGAAAAACCAAAAAAAAATTGTGGTTCTCCGATTTGAATAAAATTAGGTATGTGCACCTGAGTGCACATACCTAATTTTATTCAAATCGGAGAGTACGTACGAGACGTAGTAAATACTGATATTTACTACGTATTACTGTATATATACAAATATATTGTAAAAAATGGCATTTAAAAAAAGTGGCCATGTGTTTTTATTGCCAGGTCCTTTTCTCACGGCATTAAATGTAGAATCATTCTATTCAAAATTTTATCTGACTTTCATAAGCGTTGCATTTGTAACCTAAATGAATAAAGTATTTTGACTTGACTCGACTTATCATGGGTACATAACAACTCTTGGATTATTATTATTATTATTTTTTTTTATTATTTTAAAAAAGACGACACCCGCATTAGGGTACCAGCCCTGTGTCGCGGGGGACTTTACAAATATTCAATTCACGGACACAAATTTGACCACGCCTTTCTGTTACACCTCGTATATTTATCAGTATCTGTTAAAAGAAAACTCATTGACTGATCAATCACCGTATAGCTCAAACCGGTAAATGTATAACATGTTAATATAACTAAACTAGTTTTTTCCCGCGGCTCCGCCCGCTTAGATGTCGGTTATCGCGATAAAAACTATCTTATGTCCTGGGACTCAAACTATTTACATGCTAAATTTCATCTAAATCGGTTTAGTGGTTTAAGCGTTAAAACGTAACAGGCAGAGAGATCTACTCCTAAAGGTGGCCACCGACGATACATAGGAAACCTTCCGAATAGACGCATTCCGAATGGTTGTAAGCAAAATTATGGCATCATTGACTTTACCTCCATTTGGACGTCATCCATTTGGATGTATGCAAAAATGTTATACTGAAAATTACTGTCAACACTATAAATTAGTTTCAGAAGAAGTAAAGATAAAAAATTGGCATATTGCGAGATCGTCTTTTGTTTTCGTGACTAACCATGGTTTGACACTATGCTCAGAAAGAGAATGTGGGTCTCTATCTAAGATGAATGGATAAACCATAGACACAATTACTTTAGGCTTTTTGGTTTGCCCACTCACTGACAATACTGATGCCTTCCAAATGGCGTGCCGTGATATACGTCCATTTGGACTGGACGAATGTCAGTTTGAAATTCCAAAATCGAACGACGTCTATTCAAATGGATTACGTTTTTGACATCCACGATATGTTTTTGACAGACGTCCACGCCATTTGGATTGCTGGATACATCCACAGAGTAAGTAATCACTTCGTTTTAGATACATCGTCAGTGGGCCTACAAAGTAGTGAAACGTGTGCGAAGTCACGGAGACATGTTGGTAATAAACAACCCATGTACCTACTGTTAAAAATATCATGGTTGTTGCTGTTGTTATGCCGACAGAGCGCTCATTGAGATCAGTTTAAGGAGCTTGTGCCAATTGCTTTATATAGAGTTAACGGCACAAATTCACAAAACAATCGAACATGTTATAGTCCAAGCGATGAGATAATAATATTAATTTGATTTCAAGCCACTATATATTTTTTTTATTAAATAAAAAGTTATGCTATTATCTAACGTTGAATAAAGTGACTCGGGAACCCCCGTGAATGGTATTCCAATGCCGCACTATCGGGCAATCTGGCTGGCATATAATGTGATTTCAGATAGTCTTGGTGCTGTCCCGCACACGACACATCAGAGATGTTACTCGTTTTCTTATTATAGTATAAAAACAATCTGTCCTAGCCTTTGCAAACATTCTTGTATAGATCTGTTCATCGGTTGTACAGTTCTAATTTATCTTCATCTGGATTAAACCAATTGTTTGGACTTCTACGGACTCTAATTCAGCTCGAGAGCTATGATATACTATCATGCATGTCATCGCATGCTGTCTCTCTCACTTTAAGGTGAAAATTAGCCATAGAAGTACTATTAAGCATGTCTCAAATTGAAAAGCGTTTGAACTTTCGCTGTTTGTTTCAATTTGCGAGATGTCCAGTTATACATATTGCCCGAAGTTCGACATACTTACCGCGATAAACAAAACACATGCGTCAGTAATGAAATTACTAACATTCCCGACCCGAAACAATTATCTGCATATTCGAAATACTTTTTATATAAACCCATGACCCTCAGCGCAAGAATATTTGGAATTAAACCCTTACATTTACTTTTATTTATACATACGAGGGTGGATCGAAATATTCGCGGCCTACCACATAAATACTTGACTTATTTTAATGTAACTGACCTCATTCGATTTGTTTACTCTCTGGTTGTCACATTGTAAAATTCTGTCACAATAGCATTATCTGTTTTTAAATTAGACTGAATTTTGTGAGCCTAAGTGCAGCGTTTTTATAGAATGGAGAAAATTGAGCAACGTGCGGTCATCAAATACCTGTTTAAAAAAAAACTGACTCCAAAAGAGATTCACGAAGATATGTCAACAACATTGGGGGAATCTGCTCCATCGTATACGACTGTGAAAAAGTGGGTTGCAGAATTTAAACGCGGACGAGAGAGTATTGAAGATGACCCTCGCTCCGGCCGGCCTACGACGTCTACGACTGAAGAAAACATTGGGAAAATCTGTGATCTGATATTGGCAGATCGGATATTGACCATCAGGGAGATTGCTGACACTATTGGCATCTCATATGAACGAACACAAAACATCATAGTCAATGAACTTGGATTTTCTAAGGTTTCTGCGCGGTGGGTCCCCAGATTGCTTTCAGTTGAACAAAAACCAATACGGCTCACGATTTCTCGCGACAGTTTGGAAATGTTTGAGACTGATCCATAAGATTTTTTGGACAGATTTGTTGCAATGGATGAAACCTGGGTACACCACTACACCCCAGAGTCAAAACAGCAATCCAAGCAGTGGAAAAAACCTGATGAACCGACTCCAAAAAAAGCCAAAACAATTTTGTCAGCTGGCAAGGTGATGGCGTCAGTTTTTTGGGATGCTAAGGGTGTCATCATGGTGGACTACCTTGCAAAAGGTGAGACTATAAACTCTGCTTATTACTGCACCCTTTTACGTCATTTGCGTGAAACGATCAAAGAGGGAGGCCAGGACTACTCAGCAAGAAAGTGTTGTTCCATCAGGATAATGCACGCGTTCACACGTCTGTTGAATCAATGGCTCAAATTCGTGATTGTGGCTTTGAATTACTGCCCCATCCCGCCTATTCCCCTGATTTGGCACCTTCGGACTTTCATTTATTCCCAAACCTTAAAAAACACCTTGGAGGTCAAAAATTTTCATCAAATGAGGAGGTTGAAACCGCGGTGGGTGACTTTTTTGAAGGCCTTGAAGAAACTTTTTTTATGACCGGCATACAGGCGTTGGAAACCAGATGGAAGAAGTGCATTCAGTTAAGTGGAGATTACGTGGAAAAATAAAATTACTTTTGTTTATATTTTATATTGTTTTCTTGCTGAGGCCGCGAACTTTTCAATCCACCCTCGTATTATAGCTGTCCCGTTTTTATAAAAACCTCAGTCGCCTAAAACGCACTTAAACAGCTTTCATTATAACACGAACAATAATGGATTTCATTCCATTACTTTCCCTGAAAAAGGTGAAACCAAAATCTTTGTAATTAAGGCTATTTTGCTTTATTGTGCTATATATTACCCACATATATCCTCATAGGTCATTAACTTTCTATACTAAGCCATTTATAATTTCGAGGGTAGAAAGCAAATTGGGGATAGGTCGGTTTTTGTGTCTTGTAATATTTGTTTTAATTTTTGTGTTGGTTTTGTAAATGAGAGTTTGGAGTAGGTTGTAAGTATGAATTAGGTTGCTAATGTTTTTCAGCTTTTAGCAAAAATAGCATCCATTAGATTGGACATTAAAGCTACTGACACCATTTATAACCCTGTTTTAAAAGTGGTATAAAGCACTTGTCCCAATTCCGGCGAGTAGCGAGCGAGAGAAAATTTAGGGTGAGTTCTCGCCGGCAGTGTGAACAATCAGCGATCAACTATGGATTAAATGTATCTCTTTTGTTTACACGGCATCTATAGGGTGTAACAAAAAGGTGTGGTCAAATTTCAGCAGCGGATAGGGTATGTTATCAGTATTGCACCTACCATGGTACCATAGCTGGTTGCATTATTATTACATAGTTATAGCATATTCAATTTGTCAAAATTCAGTAGTGAAAGGCGTATGGCAAAAGAATTATACCTCCCCTGGTACAAAATTCGATTGGATTGTTATGGCATAGAACTTTATAAGTCATACTTTTTTAATTATTAACTTTTTCATTCATAAATACAGGAATGAAAAAATAATAAATATATTTTTAGGGTACTCCGATTTTGATTAAATTAGGTATGTGCACTCAGTATGATGGGCACATACCAACCCTTGAATATGACCACACCTTTTTGTTACACCCTGTATATCTATTGTACGAGTAATCCTTTAAATAGCGAGAAAAGCGTTTATCGTAGCGCTTTCTTTTGTCCCACCATGTTTGGTGGGACCAGTGCCTTATACTATCTATTTAATTTGGTCGTTGAAGCTCGAATCAGAAGTATACGGTCATTGATGTGGTTTACACTATCATTCTGATAATTTATTTTCCATCAAACAATTAACTAATATCTTTATTTGTTAGAATATCACACACATGGTCTTAAATTTTGCGTAAAAGATGCGTAAAAATTCATTTAATACTAGCTGACCCGCGCAACTTCGTCCGCGTAAATTTTTCCCGTTTTTGCAAGATATTTCATTGCTGCTCCACTCCTATTCGTCGTAGCGTGATGTTATATAGCCTCGTGACGGTCCGTTAATAGAATAAGTTTATTCTTATTTTTAGGGTTCCGTAACCAAAATAGCAAAAAAGTAAATCTTATAGATTCGTCATGTCCGTCTGTCTGTCTGACTGCCTGTCTGTCTGTCTGTATGACAGGCATTTTACTCAAAGACTCTCAATGAATATTGATGAAATATAGTGAAATGGTGTCTTATAGTAGCCGCTACTTAGTTTGATAGCTAAATGATAATAATTAAAAAAAAATAGGGGGGGGCACTCCATACATGTATCGCGGGCCTTGAGCGTGAAGACCAAATACAGAAATTCCGTAACGAAAATAACCTAGTACCCCCCACTCTGACCGGCACAGCGGTGATACTTTTTAGTTTTGTCATCTATCGATAAATAGCATAACTTTTAATGACTTTTTTTTTAATTAAAAAAAAAAGAAAAAAAAATTAAAAACACGGTTTTTTTTAATAAAAAAAAAAAGTTTTTTTACAAATATATATATATTTTTTTTTTAAATGCTTAAGTTGATAAAAATGCTATGCAATAGCTTTACCGCGGCAGTCCCCGAGTGCCACACATTTTTTTCTTTCAGCAAACATCAACCTGTGGCATCTCATTTTTTGCTATGTATTATTATTTATTTCATTATGGATATACCTCATTGGTTTCGGACGTCACTTGGGGTTCACACTGAAAACCAGCGCTGTGTTGTGGCTCATGCCACAACATGGCATTTAAGCTGAGTGGAAACCTCGTTTGTCGCAGATACGACGTGCAATCACATACTCAGTTGTAATTTTATTTGTTTTTAAGAAGCTTATTGTATCTGTGGCAAATAAACGATTTTTCATTCTTTCTTTCTTTCTTCTTCATTCGACAGGTCTTTTAAAAACATTTAGGAAGATTACAAGGTTTCTAATAAACTTTTTTGAATGAGTGAAAATTTTTGGAAATAATCGCTCCGAAAGTTGCATAAATTGTGTTCCTCCTTAATTTTTGAACCGTGTTAGCAAAAATATGAAAAAAATCACAAAGGTTGTACGTTGTGTTTGTGTTCGGACATGATCGGATATACCGTTATTGAGTTATTGCTGAAAAACTGTGTTACTCAACAAAAGGGCGTAAGTACCATGAACATACGCTCTTCTGCTCCGACATGATCTTTTTTTTGTTGTTAGTCTCATGCAGTCACTATTACTTAGTAACACACAGCGAATATTAGAGACATAAATACATTGAAATATAAATATTTTCCAAAAGGATCCCTAGGTCAAAAAGTGATATTAACAACCCCTAAATATTTTTGAAAGACCTATCCTATAATACTCCACACGATAGGGTAGGTAAGAAAAAAACATTTTTTCATGATTTTATTTTACCAATTTGTTGGTGTAACTAATATGTATGTATATCCATACCAAATTACAGCTTTCTAGTACTAAGGGCCTTTGAGCAAACCCTGGGGACAGACAGACAGACGGAGAGGCTGAAACTATAAGTTTAACAATATCATTAGTTTGATTTTCAATATAAGGTCTCTAGTTCGAACACAATACTGTGTGGCCCATCTTATTGCGTTTTGTGTCTCGATCCTTTAATGTCATTGTTTGTATCAACGTCTTTATAAAAGAAAATGTTACGAGTAAAGGACAAAGGTGAATTCGTATCGTCGTGGGAATATTCGCCTATTTCTAGTTTGTTTTCTATTTGCTTGTTCACTAACCATTCCTACTTTTTTCCTTGGAAGGCGATAAACCCTGGCATACAAACACTGTCACTCAAGCCTAAGCAAAACCTCTTGTTATTTTCTATTCTAGGAAACTGAAGTTAGGGGCTTTTTGCTGAAGCTTTCGAATGTCAGAAAGTTTCGTTGTCCTAGTTCTCTCATTGTAACGTTATTGTCTTATTTGACTCAAACTCTTTATTCACTCGATTTTTTTTTTATGAGTGATTATCAATTTCATTTTAACGCAAAGGTAGTAAAAACAACAGCCACTTTTTAACTGCCTTTAACAAGAGGTGGTTCTCTAGGTATGTATGTTCGCGATTTTTTGGAAAGCTAGTAATCCTATTTAGATGGGGTTTTCGCTATTCATGTATGCATTTTCTTCGTAGTGTATAGAACTTTGTCCTAGCTTATAAAACACCAGAGATATAGACTAAAATATTGGAGTGAGTTAGCGAATTTTGCATTCAGTGATGCACTTGATATATTTTTTCCTTCAAGATGGTTATTTTTTTTAATTATTCAAATTATATTTCTTTACAATTTCCATTCACATATACAACTAAGTTAAATAAGTAGGAATCAACGGACAATATTTCTTACTGTTAATTTACCTAAATAGCTAAGGACAGATATTTTATGAAAAAGTATTACAAGTATCACATAAATTAATTACAACTCGAATTCAAAATTTTGTGCTGTTACCGAAAATGTTCATAAATTCTCCGTAAGCTGCTAAGGGCAGGGACATTTACTTATGTTCAAAAGGAATTTACTATTAAGCTCAGCTTTCAGTGTCGAAACTTATTATGTATGCTGTGCAAAAGGGGTCTGAGACAAAATCTCATTTAATGACTTAAAATTTTCTTGTACTACGTGCAAGAAAGGTACTCTGTTGAAATTAAACCACACTTTCATAGAGAATAATCAACTTTGACTCTTTGACATCATTAAATTTGGTGGCGACCGAATATCAGCCAGGTTTAGCAACGTTAGTAGGTACTGTTAGTTTCAAAAACGTTTTACACCCCCGTGCCTCGGAAAGCATGTCACCTGTCAGTCCTACACCCAATCTCTCTCCAGTTGTGCTGGATTTCGCTCCCTTATTTTCTGTGAATTTGTATTTGTGTGTACATATCTCCTGCGTAATTTATTAATCTCTGTTCTTGGGATTCTCTTAGGAGTTTTTGTTTAGAAAATTATGAATTAAGTTTACACTTACATGTAGGTTTACTTTATTATGTTTTAATTGATGAGAACATTTAAAGATGAACAGGTATGAAATATTTGACTGCAAAAAATAATGCAGTTATTTTTACTATTAAAGTTCAGTAGGAATTATAAAAAAATATTAATAGCGAGGATAGAGAACACTGTCTCTACCTCTACTCTACTTAATACCTTTAAACAAACCATTATTATGTTTATGTAAATATACTGAAAGCTATATGGATAATCTAAATCTCGCCAACAATTAAGTACGCAGCGGATTTCGGGGGCGATAAATCGATCTAGCCAGGTTTCATTTTAAGAAAACGTCGTTTAAAAAAAAATACCGAGAAAAGCTCGGTCACCCATGTAGTTCTATTTAGTGGATACCTTAGTAGGTAATTCACGTGTTTCTTCAGTAGTAGTAACATATTAATACGATTTCTATACCAGTATGTGAAGATTTGTATTTGGCTGGCAGATAATCTCACTAACCGAGCTACTAGTTTAGCTGTAAGTCGTCCATGTTAATTATATAAATAAATAAAACAGTTATGAACCTGAGTGCTGTGGATTTGACAGCTTTTGTGTAATCCAAACATTGTGGTTCCAAATCTGAATATATTTTGTATTTATTAAATCCCTTGTGACACAAAGAGCATATTCAATCATTTGACTAATATGATAAGAGAAAATGTTTGATGAAAAAAATATGATTAAGATATATTATTGTCGAGATATCTGTTTTCTTTGCGTTTTGTGTCCTTTCTAAGCTACAGGGTCATCTGAAGGATTAGAGAGACTCGTGAGAGCTCTCTATTGTTTCATACTTCACTTCAAGTCGATGTCTTGGGTCCCTAGCTCTACATGGCGGAGTGAGGTGACGGGACTATCCCACACCGCCATGTAAAGCTTTGGGAAGCAAGGTACTACGCCAGCTGGAATATCATCGCTGGAGCCTTCTCCTCAAGTATGGTTATCAATTCCAGTGCTTTGTCCTTAGTAAATAAGTTTTATTAATTAATTTATATTGGTAAAAGCAACTTGTAACAGAAAAGTGTGTTTAAATTCAAAGATATACACACGTCACTGAGTAGCTACTTAAACTTAATTTTATCTAAATCTAAGTTCCTACCGTAAAATTTCATGATATTTTAATTATAATTTTTAATAAACGATAACTAAAACAAATAAATAAACAGTTAAAGCTTTTATTTATACCTTATGAAAGCAGCAATAGTGATAAGTAACGTGATTGCTGAATTTGTATCAAGTGATATCGACACTCAACTATCACTCCGTAAGAAATGACCGAGACAATTTGTATACTAAATGTTTCATAATGGCCACTTAATAGTGTAAATTATTTTGGCACTAGAGCAGATTGAGTAGGTAGGTACTAATGCCTATTAGCTATTGCTGCTGAATTTTGACCAAGCCATTCCGTTACACGTTGTACATATTAAAACTTTGCCATTTTCCATACATTTTATAATTTATCGGATTTCTTAATCGTTTTTAAATTTTAAGCTTAAATATATTTTTATTCCCAAACATTTCGCTCGTTGCTACTAGGGTTGTTTGGACTAATTAAGGCCCGTAGCTCATAAATTGTATGAACTCGTAGTATTGCTATTTTTAAACATCCGCAATGAATCGCAGTAACATTTTTAGTTAAATATGAAAAGATTGCTACAACAAAAATGAGAAGATGTGGCCGAAAATAATAATGAAGATATCGATTAATAAAAATATTTAGTTGGCCGTTCAAATCAAGCGTCAATATGTTATTTTTTCTACATTTGAAACAAGTAGATTATGTAGAAAATCCTTATATTTAGATACAGTCAACCATTGAGGTATTAATGTACTAATACCTTAATGCAGTCAATTATATAAATCGCCTTACTTTTGCTAGCTTTCAAATCACCTCAACCAAATTCTTCAAGCCTTCAAACTTCAACCAAATTCTCCGATAATTTAAGAACGCTTATAAATATATATCTATATTTATATAGCATAGAACGCTTGTAGCGTTCTATGCTATGAATTATAGACCTAGGATATACTAACGTAATCCTAAGTCTATGTATGGTGCCTACGAAGAATTAAAAACCATTCTATATTACTCACCCATTCTTTTTGATGAACTGACGATTCATAAAACTTCATTCGAAAACGAGTTATTAAACTGCTTGGACCTTTTGTTTTAATAATACTGTTTTAAAACTACAAAAAAATAATATATTTATAGAGTACAGAATGCAACTTTCACACGTAAATACAGCCTTCTTCAGACCACTTTGTCCGGAAAATGCTTTGACGGTGCGTTGAGACGCACGGCATGCAACTCGGCAAGCAGCCTGCCACGCGCCGGCGGCGGTACAAACAAGCCGTCTACAAACAGCTGAGCAGCATATTCATGCCTATTCACACGCTCGCACTGGTGTCTATGAGATTCCGTGTCCGTGAGAGATGCGTGCGTTATTTGTGTAAAGGCTTATTTATTATTTAGAATACCAGCGTTGAAGTTTTCGGACTGCAACAATAGCTGACGTAGATCCTATTTGTCTGGCACAAAATTACAATTTGTTTTTTTTTGTTCTGTACATGTGACAAATAAAAGTATTTTCTTCTTTCTTCTTGTTCTTCTACTTTCGGTATTTTGTAGTTTAAGATTATAATATTGATCTACAATTGATAAACTGCAAAGGCCTAAATTTCGCGAGCAACAAGAGATAGAAAAATTCGAAATCTAATAACATAGTCCAGATAGGTGGTTCGCTTCTGGCCCCGGTTTGGCTACGGAAGTCTCGAGTTCGATTCCTGAGTCTGGATTTCAAATTTTTCTATCTTTCAAAAATGCATTTATTGTATTTGTAAAGTTATTGGCAAGAAATGCCTATAAAAATTACTTCAATATTCGGCCTGCGACATCATAATTTGTTAAAATGCTCTCTGTAACGAAGCAATAACAAAAGCCGTGATAGTTCCTTAACTAACGACTAGATGTCACTGCGAAGGCCTAAATTTCGCGAGCAACAAGAGATAGAAAAAATCGAAATCTAATAACATAGTCCAGATAGGTGGTTCGCTTCTGGCCCCGGTTTGGCTACGGAAGTCTCGGGTTCGATTCCTGAGTCTGGATTTCAAATTTTTCTATCTTTCAAAAATGCATTTATTGTATTTGTAAAGTTATTGGCAAGAAATGCCTATAAAAATTACTTCAATATTCGGCCTGCGACATCATAATTTGTTAAAATGCTCTCTGTAACGAAGCAATAACAAAAGCCGTGATAGTTCCTTAACTAACGACTAGATGTCACTGCGAAGGCCTAAATTTCGCGAGCAACAAGAGATAGAAAAATTCGAAATCTAATAACATAGTCCAGATAGGTGGTTCGCTTCTGGCCCCGGTTTGGCTACGGAAGTCTCGGGTTCGATTCCTGAGTCTGGATTTCAAATTTTTCTATCTTTCAAAAATGCATTTATTGTATTTGTAAAGTTATTGGCAAGAAATGCCTATAAAAATTACTTCAATATTCGGCCTGCGACATCATAATTTGTTAAAATGCTCTCTGTAACGAAGCAATAACAAAAGCCGTGATAGTTCCTTAACTAACGACTAGATGTCACTGCGAAGGCCTAAATTTCGCGAGCAACAAGAGATAGAAAAATTCGAAATCTAATAACATAGTCCAGATAGGTGGTTCGCTTCTGGCCCCGGTTTGGCTACGGAAGTCTCGGGTTCGATTCCTGAGTCTGGATTTCAAATTTTTCTATCTTTCAAAAATGCATTTATTGTATTTGTAAAGTTATTGGCAAGAAATGCCTATAAAAATTACTTCAATATTCGGCCTGCGACATCATAATTTGTTAAAATGCTCTCTGTAACGAAGCAATAACAAAAGCCGTGATAGTTCCTTAACTAACGACTAGATGTCACTGCGAAGGCCTAAATTTCGCGAGCAACAAGAGATAGAAAAATTCGAAATCTAATAACATAGTCCAGATAGGTGGTTCGCTTCTGGCCCCGGTTTGGCTACGGAAGTCTCGGGTTCGATTCCTGAGTCTGGATTTCAAATTTTTCTATCTTTCAAAAATGCATTTATTGTATTTGTAAAGTTATTGGCAAGAAATGCCTATAAAAATTACTTCAATATTCGGCCTGCGACATCATAATTTGTTAAAATGCTCTCTGTAACGAAGCAATAACAAAAGCCGTGATAGTTCCTTAACTAACGACTAGATGTCACTGCGAAGGCCTAAATTTCGCGAGCAACAAGAGATAGAAAAATTCGAAATCTAATAACATAGTCCAGATAGGTGGTTCGCTTCTGGCCCCGGTTTGGCTACGGAAGTCTCGGGTTCGATTCCTGAGTCTGGATTTCAAATTTTTCTATCTTTCAAAAATGCATTTATTGTATTTGTAAAGTTATTGGCAAGAAATGCCTATAAAAATTACTTCGATCTACAATGTATTCTACTTAGCCTGTGTTGACCTATAAAAGTATTCCCATGTTGAGATACTCGTGGGTATTATAAATCTTCCTGATATACGATAAAGTCGTAATATGCATTTAATATCAGAACATAAACCGTTATTTTCTACTTCCCAACTTCATAAATGTATGAAATTGCACTTGTGGGAGATCGTAAGCTGGATATTATATGGAATAACAAAAACATCTATATGTTTATCTTGATACGGACCTGTATCTACCTGTGTAACTACAGGTCCCATATAAAGTTCAAATTTATCTTTTGTATTTATGTAAACGAAATATTTACTTACTATTTATTTGTTTATTTTATTTCTTACGGTGAAGGCCATGGAGACGGTTGGAAGTTCGGCCTGTTATTAGCTGCCCTGTCACATGCACATTTTGAGTTACTTTCCGAGCAGTAAATGGCAGATACCGACGGATTTTCTTTAGTTACTCATGTTACCTCTTGTTAGTCAGAGATTTTAAAATTTTTATTTGATTCTTTTTTTCGCCCGTCGTGAGTTTTTTTTTTAACTTTTGTACATAGAACCTATGTACAAAGGATTATGTGCTTGTATATTATACATATGTCAGAGATCACTCCCACACTAGGCTGCTCCCAGTGTCGCGAGGGCTTTTTATGACAATTAACTGACACAAAGTATAAATCTATATTATTATTATAAAGCTAAAGAGTTTGTTTGTTTGAAAGCGATAATCCTGAGATTATCGCTTTCAAACAAACAAACTACTAGACTACTGCTTTGCCAGTCAGGTTCTCATTTGGTTTTTTATGTTATACTTGTATTTAATTTTCATTAACTGATGATAAATGCTCAACGGCCCCATGAACAGCCGCAGAACAAAAAAAAACACATTAACCCTTCAACATCACAGAACTATTTACCACACGTATGAGAGGCCCCGGAGTGAAATCGATGTTTTTTGTCAGGTTTTGGGGCCTAAACCTCACAATAAACAACGATTATAATTTAATGTTTCTGTGGCGCGGTGGAAGTGTGTCCAACTGCTACGGGGGTTGATTCCCACACGGCA
The DNA here is from genome assembly GCA_945859575.2 of Herminia tarsipennalis. Classification (NCBI taxonomy): domain Eukaryota; kingdom Metazoa; phylum Arthropoda; class Insecta; order Lepidoptera; family Erebidae; genus Herminia; species Herminia tarsipennalis. The sequence goes on from OX243846.2 coordinate 8,340,952, forward strand.
CCACTTTGTGTGATCCACAAATTGTTATTCCGGGTCTGGGTGTACTTTGTGTCCGTGGCTTGTATGTTTGTAAAGTCCCCCGCGATACAGGGCTTGATACTGCGGGAATTGTCTTTTTTTATAAAAAAAACAATTCCCGCATTTTTACATAAAGATATTTATTCTAAATAATAAATAAGCCTTTCACAATAGACATCGCTCACGGACACGGAATCTCATGGTGGGTTTACATTCAACGGGCACGAACACCAGTGCAAGCGTGTGAATAGGCATAAATATGCTGCTCGGCTGTTTGTAGACGGCTTGTTTGTACCGCCGCGCCGCCGGCTCGTGTCAGACTGCTTGTCGGGTTGCATGCCTTGTGTATAAGCACTTATTTTTAAACCAAAAAACCAATTAAACACACCGTCAAAGACTCGAACACAAGAAATAAGCACAAATTAGTAGGTCAATATCATAGGCTACATATAAGTCATAATTCATTTATGGGTCTTTCTGTTAGAGAATTTAACAAGATACCATCTAGTATTATAAGTCTATCAGTGATTAAGTTCAAAAATGTAGTCAAAAATCATCTTATACGTAGAGGTTATTATACAGTGGATGAATATTTAAATGATAAAGAAAAATGGATCTAGCTGCTTGCTCCTTGTTATTTTAATATGCTTGGGTGAATTTTGTTGTCACTTTGTTTTAATTGTCACATTGATAAAGAGCATGATTTGACTTTTGTAAGTAAAGATTCTGCGTGACGAATAAATGCCATTCTTCTTCCTTTTGCTATCAGAATTAATATTTTATATTTAATCATTCGTTACAAGTACTTTGGCACTTAAGCACATATAGTTTTTACCTTTGTTGTAAGTAGATGCTCCTACTATATTGTACCCACTAAGGCTGATTTTGCTCTATGACATGTTTTTCAACTTTTTGATAATACAATTTGCATCAGTCCTTTAACATGGTGTATAGTATATTAGTCGCAGCACCTTACCCCCATATCAAGTTTATAAACATTCAAACATTGTAAATTTGGCCATTTGAAAAGAGTGGCCGCGAGTTTTTATTGCCAGATCCTTTTCCGGCTTTACCTATTGTTTGCGAACTTGGCATTACATGTACAGACATGTAGAATCCCGACGTATCACAAGAGTTGTTTTGCATCCTAAGTGAATAAAGAATTTTTCAATTTTGAATTTTGAAAGTGGTCTGAAGAAGGTAGCATTCTGTACACTGCAAGAGGTCGTGGGTTCGATTCCCACAAAAGTCTGTAGGTGGTTAACCACCTACAGACTTTTGTGTTTTGTGCGACGTTTTTTTTCTTTTTTAGCTCATAACTCCAAAAACAAGTATTATATATTTAATATATTAAATATTTCCCAAAACTGATATTCCAAAGTTATTTGGAGTTATGTAAAGAAGCCACGAGCGGAAGGTCAATAGTATATTACAAATCAGCCTGTATTTGAAAATTCAGTTTCTTTGACGTGATTCAGGTTATTAAGGTTGGCACTTGTTTCGGTTAAATAAAATTAAATATTTTCTTTTTTATCGAGTCACGTTGTATATTGAGTGACCATTTCAAAAAATTAGTAGCTTTTGACCGCCTTAAGAAACCGTCTTCTTATTCAAACATCCAACAATACATCCCTACATTCAAACTTTCACATTTAAAATCTTATATATAAAATTATCGTGTCACAATGTTAGTTACCATCTGTTACCATACTCCTCCGAAACGGCTAGACCGATTTTTATGAAATTTTAAATGCATATTCAGTAGATCTGAGAATCGGCTACTGTCTATTTTTCATAACCCTGAGTGATAAGGGTTATCCACCCCAAATATTTATAACAATACTATAACATTATAAAGCTGAAGAGTTAGTTTGTTTGTTTGAAAGCGATAATCTCGGGAACTACGGGGCGAATTGAAAAAAATATTTTACTGTTAGATAGCTCATTTATCGAAAAAGGTTACAGGTTATATAACATCATGCTACGACTAATAGGAGCGGAGCAGCAAGGAAAAATGTTGCAAAAACGGAGAAAAATTACGCAGACGAAGTTGTGCGGGTCAGCTAGTATTAGTATAAAAGAATAAAAATCACGTAAGTTTTAAAATAATAAAAAAAAAACTGTTCGACTCGTATTGGGGAAATCAAATGTATATTGACATACAAATTAAACAGATTGAATTCCCAAATTTTGTAACTTAAAGTTAGCCCTCAAGTAACAACATTTGAGGATTAAACCCCACCCACCTTTCCCAACATATTTTAAGCCAAACATCGTAAATCTAAACAAATATACTCGTACATATTCCAATATAAACTACCAAAACTTTTCCAATCTAACGACTCCAAACATTTATCTGATTCCACTAATACGTACCCAAGTTCTAAAACTATCTAATGCCTAAATAAACCGAATGTCGGACGATAAATCCTTGATCTAAAGTTTACCCACTTGGCATTTAGTAACATGGTATATCTTGTTACAGGTAATCGCGTAGATAATAAATAAAAACGCGGTAATCTCAGAATGTACCGGTCCGAGTTAAAAAATTCTTTCACTATTGTATAGCCCATTAATCGAGGAAGACTATAGGCTATATAACATCACGCTACGAAAAATAGGAGCTAAGCAGCAATGAGAAATGATTCGAAAACGGGGAAAATTTACGCACACGAAGTTGGGCGGGACAGCTAGTACTTAATAAATATCTTTACGAAAGAACAAGTGTAGCGAAGGTGCCAAATTGATATAAAAATAATTGAAGTGACTTTTAAGAAGTCAATTCTACTTTGTGAATTTGTGCAGAAAATGACATTAGAGTGGTTTCACACTGATAAGGCGAGGCGAATTGAAACACTTTTTGGTATGATGTACAATGTTGCACGGTATTATCTGATGAGTAGAATATAAATGTTGATAAACTTTCGCGATTAGTATACATTATAAAATTATACACACTACGGGTCTTAATCGCGTGAATAATTTAAGGTAAAATACGGTGACGGGTAGACAGTCTAGCTGTGACTACAGCCGTTGTAATACGGTCGAAACGTCGGGCAATAAACAAGGTATTTTCCCATAAATTATTCACGCGATTAAGACCCGTAGTATATATAATTTTATAATGAGTAGAATATAGTTTAGTTTTGGCGGCGGCTTGAGACTCGCCAGTTATAAAGGGTCAGAGCCATTTCATTTTAAGTTCGACACATCTACGCCTTGCGTTGCCACCAAAATCGATTCGTTTGTTCAAATCTAATCGTGTTGGTCAGATTAGTATAATTATATCCATGCACACTAAATCCATGAACCTGATTGTTGCTTAATCTTAGCTGTCCATCGATCCGATCGGTCATCTTTACATCAAGCGTTGATTTTAGTGTTGCAGGGTTAAAACGCACACTTAGCTTCAGATATGAAACATACAAGAACAAGGAACGGGCTTAGTAGATTTTGTATTTTAACAAAACAAGAAGAACTACTGTAAAGATTTAACCCACAATCTAATGGTAACCTTCCAAGCTGCTTTGCCTTTTAAGCGCTTTGCATTGACCGAGATTAATTAAATTCAAATCAGAAGTAGAATGATTCCACTAGGAGCTAGTTGGAATCATTCTACTTGAGAATATAACTTAAGAGTTATATTCTCCTCTCATCAATTTTCGATCTTCAATTGAATGGATCGTCAGGCTAGCTGTGTATTTATTAGTTTTTTTGGGTCTCTGAGTCAAACTCAATCGGTGGTGGGGGCAAATCCGCTCTCTTACAAGACTCACGCGCTTATTAACTTGAAGAAAACATTGAAGATACATTAAAAAAATCTATGGTAATGGAATGGAAATCATAAAATATGTTACAGAAAAGTGTTTCGGTTGTAGTTCCAGTAACTTTGGTTAAAAACTGCCTTTGTACTTTGTCACGCTTTATAAACTTACCAAGAATTTAAAATTAATTCCTACAACACCAGATATGGTACAAAGCATATTGAATCCCGAAAGCAAATTCTCATATTTCTGGTTTACTGTATTGGATAATTTAGCTGAGAAATAACTATGCAAGATTATCCAATACAATTTAATAAATGAAAGCCTAGACTAGTCGGAAGCTAGACGGTGAGCCACAAACAAGGATATATTTCAGAGAAATCTGCCAGCTAAGACAAAATGTATGTAGTAAACATTCTATGTAACAGTATGCTTCTAATAGTGTTCAGACTGCCTTATAACGAACATGTGCACAATACATATTTACGTACTGTTAGCAAAACAAATACCTTCAGTTAAATCTTGCAAGCAAAAACAATAACTACACTTACAGATTACGCTTACTAACATAAATTATCATATATGGAAATGAATGATAAACATACGAATTTTATTCCAATTAATATTATATTTAAAAAATATGAGATACTTTTTTATATTTATTAATAATAATATAATAATAATATCTTGGGACAACTCACACAACGCCATCTGATCCCAAACTAAGCAGAGCTTGTACTATGGAAACCAGACAACTGATAAACATACTTATATATTTCTAAATACATACATATTATAGATAAATAACACCCAGACATAGAATAAACCATCGTGCTCATCCCACAAAGTTTTATCCTGGGTGGGGATCGAACCCACGACCTCTTGCGTAGCAGTCGGATACATTCCCACAGAGGCACTACGACTATTCATCGCATAAATATTTGAAGGATTTAACATTGTTTTTCCGCCCGCAATCACGATTAGGTACCTGTCTCCCCAACAACGATGAGCCAGAAGCGAGTAGCGATTTATCGCTTAAGAAACGTACAACAGCTGATGAAAGAGATGCAGTATAAAGCGAGTAATTTCCGGCAGTGTGAACGGTTCGTATGTACGTTTCTTGGGCGTTAAAATCGCTACTCGCTACTCGCTTTCTCGCCGTTGGTAGGACAGTTGCCTTAGAATTCAGCACAAATGTCGAACATATAAAAAATAACCCCAAAATACCTACGCGTTTCGACTTGTATGTAGAATCGTACTCGTTATTAAATAAATAAATAAAAAATCATTTATTCACTTAGGAAGCAAAATACTACACTTGTGAAAAGTCGATTCTACATTTACTGGTAATGCCTGTTCGCAAACATTATTACATAACTGCATTGTACTGAACAACAAATGTAGATCAAATAACGGTTATATAATACTTCGTTCTGCTAACCATACCACAGCGTATGTGCATTGCGTGCGTATATTTGAATTCGTTGTTACTACATGAAATCGGACCCAGAATCGAGTGAGTATATTTCAGTCCGAATATTTACTGTCTGTTTGTTCTCGGCTTTAAAATACCGAAATTTCAGTTTCCATAAACGTTTCGTTTTATTTAAATCTGTCCTTTTGCATTTACCGGCATGATCCGAAGCTTCTGCCTTTACAACGTGGCCGGTCCTTGACGAAGTTTTTCAATTAAAAGCAATCAGAGTAAGAGATCAAAATGCGCAAGTTTCAGTAAACTGATTTCGTGTTCAATTTCTGTAGACTACTATTGTTCCCTGAAAGTTTTTGAATTTTTTTATAGTGAGCTTTGAAGGATTAATGTTTTAATAATGTACTTAAGTAATAAAATGATAAATAAAGGTAATATTGGAATATATTGAGTTAATATTTTTTTGAACATCCGCCATTTCTATACACAAATTAATAGACTAGGGTTCTAACCCTGTAGATTTTTTAAGGTTAAATACCTTTAATTTATTTCTTCCTATATATTTCAATCGTAGTGCAGCTGCACTACGATTGATACTGGAGAAGGCTCGCATTCTAAAAAACGTATAATTTAATTAATTAAAGTAAAAAGACTGAAAAACTCTGTATCTGAATTAAAATCCTTATTTTTTTTTATTAATTTAAAAGCCATCGAAAATAAATCTACATTCACACATATAGATAAATAAATTGGTTTTATGAAGTTACACAAAAGTTGATATTTGCTAAATAGAAATGGAATACTGGAATTCGCCATTTGGTGCTAGGCGTAATCACAACAAGTGTTCCAATGTATCAAAATATCAATATAATATTAGTACGCAAAAACGGAACACTTATCTGTCACTGTCTGTCTGTCAATCTGTCTATCTGTCTAGACAGTAATAGACAGTAGTGCAATATGGACGGACAGACAGACGTCCGTCCATATTGCACAGGGATTTTACTCAAAGACTTCCCAACTAAATATTAATAAAATTTGGTGAAACGGCTACTACAAGACACCTGTCTTGTAATAGCCGCTACTTACATTGATAACTAAATAATAAAAATAAATATTTTTAGGGGGGGGGGGGCACTCCATACATGTAACAACAGAATTGGATATTTTTTTTAACAAACATCAACGTGTGGCATATCATTGAACAGGTCTTTTAAAAACATTTTAAGGTTTCCATTTTTTTTTATTAATTGAATATTTTAAAAAGTAATCTCTCATAAAGTTGCATAAATTGGGTCCCCCTTCTTATCTTTTGAACAGTGTGACCAAAAATATTAAAAAATAAAAAAAGGTGATACTTAAAATTTTAATTATTTCAAAAATAATCGGATGTACCGTCATTGAATTATTGCCGAAAAACTGCGTTCTCGACAAAAGGGCGTAGATGCCATAAACATACGCTTTTCTGGCGGTGTAATTATTCAAATCGTTTTTTTTTTATACGATACCGTTTTTATCTTTAAAAAGTTATTCCTAGACATTAATTTACATGACTCGTAAGTTATTACACTATTATTAGTTTTTCATAGACGTTCAACTCCCCCCTCCCCACCCTATGCAAGCGGTTTCATGTCGATTTTACAGTTAGAGTGAACCACCTTTTCTTCTGGATCGACTCCCTAAAAATATAATCCTGGGGGTACCTACCCAGTTTGTGGTAACTAATCTCATACTTTTATAAAGTACTTTAATTACAGTATTTAAACTAGTAAATGTTTTGTATTCTTCTATTTAGAAAACCGAAGAGTGAATAACAAAGACAGATCATTCGGTAGTCAAAATGCTGTTATTTAAACCGGGCAAGAGCATCTCGGACCATGCTCAGTGTAGGGTTCCGCAGCCTCAAATATTTGCATGAGCAGATGAGCGTATGTTCATGGCACTTACGCCCTTTTTGTTGAGAATAGCAGTTTTTCGGCTATAACTTAATGACGGTATATCCGTATTATCATGTCCAAAATAATTTTAGTTTGTTAAGCGCTACCTTCGTGGTTATTTTTACTTTTTTTGGCCACACGGTTCAAAAGTTAAGGGGGCACATTTATGAACCTTCGGAGCCATTATTTCCAAAAATATTTACTCGATCAAATAAGTTTATAGAAACCTTGAAATGTTTTTAATAGACCTGTCGAATGATGTGCCACACGTTGAAGTCAGGCGAAAAAAAAAAACAGCTTGTGTTCATGTTACATGTATGGAGTGCCCCAATAAAAATATTTATTTTTAATATTTAGCTATTAAACTAAGTAGCGATTACTATAATACACCTTTTCAGCAAATTTCATCAATATTCATTGAGAAGTCTCTGAGTAAAATGCCTGTGACATACGGACGGACAGGCAGACAGACGGACATGACGAAACTATAAAGGTTCCGTTTTTTGCCATTTAGGCTACGGAACCCTAATAAATTTATCTATTATTCTATAAATTTAAATTTGAATTTAAAATTCGAATTATTCGAATCACTTGGGTGACACGTGTAAATTTGAGCGACAATATCCGAGCGTGACGTAATATTCAATTTGCTTACAGTTAACACGTAATTAGGTTTCCGTCTCAAACTCGCGTAATGTTTTACTTGATTTCTTGTTACTTAAGTTATAAGTTCATTATATTAAATCAGTTTAGGTAACTATAAACTCAATTTATTTGATGATGTGATGTACGTTATTTTTTTTTCTCTAACATATGTGCGTGTATTGATTATAATTTATATTAGTCAAATACGCTATATTAATGCTCTTATTTTTAAATAAAAAAATATAAAATATATTTTATTCTTAACAAAATACAATTGCATTGTAAGAGCAGTAAATTGACGTAGTTGACTAGCGTCTCAGATCGCCAAAGACGCCAATACGCCAGCAGCATGGCATTCATCACTTGCCAGTTGCTGCTCGTTGTTGTTGACTGGACTTTAGGAAATATACTTAAGCTCAATATTAACTCTCTGACAACAGACAAAAAGTATCCTTGCTTTTCTAAAAACAAAAATATAGATAATAAAGGTCCAGTAATAGTTTCGAAAATAGAACGTAGTTCTTGAAAATAGATTCTAGTATAAAATGCCAGGCAGATATCTGACGCTGGCTTCCAACTAAGCTTTTTAATGGCTCGCGTTAACAAAAACATCACGAAAAATGCTTCTATCGATCTGTTCAACTAACACAATGGCACATACGAACAATAACCTCTTCAACAGCAAAAGCGCAAACCTTCCAATCATTAATTAATCGGTCTAATCGGCTAAGTGTTGAAACCATGAATCGATTAAAGGAAACTTGAAAGGAAAGTCAAGAATGTAATTAAATCGAGACCTAGAAGTCCTACGACCTTTGATTAAAATGTAACGATTTCACTTAGAAGGCATTGTGAACGATTTAAGTGATTTAATTGATCAGTCTAATGAGAATTTAACGCGGTTTCAGTTCCAGCGGGTAAGCGATGTTATTTATTGAAAAGGGTCTACGTATTCTAGTGTTTTAATTGGTATTTAACCATGTGATGTAAAAGAAGAAGTATAAACAGATATGAATAGAAATGTTATTTAAAATAAAAAAACAATTAGAATAAAACCGGGCACGAGAATGTCGGACCACGTACAATTTAGGGTTCTGTTGTACCCCTCCCTCCCGTTCATCCGGATAATGCGGCTTAAGAAGTGTCCAAACAAAAAATCACTACATATAAAATACGATCTGATAAGTGCACCATCCAAAGAGCGTATCTTCATAGCACTTACGTCCTTTTGTTTATAGGCTAAGTTTTTCAGCAATAACCCAAATACAGTATATATCCGGTCGAGGTCAAGTCGAAGACAATTTTAGTTATTTTTTTTTAATATTTTTTGGTGAAACGGTTTAAAAGATAAGAGGGGGGACGGCACCACTTTTGCAACTTTCAGAGCGATTATTTCCGAAAATATTTACTTAACCAAAACAGATTCTGTGAAACCTTAAAATGTTTTTAAAGACCTGTCGAATGACGTGCCAAACGTAGATGTTGTTGATGAAAAAAAATTATGTATGCCATGTGTGAAAATAAAAATTATATATGCCGCCTCTAAAAATATTTATTTTTGTTATTTAACTATTGAATTAAGTAGCGGCTCATACAAGACACCTGTACTTCATATTTCATCCATACACAATGTGTAGTTTTTGAGTAAAATGCCTGTGAAATACGGACGGACAGACAGACAGACGGACGGACGGCCACTCCGAAACTATAAGGTATCCATTATGCAATTTTGGCTACAAAACCCTAAAAATCCTCGACATGTGAAATAAAATATTGAATATTATCAAACTGATTAGTATCAATCAACGCTAAGAACTATCCCTATTACCTAAAAGCTAAAAATCGCTTCAATATATCTTTGGTCTATGATAGCACAGACAAACACACAGATACTCAAACACTCCTAATTTTGCTTTCAAGGGTTAAAAAGTGTAACTGTGCTGTACAAAATTAAATACCTACTTTATTATGTGCGTTTATTTGTAAAACGATTGATGTGGGCATAGCTGTATTACCTATTTAATAATTGTTAGTAACTGCAAGATCAGTTTTATTATTTTAAAAACAAAATTGCGAACATTTTCTCATCACTTTGGAAGTAATACTGTCTTTGACATTTTAAATAACCGGTTCAAAACTTAAACTAACTTTTACAAAATTAAACTGGAAACTGGCTGTTCCGAGGAACGTCGCATGCTTGGAATTATAAGTGCTAAGACCTGAAACAGGACCCGGGGCATCGATCCGCAAAGTAACGAAGTTTTATAACATTACCTTAATTATTAAGAGAGAAATGCATTAAATGTATTAATAAACGCTAATGGACTTTTAGAAATATATAACCATGTTTATCAGTTGTCTGGTTTCCATAGTACAAACTCTGCTTAGTTTGGGATCAGATAGCGTTGTGTGAGGTGTCCCCAGATATTATTATTATATTATTATTTTGCCCGTTCATTGCTGCACATGCATCAAAACGCGTGATCCTTGAACTTTCTTGTAGTCTCCCATTTATTTATTGGTTGCCATAAAAATGACAATAAAGAATTTGCAAATAAGCTCACAGATTACTATAATGAATAACACTCTAAAATTAAGGTAATACATTTTTTTAATCATTTCGGTCCTGGGATTCTACTAATTAAATCGGCATACTGTATAATTAAAGAAATAAAGAGAATAACACACACACACACACACACACACACACGCACACACACACACACACACACACACACACACACACACACACACAACACACACACACACACACACACACACACACACACACACACACACACACACACACATACACTCAAACACATTTTGCAATTTTTTACAATACCTTTTAGAAAATAAAATTATTATAGGACATGTATAGTGCATCACTCTATCTCAGTATTGAAATCGTATGGATATACCTTCCGTATACCTTCTAAATGTACCTAGTATTATAATTATAATTCTGTTATTGTGTTCTATGAAATGGAAATCAAGATTATTATTAAAGTATGTATTATTTGTCGTTACATTTGTATTGAAACACAATTCAGACAAGTATAATTTCCAATGAAATCTAATCACCGCAAAGCAAACTAGCGTCTATTAATTTGCTGTTATAAGCACGAGGTTAGTAATAGCTATTATTGAGATTACATAGACAATTAAATTAACATTATTATAATACCTGTCTCTTCCAGAAGTGTCAAATATTATTTAGCATTGTAATTCATCCTTAATTGCATAATAAAATACAAGAGAGAATATTATTATAGTTGCTATCGTGTATGACGTCATTGAAGTGCTAAAAAAAATTATTATTGCAGTATTTTGTTCATGATCTTAGGCGCAGAAGAAACTTTACTATTTTATCTATATTAATTAGATTTCTCTGGATTTAATTCAACATTACCTAAATAAATGGCGGGCAACTCACGCACACCTCGCATTCAGTGTATATAGTCAATTGTGTAGATATTATTCTTAATAAGTTTTTTTTTCAAGATAAATAATAATAATAATTTATTGCTGTTAAAAACATAACAAATAAAATACAACAACTTTTAACATAATCTTATAAACTAGGTTTTTTTTTTATGGTGAAAGGTCACACCGATAGAGTAAACCCTACATGGTTATTGTTATTGTGTGTGTTTGTGTGTGTGTGGTTTGTGTGTACGTGTGTGCATGTGCAAGCATGTGTAGATGTGTATAGAGGTAGATATGTGCTGGTGCATAAATGATAGAATAAGTGTTAAATGGGTTAGTGACGATGTAGGAGTTCCTCAGTTCTCATAATTTTGATTTTGTGACCATTTTTTTATTTTAATACATGGATTTGAATTCAATTTCCTTCTTTTTGTATAGTTTCTTAACTCAAATGTCGTTACTACTTACATGTATTTTTTACTGTAGAAACCAATTTAAAGTGTCATGTATCGAATACTTATCACTTTCATTTAATTACACTGAGGCTACAATACACGCTTCTAATTTAGTAATAACGATCTTAATGATGGTCAATCATTAGAGGCCGACGTAATTGCGAGTCAATACGCAACAGGAATTATTGAGTCAGTCATCACGGTTTGCTCAATAGCGGCGGTTTGATTGTTATGTTTGTGTGTTTTGATAAGTAGGTGTCTGGCGTCTACTATAATCTAAACTAATATTATAGAGCTGAAGAGTTTGTTTGTTTGTTTAAACACGGTAATCTCAGGGACTACTGATCCGAATTGAAAAATTATCTTTCTCTCTCTCGCTGTTGAATAGCCCATTTACCGAGGAAGGCTATAGGATATATAACATTACGCTACGACCAATAGGAGCGGAGGAGCAATGAGAAATGTTGCAAAAACGGGGAAAATGTACGCAGACGAAGTTGCGCGAGAAAGCTAGTTATTTAATAAAAATTTGAAAACTTAACTAGATAATCAACTGAAGATACCAATAGGAATATTGTCGTTGGTTTTCAACTTGCATATTTTTATTTAATTCAAACAACAAGAACAACAAAAGCAAGGACGTTACAAACACCACTCTTTCCTCAACATAACATGATTGTGCCAAATGCGAGTTGGACTCCGCACATGAGGTAAAGTCCTTTATGTCTGTGCGCTGGTACACCATATACTCGAAGTTCGTATAGGTCAAGCTAATAAAAAGCGTTTGAACGCGCTTTTACTCAGTAGTAGTATTCAACCTTATTAAAACGAAACGAAACAGTCCAACAGCTTGATTCCAAAGAGGCTCAAAACACATGTTCTAGAACTTTTTGTTCCATTGTATCGGTACTGTTACTAATAGTAACTTTAGCTAACTTGTATTAACAGAGTTAACTTCATGCATCTGGCTTCGCCTCCGAAATGTTTTCAGTCCCAAATGACGGTAGTTTGGTTTGTAGTGGGAAACTAAGTTGGGAGTTTACTCATTTCCTGTTTGGTAATCAAATGTTTTGGAGCTCTCTAAGTTAGAAGTCACATGTATAGTAGAAGCTGTAGGATTGTTATTGTATTAAACCTTGAAACAAGACAATTATATCGTTTACTAGTTGTTGCTTAGAAACTTTAAGAAACAAATCGTCGGTTTTGTTTCTCAAAGTTTCCAAAAATGTACTGTGAGACGCCACGGAAACGGTACATTTTTTCGGGGTAAAAATTAACCTATATGCTATTTCACGACTTTAGTAATCTATCTCTGGCCCAAATTTCATCTAGATCCATCCAGTCATTCTGGCAGGATTGAACAAACATCCATCTATCTAAACTATACTACACTATAACTTTCGATGCAAGAAATATCTATAAAAAATACTATAGTTGTACCTAACTAATCCAAGAATTAGTGGAGCTAATAAAACCGTGAAATTAATGTGATATAGGTACCTACCTAATAGGTACTAAATAGTACCACCATTTATATGCCATATGGTTACCATATATAGGCTGATAATCTGCCACATGATCATAAAACCCAACCTTTAAAACAATTTAGCCCCAAGTATAAAAGCTATTATGCCAAGGTGCTGCCGTATCTTATCTTCGGCAATGATAATAAAGTACCACAGTTTTAACTCTCATTTTAGGGTCTAAGATTTATGTGCAAATATAATTAGAATATGGGACTTTAGTTACACTTCGCTTGTTATGTTATCATACCTACTAATTTTAAGATTTAGAGCTAACTAAGGCCCGCAGCTCCATCTGCGTGGATGTTGTTTCTCGCTTATCAAAATCGACTTAGTAGTTTCTTTAACTTATAAAGTCTACCTTTTTATAATATCATTAAATACCATTGTATTGTAACTTTCAAACTTATACAGACAGATGACATCCCACCTAAAACGTTTTCATGTAAATTGACGCCAAGACAAGTTATCAGATCTTATGGAAAGCCAAGCTTCTGACTCGCCCTAACCTAATACTCTCTTATTATCATCATATTGTATAGCATTCTACGTGAATACTACTCAAGTTCTCTTCAAACCCTACACCGTAGTCAAAATGCGTGGATTGGCCGTTTCATATCATTCGGTGATCATCAGTCAGTGAGTGACGAAATCTGGGTACTTATGAAATGAATAATTTATAAAGTACTAGCTTTCGCCCGCGGCTCCGCCCGCGTGGATGTCGGTTATCGCGATAAAAACTATCCTATGTCCTTCCCCGGGACTCAAACTATCTCCATACCAAATTTCATCTAAATCGGTTCTGTAGTTTGAGCGTGAAAGCGTAACAGACAGACAGACAGACAGACAGACAGACAGACAGACAGAGTTACTTTCACATTTATAATATTAGTATGGAAGTATGGATAATAGCTATAACTTTGAAACTTGACATATTATAAAGCTGAATAGTTTGTTTGTTTGTTTGAACGCGGTAATCTCAGAAACTACTGATCCAAATTAAAAAAAAAAAAACCATCAAATTCAAATATTCCTCCATTTATCGAGAAAGGCTATAGGCTATATAACATTACGCTACGACCAATTAGAGTGGAGCAGCAATGAGAAATGTTGCAAAAACGGGAAAAATTTACGCAGACGAAGTTGCGCGGGACAGCTAGTGTTTAGTAAATATTGTATTGACATTACATCCTGAGAATTTGGACTTTCTAGCACTTTTCTAGAAACGCTTCGAGGAAATGGTAGGCAGTGCCCTGCACTTTCGCTGTCTCGTCTTTGTGAGGGTACTACCGTGCGCCCTTATACCTACACGTACTCACGTACTTACCTAGATTTTACACCTCAGACACCGGCTCCGGCTCCGACACTTTTAAATTTGAGGTTTTAGTCGGAGGTCGAAGCATGGGTCCTACCTAAGATGACAGCGTAGCGGGCGGCGGCATAGGGCTTCCGCTGCAACATCCTGTCAGCGGTTAAGTCCTAGTTCTGGATTTTCCACTAGTGAAATTTTACATAGTATGAGAAAAAAATCCGCTTGGATTTCTTTGTACAGTTTAAAAAATTTTGTTATTTTCCGTTAATTTTGTTTTATTTTCATAACATATTTGTTTTTCACTCTTCGACAAACCCTCCGGCTTCGACTTTAGTTCCGATAAAACCACCTCCGTAATATCCTTAATCCCAATACCTAATAATTGAAGGTTGAATGTCAAATTCTCAATTCTCATTATAGAAACACAATTGCTAATTGGCGAAGTTTAACCAGACTAAAACAAGTAGGTACTAATTTACCTCTCATACAATGTGCACTACAAAGCTTCGATTTGAAAGTTTAATACGAAAATTTACCAACTTACTGACGTATCAAGTTTCACTTGTATTGCTATGATATTAGTATCAAGTTACGGGACGTCGGTGTACCACAGAAATTCAAATTTAGCAATTGTAAGGTTATTCCTGATTTGGGCCTTGGAGGCCGATCTCGATGAAACTAGAATACGCAGGAGATAATTCATAAAGATGTAGGAAATTATGAAATGAGAGACTACCTACTCAAACACTGGGCTATCTCTATTTTTCAATCTATTAATTTCTAAAAAGACAACTTACGTGTTGCCGAAACCTGAGAAACATTCGATTAAAATACACCTAGATTCGAAACAGGAATCCTAGACAAACAGCGAGAGGTTAAACGCAGGGTGTACGACATATCACTTTAAAAAAAAATGAATCGGCTCCAAATTGATATTTAGGAAAAAAAATCAAACACATCACCGAATGCAAATTTCGGTGACTCACTCCTACGTTTTAGTCTATATCTCCAGTGTTTTATAAGATATGACAACGATTTATACACTAAAACCTTACCAGAAAAATATATAAACTTTATATCTAAATCGCATCACTAGCTTTCGAGATAAATCGTGAACATAGATAAAAAACACTCTGTATATAAAAATGAATCCCTATTTCCCTTGGTCACGAGAACGACTGTACCTACCGATTTCATTTATTCCTTTTTTTTAGTTTTCTAATACTCTGTAGAAGGTTCTTAAGTAAAGAAATTAAGAAAATAACGAAAAAAATAACGAGGCGGTATGAAGTTCGCCGGAACAGCTAGTATCTTATAATAATATATGGATTCAATGATAATGACTCATTGATATTCATGAAATATCTACAATTTCTTGAATATCAATGATTACGTTATGTTTTCTTTAAAAATAGCAGAATTTGTGGTGCGTTCTTTTAGTATATAGTAATGTCGATAAATTTAGGTCAAAAGTTGACAGACTTAAAATGATAATTTAATAATGGTACAATAGAAATATTAAAATTATTATTACATTATTTAGAGCTTAATTGAGATTTGTATGCAGATAGTGCATCCTGAATTAAAGCTTAGTTATCTATAGGTAAATTAAAACGTAACATATTTGGTTAATTAGGTCGATAATTGCGTGTAATGATTTATGCTATCATAAAATCAGCAATACCCATAATCCGTAAATTAACAAACACTATCCGATACAGGTGCATACCATTTCAGACTTTAATATAATAAATTGGGAATGATTGATAAATTTACCGATAATACTTTAAGCCTTTATCCACCACAGTGCCCGTATAAACATTCTGCTCACAGAAAATCCGCTTAATTATCTAAAATAATTTAATGATATGTATAGTTGGAAGTACGCAACTATTTAGTAGAATGGATAATATTACTGCCACAGCAAAAATCGTTCACACTCGGTACATTTTAAAGTGTTCAGACACGTTTCACTTAGTAAATCGAAGTAAAACTCGCTAGTCTACTAAAGTATAAGCATACGAGAATTTTTAACGATGCTTTACGATCGTACTATGTGTGATATCATCATTACTATGTGGAGGGCTACGTGTTACGTCCCTCCAACACATTTCTTAAAAGAGAAACTTAGCAAGAAAATCGACATATTTTTAGTATCGAAATAATTATAGACATGCCTGTGACATCCACCGATCCGCAGTAGGCACCTGTCTCGCCAACGACGATGAGCGAGAAACGAGTAGCAATTTATCGCTCAAGAAACATACAACAGATGTATTTTATAGATCCAGTCTGTGTAAACAAAAGATATGCAAGTATAGAGCGAGTACTCGCCGGCAGTGTGAACACTCAGCGATCAACTATTAATATCTGTATCTTTTTTGTTAACACGGGATCTACATAAGTATGTACTTGTCTTGAGTGATAAAATCGCTAATCGCTTCTCGCTCATCGTCGTCGTTGGTGGGACAGGTGCCGTAGGCCTGTGTGGCGATTACGAATTACGACCTTTTCAAAAACGACAGAAATGAAGTCTGTATCGCAGCAGTAGGCCGATGTTTTTTGTGACCGAAAACCAAGTAAAATTTAATTAGCATTGATATCTAACACAACGTAACTCAAGTCGAATATTACGATGTAATTTATAAAGTTGCTCGTCTCCGTTGTCGAGGGATCCTGTATAAAATTACGTTAAAAACCTCGTACGTCAGCGTGATAAAGATAAATTGTGAAAAGAGCCTACATCAGCCACTCGCGAGAGCTGCTGAATCACTTTTACAAAACGTTTGCGGAATTTGACTGTTGATGGCTACGTCGATTTCGGACTTTAATCGACGTGATGATCAACAAAATGGATATCATGGTAACGTATTCAATATAAATCGGGATTTAATCGCGGTAGCCGATGGCCAAACTGAGACTTGTAGATTAGGATCGCAGCTCATAGAGGAATTTTGGAGTCGCATCGTCAAAATTAGCATGTCCGACGCGATTCCGTAGATAAACTATAATAAAATTTTACATACAGGCAATATGTCATATAACAACAACAACTCTTCACGCGACTGTTTTCAGCCTAGCTTTGGTAGACAATAAATATTATGTTGTTGTCCTTACCTACGAGTATAGTTTAAAACTGAAACGAAATATACAAAATTACACGTACCTACACTAATATCTAATCTACTACAATCGCACTAGTAAGTATACTATATGTTGTAAACCTAGGTATATATTTCTACCAAGTCTCATATTTCTGAATTTCATTCGTTGAGAAATTACATGTTGTACTTTGCGTTTCAAATGAGAAGATAATCGTGATCGCGTCAACTTCACTCTGTACTTGTCAAAATTGTACCTCTAACAACAAAACCTCGCAAGTCGGGTAAAATACGTATGTGTATTATGGTAATGGAACGGACAACATATTTATTTTCTTTGAACTATGTAGGTACCTATCTAACATATTTCTTTATTATAAGTTTATTATTCAATAAACATGAAACAGAAATAAGTAAATAGGCAAAATATAAGAATATTCTACACTTTAGTCGCCTTTCAGTCAGACATAATATTTTTTTACCTACAACATAGTAAAATACAGTGCTTATAAATAGTTCATCATCATGACAGTTATCAACTCATTTGAAACGCATAGTAGAGATGTAATTTTAAACATGTCTGCTAAATAACATGTCCGTTATTTTCCCACAGTCATTTTTCTAGCTTGAAATTCGGTTTAAACAGTATTCAAAATACATATTATAAACAACGTACGTGACAAAAATAGCTAAGTACGTGAATGTGACGTGATAATAAAGTTTTGTAATGAGAAAAAAAAACCCTGAATATAACAAATATTTTGACCTGAATCGTGCTTATTGTGCATATGATAACCTATTTATTTGAGGAAATCTCTTACAAATAAAACAAATCAAAATACCTTTTATATTTTCATATCCTATAAATACAAAGTTATGGAATACATCGACGAATTGACATTTCTAAATCTTTGTACCATCGTAACATTTTGACTCTTATGACGACAGTCATAAAGTTGAAATTATGGAGTAGACGTGAGCATATTTTTTATCATTATATGGTGAAAAAAATGTTGACTTAGATTTATTTTATGCGGCTCAAAATGGTTGGACCTATCTCGGCTTTTAGGAGTCCCATATCGTTTATACCAATTAAGTTTTTCCACATGGTATCTTTACAAAAGAATCTACCGTTTATGAAGAAACTTGATAAAGTGGAAATTATTGATTAAGGTTCTGATAGTCCTACTACTAACTAGAGTTTCTAGGTATTATTTTTTGAAATTACTTTCCTATCGAGCCTATTTATGACGGTTTTACGATATTTTTTTTTGTTTTTCAAGACTTTTTTTTCTTTTGGAGTAAGAAAGAAAGAAAATAATTTTATTTGTCACATTACACACAGTACCATACAGAAAACAATTATACAAAATAGAGGGATTTTGTGCCGGACAAATAGGACCTACGTCAGCTATTGTTGCAGTCCGAAAACTGCAACGCTGGTATTCTCGCAGGCCCTTCGTTTCTGCTGCCGCTGTCACTTAAACAGCAATGCAATCTTATCAGCTAAAATGTACAAAACATAAATAAAATCTAAAACTAATTCTGAATTACAAAACAAAACATATCTAAATTCTAAATAAAGGTTAAGGTACTGCGCTCCTTCCTACTTCTATAAAAAGTAAATTTTGTTGTGAATAAAGTCAAGAAATAATGATATTTGAACTTGTAACCATTGAACTTGAGCATTTTATTAGATACTATTTTACAAACTGAATAAACGGTTTTTTACTGACTTAAAGAAAGTATTTGGCTTCTGTTACAATTTTCTAAGAACCTTTTATTTAATTATTTTGATTATATTAATGTTTTGTTAGGTATTTGTTTCAACAATTTATGTATTTAATTGGTTTCTCGAGTAAATCAACCTTTGGTCTGGCAACTAAGGCGACGTCTTTGAGAATTTAGATATTGGTATTCTAGCTCATCTAAAATTATTATGTTCCGTAAATGTAACGGATTAGTACATACTAGTGATATTTTAACTTTACAGAATATCTAACTTGGTTTTACGTCTATTACTTTATTATTAGTTATTTGTAGATTTTGTTTCACTTAAATAACATGTTTTAAGTCTCAGTTTGTATGTAAAAGTGTATATATTTTTGGAATGTCACCAAGATAAATAAAAAATGCTTTAGCATTAAAATATCAATATTCCTAATTTAAAGAAATAAAGGAGAATCTGCTTCACAACTTACAAAATAGTATTCAATTGTTACTAGGAAAGTACAACTTTATTTTTTAGCTCATAAGATTCAAATTCAAACATATCATTTATTAGCAAATTCGGTATTTGTAATAAAAAGGGTGAATTAACTTAGCCATATGAATGAAAAATACAAATCAAATCTGACAGACATCAAATGAAATTTGATCTGTTAATAGTTTAATAAATATCGTACAAGTATGTACATTAGGAAGTTGTGCATTAGTTTATGAGATGTACCATTTTGTAGTCAACCTGTTGTAATAAATGTTTTTTTTATATATTTGTCGTTTAAAATATCATCTGAAAATTAACAAATACCTACTATTTTGAGAAATACTGCTGTTATTTTTGTCTATTTACATTTTACGAATTAATTAGAGTTAAGCTAATCAGCTCCAAATACAATTGTTGTTGCAATATAATGAGATCGAATTGTATTTTTTAAATTATTTTCACAACAGCTTGTCAACATAATTACGGTGTTGTTATTCTTCTAAAGCGCCTTACCAATTAAACTTGTCTACCTGCACAGGTAGTTATTTATCCTCTTGTTTCGCGACTCGGAGCTGAAATACTTTGACAAAACCCTTCAACTTGGGGAGTTTCTTTAATAAATTAACAAAGTTTTGGATCCCGTTGTTTGTCTTTTAATTATTCCGCAAAACTTTTATCATTTTTGATCGGCCCAGAAAGTACTGAATGGAAAAGTTTATTAAAGGTTTGTAGCTATACAGTGAGTATTATTTTGTTGTTAATACAAATGTTTGGGCTATATTTTACTTCAAGTTGTCTGTCGACCATTTGGATTAATGAATACGATGAAACTTATTTGTATACGTACAAATTTAATTTGTATAACAAATTAGTACGCTGTTGATATAACAAACTATTGATGACTTCTATCCATGACAATTTTATTTATTCATAAGTTTTCTAGAATCTAAATAAAACTCAAAATTGATGTAAAATTCTTCTTTAACATCTGTAGGTAATTACATTATTTACGAGACTTTTACTATGCACTAATTATAAATATGAATTCTTTCATTTGGCTTTCAAATTAAAGTCAACTACCGCATTTATAAAAGTTCATCACTTGAGGCTACCTATTTGATTGTTTTCTGTTGTTTGACTGGCCTGTTGGTCTAGTGGTTAGTGACCCTGACTGCTAAGCCGTAGATCGTTGATTCTATCCCCACCCAGGATAAAACTTTGTGTGATGAGCACGATGGTTTATTCTGAGTCCGGGTGTAATTTATCTATAACTAGCTGTGCCTCGCGGTGTTACCCACGGATTATTAGCCTATGTGTTAATCCAGGGTGTCAGCTAACTCCATACCAAATTTTATTAAAATCGCTCCAGCCGTTTAGACGTGATGAAGTAACAAACATACACACTCATACACTCACAAACTTTCGCCTTTATAATATTAGTGTGAAGTGTGATATGTATGATTTAGAAATATATAAGTATGTTTATCAGCTGTCTGGTTACCACAGTACAAGCTCTACTTAGTTTGGAATAGATAACGTCGTGTTAGTTGTCCAAAATATTATTATTATATAATTACTAGCTGTCCCGCGCAACTTCGTATGCGTAAATTGTCTACGTTTTTGCAACATTTCTCGTCGCTGCTCCGCTCCTATTAGTCGTATCGCGATGTTATATAGCCTATAGACTTCCTCGATAAATGGGCTATCCAACAAAAAAAAAAATTCAAACCGGACCAGTAGTTCCTGAGATTAGCGCGTTTAAACAAACAAACAAACAATCTCTTCCGCTTTTTAATATTAGTATAGATTGTGAGGACAAAGTTTATACGTGTAAGAGATTTTTTTAAGGAAAATAATTTAGATGATATTTTTATACAGAAATCTGTACAAAATAAGTAGATACGAATTGTTTTTTCTGATTGATATTTTTTTTAATGCTAAAATAATCAAACGCGAAGTTCAATAACAAACAAAATACAATGAACTCTCAATCTTCACATCGGAATCAATGAAGCAATTCATTGTGAATTGTACGAAGCAATTAAATTGCTACGTTCGTAATAAGCATAGAATACGATCGCTTCGAAGACAAATTGTCTCTGGAATTGCTATTTATTATGTCTGGCGTCTTGCAAGCAGAACTCGATTGAGCTATTTTTCCGTCAACATGACGTGTTTTCTAAATCCTTTGTTGTCTGATTGTATTGCTGCATGTAATTAATTGAAAATGCCGTATTTGTATTTTTATATTCGAATAAATATAGCTGAAAGCTCTTCTTTGATATTATAAGTCGTTTTTAGGGTTCCGTAGCGAAAATGGCAAAAATGGAATCCTTATAGTATCTTTATGTCAGTTTGTCTATCTGTATCTCACAGGAATTTAACTCAAAATCGACACGATAAATATTGATAAAATTTGCAATAAAGGTGTATTTAAAATATTGACTTGGGTATTTTTGTTAAATCACCAAAGTTTTTAGGAGGGGCACATGCAACAGCAGCTGATTTTTTTTTTCAACGAACATCTGCGTGTGGCATTCGACAGATCTTTAAAAAAACATTTTAAGGTTCCTAAATAACTTTTTTGATTAAGTGAATACTAATAATAATCGGCCCGAAAATTGCAAAAAATGTGTTCCACCCTTTATCTTTTAAACCGTATGGCCAAAAAATAGGATATGAAACGGATCATGCTCAGTGTAATATCCGCAGCTGTTTCGTTTATATATAAAAAAATACGATATAGAAAAGTGCACCAGCAAAAGAGCGTATCTCCTTGGCACTTATGTCCTTTTGTTGAGAAGTTTTTCACCAACCAAGGTGTTATATCCGATCATGTTGAAAATAATTTTAGTTGAAAATATTCATAAATATATTAATACTAGCTGACCCGCGCAACTTCGTCTGCGTAAATTTTTCCCGTATTTGCAGCATTTTTCATTGCAGCTCCGCTCCTATTGGTCGTAGCGTGATTTTAAACAGTCTATAGCCTTTCACGATAAATGTGCTAATATAATTCGGACCAGTAGCTCCTTAGATGATCGCGTTCAAACAAACTTTAGCTTTATAATATTACTAGCTGTCCCGCGCAACTTCGTCTGCGTAATTTTTTCCCGCTTTTGTAACATTTCTTATTGCTGCTCCGCTCCTCATTTCTCCACCGTTGCGTAGTTTTAAAGATTTAGGCATACATAGGGATATAGGGACAGAGAAAGCGACTTTGTTTTATACTATGTAGTGAAGTAAAGATTTAAAGATAATCGGGCATTGCTACGCAATACTTATGTCACTGTAACAAACGTTATTACGAATGCTTACAAAAATTGTTTACGTATTAAGGGCACAAAAATGTGCCCGAATTTTATTTAAAAAACACGTATAAATACGTGACTCCGAGACACAATCGTTTGTCGTTCTGATCACGTAACAGCGAAGTATTACGTCACGCAAGCACACAAAACAACAAGTAAAAGTATACCGTACTTATTTGATACTTAAAAGAATACTTACACGAACTTTTGTTAAGAAATACATTTTCCGAGCGCTGTCACGCTTTCAAGTAAAAACACTCGATTTAGCATTGCTTGAAAATGTATTACGTAACGTTAAAATGTGATTTTATGTTATTCTTAGTATAAGGCTGTGTGGTACCAGCTTAGAATAGTATCTATCCCATCTCTTCCTGTGGGTGTCGTGCGATTAAGAGATTTCACACCGGAGGACGGGCAGCAGCGTTTTCTGCGTACTTTAAAGCCTTACTGCTATCGCCAAGCGTGGCGATTTTGGCAATCACCTCCAGAATCTATACTAAGAGACTGGAGAGACCCGTGCCCAGCAGTAGGACATTATATAGGTATGGTTACTAGCTGATCCGCGCAATTTCGTCTGCGTAAATTTTCCCTGATTTTTCAACATTTCTCATTGCCGCTTCGCTCCTATTGGTCGTAGCGTGATGTTATATAGCCTATAGCCTTCCTCGATAAATGGGCTATCCAACTGTAAAATATTTTTTCAATTCGGACTAGTAACTCCTGCGATTACTGCGTTCAAACACACAAACAAATTCTTCAGCTTAACTTCAGATTAAAAAATATCCTTTGTCACCCGCGGTTAGTGTAGCTCCACAACGATGAAAGAATTTTTCAAATCCGTCCAGTAGTTTCGGAGCCTATTTAATACAAACAAACAATCAAATCTTTCCTCTTTATAATATTAGTAGGTATAGAAGTATAGATGTATAGATTTAAAGATTTAGATCGGGCATTGTTACGTACGTTATTATTTATTTATTGGTGATGGCGGTCTATACCTATTACATAACTAAAAAGTTGGATGGAACTTTTTAGTTATGTAATTTGTTCTTATCTTAATTTTTTTTTATAATCTACGCAACACTACACTGATCAATGCGAAATAGAAAGACGAAACGAAAATAACTTACAGGAAGACGATTGTATACCGAAGTCTCGAACTCACAACTACACAATTGTCACCAATAGGTACTGTGTACCGAATTTATGCCTATAGACCGAATCGACAGGTGACTTCTTCGTCAAATTAGATGTTCATATCTTACGCGCACGCCGCACGGCTTTTGTTTTTGTCATAAAGTGTCGTTACAACTTTTCGTGAGATTTTTTTCCGTCTTGCCCCCACATCGTAATCAAATAAGTAATCAGTAATCGCGATTGAGATTGAAGATCTACAGCACGACACACAGAGTAAATTCGTATCGCGATTATTAATTTTGATCTCAGATTGCGATCTTGTTTGTTTGTTTATAGGATACTATAGGCCGACCGCTTAACTCGTATATCGCCTGCGCGGTGAGCGCGCAGGCGATATACGAGTTAAGCGGTCGGCCTATAGCATACGCGCGCGGCTCCGCTTACGTATATGTAACCGATATAAACTATCCTATATCGCGATAAAAACTATCCTATGCCCTTCCCCGGGACTCAAAAATCGATTCAGCAGTTAAAGTGTGAAAAGGTAATATACAGATAGACAGACGGAGTTATTTGTGACAGTTTTGATATTTATAATATTAGTATGGATACAAACTTACGTTGTACTGCATTTTTTTTTAATTGTTATATGAATTTAAAATGTTTCGCAATATTGCAGATTTAATTATGAAATCTCTCAATACGGAAATCGTACCTGTATCATTATCAAAAGGAACAATACCCATCTGCAACCAATACCCAAGTCAATTTTCTAAAAAATGAAATGAGATATCTTTTCTTTTTCTCTTTGCATTGGAAACAAAAGTCCGTGAAAATACTTGGTAGGTACTGAGCGGGAACTGATTAGATTACAAACGAGATAGAACCCAGTTCAGTTAACCGTATTATTCCTAGTCTTTCAATTTAAAATTATGTATATTGAGGTCTTCTTCTAATTTAACCTGAATTAATGAATACATTATTTTAATAAAATGGTTCCGGGTTCGCATGGATATCTTCATTTTCTATGTAATTTAAACGTTAAAATATCCATTCCATCACCAACACTATGTCAATTATTATAAATGTGAAAGTAACTCTGTTTGTATGGTCTAGTAACATAGTCTAGATAGGTGGTTCTATTCCGGCCCCGGTTTGGCTATGGAAGTCTCGGGTTCGATTCCTGGGTCTGGACTTCAAATTTCAAAAATGTAATTATTGTATTTGTAAGTATATAGTTTTATTGCGATATATACAGGCAAAAGCTAGTAGGTTATATTTATGTTTAGATGATTTTATTTTGACTATGAATGAATGAACTTTGTGAATGCACTGTGTTAGTTTAATTGAACTAAACTAATAATGTATCATAATATGAAAAGGGAAAATAGGTAACTAGCTGCCTTAAATAACAAAAGTCGACATTAAATGTCACTTTTGTGACATATTTTTGCTGCTCCGCTCCTGTTGGACATAGCGTGATGTTATATAGCCTATAGCCTTACTCGATAATTGGCCTATCTAACAGTAAAATATTTTTTCAAATCGTATAGATTAACACCATTCACGTCAATTGTGTGGCCAACCACACAATTGACGTACCTCACATGAAGTTTTTCTACATCACAACTTATAAACACGACTAGCTGACGCTCGCAACTTCGTCTGCGTCTCCTTCCCGCTTCTGCAACATTTTTAATTGATGGTCAACTCCTATTAGTCGTAGCTTGATATTATGTAGCCAATAGCCTTCCTCGATAAATGGGCTATTCAGCACTAAACGATTTTCTGACGTGATAACGTGTAACGGGTGCACGCACGATAAAGTATTACGTTATTGATTGGTTGCTAAGCAACAGTGAATGAATACGTTGCGAAGCAATGGCATCGTTGTTTATTATAATGTCATCAATGTTATGTATCACCTTTATCGACCGACTTTACAGACAACCATTTTTCAATTAGAACACTAGTAGTTCCTGAAAAAAGTAAACAAACAAATAAACAAACTTTTTGAAAGCGGCGGTAGCCTAATGGCTAAGGCATCCGTCTCGCAATCGTGAAGTCGCGAGTTCGAACTCTATCCATTATACTACCGACTTGAACTCACTCCTAACACAAGCCTTTGAGCTTAGCTGGAGGGGTTAACAAGATTGCTAGTAATGTGGGACTCAAATGCACATTGCTAGTTATCTTTAAAAACAAAACAAAAAATAAAAAATAAAAAAAAATCTTCAGCTTTATAATATTAGTATAGAAGTATAGATATGTTTTATAACATAAATATTTTTTTGTTTCAGGTAATAACGAAGGCTATACCCGGACAGTAGGCTTATGTTTCGTGTGACAAGAGTTGTCAAGTAAAATGATTTATAGCCCATATTTACGCAGTTAGCTGAATGGGTAAATACGAGTATACACAATTGACAATTTGATATTCAATTTGCGTCTTTTTATTTGCTTTGTATACAAGTTCTAGAATCATGTTGTCTTTGAATTTGATGTCTGGATTTTCTACTAATTTTATTTAAGAGACTTTTACATAAGACCTAAATAAATATAGGAAGGACTCAAATGCGGTTATAATTTGACGTACTATGCCTGTTGTATCAAATTGCAATAATAATCGTAATGATTACGGGTGAACTACTCAAAAAGGTCAGCAAATCAGGCTATTCTTTTTAGACGAAATAGTCCCTATCCCTTTAAATTGCTTTTTAGGCTTTAACAACTTAACGACTAACAGCAGACTTAGTGAGAAGTAATAAAATTTTCGTACAAATTCCATTGAAAAATACTTATATAACGTTGCTAGTAGTATGAAACAAAATCAACAGAAAACCCACTTCTTCAGCCGCATTATTCGGATGGGGGAACCTTATATTGTATAAATAAATAAACAAAACGAAGTATTGTGCGTAGCCGACATATCTACAATTGCCCGGATTTACCCTTTACGTTTTATTTTTTTTTATATTAATATGAAGAGACGAGCAGACAGTGAGGCTAATTTGTAACCATCATGTTAGTCCATAACAGTGCCATCTTTGTTTAGCAAAGATCTGAGAGTCACCGCACTGGCGCTCCTACTCCTCACTATAAGAGATTGTTCGTAAACCTCATTTGCCCAGTAAATAATTTGATAGGTACGGAAAAAGGGTCTTAGTTATTATCCATCAGTGTAATAAACTACAGTTCTTTAATAACAGCTGTGATTCTGTAATCTGTTGTGCAAATCATGGTTACAGCCATTATTTTAGCGCCATCATCGTCTGAATCAATTCCTTTATTAGCTCTTGCTATTTCATATCACGTTTTCGGGACAAATCTTCAGGGTAGTTTTTCTTTACTGTTCGTTACATATTTATGTTTGTTTGCGTTAATTATTACGGTGCTCGTTAAGATTATTTATATTGGTTATTTCCTTAAGGAAATGAAAGGAGCTGTTGTTAATGTTTCGTATAATGGTTAACGCTATATCTTTTACTAGATTTTCTCTATGGGGCATCGCCTGTGTTAAGTTAATTTGAATTGAAATTTGGGATTCTCGTTTCACCCCAAAGAGTAACCCAACCCCTCAATGGCTGTAATTAAAAAAATCTACGTTGATAAATTAGTCAGTCACGGTTCTTTTAATACAGTTTATTTTAGATTTAAAAGAACGAGATAATAACCATTTTCTTACGCAATTCGTCCAAACGAATATTTTTTTACTGAACGTGAGATTAACCTAATATTATCCATTTTCAAGATTCGTAAAATGATGACATTGTGGAAAATGATACTCTCCAAAGTTCTTCATTTGGCACCTATCGAATTTCTTGAAAACTCTGAGATCTGACAGAAGACAAATAAAAATTGGTTACCAAAATTCGACGAAAACCAATATTTACCTACATAAACTAGAAAATCGAATCTGACTCTGTTCATTTGATTTCCGCCGCCACACTTAATATTGATACCGCCTATCTTAGAACGAGAAAAAACATCTAAAAATTCAAATAGAGATTCCGTCGGAGGCTTTATTTAATAAAACAGTAACATAACGGAGTCAAAGCAACAAAACATGTTCATGAAATTCAAATATGGCGTGACGTAACAACAAAGTAATATTTGAATAATATTTCATATACTCTCGGCACAAATTATATAGAAACAGATCTTCTGCTTCTTACAACGAGCAAAAACAAGCTTACGCATACATAGACGCATAATTCACAGATCTCGGTCGAATCATCAACCGAGAGTGCGCACGTTGAAATCGAGTACATACGCATCTATGTATGTGTGCATTTTTGTTGAGGTTCGAGCCGGCTTTCTTTACCTATGTATTTTGTACTTACGCCTCTTGTTGACGGATGTATGGCAGGGTTCTGTCGTGGCGAATAACCGATGATTTTGTTTACGAGACTGTAGATGATATATGATGTTGATATTTGCGTGAAATTATGGGATTTTGTTGATCTTGAGCTAAAAGATGTATATTTTGTGGTGTTCCTTATATTTGACAAGTAATTATTACATGAGATGCGTGATTCAAGTGATATGGGAGCTATATAGTACTTATAGTCCCCTAACCGATGTCGGTTACAGCGGCTAATCTCATTAGAGACTAGTCAACTACGCAGCAGATATTATAGTGTACAATTGTATGCGCAGACACAAGTGCACTCTCTATTCCCTCACTCTCATAGTACAATGGGACGGAAAACCGACACAACTGGAAAGAGATTAGGCGCAGGACTGACGGCTAAACGTGTTCTACGAGGCACGGAGGGGTGAGACAATGTTCGAAAACGGTCACCCATTTTTGGACCAACAGTAGTAACATTGCTTAACCTTGCAGATATCTTTGATCTGCTCGGTAGCCACTGAGTCAGAGTACAGCGCGCTCGAGAAAATGGGATCTTCTTCTGCTTCTTCCGTGCCTATGTCCCATGTATTTTGATATCGGCCCTCCTAACCTTATTAAACTAACTGTACTCCCACAAAAATAACGATAGTACAGAGGGAAACGTTCATAGAAAATGCGCTCGACACACGCTCACATCATTAGAATACAAAGGTAAATTTCACCCCTATCTCCAAGGTTATAATAGCTCAAGTGGGAACTCGGGCGGTCCCGAAAGCCGAAGACCACTCAATCATCAAAAAATTGACTATTATTTTTCATCTTGGTGATCCGTCACACAGGGTTTCCTAGCATGGACACCAGCCTCTCACAAAGGATCATAAAGCTTCCTAAAGAAATGTAATACTTATAGATGTGTAAGAAATGCCTTTGTGAAGGGAGAAATAAATAAATATTATTATTATCTTTTTTTTATTTTTATTTTTGTTTTTTGATTAATACTATTCATATATCATCAATATGGAGGTAATTCGTATCTCAATATAATTCCCAAAAAACGGGATTTATACAAAAAAAATATCGAGCGAAGCTCGGTCATTCAGGTACCGTCACATAATATAATCACGCATTACGAAGAAGGCTTCATTGGTTTCAAGCATCGTTTTGATCACGGTTGTCGCATTCGCAGCGTCACGTCGTTCCTGGTGTAAGGCACCCTGTAACATGTACTTTGTAATGTCGTGTTCATGTGCTCGTGTCGAAAGTGACATTCAACGGGTACGGATATGAGTGCGAGCATGTGATTAGACGTGAATGTGTTGCTCGGCTGTTTGTGAACGCCTTGTTTGTAATGCTGGCCCGCGTCAGGTTGCTTGTCTAGCTGCTTGCCAAGCTACGTGCCGTGCGTCTAAAAGTTAATTTCCGTCCATCACGGCCAATGCGCCAATAGACAGAGTGCGCGTGCATCTTATGTCATTAGTCGGCCGCATGCATCTGTCGCAGATCTCGGAAACAATGCTATGTTTTCTCATACTCTGACTATTGTCACATCGGTCGCACGCATCAGTCGCATGTCGTCGGCCGCGATGCACGGAAATTAACCTTACATAACATACATACATAACAACCCATATGATGTCCCACTGCTGGGCACGGGTCTCCCCAGTAGAACCTACTTATTAGATCCTGGGGGTAATTGCCATAATCGCCACGCTTGGCGAGCGGGTTGGCGATCGCAGTAAGGCTTGAAATACACAGAGGACGCTGCTGCCCGTCCTCCCGTGTGACATCCCTTAGTCGCCTTGACGACACCCACGGGAAGAGATGGGATGGCACTATTCTTAAGCCGGTGCCACACAGCTAAATTAACCTCAAAGGCAATATAAACATAAATTGATAGATGTTAAGTTACCTTAATCAACAAAAGCTCTTCGTTTTTATAATCAGGAAACAGCTAACTGTAACAATATTGACGGTCGGACTAATTAGTTCTTTTACGATAAACACACCCCAACGTAAGAAATAGGTAGTAACCTAGGTAGTTTTACTGCTTTTAATTTAAAAATTAATTAAAATAAACTAGCGTCGATGTTCGCGGTTGGACGGTCAACAATCAGCGGTGGTTAATTAACTTTAGATTTAAAATAATATTTCAGCTAATTACTTTAGTAGGTTTAAATTGTGGTTTTGAACTATTTAGTAATGAGGTCATAATCATTTTTGTAGGACGTGCTTGAAAATTACGTTAATCAATCAGACGTTTATAAGAGCTGCATTTTGTAACGTTAATATAGTATTTTTGACATAACGTTAATTTTTGAAAACTGAAAAGGAAGAGAAATATATTTAATAATTTCGGCTGTGGAGTACAGAATGAATGAAGAGTTATTATAGTACCTATATAATTTAAACACATTTCTCTTACTAGGACTGCTAAGAAAAAGAAACTGACTTAAGGTTAAATAACTCATTTTTTTAAATCGAATCGAACTGTTACGGGTGGACTAAAAAAAGATTACGTCTATCATGTTGAAGACTGAGGACAAAGCATATTTTCAACAACCTACCATCAGGCGAACCGTAATATTTATTTGCTACCCTCGAGAAATTAAAAAGGAAATTAAATTCAGGCGAATTCCGCTTAACATTTAAATAGATATGGACATAGTATTAAGGGTATTAAAGTCCAAATTTCAGTGAAGTTCCTGCAGGATCGAAGCCCAAATTGTTAGCGTCTATAAATAGTTCTGACAACGATGTCCCTAAGGGTTGCTGTCTCTTATAAGGTTATACCAGTATAAGATACTCCAAAATATCCAAGGGAACACAATGTCAATAAATAATTCGGTAATTATGTCCCCAACGGTCCTTTATTAAGGTCCTTAATTAAAACGTGCATAAATGACGATGTATATAAAATATTTAATTAATAATCATTCTTCGAGGCCATCGCACCTCGGGTCTCGTGAAATCAGTATTTCATTACCTGGTAATGGGTGAGGTTGTACAAATTATTGTAATACTTTGTTGAATAGATGGTGTATTAGGTTTGCAGCGTTTGGTAAAAAGCTTTTTTGCTGTAAAAATATTTTGTTTTTAAAATACAACTCCAGCACTAGAATACAAGCCTTGTTGCAGGAGACTATACATACAAATTGCAGACAATAAAACTCGGAACAGCAATCTGTGGATAAATCTACAACCTCTTGCGCAGCAGTCGTAGGCACTTTTAATGTACCACTGAGCCAGCAAAATGAATTATTATAAAGATGAGTGCAAAGAAAAGAGATAAAACGTCAACTGTTCTGAAGTTTGAGACGACGGACGACGATGTGTCCTGCGCGACTACACTATTCTACGATACCACCATCAAATTTGGTTAAGTAGTACATTTTTGATTAAGGTATCGTAGAAAGATAGGTATATCAACGTAACCTCTCGACTTCTTTGCATTGATAGCTCTGCATCGCTTCGCTAACTTAACGCACCTGTCCCACCAACAGCGAGAAAGCGAGTAGCAAGTAGCGATTTCATCGCTCAATAAACGTATATACTTATGTAGATCCCGTGTAAACAAATGATATACAGATATTATTTAATAATAATAATAATAAAAGTTAATTTGAGACACAGTCCATAAATAAAATTAATACAGGAAATAAAGTATAAGAAAGGTATATCATGCTTAGATCTATGCCTATTACATAGCTGTATGAAGCTGCAAGCATCTCCTCCACAGAGGTGACTGCCATCGATCCATAAACACGCTTAGAATGCTGTCGCTGCTGCTGCGGAGACGCGCCATTATAGAAACATATCGCTTTCTCATTATAGCAGCGAAACCATCAATATTTGCCTCTGCAAACATCCCCGAGGCGCTGCAACTCTACGGCAACCCCAGCCACACCCTAAGCGCGTTACTGGTCTCGCAGGTCGCTGTATGCCCGACGACCATAACAGAGCTACAGGCAACAGGTGTAAAATGAACCAAAAAGGAGTTGCTTCAATGTTCAATTTTTATTGCCGATAAACGATCACTATTGCACTGACACTTTTGTTAAAAGAGACTTTCTTCACAGTAAAGCCACTCTACCGTAGGGCCTGCCTATTAGTACTTTTTAGTATTAATAACCGGTCACTAATATTTTACAATAGAATTTACATTAACACAATTGTATAATATAATTAAGAGCAACAACAATTATTTTTATTATATTAATTTAACATTTGCTCGCTGAGAAATGAGGTGATCCGGCAGAGAACCAAAGTTATCGACATAGCCCACCGGATTAGCAAGCTGAAGTGGCAGTGGGCTGGCCATATTTGCCGAAGAACCGACAACCGTTGGGGTAAACGAGTTCTTGAGTGGAGACCGCGGCACGGCAAACGTAGTGTAGGACGCCCTCAGGCCAGGTGGAGTGATGATTTACGCAAAACGGCTGGCAGGAGCTGGATGCGAGAAGCCGAAGATAGAACAAAGTGGCGTGCAATTGGAGAGGCCCATGTCCAGCAGTGGACTGCGATAGGCTAATGATGATGATTTGCTCGCTGACCGTTCACACTGCGCTAGCGAATACTCTATACTGCAGGTATTTTGTTTACACGGATGGGATCTTCAATATGGATCTATTGTATATTTCTTGAGCGACAAAATCGCTATTCCTTTCTCGCTCATCGCCGGGGTTGGGACAGATGCCTGGTTGACATTTGGATGTATGAATTTTAAGTGAGCTTACACATGTAATAACTTTAACTTTCTAGCAATTTCTTAGCTGTTACAAAATATAAATGAAAACAAATAATATTCTGATTGAGCCATTTAATTATAATATCGTAACCCGAAAAATATCTCACTAGGTAAGTTTACTTCGTATACAAATGTTCAAAATATAAATAACCTCCACAATATAGCGCTGTTTCTCTTCACATATAAATTTCTTAGATATTTATCGTAAAATATATTCCTCGCAGTAGCTATATTGAACACATAAAGTTGGTAAATGTCGGCTGAACATACTTACTACTTACTTTTCAAAGTTTATTCTTTTATTGGGTGTCTTGACAGATATTATATATTAAGGTATTGCGCAAACGTACATATTTATGTTTGGATATATAAAGCGTACTTAGGCTTAGTTTAAACTTAGGCAGCCTAAGTAACACTTGACTAAAACTAATAGTAATATCTTGGAGCAACTCACGTAACGCCATCTGAGCCCAGACCATGGCAACCTTACAACTGATAAACATACTTTTTTATTTTTTAAATACATACACATATCTATACAAATAAATATAATTGAAGTGTCTGTTTTTAATTTCAAAACAACAGTTTTTTACTAAATGTATAAGAAAGGATATACTTATAATATGGGATAACTAAAACACAGTTTTAAATGTTTTTTGCCCGTCTGTTTGTTCCGGCTAATCTCCGAAATGGCTGGACGGATTTTAACAGGACTTTCACTGTCTTGTCTTTCAGCGTTTGCTATCACGCTAAGGTGTATAGGTAGTGAGCAGCATTGCATCGCAATGCTCGAAGTTATAGATTATACCTAGAAGAAATAAGCTATCGTGTAAACAGGCTGGTCAAAACTATATGCTAAGCATGAGCTTTGATTTGAAACTTATTGACTTATCGGCACCAGATTATGTTAAGCTTGCGCTAAGGGTGAGTATACACTATAGAAACAATGTAATGTAACGTACTTACGAATGATACAATACAGGCAAATGCTCGATTTCCTAAAGCATTTCCATGTAATTTAACGTTCTTGCGAATGCTCGACGCTGTGTGCGACGTAATTGCAGGTAAATTCTGTAAGGCGAGTGAACATTTACCTGTAATATTTATTTCTGTCTTGCATACACTTCCGTCACCCGCTCTCGTGCCTTTGCTCAATAAAACGTTACATCAAAACGCTCGTTTGTTTTTAAAATCAACAAAACATCGAGCGTCATTTTCTAAGTGTGGTTTGAGTAAATTTTTAAACAGCGAATGCTCGACGTTCTATTACTAGTAAATGCTCGAGTGTATACTCACTCTGAGACCAATTAAGACGAAAGGTTTTATCTAAGCTAAACTTTCCTATTGTAAAACTAACAGAATCTTGGACCAGTTTGTTCCCAAATTCAGCGTTTGTGAACGAGCTATGTCTTCACTATTCGATGAATGAATGATGGTATGAAGCTTTTCTTCTGTACTATCGGTGTTTTGAGGTACAGCTTTACCAATTGACCAATAGTACCTTCTAGTACACTAGGCAGGCTACCGTCGACAATAACAACACTTGTTTTTAAACTTTCGCGATGTTTTCACATATTAGAATATTATCAGGACTTAATCGCGTGAAATATTTAAAGGTACGAATCTTTAATTTACCCGACGTTTTCGAATTGCACTGATCGTGGTCACGGGTTGACTGATGGCAGCTTAGCGATGTCTCTGTAAGGCGTGGGGTTTTTAAACTGCCATCGCCTGATCTTGATAATTTTGATAAATTTTACTGTCGGTACTTCTAAACGCGACACTTACTACCTCTTAATACTGAGGCTGATGTCTGTACTGCGACGATTGCATTTGTTGATAACGGGGTTCCAAGAATGTTATAGCCGGTATCCATCTTCTTGGTTGAATAACAACACTTCCATTTGATTTGAACACTTGGATAATAACAGCAACCATTTGCCAGAAGTGTCAAAAAAGCACACAGGATGGTCGATCGAGTCGGCATTTTGTACGTGGTTACTAATCCAACGTACCTACTTGTACTTAGAGACCTTTAAGAGATTGAAAGGAAGAAAGGTTCTTACTTTCTTCTTCTATGTTCTAAAGACGACACCCGTAAATGGTACAAGCCCTGTATCGCGCAACTTTACAAACATACAAGTCACGGATACAAAGTATACCCAGACTTGGAATAACAATTGTTGGATAACACAATGTGGTGTCCCGTGTGGGAATTGAACCCACCGCGCTAGAGAGGCAGGTTAAGTCAGTTGGGAATAACGTTAGTAGATATATCAATATGCAAAAAAATATATAGATATATATAGTGGTCAGTAGCTTTAAGAGATTTAACAAACTCTTAGTGTGTCGTTTTGGTAAGGCAAAGGCGTCTTTATTTGTGCAGCCTTTAAATATATTTTCAGCAGGATTGTAACGAGATTAAAGAATATAAAATCCTTTCTAGACACTGATAATATTATGTGTATTACTTACCCTGCCTAACGAGAATACAGGGAACAAAATCACAGCCGTAAAATGTTTACTATCACATTTAAAACACCCCAAGTGTTAAATTAAATTTTTATATAAATAAAAAACTCTACGAAGCATTTAATGGTCTTACCTGAGTTCAGTGATGTGAAAACTATAAATAAAATGTAGAAAAATCTGTTCTGGTTTTCTACGAAAGAAACTTCTAAAACGGGCGTGACAAGAATAACAGAAATCTCTAAGGTTTTGTTGAATTTTTTTTTTGTCTGCCGCAAAATAGTTTTATTATTTAATTAGGTGACAAATAGGCATAGGGCGCTCCTGATGATTGGCAATTATTATGACGTATTTTAAGATACATGTTTGTGAATGTCATTTATCTACGAACAATGCATTCTGACAGTAGGGTGACCCTGACTGCTAAACCGGAGGCCGATCCCTACCTAGGATAAACTTTGTTATCGGGGTGTTATAAAACAATGAAATTTATTTGTATACGTACCAATTTCATTTGTACAACAAATTATTACGCTATTGATATAACAAACTGTTGATGACTTCAGTCCCCAACAATTTTATCTATTCATAAGTTTTCTAGAATCCGAATAAAACTCAAAATTAATGAAAAAATATTATTTGAACATCTGTAGGTATTTAAATTATTTATGAAACTTTTACTTTGTACTAATTATAAAAATAAATTCCTTTATTTGGCTTTAAAAATAAAGTCATAGTACAAGCTTTGCTTAGTTTGGGATCGGATAGCATTGTGTGAGGTGTCCTAAGATATTATTATAATTATTATTTAGTCATACTAGTGCAAACGTAAAAAAGACTTATTTTATCCTTTATGGGGCCGTTTCCACGGGCGAGAGAATATTATCACATGCCACCTATTTCTATACACTCTTAGAACACGTCTCCACACAGCGATGTTATTTGCGGCGTACGGCTTTGTGACGAGTGGTTAAGTGCAAGAAAAATGTCGCGTGTTCGCCGCGGAATGTGGCGCTTTCGCAGCGAGAGCGTGGCGAGCGCACTGTCAAACGCAGGCGTCCGGCCTCGAAAACGT
Source organism: Herminia tarsipennalis (assembly GCA_945859575.2). Classification (NCBI taxonomy): domain Eukaryota; kingdom Metazoa; phylum Arthropoda; class Insecta; order Lepidoptera; family Erebidae; genus Herminia; species Herminia tarsipennalis. The sequence continues at coordinate 8,377,861 of OX243846.2, forward strand.
GACGATTCCGTTACGAGTCGTCGCAGACATACGGCGATTTCGTTACGAGTCGTGACGATACGCTGGCGGAATTATCGCTGGTTCGTGGAGACTACCCGACGGTATAAGACGGCCCCTAAATATTACAAAACAAAATCGTTATCTGCTTCTGTCTATTTTTCCGCTGTTCCATCTAAATTATCATTAAACGGAATTTGATTTGATTTTGAGTATTATTGAAGTAATTTTTATAGGCATTTCTTGCCAATTACTTTACAAATACAATAATTGCATATTTGAAAGATAGAAAAATGTGATTATTTTATTTGAGTATTATTTTGAAAATTTCTGTTGAATGATTTATGATAATAAAAACGTTTACTATACAAACTTAGTTTATAGGAGAAAAGGTCACTAGTGCCCAAGGCATAAGGTATACAAAGGTAGTAAGTACGAGTACAACTCACGAGTTTCAGTACCATTGTTTTGAAAGTTGAGGTTTGTAAAGTATACTTTAATAAAATCCAGTCCAGTTTAAAAGGAGGGAACTTGTGTATTTCATCTCTCAGACCTTAATATCCGGAGTAATTTTCATTGGTATCTTCAAAGACTGAAAGTTCTAGCAGTAATCAGGGCGGCTTCCGTTAGCTTACTGCAGATGTTCTTTGTCTGTCTTTCTTTAATATGTTTTAAAAGCGTTTAGGTACTAACTCTTACTTATGTGGTATTGGTATATCGTGATCTAAAAAAACCTCGTTTTCTGGAAATTCAATGTGTTATAGTTATAATTATAACTAACGTTTAATTTATTTATGAATGATTGCAATTAATGCTTATCGTTTAAGTGTTTAATGTTCATGTACCTAGTTATGACGCCACCTTGTGATCTTATCTCAATTGTAATATAATTATTCTAATGATCGTTGATTTGGTTTTATGACAAAGGGATATTCAAGATAAAAGATTTTAAATACTAACATTTAAACTTTCGCGTTGAAACGTCAAGCAATTTTAAGGTAAATAATGCGCGTTAATTGCCGTATAATAAATAGTTATAGTTCTTATATATTTCAAAAACTACAACCTTCCACGCTTGATAAAACTTTTTACAATATACCGTATCACTCCTTTTATTTGCTCCAAGTAACATATAAGCATATATCCTTTATATTTACTTAGATACGATATTTGCTATCTTGAAATGATACAAACAGTATCACAATGAATTAAATCCAAACAACAAAAGGATTGTAAACTCTTACATATAGTAAGATTCACAAACGGCTTTGTTCAATTCGTAGTACGTATCTATGTACAGTATCGGCTTTACATAAGAATACTGAGTGGTGACAGGAGATGAGATTTCAATGTATATCGTGACGAATTTTGTGTGTATGGGGCGGAGGCGTGACGACAACATGCATTCAATAAGCCAGTTGACTTATGAGACCAATTATTGTTTTTAAACTTTCCCTTTTTTTATTTAAAGGTACGAACCTTTTATTTATCCGACGTGTCGATCGAATTGCACCGATCGTGGTCACGGGTCGACTGATGGCAGCTTAACGATGTCTCCGTGAGGCGCCGGGTTTTTCAACTACCCACGCCTGGTCTTGATAATTTTGATAATTTGTACTCTCGCTACTTCTACACACGTCTTTACACTGACGCGCGGTGTCGTTACGGCTACGATAGCATTTGCTGATAACAGGGTTCCAAGATGGTGAGAGCCGGTATCCATCTTATCAGTTCTCGGATTCTTGTACTTCTTGACATCTTCTCGGTTGAAATTCTTGTACTTGTAACGTCGGGTAAATAAAAGGTTCATCCGTTTAAATATTTCACGCGGTTAAGTCCCGAAATATAACTATTATGTGACCAACCCACAAATCGATACTCGTTACGGAAATGTGCCCAGTGGTTTGTTAAAGTGTAAAAATTGATTAAAAACATGAAATATAACAGGAATGCAGAATTCGTGGCCTCATTGATCGAGATAATTCTATTGGTATGTTAATAGGTAAATCTTTGGTTAAAAATAAAAAAAAAACTGCGGATTTTTTCTAGAGTTCTAATTTGTTTATCTACATCAGATTATAACTCTTTGTAAGAGTATTGTGTTCTTTACTTAGTTTTAATTTACACCTATATATCAAACGTAGAATGAATGTTCCATTTAAATAATTAGGTACTAACAGAATGTAGATGTGTATTGAGAAATTAGTACCTATAAAATTCACCATAAAGATTTTCTTATTTTACCTACTAAAGGTCCTTATTTACTATATTTATTTCGTTGCATGCATGCGTCAGTTCACATGGGCTTGTCACGACAACAAAATAAAGATAGTGAATAAGGACCCAGAACATAACTTGTTAGCGTAAGTAAAATACAAAACCGAATAAATATTTGCAATAGTAACACCATTACTATAACAAGTAACTGTGGATATAACTACCTCTATTGTAAGCATTTTCATTGTCAGTACAAATCGAATACATCCTACAACGCCCTACATTTTCGGACTGTCGTGTCGTTATCGTCACGTGTAAAATTCCTTCATCCCTTCAAATCCCGCTTGATAGATCGCTTTTTTTCTTTGAGCGAACGATTGCTCTGTTCACATCCCAATCTTACGAATTCCTTGCAATACGTGAGTGTTTTCGCTTCGGGTGCGTTTTTCTGTTTCCGGGCTTTCATAGCCAGAACAGGAGTCGTAAAGTGAGATTTTGTGAGGGTGAAGTGAAATTTTTGAGCGTAGAAATTCTTAAGGGAATTAACAAGGAAATTCTTTGGAAAACATTCAGTTATTTGAGTCTCGTGATTCTTATTTCTGAAAATGTTTCTTTTAGTCATGTCAATAAAATAAGGAAAATGTCATTTTAAATTTACATATCTATGTTTTGTCTCTATGTATTTTGTATCTATGTATTTTTTTTTAACTTCAGTATATATTTCTTCGAATGATTTAGAAACATCTAATAAATAAATTAGATACTAGTATTACAATTAAAACATTCAAATTAGAGCATTAATTGAAATATTTCACTTAAACCACAAACCACTTAAATTCTAACGTCGTCAAATTTGTTAAGAACACAAATCTTGGAAATTAGTACGAAGGTCCAAATTCTAAATCTGTTTACATAAAGTTTCATAAATAAACATCATCAACTTAACTAATCCAGTCTTGGGTATAATCGAGTTAGTTCTAAACTCTATGTCGCATCTGGCATTCAATAGACATTTTCATCTCTCAAATATTCTATTTGCAACTAAAATTAGTCTGTGGTTTGTTCCGTAGAGTTGTAAGTTTATTGGGTCGTGTGGCGGTTGACTTATGCTCAAACTAAAACGGCTCATTTTCTTCCTCAGAACATCGTAAATATGCCAAAACAGTATTTATGAGATAGACATTACGAATTCTCAGATATATTTGTGATTTAGACCTTAGTCGATAAGACCTCTAATGGATATTTAAGGGTCAGAATCTCTGAAAACAAAAATGTTTAACGAGTGCGAGGGCCCAAACTAGCGAGCATCAAGGGATAGAAAAATTTGAGGTCTAGTAACATAGTCCAGATAGGTGGTTCGGTTCTGGCCCCGGTTTGGCTACGGAAGTCTCGGGTTCGATTCCTGGGTCTGGACTTCAAATTTTTCTATCTTTGAAAAATGCAATTATTGTATTTGTAAAAATGTTTAACGTTTAAAATATCACACTCATAATAGATTGGTCAATTCAGTATATGTTTATGAGTAGGTAGTTACGAGTTCTTAAAAATGAATTTAAGTATAATGAATAAGTAGAATTAGTCTGTCGCGCGGTGGGAGTGTGTCCGACTGCTACGCAAGATGTCGTGGGTTCGATTCCCACACGGGACAACACTTTGTGTGATCCACAAATTATTGTTCCGAGTCTGAGTGTACTTGGTGTTCGTGACTTGTATGTTTGTTAAGTCCCCCGCGATACTGGGCTTGTATCATACTGCGGGAGTCGTCTTTAAAAAAAAGATGGTTCGTACACGTATTTAGATTTTTATGGGATATTCAAGGGATTGGAACTTTTGAACATCTGTTATAATGACTAGCAGCCGTACTAAAAAAAATATAACACCAGTCAAAATCTGGTTGGACAAAACGTTAAATCGAATATGCTTTGCAATGGAGAGACGATTGATTGTGACGCTTTGAAGCATAAAATTCACGGTATGATTTAAGAAATTATACAATTGTACAATTTCTATCGGTTCCAACTGCCTTAACAAATTTTATAAGACATTTCTCATAATTATTCCGTCGTCCGAACTTTTTTCTTTTCAATTCGACTTCCATTGGTCCCTTTCATTTTTCCATTTAGTTCGCGAATTAAAAAAGATAAAGCAAATCGGCGTTCATCTTCTTGCATTAAGAATTGAAAGTGTCCTACTTTACTTACAAACATTAAATTTAAATTTGAAGTCTCTGTGAAGTTATTTTATATGAATCGTACCGTGAATTTTACATAAAATATGTTAGTAATGTTAACCAAAACTGAGGGTACCTACTTATATGCACATTGCTGAAACTTAATTATAGCAAACTTTTTTTTGACACACTGCCGTATTTTAATAACCATTGATGTTTTGTTCAAACCGGCATAGAACTTGTCATTACAGTTCTATATCATTAACGAAATAGCTTAGGTCCCAAAAAATCCTTACAATTCAAATATATTGACCTAACTATAAAGCTGTTACCTGAAATTTAAGTTATCACTGACTTATTCAAAAATTAATGTTGTGATAAGTAAATTTCTTGAAAACATTTCACAAATTAAAAAAAATATATAAACATTATTAATATTACATAATAATATTAAATAAACTTAACTATTAGTTTAAAATGATTACAGGACTAACATATCTAATCAATGTCAAGTATACTGTGTCTGGGTGTTATTTATCTAATAAATGTATGTATTTAGAAATATATAAGTATATTTATCAGTTGTCTGGTTTCCATAGTACAAGCTCTGCTTTGGGATCTTGGGATCAGATAGCCCAAGATATTATTATTATTATACTCCATTATGACTTTCAAGTGGCCAGCGATTTTCATACCACAACCAAGAAGTACGAGTACCTACCTACCTAGGAAAGAATTGCCCGAAATTTGATTGGGTACCTAATCAACTAATTGTCTTTTTAACTGTACCAAACCTCAAAGGCATTTTGTAAATCAGTTATTAATGGATGTGGACAAATCGAATTTCAGGCATTTTGGGTACCAAGTCGTTTTGACTTTTAGATATTAGGAAAATGAGGTATTTCGACATAAAGCCTCTATGAGCCGACAGACGCATAAAATAAACAAACACAGCAAAATAAAAACCTACAATATAAACGGATTTAAGGCATCGCTTATATCAGACATCTTTAATAACCGTCAACAGAATAAGTTCCTTTAAAATTTGCCTATTCTGTAATCCTAAAATGTCATCTAAACATAATATTATGCTCATATATCAAAAACCGGAACCACAAGGCTGGCCCTAAAGTTATTATATTTCACCAACATTTTATACAAACAAGACCCTTAGAAAACTTGTTTGCATATTCATTAATACACACATTGTTTACTAAAATTTAATATAGCACAGTCTGTGGTTAAGCCTTCAATGAAAATTAATTCAATTTTGTGGTGACAACGTGTGATAGCCTTATTGATAATATATTGCATGACGACGCTTTTAATCTTTGGGTAACACCAGCCAGGAATTTTCTCCCCCTATGACTGAGGCTTGTGGCATTCTGTCCTTTTGATAAAACAAAATTTGGGTTATAAAGCCTAGATAATGACAAAGGATTTACCTCAGTGGTCTTCTCAAGGGATACAGATTAATTTAAACCAGACCTTAAAAGTTTTTTGGGTTCATTGGTTATAATAATAATGGTCCCTTAACCGATGTCGATTATAGCGGATGATCTCATTACAGGCTAATTAACTACGCAGGAGATTTTATAGTGCACGAGTGTATGCGCAGACACAAGTGCACACTCTTATAGCTCGATGGAAGAAGAAGAAGAAGAAGAAGAAATAAAATTATTTTGTCCTTAAAAAAATACAGTAAGTAGTACAAATTCAAAGTTATCTTATTAATGAGAGACAAAAATGGTCCTAGCTCTAACTCCGCTTAATAAGGAGCTGGGCTGGTATTCTGCTAAGATCAAGGTGACGGCGATCAAGGACACGAACATTAACCGTCAATAAGTAATAACAAAGTATAAAATAAATATAAACAGAAAAAAAAGTTTATTTAAGCAAGATTATATTTAAATATAGTAAATAAAATATTAATTATGAAAAAAAATATAAAAAAAAACAAATAAAATTAATCATTAATAACTAAAATTGTAATATTCGACTGCTACGCAAGAGGTCGTGGGCTCGATCCCACCCAGGATAAAACTTTGTGTGATGAGCACGATGGTTTATTCTGTGTCTGGGTGTTATTTATCTATAATATGTATGTATTTAGAGATATATTATACAATTATGTTTATCAGTTATCTGGTTTCCATAGTACAAGCTCTGCTTAGTTTGGGATCAGATAGCGTTGTGTGAGTTGTCCCAAGCTATTATTATTATTTATAAATCACGCGGGAAACGTTTGACAGATTTGACGTTAGAGCTTTGAGCTAAATTTTAGGGACAGAAATCCGACACGACTAGAGAGAGGCATAGGAGTGTGACAATGATCTAAAACGGTCACCCATCTATGGACTGACAATGGTTAGTTAACCTCGCAGATATCTCGATCTCCTCAGTCGCCACTGAGTCATCGCTATTAACATTTGTAACAGTTTTATAAGAAAGGATGATATAAATCAGAGTATGTCTTTCCTTTTTTTGCACAAGTAATTTTTTACCTAGCCGAGAACCAGACAAAGATGCAAGACAAGTCCCAATCAAGTCAACTGAAAGCCACAAAGAAGCTGCAAAATGTTTACAAATGGTAGAAAATTTCGCCGGACAAGTAGGAACATTCGCCGAACTAGTTTTATGTGAACGTCTCCCGTGTTGTTACGTTCATTTGCCAGGCGCACTCTCAAAAGAAGTAGTGCAAAGGCTGCAAAATACCGTTCAGGAAAAACGTAAAGCGTACAATCTCTGGATTTAGGTGCATATGTTTTAGAGCTCTATTTGCACACTGTTTAGGGCACTTTGAGCTTTCTATAACCTTATAAGTATTTAGTTGTTAGTTGCTACTATTAGTTTTATGATATATGTTCGTTAACTTTCGCGATTTGTACACATTAAAGAATTGTTTATGCTACGGGTTTTAATCGCATAAATATTTTTCATCTCCTCATCTCGGAAAGAGTATTTTTGCTCTTCGAAAACTGAGTGCAAAAGCGCCGCTTGAGGATACAGTGAATTGAATTTAAAACATCATGTGCACTAGACAAGTGACAAACCTAAAATGAGTGATACTAGCGATGAGGAAGTTTATTTGACGCCAACAGAATTGACTGAATCTGTTATGCGAAAATGTTTTTTTTTTTTAATTTAGTAATTTCTACGCTGAGATGGGATGAAAAGTCACGTGTTGCACTCGAGTGCAAAGATTTTACATCTCGTGCTCTTGTGATTCCCTTACTAACGCTTTAATTTTAAAAAATTTCGCATGCTCATCAAAATTGAGCACGCGGTTAAAAAGCAACTTTGCACTTTGGTATAATAAAGAACTATTATTTTAAGGCTAAATATATAAATAAACGTCGGGCAATAAAACACACGTATTAAAATATTTACGCGATGAAGACCCTTTTAGTAGATTAGTAGCTTAAAAAAATCTATAATTTTATGATGTTTCCACTAGTAACATTCATCATATTTTACGCGATCTAATAGTCAAAATATTCTACCCACAATTCCCTCAGGATAAACAGTAAGATCAATGCTAGTAGGCACAAGGCAAATGATTTTTATTGTTTGCTGTAAGTACTAGTTTGCTATCAACCAATTGATTTCCTATGAATTGAAATAACAACCTATCAATTCAAAGCAAACACAAACACTCTCAGCTGAGCCATCATGTAACAAGATCAGACTACTTTCCGATAGCATTTACTACCAAAGAGTTTAAGGAGCACGACCCATCTAAAAAGAATCTTAACTTTAACCAAGTAGAATTCAATTTAGTATGGTAAGATTGCAATCTATCCGAGACTTGTGACGAACAAAAAGTGTCTTTCAGGAAAGTTGAAATGATAAGGCATAACTCGGGAACACAAGTGTCGTTAACTGCCGGGTAAACATTGGCGGCTCACGGAGTTTTTGCAGAAGCAGATCTTTTAGGACGACAATAAAAAGAAACTCTAGATATTAGCATTTTAATATCAAATGGACAAAGTAATATGGAAAAATTCAAACCCTCTGATAATAAAACTCAGAATGCTGTTTGAGAAAAGAATTCTATTTGTTATAATGAGACCCCAAGTGGATCAAAGAAATCCGGTGTAATAGAATATTTGGAAGAAATATTGTATTTCTGCAAACTTTTTATAAAATCCAATTAAATCGACAAGAATCTAGATAAAATGACAATTAATTAAAACATAAACTTAGACAGTAATCAGTAGATCTAGCAAATTCATTTTGGTTGTCTATTCCTAAGTCCTTGGTTGATAACATTAGTTGGCAATGAGCTTGATTTATTGAGCCAATCAAAGAGATAAGGAGTTTGCAAAACATTCCCGTAAAGTCATCGTATCAATCAACTCGGACGTTCAATATACCAACTCTAAGGGGAATTGTAGTAAATTTTTAGTAAATACCATGGAGAGGCTTTTATATAAATTGAACGGTGTTATTTATAGTGGCCGAGGGACCGCTATAGATTCCCACAATTCAAGTTTGGCATGAATTATACTGGTGTGCTTCAGCCAAAATGAATGAACTATTTTTAGGGTTTCAAAGCCAAAATGTCAAAACAGAATCCTTATAGTTTCAGCCATATCCGTCCATCTATCCGCAGCTTAATTCAGGGAGTGTTAGTACTAGAAAGTCGTAATGTTGCGTGGATACATATTACTAACGCCGAAAAAGTGGCAAAATGAAATCTTGAAAAAAGAAAAAACCGGGTAAGTGCATGTCGGGTTACTATGTCGGTATTTATTCACTAACATTCCCTGGTTCAAAGCTGCGGACGGACATAGCTAAATTTTAAGGGGTTTCATTTTTTTTGGCTACGGAACCCTAAAAATAGAGATTTGATGATATTTTTATCATACCATGCCATTTATGTCTTTTGAAAATATTTAGGGGTTGTGAATATCATTTTTCTATTTAGAGACCCGTTTGTGAAATATTTAACCTTAATGTGCAAATTTTTGTCAGAGTCTAATATCCCCGCCCCCCTGCCAGCTATATGGTAGTTTTTGGAGATGTGTTAAATAATGAAATTAAACGGAAAACTATCACAGCTAAAATAGGCTTTACAAGTTTCCGAGTGACAGATCAAGTGAGACGTAATAAAATGTTCGTACAAATTCCATTGCCAAATACTTTATCGTTGAACTAATTTTTATAGGCATTTCTTGCCAATTATTTTACAAATACAATTATTGCATTTTTGCAAGATAGAAAAACTAGACTACCCGTGACCACGGCCGTTGCAATATGGTCGAAACGTCGGGCAACAAACAAGGTATTTTACCTTAAATTATTCACGCGATTAAGACCCGTAATATATATATTTGCATAATAGTCCTGATAGGTAGTTCGATTCCGGCCCCGGTTTGGCTATGGAAGTCTCCGGGTTCGATTCCTGGGTCTGAACTTCAGATTTTTCTATCTTTCAAAAATGCAATTAATGTATTTGTATTTTATCGTTGTTAGTAGTATGAAAAAAAAACAACAGAAAACCCACTTCTCATCCCGCATTATTATGCTGGGTACATAACCCTAAAATGTGCGTGGCTTAACATGCACACACAATTTCTGATTTTAAACTGTTGTTATTTGAGATGATTAGTAGTAGCATCTTATAGCGCGTAACTGATCAGCAAAAATAATACAAATGCATTATCTTGGACAACATCATACAGTGTTTTTGGAGTCCTTTTGCCACAACATTCGCGAATATATTTAAATAATATAAGGTAATAAAAATATCTTAGTACAACTCACACAACGCTATGCGATCCCAACCTAAGTAGAACTTGTACTATGGCTACCAGACAACTGATAAACATACTTATATATTTCTAAATACATAAATATCATGGATAAATTACACCTAGACACAGAATAAACCATCCTGCTCTTCACACAAAGTTTTATCCTGGGTGGGGATCGAAGCCACGACACCGTCTCATTCTCGCCGCCTCTCAACACTACTGTGTCATTGAAAATAATATTTTGGGTCTTTATTAGACATTTATATAGATATAAGACACGCATGTGAAATTGCCATTCGTTATTCAGATGTCACAGAACATCCTGATAAATAATAAAAAAGACAAATCTTTGGATACAATTGGTTTTTGGTAGGCTAGGGTAGCTGTAGGCTATCCAAAATAAAAAAGCAAGGTCAGATTGTGGCCGAACGCTGCAGTGCCCATTTAGCTATTGTTATAGCTGTGACCCAATTTGGTTGAACGTCAGTAAACATGGACGCTCCATGAATGGCAAATACTGTACATTGACAATAGCTGAGCCTCAATGTTAGTAGGAAAAGCGAAAAAGAGAACGAATAAACGGTTGAATGGATAAAACAACCCGTAATTACCGATGTAGATTTCGCGCTTTTGTGCCATAGTCATGACGAGTAACGAACGATGTGGTATGAATTATTCATTCAAATATTGATACACAGGGTAATCAATCAATATATTAGAAAGGGGAATATGAATCGAAGAATGATTACAAATTTATTTCGAAAAACTGGGGCATCAATTTTATAGAAATCTTAATTCTAGCTAAAGCTATAAATGAAATTGTTCTGAAGGTACTGCATATAAAGAACAATATTAGATACTAAGAAATAGTGGAAAAGTAAAATGATAACATGGATGGACGCCTTGTTTATCCCGCAAGATGTAACAGCAAACAAAACTGTTGTGTTTGTCTAGAATGATTAGGAGACCCGACATGAAATTAGGAATAGGACATATTCCGTTGAGTACGGTTTATCAAACAAGACTGGCACTGTCTGTTTTGTATAAAAGAAGTGAAATAGGGTTTATTATCTGGGCATACCTAATTCAAAAGATGATTACTTTCTCTGTGGTGATACTGACACACTAGATAGAAGGACAAAGATTGATGACTTTTTGGATTTGTCTCTGTTTTGATCTCACAGTGTAAGCATTCAAGTCAGTATTTTTTAATTAAAGTTTTTAAACCGTCCTACATCACGGAACTGGAACAGCGTTACGAAAAATTATCCATTTATTTTCTTCCCACCTTTAAGAAGGACGTAAAAATGTCAAATTAATGGCTCTGTTCTTCCAAGTCCAGCTTTAATTGCTCGTCGAAAGACTCTCTAAGACACTTTATACAAGTAGGACGTAATTTTATGACGATGTCAACTTTAATTTTGACATGGGTATGCAACTTTATCACGGTAAGGGCGACAGTGTTCTTAATCGTGTATGTTGAATTGCTAAAATCATTCATAATTATAAATGTTAATATCGGTGGTAACATTTGAATTATCTACTACAATCTATACATATAATAAAACTGTAAATTTCACGTGTCTGTACATGGCCGAACTTAGTGAAAAAAAATATTAGGAAATGTTCGAAAAGAGTATTTAAACACTTTGCTGCATTTTTAGAAATGTCTGTCTGTCTGTCTGTCTGTCTGTCTGTCTGTCTGTTTGTTTGAACACGCATCACTCAAAAACTACCGGACAGATTCGGTTGAAATTTTGCATGTGCTATCTAATAGACGCGGATTAACATTTAGGCTATAAATTATCATGCTTTTTCCCATAGGAGCTAAGCAGTAAGGGATAATGTCTGTAGCTATTTTTCGTTATAAAACAGTAACTACTTGACGGATCTTTATGAAAATTTGCAGTTTTATAGTAAATAAATACTATAGGACATTATTTACACTATGAATCATTACGCTAACGTCTATGGGAAACGAGCAGAAACGTATTTTTTGTCGCACCATAATGGATTATCCCAAAATTTTCCACAATTAGACATTATCTATAATTGTAACCTATGGAATACATAACTTCACGCTAAAACTATAAGGAGCTAAACACAACATTTTTAAGTTTCATAAGAACAGTTATTTTGACATGCGGAGTAGCGAACAGTATAGCCTCGAAGCTATGCTAGCGGTCTTCAACGACGAAGTCCCAAGCTCGAATCTCATGTGGTTATGTTCTTTTTGTAGTTTTTTAAATTATCTTTTTCCTTTTTTAATATTTTTCTCAATGTTATAGTTATTTTTTCGACCGTAGGTAACTTATTCACTGTGGTTATTATTTTTTTTATATAAAAATCAAGTGAAAAATGCACCTAGGTAAGATATTTATAGGTATTGCAAGCACTGCTGAGTAATGAATTAATCGTAGTAGAAATTTAAAACAATATAAGATATAAATTAAAAAGTATTCGACATTTTCTAGAATCGATGTGCTCATTGCTAAAAAAAAACATTACATACGTAAAAGAAAACATGTAGCGCCATCTATGTAATCAAATTGCCCACCGTGTTATAATTCCTTAATTGTGAAAACATTCATTAGGGCTGCTTGCGATCACGTATTCGTTTCTTGCTGAGTGGCAACATTTCCTATTTATTTAATTAAGGTTTTATTGTACTAAAACCATCTTGCGTATATTAATAAAAAAACTTTAAGTATTAGAAGAAACTTCACTGGTTTTGAAAGTAGATGGCGTTGTGTTCAATAATGTTCTATAATTAGTAAAAGAAGTTTTAAAATAGTATTTAAAAGAAACACATTGCTATCATTTTTAGAAATGTTTGTCTGTCTGTCCATTTGTTTGACCACGCATCACACAGGTACATCGAGGATTATGTTCTGGGGTTATGGTTGGAGATCAAGCTTTAAAAAATCATTAAAAACATCGCTAATGTTTGACCTATTTCAACGCTACCCATACATTAGTACGTACCTATATAGATATCTGACGCTGCCATATTCGCGTTTACTAAAGTGTTACAGCAGTTTTATAAGCATTTCAATTGTATATCTTTGCAGACAAAGGAAAAACTTGAAAAAACGTTTTATAAATATTGCGTTTTACACCCCATTTTTGGCCAAAATGGCAAAACGGAACCCTTATGTCCGTCCGTCCGCAGCTTAGCTCAGAGACTATTAGTGCTAGAAGGCTGCAACTTTGCATGAATACACATATTACTTACGCCGATAAAGTGAAGGAACAAAATCGTTTTTTTATGGGTACGTAGGATATGTAAAGTGGGGATGTAATTTTTTTTCTCACCTACCCCATCGTGTGGGGTATCATTAGATAGGTCTTTTAAAAAGCGTGTACAAATTCTATTGAAAATTATTAGGTATAACGTTGAAAAAATGAAACAAAAACAACAGAAAACCCACTTCTTAAGCCGCACACCAAACTAACTATCTAAAAGAAGAGAATAGAAAGATTTATATTTAGTACACAGAAGACACTTAAACATTATTATAATTGACCAGGAAAAGTCATGAAGAAGATAAAAAAAAACAGTAAAATTATAAAAATAACAATAGACAAAAAAGAAAACAGACACAAATTGTTAATAGAAAAACACAGTAAACGAATACCTAAAGAGTCTGTATTTGGTATTTATTTATTTTCACAAAGCTTCTGGGTGTTGAAGCTATCAATAAATGAGTTTAAGACGATTCTTCGCTGCTGAATATTGCGGTTCATCCGACAGGACTAATTCCAACAAATTATTTCGTAACATAAACTTCCTTAATTTAAACACGACTTTCACGCGAACGAAGTCGCGGGCACAGCTAGTAAATTAAATAAATTACAATTCAATAAATGTGATACTATTCGTTTATTGTTCTATTTAGGTATATTATTGACACTACCTAGTTAAGTTAGTTTAAATACAGTCAAAATAAATTCAGTAATTTTTGTGTTCTTTTTTCGGGTTTCGTAGCCAAAATGGCAAAAACGGAACCCTTATAGTTTCGTCATGTCCGTCTGTCTGTCCGTCCGTATGTCACAGGCATTTTAATCAAAGACTACTCAATGAATCTTGATAAATTTGGTGAAAAGGTTTCTTGTAGTAGCTGCTACTTAGTTTAATAGCGAAATAATGATAATAAATATTTTAGGGGGGGGGGGCACTCCATACAAGTAACAGAAGCTGAAAAAAATGTTTTCAGCAAACATCAACGTGTAGCACATCATTCGACAGGTCTTTCAAAAATATTTTAAGGTTTCAAAGAAATTTTTTTGATTGAGTGAATATTTTTGGAAATAATCGCTCCGAAAGTTGCATAAATCGTGTCCCCTTAACTATTGAACCGTGTGACCAAAGACAATAGATATGCCGTGTGACCAAGAAATATTGAAAAAATCATAAAGATAGCGCTTAATAAATACTTGAAACTAAAATTATTTTTTGGATAAGATGAGATATACCGTCATTGAGTTATTGCCAAAAACTGTGTTTCTCAACAAAAGGGCGTAAGTGCCATGAACATACGCTCTTCTGCTGATGCAATTGTTCAAGACTGCGGAACCCTACACCGAGCATAGTCCGACATGCTCTTGCCCGGTTTTTATTAAATGTCCCAAAGAACTTAGAAACAGACCAGTATACTTGACAAAAAAAAGTAGTAGGCTTAAACTGAGTATATGTCGATACACCTGAATGGAGATAATATTATATTATTTATTAAAAAACTTTTTTACAAAAATATAAATTTTGCAGTTGGTGCCAGAAAATGTAGTTTTATGTTCTGGGCACCGACTTCAAAATGTTTAATTATTTTTTGTTGTTGTACTTATATTATTTTTTTGCTTTTTAGTGACCTTATATTTATTTTTGAAGACGGATTTTACTATTTGTAAAATTTTAAAATTTATTTCTCACTTTTTAATGTTTTACTTTGTAGTTGATATAGTTTACAATAGCATAATCATAAAACTCCTCATTTCTTTTTACAAAACGTTACGTTTTCGATACAAGGCCGTTGATTTTTGAGGAGTTCACCTGATACTAGACTATCAGGTCCATTACATGATTTGATGGAGGCGAAGTATCAGGTACCAAACACGGTGCTCAGATCGCAACCCGCAATATTTATTATTGAATAGTTCCGCTGGTCATTTGTGGCCTTCATCATCAGTTCCATTTCACTTAATGGTGCTTTTTAAGAGTAAATGCACGAATTACAAACAAAATATTCCCAAATTACTATAAATGTGACTTTAATATTTGAAGAGTTCTCTCGATTTCTCCAAGATCTCATCAGATCCAAACTTTGATGACAATGGGCCCAATCTGGAAATATACATATTATTGGAAATGTATATATAATATATTAAATACAAAAAGATTTTTTCTAATCGATCCAGCTGTCTGCGAGTTATCAGGTGACAAACAAATATGTATATATATATATATATATATATATATACAGAACCCCCTCCTTTTTAAAGTCGGCTAAAATAACATAAATTAATGGGGGTTTTAACTTTTAATAAGATTACCAATGTGTCGTGTTGAATGTTGCAGAAACCCTCCGAGCGATTGCAAAACTTTCTTTTGTAAACATTATATTCACAAAGTTTTTAACATATTTTGATATCATTTTCATTCAGTATATCATGTTAATTGGGTAACAATCTAATTTTACAACCATTTGTCTTAGTTAACGGTCAAGTTTCGATTTTAGCTTCAGTTACAGAGTATCTAAACATTAACACATGATGTGGGTTCGTGGTTCGTGATGAAATCATGTTGGATCATAATGGCGTGTCGGTCTAGTGACTTCAGACCGAAATATAACGCTGCGCACAATAAGTTTGACTATGTAGAATGATAATACAATTCTGTGTTGCCTGATAGGTACATTGTAAAATAAAAAAAACGGGCAAGTGCATGTATATGGTTGCGTAGTCTCCCCCCCCCCCCCCAACATCAGAATAATGTGGCTCAAGGAGTGATTTTCCGTTGTTTTTGTTTTATACTTACAACGTTATGCCTACATAATAATAATTTTCAATGGAATTTGTGTTTCAATCGAATGTAATTCTCTCTATGGATCTCTAAATCTAAAAATAGTCTTCACAACTCTTAAACGTTTTAAAACACCTATCTAATGATATCCCTATCATTAGATAGGTGTTTTAAAACGTTTACACGATGGGGTAGGAGAAAAAAAAACATATCCCCAAAGAGGTACCCTCAAAAAATGTTTTATGATTTTACTCTTTCACTTTGTCGGCGTAAGCAATATTTGTATCCATGCAAAGTTACATCTTTCTAGCAGCTTTTAAGCTAAGCTGCGGACGGATGGACGTGGCAAAAGTATGAGGGTTCCGTTTTGCAATTTTGGTCTATACGTCAATGGGTTTAATACAATATTCATCTATTGGCGATTGTTTTTTTTTTGTCAGTTAAAAAGTACTATCATTTATGTGGTTAAATACAATACTCTAGTGCGCTATCGTACACAAACATGACAATTTAAAAAATGACAACTGCATGAATTAAAAATTATGAAATATTAAATCAAATACAAAAAAAAGCGGCGGTAGCCTAATAGCTAAGGCATCGGGTTCGAATCCTACCCATTATACTACCGACGTAAACCCACTCCTAACACAAGCCTTTGAGCTTAGCTGGAGAGGTTAACAAGATTGCTAGTAATGTGGGACTCAACCCCACATTGCTAGTTATGTTTTTTTTTTAAAAAAAAATCGGGGTTTTTAACATAAGTCATACCAAATAAATAATAGTAAAATATACAACTAAAAAAACACGCTTTTGTAAATAGCTGTACTAAAAAGTAATAACTTAAAATCATCGTTTATCAGTTATCGTAAAAAAGCGTGGGGTGCTTGTGACGATATTGATTTATAATCATCCCACGGTTTTTTACGATAAACTGATTTTTATTTATTACTTTTTAGTAGGTACAGCTATTTACAAAAGCTTGTTTTTTTAGTTTTATAAAGTATTATTTATTTTTATTTTTTTGTTGTTTTATACCCGAAAGCCAAATAGGAGATTTCACATAACTAACTTTAAAACTAACGGAGTTTCATAAAAACTTGAAACCCCTATTTTACCCCTTTGGGGGTTGATTTTCTAAAACGCCGAACTATGTTTCCTTTATTTTAACCCTTTAAGCTTCAAGCGAATTTCACTCATCGAACTTCAAAACAGGCGGAGTTTCATTTAATCTTAGAATCACTATTTTACCTCCTTGGGGATGGATTTTCAAAAATCCCATTTCATCATACTTGTTAAGTGTGCGAAGTTACAATTCAATCCGACGTTCCGAAGTAGGTGAAAAACACGTTCAAAGATTCCGTTACATACGTATGAAGCTAATAATAGCGTGTTATAAAAGTGCACAACGCCGCTTAAAAAGTTTTCACTTCAAAAAATCCGGACTTACTATGCATATACCACTTTATTCCCTCACTTTCGTGGTCCAATAACATGGCAATACCATTCAAATACCATCACAGGATCGAAGGTTTGGCACGGTTTCCATGACCAAGAGGTGTGAGTTTTAGATGAAATTTAAATATTTCAAGTAAATTCCAGATTAGAACACATTAGCGTGGTATAACCAGCACACGTATCCAATATTATTTTGAATAGGACCCTTTTGTGTAATTACGCGAAGGTATATTATTGTTTCATTTTAATTTATAACATGAAAATGGCCCTTGGGTCACATGGACCTGAAAATTTTAATCATTATTCAGCTTTAATCATTTTATATTTTTTTATTAAATTGTCAACAAAAAACAGAGAGTGTTGAATAATTAAATTTTCATAATTAAAATGTCAGGTGTAACGAATATTTTTTAAAGGTTGTATTGCTTTATTTTATCTTGTACACAGTTCGAGTAGTGCGCTTCGTCAACGTAACGTATGAGATAGTGGATATAGGTTCTCCGCAGTGGAATCGATTTTACAGTAAAATTGGCCCCTTTGTACCTCTGAGAGAACATTAAGACGTTCTGGATGTTACGAGAACACCTGCTACAGGCAATACGGGCAGATAACTTTAAATTGTCAAATTTTGACTTAACAACTGCAATTTTGTCTCACTACCTACTCGTCTAAATTGAATTGTATTGAATGGTACCATCATAGGAAAAGGCGCTATCAGTAAAAATTTTTTTTTTTAAAGATAACTAGCAATGTGGAATTGTAGGTACCTATATATTTTGTATATTAAACGCTATCAGAAACACTAATCATTACACCTACTATCATCTTTATCAGCATTACAGAGTAAATCATACATAACACACACACACACAGATCTACTTTCAATGTGAGCTCTTTAGGTTTCGTGACAAAGAACACTCAGCAACTTCATACTCGTTTGTTTCCCTTCATTTGAACCAAGTGTCCATTTATTTCGACCATGATCCGTTACAATCCACGTTTCCTCATCAGTTGAATTGACCATTTATCCATGTCTCATCCCCCTATAAATTGCGACCGTATATTTATCCATCCACTTTATCCCTTAGTGGAAAACTTCCACTATATTCCATATATTATGTCCTGAATTATGATGGAGTCAAATGTTTAGGGATCATCCCCCAAAAACATGGAGATGAGACGGACGGACGGGCAAATGTATTGTCGAGTTTGTGGGTCGCCCTAATTGACGATGAATGATCATGAATCACTTTACTATCTTCCTTCGGTTTCAAATGCCCGTTTATTGTTATATGAAGTTTCATAGAAACGTGTACGGTTTGTAGTTTTTACATGATATTTATTTAACTTCTACTATGTATGTTTGGGGTAAATTTTGTATTTGAATTTTGAACCATTTCTTTTTTTCTATGTAGTTGACATATTATTTTATTTATTGCTTCATTCCTAATGAAAATTTCTAAAGATTTTTAACAACCATTAAACAGCAATTTAATGATGATACAATTCTACTGAAACATATTAACAATTCGGTAAGTATGAATACAGATGGTAATCTAATCAATTCCTTACTTAAAATACATAGCCTGTCAAGTAGTGAGGCATCCGGCCAAAATTATTCACAACCATTTTCAGTCAATGTCCCTTCAAATTTAGTTATTCAGGGTGAGGTAAACATTAAACATCTCATTTAACATTATATTGTAGCGCCAAGAACCGTAATATTCTGAATGCATAACATCCATCTTCATAAAGTACCGCAACTTTTTTTCTTATTACATTGGGGTATTATTTTTTTACAACCAGTATGAAATGTTATAGCCGAGGACGATCTCAAGCTACTCTATTTATTTTTTAAAGAAATTGGAATGCGAAATTCACTTTTTAAAATATTGGCTTTTCAGATCGTAAATTTTTGAATTTCCGAATGCGATATTGGATTGTTGCGACGTTGTGAAGAAAATGTTATATTAAAGTAAACTTTGTAGCGTAGATTTATGTGAAAACACTAATAGTCTGGAAAAATAGTGTTTTGTTTGCAATAATTCCAAGCACGCTGGATTTTTGTTCAGGTCTTAAATACCTACATCATTATAAATGATATGACGGAAGTTCAAGTCGATACCGTTGGTGCGTCGTTTTTGTAAATATCTCCAAGAGCAGAAAATGCATAAACAAAGTTTGTAAATCGTTAAATGTTATAAAAAGGAATTGATACATTTTTCCGACGTCTAATGTCGCGATATCTCGAGAATGGTGCTTCGAATTGTTAAGAGAAGTTGTATTTATGTTATACTAGGTGTACGCAGTTGTAGCAGTTGTAGTTTTTACCTATAAACCATTTGAAAAACCGCATGAAAATTCGTTTAGTAGATTTTGAGATTTTCGCAAACATACATAGTACTGACAGACAGACGCAGCGAGGAATTTTGTATTATAATATTAAGTGATATAGATAAAATAAATACAACTTCTCTAGAATCTAATATGACGATACCTCAAAAATGGTGCTACGTAGAAAAAAAACTATCAATTCCTTTTTTTAAACTTTACGATCTACAAACTTTGTTTTGGAGATATTTAAAAAAAACCAGAAATCACGACCTTTGACCTCAAAATAACAACGCATCAGCGGGATCAACGGGGACTTTTGTTATATTATAAAGCTAAAGAGTTTGTTTGTTGTGAAACTACAAATTCAAATTGAAAAAATCTTTAACTATTAGACAGCCCATTTATCGAGAAAGATTATAGGCTATATAACACCACGCTACGACTAATCGGAGCAGAGCAGCAATGACAAATGTTGCAAAAATGGGGAACATTTACGCAGACGAAGTTGCGTGCGTCAGCTTAGTCAGCTATTATTTATAATGATGTATTTGAATTATTCAAATTGGAATTTTATTTTTCCCGGAATATAATATTGTACATGGCATTGTATTTATAATGTTGTCATTTGTAAGTTACATACTTTAAATTGTAAACAAATATAAAATAACATAATGAAAAACATAAGTCGAGTATTTCAGTTTATAAAAATATTTTTGACTTTTACACGAAACTTAGGCTTACATTAGTTTTTCCGGTATTGATTGACTGTTTGTTTGTTCCAGGTAATTTCGACAATAGTTGGACAGGTTTCGACAGGAATTCCACTGACTGTTGCCAGTTCAAGTAAGAGGTACTATAATCTTACAAAATTAAACTTTAGGTATAATCAAAGTATTTAGATCTATTATTGTTAATGTAGCTATATTTACCCAACTGTCAAGGAAGTTTATGATTTTAAAACAGTTGATTGAATTATATAATTTGACTAGCTGTTATCTGCGACTTTGTTTAAAAAACCAAATATACTGAAACCATATCTATACTAATATTATAAAGCTGAAGAGTTTGTTTGTTTGAACACGGTAATCTCAGGAACGACTGATCCAAAATAAAAAAAATATTCACTGTTGAATAGCCCATTTGTCGAGGAAGGCTACAGGCTATATAACATCACGCTACAACCAACAGGAGCGGAGCAGCAGTGAGAAATGTTGCAAAAATGGGGAAAATTTACGCAGATGAAGTTGCGCGGGACAGCTAGTTTTTTATAAAAATGTCTTATATACTAATTCTGGACTATAGTCTAGTTTTGCTACACTATATCCCTGGTATGCACCACTGGTGATAAGATGGCTATAATTAGTATTTTCTATGGTGCTCCTATTGGCACAGTAGCGAAAATTTTGCTTTTTAATTTCTATTACTTCGCCAATGTTCAGCCATTCTGGCGTCATTGAGTGACAAACATTCATCCATCCAAACTTTTACATTTATAATTTTAGTAAGATAGGATAGGATATTCAAGGGGCACAACCAAACCTCAGCGCCAACACGTGTTTGAACTTCAAACAACGAGGTATAAATGTGGTTATCTCGAGGGGACACGTGTCCTAAGGCTTAGGGTTCACTAGGACTGGACGAAGAGATATCTAAGATGTAACCTTAAATTATTTATTTAGACATGTTTCCATTTTATGGTACCTATTTCACGAAAGGATTATTTTGCCCTTTACGGCTGGTATACATTCCCTACAAATTGTTTTAATATTTGTTAATCAATAAGCAAAGAATAATAAGAATT
This sequence comes from Herminia tarsipennalis, assembly GCA_945859575.2. Classification (NCBI taxonomy): domain Eukaryota; kingdom Metazoa; phylum Arthropoda; class Insecta; order Lepidoptera; family Erebidae; genus Herminia; species Herminia tarsipennalis. The sequence continues at coordinate 8,399,613 of OX243846.2, forward strand.
AACATAAAATTTGGTGATCGTATGGTTTATAGCTTTGTTTAACATCTAAGGTATTTTTTGTCGCGATGGGATTGGACAAAACTGAGCAAGAGCATGTCGGACCATGCACAATGTAGGGCTTCGTCACAATAATGCGGAGTGGGTTTTCTGTTGATTTTGGTTTACACTACTTTTTAATTCGTATGAAAAATATTCGAGTTCAAGTGATCCTTGAATAAAAAAAAATTGGCATTTTACCAATGTTTTGTATCGTAAAATGGTGTTCACAATCTCTAAGTATTTTTAAAAGATTTTTAATAGACCTATCCAACGACTCTTCACACAATGGGGTAGGTGAGAAATAAAAATCACATCCCCACTTTTCATGCCAAATTACAGCTTTCTAGTACTAAGAGTCTCTAAGCTAATCGGGCAAACAGACGGGCAGACGGATATAGCGAAACCATAAGGGTTCCTTGTTTAGGAACCTTAAAAACTAGTATGCACCTAGCTATGTGAAACTTAGTGCACCACTCGGCCTTTGTTTTTTTTTCTTCACTTTCTTTATCTATAATTCATAAAACTTTTAAAAATCTTTCTAAATGATAATTGAAATCTCATTATAATCTGTTTTCACTTCCCCTTTCACTAGTGAGTCACTTCCTCGTTTCTAACAAGGCAGGTACTTACATGACCTTTGCATTATCCGACTCGAGTCTGCTGCAGTGTACACCACGCTTTATGCACACAGTACCTGTTTCTGGACGACAAACATTAATGTATTCCGTCTTGAGTGTATTAACTACACAAATTTTATAAAAGCAACGTTGAATCCCGGCTGCTTGAATTTGTCCTTTTAGTTATTTAATTAGCATGAATAATATTCAAAGAAACACTTACCTTAAGGGTCTTTTTAAATTCAACTTGAAAAGTGAGAAAGGAGGTCGCAATGTTGGTAGCACTATCGAAACATAAAATTATTTTGATATGCTAACCATAGCAATAGTGCCAGATGGGCCGAGTTTCTCTGACACATGCAGATCGGAGTGTGGAGTAGGACAAGGTGGGCTGAGTTCCCCCAACATCTTTAATCTGTATGTTAATGGGCTTACAATGGGTGTTTTTTTTTAGAGATAAACATGTTTAAAATGAAATAAAACACGTAAAAATGATGTTGATGGCTACGGTGTTGGCTTTTTTAAAAGATAATTTTATGCCATTAGTGTTTAAAGATGATTTTCGGCATATGAGCAACATGGCAGGCTCCAATTAAGCGCAGTCCGGAAGTTTAATTTTCGATCACTCAATTAAGCATCTGGGACTGTACCTATATCACCAATAACGTGGCGAATGTGGTTTTCCATGTGGTCCCGTTTGCGGTTGATCGACGAAGAGAACATATTCCTAAAGAAAATAATCCATATGTATGAGGTCACACGATCGTGGAGACCAGTTCACAGGTCCATTACGCGAAATTATGCACTTATCGAATGTGTTCCGCAGCAAATTGATGGCATCGTGTAATGTGTCTAGCCAACTAACCAATAGCCACCTTCTTGAAACCAAAGCTCTGCCACATCAATGCAATTTAACAGCGCTCGCCGTTACCTAACGATAACATTCTGGCCATCACCATATTTTTCAGTCTATGATTCCACCTGCAGGCCAGGTGGAGTGATGGGTTACGCGAAACGGCTGGCAGGAACTATTTGCGAGAAGCCGAAGATAGAACAAAGTGGCGTGCAATTGGAGAGGCCTATATCCAGCAGTGGACTGCGATAGGATGATGAGATTCCGCCTGCCCATAAAGCATACCAAGCTGTGCTATAAATGGATACAATGGTGTCTCGATAAAGGCTTTTGGGTTTTTATCACTCCAACTTCGGCAATTCTGCTTATTGAAGTAAATAGCTCGATAAAATGATGGAAATTTGAACTTCCCGACTGCGCTTTATTAGAGCCAGCCGTGGCGCCCATAAGCCCAAATCATCCATAAACACAAATGCCATAAAATTTGCTTTTAAATAAAGCCAACACTACTATTTTTACATGTTTTATTTCATTTTAAACATGTATACCTTTAAAAAGATACCCTTATGTTGGCAGCAACCGAGTCGTATGCTCGATCGACAATGTATGCTAGAATAACTTTAGCTACGCTGACGACATGGTGTATGTGGAACATATAAGCACAAAATGAGTACCTATATGATATTTAAGGCCTGCGGTAAGTATCCATCACAGGTACCGGTATTAAAACTAAATGGAATATAGCGGGTACAACAGTTCTAGTACCTATACCTACCTAATATGTTACCAAAGGTCTTGATATTCAAGTCGATATTGAAAGGAAGCGCGGGGCGTTGGCAATTCGGAGAAATATGTTGGCCCGTAGGTTTGCACGTTGTAGTAACCAAGTTCAACACACGTTACTTAGAGCTTACTGTCAGACGTTTTACACGTGCAGCCTATGGTACAACTACAATCAGAGGTCCATGAATGTCTTGCGCGTCCAATATAACAATGGATTTAGAATGCTATTGGGGCTGCCTAAATTTTGTAGTGCCTCTGACGTGTTCGCCAAGGCGAGGATTTATGGTTTTCACGCTACCATATGCAAGCGAATGATTTCCATGATAAGTAGACTACGAGGCAGTCTAAATAGCATCTAAAGGTCATTGCTGATAGACAGGACTCTATCCTGAAATAATTTATTCGCACTCATGTGCAATAATCGTTGTAACTAAGTGGATATATTGTAATAATTGTACTATAACTTATTTCTTTATGAACATTGTCTGAAATAAATATATATTATTATTACAAATACATAAAATTGCAGCTCTTAAATTTAGGTTCCTCCTTCCCAGTTACATTTTAAAATCGTCTGTGAATGTAAGTACCTGCTAAACCTAATCTATTGCCGTTGAATTAAACGATTCAGGGTATACAAACATATTATTTAAATTACTTGACCACGAAATCTCGACCAATCGAGTAGGAAGCATCACACTAATTGATCACAATAGTTAATGAAGGCGTGCCATTATACTTACCTACGTTCCTAGAAGAGTCGATTGAAATATATTTACAAGTTTAAAGTCAATCTCTTGCGGGTGTTCAACCGTATATTATTTGAGTAGTCTATTGTTTAACTACATCCCAAACAGAAAATCAAGCGCTCAATTCATGAATAGAAACAATAGGCAAATGCTCAAAATGTTTATTGATGCAGAAATATTTGAACAGACATATATGCGTGAAATATTTTAAATTCCCTAAAATCTGTACACGCGTCAGTTCATGCGCCACGTGTTTCGTTTACACCTATATTTAGTGTTATAAATAATTCATACATACGGCTACAGTAAAACCTGAATCAAAACTGGCAAAATTGTCGTATAATCTCACAGCTTAATTCGTCAAGTTTATTTGACTAGTCCTTAGAATGTGCTGCATAATAGTTTATAATGTAACCTTAGTTTAGTTTATAATGTAACTTCAGTGGTGTAATGTACTGTAGTACGCATAATTCAGCAGATAGACAGCTACACTGATTGATTAAAGCATTTTTTTCACCGAGGTAACAATTTTCAAGTATAGATATAGATATGGGCCTCAGTAGGACAGAAATCCGAGGAAAAGAGTACAAAGAAAGGATTTGACTTAAGTCCACTTCAAACATTGATCCCAAAAACCCCACAGGTATAAATTCAATTTTAAGTAGAAGTTACTATACAAGATTCTAATGAAAATAGTTGCTTTTACCAACTAGCTAACATACTGCCGCATCTCGTCCCAGCTCTTTCACATTCATGCAAAACGACTGCGACAGAGTATTTACAGTCATTTGTATCACTTAATTCACATTCAAATTAACTCACATGGGGAATACGTGCCCCATAACAGAGCAATACAATACTATATTATTCAATTACATTAAGTCAATACTAAGCGCCATTGAATAATATATTTATTCTTCTACCCAAATTGCTCGATTACAATCATGAGTCCCATTGGACATTCTGCCTCGTTTTCCTCTAGGCCAAACCTACCAAGAAATTGTGCTTACAAAATGTGCCGCAGGCGAAAAATGTATTCTCCAAGTACAATCAAATCAAAAACGAAGATATAACATCAAATGTAAAAAGTCAGCCAGCAAGTTTGTTGTTTTTATTACTTTATTTTTTGACGAAAGTGTCAAGTAGCAACGGTCACGTTATTGATTGGTTGCTAAGTAGTTACGTAGCAACGGTCAAGTTATTGTTTGGTTGCTGAGCAGTCATGTAGTAACGGTCACGTTATAGATTGATTGCTAAGCAGTCAAGTTGTTGACTGGTTGCTAAGCAATGCGAATGGTGATTCCGCCTGCTGATAGGCTGAAGTATTGTGGCCGTCAGGAGCATGCCTGGATGTTGATTATGGCAATAATAAAGTCCATCGATTTCTTTCTATGTACGCTACGATCTGATGAGCTACAATCCCACAAACAAACTCTCATAGAGATTTGAAACTATCTTCTTTTTATAGTGTATAATAAAGTTGTAGCGAAGATACTATCGTTAGGTGCATAAAATATGTTTGTAGATACTAATAACTGCCCCTTTCAGTCCCTTAATGCTCAATCACTCACTTTAAATCAATTATTTTAACTTTATTTAATTGCACAGATGATTCAGCTGTTTACTAAACGACTGCAAATCTTACCACATCAATTAACCTGATATACAAATTGTTGTTCCGCATTAAGTGTACTTTGCGCCTTTCATTTATATATTTGTAAACATCTATCATATTTCACGCTACGAGCATCAGGAGAATAGATTTAACAATAACCATATTGCTGAGTTGCAAAAAACTATATCACAGCGCTGATCTTTAGTATGAAACTTGAGGGGTCGCACAAACATATTACATCAGTATTAACAAAATGTAACCTGTAACTGTAGTTTTAATTACATACATATTATTGCAATATTTGTCTTTTTTTAAGAATAAAACAAAAGAAAGATAAATCGTAGGCACACGTGATATTATATAGGTTGTATAACACATTTTATAACGGAAATGTGTCTTAGCAAGTTTGGCAAGAGTGGTTGTCCATTATACCCTCACGTCCTCCCAAAGGACATCTGGTCTTGCACTTCTACAATAGAGGGTAGGACCGATCGTTTTGGCATCGTGCCATGGTTAGGTAACGATATTATTCGGTAGCACGTACCCAGATGTCTTGCAAGTGTCCACGAAGATATTAAGTGGGTTAGATATTGAAGCTTTTGGTTATGTTTGATAGAGATAGATGGTTTTCATGTTAAATACAGTAAGGATTATGGAAATCTACAGACTGCAAAGAATAACTCACACAACGTCATCTGATCCCAAACTAAGCAGTACCGTAGTCAAACTTTGTGATTGTCGCTGTTATATAGCCCAAAAATTTCATTGGGTGTCAAGTTCGTGCTGATACTATTGTCCACTAGATGAATTTGCATAACCGGGGTCCTTATTTAAGGGTCTCTTTTCCATATGCACGGCAAGCCCATACGGAACTGTCAAAATGGTAAACGGAGAGGTATGCTTAGAAATGCATCAAGACAATGCGCGGCCCGCTCAACATGTCCACTGCGTATGCGCGGTGATGCATTTCTAGCGCGAGTTTGCCGTGGATAAGGAAAATCGTGATTACGGACACCGGTATGCGTATTATTCATCAAATATGAATGCTAATAGTCGATACCTAGTAGGATTGCACTAAATAGTTTTAAGATAAAGTCTGTTTACCAAAAAATCTAATAAAGTAATCTCATTTGCAATACTAAAGTACACTCATCTGAATTGAGGATCTCTTTTTTGAAATCAGTTAAAATAGATTACAACTATCGTATAAGTAAAAATAGTAAAGTATAATACGGACCAAGGTTCATTCAACTGTAAATAAAAAAGAAATGTAAAAAGCCACGATTGCTACACATATGCTTTAAAAGAACTCTGCAAAGGACACTCGGTCTTCAGCCCTGGGCTACATGTCGAGAGAAAATGAATGCACAAGAAACAGATACGGTATTTAAGATGGTTTGTGTTTCTAAATCTTAGCTTGGATCTTTTTCCATTTTATTTGGAGACTTTAAGTAGTAATGCGGCATAGTTCTTAAACAGTCTTGTCAATATATGGCATAAATATGCGTTTATTAAGATTGAAAATAGCTGGCTTGATAACACTAATCACTAATTTTAAGAGTTTAAGATTTAGTTTGAATAGATTGAATGGTATTAATTTGATTATACTAGAGCAGTCTTGTTGTCTTGTTTAAAAAGAAAGGTGAAGAAATAAAAAAAATGTAGACCTAACTTTTATCAGTGGGTTTAGAAATTTTATGGATAAATAAATATATAGGTTTAGAAATGTGCAAATCGTGCTGGTTTGGTGCAATACCTCAATTCGCATTGGGATTGGATAATGAATAAGGTTGGGCCTCGATGTAACAACTTAAGAGTCGTATTTTTTTAACAATAATAACATGTAAACTTCCACATTAAAGAGTATTACAGAAAATTCAATTCTGTAGACAAAGCTAAAAATGTACATATACAGGAAAAAATCACATAACAAAACTTATATCCCATTCAGTTGTCATAATACCCTATCCATGAAGTTCAAAGCATTTTCATGGTTCCTTGAACGCACCGTACTATTGGGCCGAGAGTAACACAGCCTTTGAAGAAAGTGCCGACTGAAAAAAGACTTGAAAAGTAAAGCTAAAAACTCATGTAAAAGGCGTGCGTCGTAACACCAATATCTGAAACTTTTTCTTTATCCAAAAACTCTGTTGAGTTTTTTTGTATAAATCTTTGTCATATTTACTTTGAATAAAATAGGCGGGGGAATTAATGAATTGAGGGAATACATAACAGTATTACGAGTAGTTTAATTTAAAATTATTTCAATTTTAATTTAAAATTACCAGGACATTTAGTGCTAAACATTTGTTAAAGTAAGTAAAAGTTGTAGATATAGTGAAAATAAAAGATTTTCAAATCTAATATTACTTGTGTGTGTGATACCATTTTTCTCAGAAACGGCTAGACTGATTTGATAACGAGTTTTTGCGTTGTATTAGTCTCATTCCCAAGCATGGTCTTAGCTATGTTTAAATGTTTTAGACCGCCAGGGGACGCTACAGCGCTCGTGTTTCTCAAAAATTGTTATTAAAGTTTTTCGGAGATGGCTCTCCTATAAGTCATATTTCTGAGCATGCTCTAGTTAATCTTTAATGTTACAAATGGCCAGGAAGCGCTACAGTACCTACACATGTTAGTTTCTGAAAAAAAAATATGCACAAATATATTTGTGTTGAATTAAGGTAGACCATGACGGATTTGTTTCGGTTTATCTTTTGATAGTCGGGGTTTTAAAATTGTATTTGATTCCTTTTTACGTCTGTCTGTGTGTCTGTGTGATTTTTTCAAATTTTTAATTTTATTTTAAAATACCGACATGACGCACTATCAAATTCGGCGATGTCCGAATATAAACATAGAGTAGGGTGGGAAAACCTATTTTGGACATATTAATAGTATCCTTTGTTTTCTAAACTCTATTAAATTTAGACCAGTAGTTAGAATAAATGTCACTCATGATGTAAACTTTACATGTACCTATTACACTATTTGTTAGTTGGAATACATTCTAGATAGCAACTACACAAATGTGATTTTAAAAGACTTTTGTTTGGTCAACTAAATTAGTTTTCACAAAATGGTTTAGCAAAATAACTTGTATTATTCGAAATGAATAGGTTATTATACTTTTGCATTAAATAGTCATATTTCACTACGTTTTGTTTGCTGTACTCTAGGGAATCTCGGAAATAGAGAAATTGTAATTTTATACAGTTTCTTAACTCAGTTGTTGAATTTTAACAAGTTATAATGTTTTAGGTACCTAAACATTTGGTACTGACGATATTTGTATTTTATTTTTGCTTTTAGGTATTTCCTAGGGGATAAAGGATGGTTTATTGTTATATTCCTATACCTTTTGGGTAAATGTTTAATCCTGTGTTTTCATACCATTTTTTCTAAATAATGTCTTTTGTTTTCTTACTTTACCCCAATTGCAACATCCAACATCATATATCCATTGAATATTTTAAAACGTTTATGATGTAGTATTTCTTTTTGTAGTACATGAAGCCGTACTATCTATTCTTAATTCTGGGAGATAGAGATATTTTATTTTCAAAAAGCTTGGTCTTGAATAAAACCACAGAATCAAATTAAAGAACACATTCATTAGAAAAAAAAACATAAAGCAAAATCACTTAATTCCACAACTTACACAATTAATGAACTACACTGTACATTTACCGTTTTAAACCGTTTCATAAAGTTTTCTCACTTAAATTGTGCAATGTAAATGTACAATTCTCTTTAAAACTACATTACCTTTACATTAATTTGCAAGTCAAATGGCGTAGAACGAATAACAAAGGTTATTTTAACAAGTAACATTATTAAGTTATGGCTACTTTAGAAAATGACTACATACAAGTACGACTAAAATGGGTACATTCACCCTTTAGCATCAGTTTATCCACCTATCAAAAGATAAATTGAATTTTAAGTTAGAGACGAGAGCGAACTTCGATCTCGAACTATTATGAAATTTTCTATTAATTTATAACTGGTGCAAATTTTAGAATTATTTCCTTTTATCATGCAGAAGCGCTAGTTTTTGATGTGATAACGTCTTGTAAATCGATGACAGGGTGCACCGACAAAAAATGTCACGTAGTAACGGTCACGTTATTGATTGGTTGCTAAGCAATCACATTATTTATTTTTATTTGTTGCTAAGCAACAGCGGATGGCGATCGCAGCGACATGACATGCTATTGGAACTAACGTTATTGATTTGTTGCTAAGCAACGCGAATGGCGATATGTCATCAATGTTTTCTTATGACGTTATCACGTAAAATTATCGTCCGTAAACCGACTTTACAGACAACCATTTTATTATTAGATAGGTAATTTATTCGAAATGATTCTTATATTTTTGGCAATCCGTTTAGCGGTTTTACAATGACTGTACAATTTTTCAAAAGCTTGTTTTAGTGTTTTTAAACGATTATTGCGATTATAATTACTTTTGTTGTTTGCTTGTATAAGATATATGTTTGTGTACACGCAAGCATTAATAGGTAAATGCGCCTTAACCTTATCTTAACTGTGCCTACAAAATCACAAACAAATTCTATGTTCGTTTCCGAATCCACAGCAATGATAAGCTTAAAGTGAAGTGAATTAAATTATGTGTCCATGAAGCATCTGAGGATTAACGTGATATATGATGTTGCTTTCAGTTTCGTATTGAATTATCACGTGCATTGAATTTTCAACTTGGTAGGATAATCACACGTCATGTTGGGAGATTAATGGTATGATAAAGAGGGACGTGTATTTGTTTTTTTTTTCGAGCTTTTGTGTATTTTATATTGTGTTTTAATTATTAATATCAGGGTAAAAATGTACATGCCAGTAAGATAGAACAGTCAAGTGCATGCTAGTTGCATGTCAGTTACAGGCATGCTAGTAGTAGTAGCGTATACACATAACAATTATATAGTAAGTGCAAGGGGCTGTTATGCAAATGTATCAGCTACAAGAATGTGTATTTTCGACTTCATGTTCTTAGCTTGTATGTCATTTACGCGTACATTAGAATCTTTCAAAAATTCGGAATAAGAAACTCATTTTCTTTCGGAAGGTATACTTACCTGCTAATTAAATATATTTATGCAAGGTGGAGTCCTTGTAAAAGCGGGTCGCTAGTAAATTACAAGATAAAGCTTCATAACTAAATTATACAAGTCAGTTTATTAAACTTAGTATGTTGAAATATGTTACTAAGTAACTTTCCCTTCTTAGCTGCATTACATCCTTTATGAGAAAATAACGTTATGCCACCAAACGACACCTTTAATAACGTTGTAGGTAAAGAATGTAGTGCACGACACTTGCTGTTGCTTTATCGGCTATAAACACTTTAGTGGCCGTTATAGCAGCTCTTATTATGTGCCACATTGCCTGCTATGTAGGTAATCTGATCATGCACAATATCTATTAACATGAAAGAGGTTTTGGAAATGATAATGTGGTGTGTTGATAGATTAAATTAAAAGTTCTCACTTGGAGGACCTTTATGTGAGAGAATGCAGGCTCTTTTTTGACAGTGGCCTAGAGTCTAGGAATTTTCGGCTATAATATATATCAGTTTCTTTATATAATTTTCAAATAATAGTTTTGAACCAAATCATACAAAAAGAACATCTGAGCCGGAACTACATAGTTATAGAATACATTAACCCCCTTATTCATAATAAATTAGCGGAGGTTCTAAACACATTTTAACAAGCGAATGTTTTGCCTTTGTTTTTCATTCCATTTCCAAAATAGAAGACAAGAAGGCAAAACATTCGCTAGTTAAAACGCTGTTGAAGTCTGCTAATTCATTATGAATTTAAAGAAAAGTTTACGTATGTGTAATGTAAAAACATTTAAAAATCTCTTCCAAGAGCCCTTAATCCCAATACTTTAACGGTCTTACTTTTATAATAATCTTTTTGCAATCTTTAATCTTCGTCTAGTTACATTTGCTGAATGTTTCATATACCAACAAAGAGATACATCTTATAACTCAAACCACAAGACGTGCCAGACTAAACCATATATTTTCTCTCGTACAATCTCCTTGGCTAAACAATATGGCGGTGAATTGAAACTCAGCTAGTGTGAACGCGATCTAGAAAATTGATAGATTGGACTTTTCTTATCGATATTTTATTGTTTGCTTTGCACTCTCGAGTATTCGAATCAAGTATTAAATTTTGGAAGTAATCCTTTGGAATGTGAATTTTCTAGAAATAATGCGGCGTTTTTACAAGAATCGCAAAGACAATATAAGACAAGTAAGGCAAAGTAGATTTACCATATAACGGGCGAAAACATTAGGTCTGTAACGTCAATTTTAATTGGACAATCGAGTGTATTGAGGTATATTTGACGGGAATACAACAAGTGATTGGTTTGTTTGTATTATGTGACATTTAGCCTCACCTCTTTTCCAACAAAAATTGGCCGAGCCTTGCTTAATGTTTCTCATTGGCCTACAATATATTTCAAAGAATAGGCACTCTCGTAAAATCTTTGTAAGATAAATCTATACTAATATTATACAGCTGAAGAGTTTGTTTGTTTTAACGCGGTAATCTCAAGAACTACTGACTCGAATTGAAAAATTCTTTCACTGTTGGATAGCCCATTTATTGAGGAAGGCTATAGGCTATATAACATCACGCTCCACTCCTATTGATAAGAGTGAAGCAGCAATGAGAAATGATGCAAGAACGGGAAATTGTACGCAGACGAAGTTGCGCGGGACAGCTAGTTATGTTATAACCAGTTCGTGAAATGTGTAATTTTTTGGTCACACGGTTCAAGAGTTAGGTACACAATTTATGCAACTTTCGGAGCGATTATTTCCAAAAATATTTAGTCAATCAAAAAAGTTTATTAAAAACCACATTTTTTTTTAAATACCTGTCGAATGATGTGCCACACATTCATGTTCGCTTAAAAAAATATTTCAACTCAAAGTCAAAGTCAAAGTCAAATATCTTTATTTCGTAAAATCAGGTTAATGATTATTTGAAAACGTCAAATTAAAACATACTAAAAATTTTATAAAATTGTTTGAATTAAATTATAATAAAAATTTAATGTTTGAAAAAAAAAAACCAAAATGAGGTTAGGTGGCAGTTCCAAGTGTAAAGCTCATGAGAAGAAGCTGCCAAGAAACTCATGTGCCACTCTTTTAAAATCATCAAGTTTTTCCTTACAAAAATAAATTTTACTGAATGAACCATTGTGTTTGGTGAGTGTAATCGTTTATAAAATAAGGATAACTAAATAATAATACTATTTGTAACTCTAAAATGAGTATATATAAACGTATTCAGCAAACACAATACTTCACTTCTTACAAAGTAAATATGTATCTAAACATATAATCTTAAAGTACATTTTAATAGCCTGTGAGAGAAAGCAGTTCAATCCCAAGCGTTTTTGTCTTCCATATAATCAATTATTGAGTAGTAACTTTTCATACACAATTTTTTCTTAATGGTACACTTAAATTTATTACGACTTAATTTTTGAATATCGCTAGGGATTTTATTGTAGAAACGTATACATTGGCCCCGAAATGATTTGTTTACTTTTTGTAACCTTGACGCTGGTACAACAAGTTTATGTTTGTTCCGCGTGTTAATATTATGTATATCACATTTCTTACAGAAACTATCAATATTTTTGTGAACATATATAAGGTTTTCATAGATATACTGACATGCAACAGTCATGATATTGATTTCCTTAAATTTTTCTCTAAGTGAGTGTCTACTACTAAGATCGTAAATTGATCGAATAGCCCTCTTCTGCAGAACAAAAATGGTTTGAATGTCGGCAGCATTCCCCCACAGTAGAATACCGTACGACATTAAACTATGAAAGTAACTAAAATAAACTAATCGCGCTGTTTCAACGTCTGTTAGCTGACGAATTTTTCTAACTGCGTACGCTGCAGAACTGAGTCTATTAGACAATTCACTTATATGTGGGCCCCACTGAAGCTTAGAATCTAAAGTAATTCCTAAAAACTTTGTGGTCTCTACAGGGTTCAACTCATCTTCTTTTTTTTTTATAGTGGTTTTTACTGGTTTCACGTTAGGTGTTATAAATCGAATACATTTAGTCTTGCCCTCGTTTAAGAGTAAATTGTTAACATCAAACCAGTTAACCACTTTTGAGATAGCCATATTTACATCTTCAAAGTCTTTTTGCTGGCGTTTTAATTTAAATAAGAGTGATGTATCATCTGCAAACAGGACTATCTCATGATTATTATTTACTAAATATGGTAAGTCATTTATGTAAATTAAAAACAACAACGGCCCGAGAATAGAACCCTGTGGGACTCCCATTTTGACCACAGACCCCGGGGAGCGTTTACCATTAACATCAACTTTCTGAATCCTGTTACTCAGATAGGACGTAAGAAGATTCAGAGCTGTGTTTTTAATACCATAATGTTGCAATTTCCTGATTAATGTTTCATGCAGAACACAGTCAAATGCCTTGGATAAATCACAGAAGACGCCTAAAGCATCTTGCGATTCCTCCCAGGCGTCAAAAATATGTTTTAAAAGCTCCACACCAGCATCGGTTGTAGAGCGACCCCTAGTGAAACCAAATTGTTTAAAGTGTAATAATTTATTTTTGTAAAAGAAGTTCTGCATCTGATCATATATTATTTTTTCAAAGATTTTACTAAATGTTGGTAGTACTGATATGGGTCTAAAATTAGTGGGGTCAGACATACTACCCGATTTATACAATGGTATTACTTTACTATATTTCATTAAATCAGGAAATACACCACAATCTATACATTTATTAAATATAAAAGCCAAGTCCTGCGCGATAAAAGAAATTATAGACTTAGTAATCACAACTGAGTTACTCCAGAGGTCGGTAGTCTTCTTAACATTAATAGAATTAAAAGCTTTTATGACATCTATATGTGTAACATAATCAAATTGAAAAGTGGTGTCACTTTTATTAACATTTTTAATCAAGATAGACTCAGCAACAATAGGTGAGGAATTCAATGACTTTGTAGTGGAGACTGGAATGTCAGTAAAGAATTTTTCAAATGCAGCGGCTACTTCTATGTCCGATGTGATGGTTTTACTATCTATTTTAAGACAGTAATCATTATTCTGACTTCTGACTCTTCCGGTCTCACTATTTATAATATCCCAAGTCATTTTAATTCTATTATCACTGTTTTTAATTTGTGAACTAAGGTAGCAAGCTTTTGCTGTTTTGCAAGTCTGCCTAAATGTTTTAGCATATATACACATACACATATCAACCCATATGATGGCCCACTGCTGGGCACGGGTCTCCCCAGTAGAACCTACTGGTATGTAGATCCTGGGGGTAATTGCCATAATCGCCACGCCTGGCCAGCGGGTTGGCGATCGCAGTAAGGCTTTAAGTACGCAGAGGACGCTGCTGCCCGTCCTCCGGGGTGAAATCCCTTAGTCGCCTTGACGACACCCACGGGAAGAGATGGGGTGGTACTATTCTTAAGCCGGCACCACACGGCACGCAGCACGTTTTAGCATAATTTCTTACATAAGCTTGAAATCTTTCACAACAGTTATACTTTCGTTCATCATACAGCTCATATAATCTTTTTCTACTTTTATGTAGGCCGACAGTAGCCCACTCACTAAAAGTTGCATTCCCCTTAACCATAATCGTTTTGGGAGTGAAAACCGAATCGAAATTATGACAAAATTTATTAAAGAATGTTTTATATAAAATGTTAGGATCACTGTCCTCATTCAACAGTGGAGGGTTACAAATGAGGCGGCTTTTGAAACTCTCAAATCGACTGACAGTTTTAGGGATAACAGTTATACATTTTTTAGTTACTTTTCTACTTTTAATATCAAAAGAAATAAGTTGACCACAGTGGTCAGAATCCATTTGATTAATTACTCTCTTGTTATCTACAATAATATCTGTGAATATATTATCTAAACATGTGGCTGTAGTGGCAGTTATGCGGGTAGGCTCTAAAAATAAATTACACAGATTAAATGATTTGAATAGAGCTAAAATCCTCATACTTGAAGTAGTATTCTCTAATAAATTAACATTAAAGTCGCCACATATTATTACATTTTTATTAAGGTTTGTTACCTTATGCAAGACTTCATCCATAACATCTTCAAAAATATGATATTGTGCTGAAGGTGGTCTGTACACAGTCAATACAATAAACCGCTTCAACTCTACACAGGCTATTTCTATGCTACGTTCAACAGAGAAGTTAACAATATCACGGCGTTCTTTGAATTTAAGATTTTTATTTATTAATATTAGTGAACCACCATGTATAGCCAGTTCCCTGCTGAACGAGCTGCCTACCTGGTGATTATTGAAATTAAACATGAACTGATCGCTCTTTAGCCAGTGTTCAGTAATACATAAAATATCAATAGCTTCAGCATTCATGAACAATTCCAATTCCAAGTCTTTTCCTGTCATTCCTCTGATATTCTGATGCACCAGGTTAATTTTATTAATATAACTATTGTTCTGTTTTGACATAACAGAATAATTTTCAAGTGGTAGTGCACAAGTATGTGTGCAAGAGGTACTCTCTATTGTCTTAAAATTTAATTTAAATTATTCGGTATGTCAATATTATAATTATTATTAATACATAAATTATCATTATTAATGTCAGGTGCTTTAGCCAAATTGTTGGCTAAGTTAAAATTAATGTCATAATTTTGTTGCTCAATAGAAGCAACTTGAGTAGCCAAATTCTTGGCTGAAGTATTAATATAAAAAGATAGCGAAACAGCTATCTGTCTTTTACAACTATTTTTAAGATAATATCTATCTTTTGTCAAATAAAAATATTTACTAACAAGTTTGTTAGTGTCAATAAAATGAAATTTATTATAAAAAGGTCCATTAATTTGGCATGTCAGTTGATGCATAAGGTTATTCAAACTATATCTAATAGAATTTTCTTCCTGTGATAATCCATTACTCAGGGGAAATGAAAACATAACAATTTTTTTTACATTTAAATTGGACAACTCCTCAAAATAATTTAAAAACCTATTTTTGTTTACATTTCCCCTATCACCGACAAAAATAATTATAGTGCTGTCCTGACTAAAATTAGATCTTAAAATATTTTCCATGATATTACTATAGGACAAAGCAGGCGTGCAATTATTGATGATTCTAGTTTGTCCCGTACTCAACTTTGACATTAGGGATCCAATGCCCTTACCAATTTCATCACTATACATCATAATAGTACTTAATTTAAAAGAACTGCTAGTTTGTGCTAAGTTATTATGGAGTGCTGGCAGTGGAGAGGGATCAAGTGCTAGCGATTGGCAATCTAGTGATAATCTACAAATTGGACTATGCCTACTTGTTAAAGGAGTTGATTGCTCATTGTTGCAGTTGCAAGAGTTGACCAGCTTACCTATAGCCAACACCTGCTCCCTGCTCTGTTTTGCAGTTACTTCATATTTCATTGTTAGAGTCTGTAATGATTCATGGAGGCGATCAATCTCTAATTGCATAGCCCGTGTATCCTCAACATACTGCGATGAGACATTGTCCAGCTCCAGTGAATACATTTGAACCTGATCGATTAGTTGCAATCTCTGTCTATTTAATGCCATGCTATCAATAAAGAATTTGTGTTTACTAATTAATTTTTTTGTTTTTGTAATATATTTCTTAATTTTTATATACTTTTTAAGCTTATTTCTGCTGCATTTAATAACCTTGACAGATTTATTAGACTTTTTAAATTGCACGGGCCCATCCTCTCCGGTAAGATCGATAATAACTGAGGAATGTAAGTTACCAACTGCAGCATCATTTATGACCGGGCCAACCAATTCACTGAACAAGCTATTGTTACACTTTACAATATGATTATGTTTATCTGACTCAAGTTCTGATATTTTGTTGTGCGCTTGAAGTAGTTGTCGTTTCAAGGAGGTTATGTGGTTAAGAGTCAGTATGTATTCATCCATACAAGCATCAAAGCTGTCTACTGTGCGTTGGAGTTTGTCCCGGTCATTTAGGATATTGTTATATTCAGAGTGCAACTTTGCCAGTTCATCTCTCAACCGTTCATTCATGTTTAAAACGTCTAACAGTTCTTTTTCATTGCCCTCTCTTTCCCTATTAAGTTGATCACATCTTTCTTTGGATGCCTGTAGTTCCCTCAAAGTCAGTTGTAGTTTAGTTTGTTCCTGACGAGCCAAGGCTTTGCGAGTCATCATTTTCACTTTAATAACAAGTTAAACAGTCTATTAAATTAATGCCAATAAAGTAACTTCTGTTACATGTATGGAGTGCCACCTAAAAACTATTTAATTTTGTTATTTAGCTATCAAACTGACTAGCGGCTACTACAAGACACCTTTTCACCAAATTTCAACAATATTTATTGAGTAGTTTTTGAGTAAAATGCCTGTCACATACGGACGGACAGACTGACAGACATGACGAAACTTTAAGGTTTTCGTTTTTGCCATTTTGGCTACGGAACCCTAAAAATGGTTGTCTGTAATTTTATGCGATAGCGTCATAAGAAAACATTGATGACATTGAATAAACAACCATGAATGTAAAACATTTTTTTAAATTTCCAATTATATCGCACGTTACTGCAATCATTAAAACATCGATGAGTAATAAACAACCATGCCTGTGATAGCTTAAGTAGACCCGACCCGCATGCGCCCGACGGCCACAATACTTCAGCCTATCAGCAGGCAGAACGGACGTGACTTGACGAACTGCTTAGCAACTAATCAATAACGTGAGCGGTGACGTCATACTTTTTCGTGAGTGCAGCCGGTCATCGATAAATAAAACGTTATCACGTCAAAAAACTACTCTAAATCGACTAATTAAGGGATTTTGAGTTTTGCTATTTTCGGATTAAAAAAAAAACATTTATTGAGTTACACATTTTAACAAACAGAGTAAACGTTGGAGTCTTCTTTTAAGCAAGGAATTGCTTGTGATAGGAGACTCCGCTCTTTTATTTCACAATTAAATTATGTGTACAGTACAAATAACAAAAGGTACATATCTATGGTGTCACATATTAAGGTTAACTGAAGGATGGGCGTGTCAATGTTAATGAGTGGTATGTGTGTGTGTGTGTGTGTGTGTGTGTGTGTTTCTTCATAGTTTTTGGTTTTAAGCCATTTGGTAACAACGTCCTTGCATTCATGCAATTTTAATGGGTAGATTTGCAGAGCCTTGTTAAACAAGTTATTTAAATGATTTGCTAGTCCTTCGTACTGGCGTTTAGCAAACGTGGATTAAGTTGTAGGCTATATATCATCACGCTATTTTGCATAGGACCTGAGCAATAGCGTATATTGCCACGCAGGCGGGGCCGCAGGCATAAGCTAGTATCTAATAGATATGTAGGATATGTTAACAACATGTCCCTTACAAGTTCACATAGAAATGTCAGTTACATTATAATTTGATTCACTCCCAAACCCATTAGTTACAAATGGAACTTCGACATAACAGCTATATAACTAATCTATGATCGTAGAAGCACAATAGGTGAGACGATAACACCGCAGTTTGCCCACAAAATGGTTTCAAATGATTGATGTTCCTCACACATTGAACAGAATAGTGCTCAATGAAATGGTGTTAATAATGTTTGGGAATATTTACGTTTTTACATTTGCCATTTCAGGAGTATTACAAGAAAAAATCTTTTATTTTTGTGTTGACATGGCCGTGATGAAACGAATTTAATTATTTATTATAATATTTTTTCCCAATATAATGAACTTGCACTGCTACTTTTTGTATATTTTTTTTCTACTATATAATTTGTTATGAATGTTAATATATCTCTATAATAATTTAATATTGATGCATGTATCTAATCTGTAAAGCACTATTATGTCTCCAAAAATTAGAAAAATATATATTACAAGCGGACGCCTCGCGGTTTCACCCGTGTAGTTCCTGTTCCCGTGGGAATACAAGGGATAAAAAATAGCCTAGCTACCCGGGGTTAGTGTAGCTTTACAACGATGAAAGAATTTTTCAAATCCGTCCAGTAGTTTCGGAGCTTATTTAATACAAACAAACATTCAAATCTTTCCTCTTTAAATATTAGTATAATATAAGTATACTAGCTGACCCGCGCAACTTCGTCTGCGTAAATTTTTGGAACATTTTTCCTTGCTGCTCCGCTCCTATTAGTCGTAGCGTGAAGTTATATAGTCTATAGCCTTCTTCGATAAATGGGCTATCTAACAGTAAAATATTTTTTCAATGCGGCCCAGTAGTTCCTGAGATTATCGCGTTCAATCAAACAAACAAACTCTTAGGGGTATGAAAAATAGATGTTGTCCGATTCTCAGACCTACCGAATATGCACACAAAATTTCATGAAAATCAGTTAAGCCGTTTCGGAGGAGTATGACAACGAAAACTGTGACACGAGAATTTTATATATTAGATTTTGTAAAATTTGCATGCCAGTTTCTATGGTAGATCAAGGAGAACGATATTGAATGTAATGTTGACACCACTCTACTCTACTCACTAAAGGATACCCCTTGACCAGCAAATAAATGATTTATGATTTTATGAAAAAAAAACGTGTGTAGAATTGAAAATCCCTTCATTTAGTTCCTCGGCTAATTATGACGAAAGCACTTCAGTACATAGTGTAGAGTAAAAAAGTTGCTAGAAAAATGTATTAAAAAGTTTTTCTACTAATTAGGTTGGCTGAAAAATGCCTTCAGGCTTTCCTAGGCAAGATAAATGAAACAGTGGAATATGAGTTTATTTCCTAAAATATGTATGGCTTTGCGGTCGCAATCTCATTTATTATTTGCGCAGTCGTGTTCATTTCACAGTCAGAACTTTTAGTCAGGTAGAAAAACCGTCCTACGCAAACTAGTACGTCTAAATTCATAGAATATGCACGCAAAATTTGTATAGTTAATAAAGCCTAAAAGTAAGTAAGTAATATTAACTTTTTTTTAAGACGTATATATATATATATATATATATATATATATATATATTTATATATTTAAGGTGAAAACTTCTTTAGCGGCGTTGTGCACTTTTTGGGATGGGTAAAAAAATGTAAACTCGCGTCAGGATACGTGACCTGATCGAAAATTCGTAAGACCAAGAGGGAGAGCGAAAGTAATGAAAAACTGCTACAATATCATTAGAATACGAAGGTAAATTTCGCTACCGCTTTCGGAAAATCGGGCGGTATAGAAACCAGAAGACCACAGTTCGAGTCCGAGTAACGATTATTTTTTTCCCTATTTTAATTAATGATTTTGATTTTTGATTTGTGATTTAATATTTAATGTTTTTATTATTATATCAGTAAGATCAAAAAATATTATTAAAATTTCATCAGTTTTAATTTAATGTTCAAGTTTTCACTTCTGCCGGCACTCCCGGAGTGCAACCCGTTGTTTTTTTTTTTTATTTAAAACAATGTTTGGTTATATGTACTACAATATACCAAACCTTGTTAAATGTATATAATTTAATGTACTTCTAGGTAGCTAAAAATCGAATTCATATTTTTCGAAACAAAATTTAAAAGTCTTAATTCGAATTTCGAATTCAGTGACCAAAAGTTGAAATGGTTCGAACTTCAAAACAACATTTCGAACCAGTTATTTTCTAAAATCTACTCAACTCCAACTAAGCTCAACACATATATATGTCGATGTTAACCTCATGCAAATATTTTACCCACTTTGTGAGGAATTTCCACGAGAATTTTCTGGAAGCTTATTTATATAGGAGTAGGTAATTTAATTAAGAAGAACAGGTGAACGGAGATGTATTGTTGTAATTCGTTATATTAGACGCGAAATATTAGTCTGTGCAAAATGTTTATGAAAACGTAAGAATTTGAATATATTATACTACGGGGTGTAATTTATTTGTAACAGAAGCAGATTTTTTTTAAAGGTAACTTCAATGTAGGGTACGTCATTCGACAGGTCTTATAAAATATCTTAAGGTTTCTAATAAACTTTTTCGATTAAGTGTATGTTTTTGAAAATAATCGCTCCGAATGTGTGTGGCCCTTGTGTTGTATAAGTGTGTTTTCTTTTGAACCCTGTGACCATAAAATATGAAAAAAGGAACAAAAAGATAGCGGTTAATAAATATTTTAAACTAAAATGATTTCGGACATGGTCGGCTGTACCGTCATTAAATTATTACCGAGAAATTGTATTTCTTAACAAAAGAGCGTAAGTGCCATGAACACATGCTCTTCTGCTGGTGCAATTATTCAAATCGGATTTTTTCATACGGCACCGGCTTAGGAACCCTATACTGAGCATGGTCCGACATGCTCTTGCCCGGCTTTTATTGTTAATGGACCCATAACTTAACCAAAAAAAAAAAAAAAAAAATTTGAAGGACTACTATCTCTCTAAGTAAACTTTTTTAATTACCTATCTTTCCTCTTCTTGTTCTTATTAACCATAAATTAATATCACGCTGTACACTACCCCTACCTAATTCGTGTATTTATGTCTCTGTCCATCCAAAGGTTGCCTGGAAGAGATCGCTCTTAGCGATAAGGCCGCCCATTGTACATTTATGTTGTACAATGTATTCTTTGTTTTTATATTGGTGTACAATAAAGTATATATTATTATTATTATTATTATAACTTATTTTGTCGGTACTAAGTTATGGGCCCTTATTCTCGATCTATTTCGTTGTCGTTTTTAGCCCGTATGAACTGGCGCATGCGCGGTGCGCTCAAAGATGTCCGCCGCGCATTCACGTAGGTGCATTTCTAAGGGCAGCTCTTTATTTACTATTACGACAAGATGTTGACAGTTCGAATGGGATTGCCGCGGACACGAAAAAAAGAACCTGAATTAGGACCATAATCTTAATGTGCATAGGTATGCACATTAAGATTATGGTAAGTTAATAAATATATCCAACATAAACAGTGTGTATAAAATTGTAGAACAAGGTTTTATCAGGAAGACGTGCTAATAGCTAGTACACAAATGAGCCACAGTGGACTTCATTTTCATGAGTAATCGTCCCTACATAATATTTATGAACTGGTTTATCTTAAGTCTAGTTTAACTATTTTATGCACACTGTGCATGTTTTAGCATAAATGTATCCTTCTACAAATTAACTCAATGCATGGTTTTGTTCCTCTGTTTTTCCGTAAATGAAAATTTTCAGTTTTCTGTGGGACGCTAGTAACCTACTAGTAGCCCGCTCCGGCTTCGCACGGACATTTCTCCACTAAACATATCAACATAAACGCAGTTTTCGTAAGAATCTCTAATTTTTTGAGAATAAAGTATAGCCTATGTTACTTTACGATAATGCAGCTTAATTACTTTCCGATAATGCAGCTTAATATAAGTGAAAGAATTTTTGAAATCGGTACGGTAATTTTTTGAATTTATTCGTTACGTACAAAAATACAAATCTTTCCTCTTTATGATATTAGTATAGATTGTTATATTCCTCGCTAGAGAACCCCGATAAACGCGTGCGATTGCTACTAATTATGAAGTGCTATAGGGCGAAACTCGGTCTTCTACGCGATAAATAAAGGCACGCGCGGACGGTACCGCCGCAACCGCTTTGTATTTTAAATCTATAATATCTTCGAAAATATACATTTAAATTACATGCTGTAAGAGCCCTACTGATCTGTATTAAATGCACAATGTATTTAAGGCACTCATTTGGATAAGGATTAATGTTGTATTACTTAAAATCGCTTCGTAATAAATATATTATTTCTCGTAAAAAGTAAAAGATAAAAAATGGTTAATGTGGGTTATCCTTAACAGATAGATTATGCTATTGCGGACTTTTTGGTAGATAATTTTAGGATGTAAAATACTGTAGTACATTATTTTGATCTATCACATAGGGTTCAGCCAGCGTTTGCAATGTAAGCACAAAAAAATGTGTTTATTTACGACATCACATTAGAAAGTGTTTCTCTGCTATATTATGCATGATCTATACATATAAACCTTCCTCTTGAATCACTCTATCTATAACAAGAAACTGTATCAAAATCAATTGCGATGTTTTAAAGATCTAAGCATACATAGGGACAGACAGACAGGAAGCGACTTTGTTTTATAATAAGTAGTGAGTAGTGATGGTGATTTAGGTAATTGTTATATAGATAAAAAATGCCCATGAAAACAACATGTGAACAAGAAGAATCCTTCTGCATTTTCTCCATTATTATAAAATGAAAATCGTCTGTATTCCCGATGGTTTTGGAAACCGGGATATTTTTTTTTTGTCTTTTTACTATAAAAAACCGAGCAAGTGCGTGTCGGGCCACGCACATTGTAGGGTTTCGTAGTCACATCCGAATAATGCGGCTTAAGAAGTGTGTTTTCTGTTGTTTTTCTTTCATACTTACAACGTACTTAATAATAATTTTCAATGGATTTTGTACGAAAATTTTGTTACTTCTCATTTGATCAGCTTTTACTGGTATACTTATAAAACCTACTTAGCTGTGATAGTTTTTCTTTTAATTTCACTATATGTAAATACCCCATGACTTTTTTTTACATACCCAACATCTACCATTTATCTGGCAAGAGGGGGAATTTGATGGATTTTGAGGATCAGTTAGATAATTTCTTTCGAATGGCATAATACATAATGTGCATACATATGTATAATACATGCACATTATGTTTATAGAGAGTGAAGAAAACTCCGTGCTATTATTGCGGGCGACTAGTTAAATAAAAAAATGAAAATATTGTTGTGAAATCATAACAAAATATAATCATTCATATAATCAGATTTCTACATCATGCTAGAGTTATTAATAAATACAATCGCCATAACCGCATACGAGCAACGATGCGATGCCGGTGAGGAAATTGGCGCAGCTATTACCGAAGTTTAACAACTAATTAGCTACCGTTACCGGTTATGGGTTACTTGTGGGTCGCTAGTTTTAAAATAACTTTATGGTACTTACCATAAAGTTATTATAAAACTAGCGGACGCCTCGCGGTTTCACCCGCGTAGTTCCCGTTCCCGTGGGAATGCAAGGATAAAAAAAAGACTATGTCACTCGGAGTTAGTGTAGCTTCACAAAGATGAAAGAATTTTTCAAATCCGTCCAGTAGTTTCGGTGCCTATTGAATACAAACAAACAATCAAATCTTTCCTCTTTATAATATTAGTATAGATATATCTTTTGGTAAGGGACTAGCTTTGACTTTGAGAGCTGTTAAAACTAGTTTATGTTACCCATTTTATTAAATGGGTACCATGAACGTCTAAATTATTTGGCAAGTTCAGGGCAGTTCAACTTCAAGTTTAAAGCTGATGCATGTCAGTCCGAATTGACAAATAGATCGCTCGCCAGTTTGGTGACTATGATATGAAAGCATGCAAATGCAGACCATAGTTTGGTACGAAATCAGCAGGACAGTCTACAGTTGATTGGCTTTAAAGGTGACCACTGACGATAAGTCAACTTGAAAGTCTTCACGATGGATGCTTTGCGAATGGACGTACGCAAAATTAAGACACCATTGACTATACTTTCGAATGGACGTCTTTCATTTGAACGTTTGCAAGACGGTTATTCTAAAGACTGCTGTCAACACTATAAATTTGTTTCAGAGGAAATGAAAAGAACAAATTTGATATTTGGCGACATCGTCTTTCTCTTTAGTGTCTATGGTACACACGGTTTGACACTATGCTTAGAAAGAGAAGGTGGGTCTATTTCTAACGGCCGGTCTCAATAATCTACCTATCGATGGATTTGGCTACTAGAGGTAGAATTTTAACATATTTTGTATGGAGCTTATGTCAAATATATACCTCTAGTAGCCAAATCCATCGATAGTTAGATTATTGAGACCGGCCGTAAGAGAGACGAAAAGATAAACCATAGACAGAATTACTATAACCTTTTTGATTTGCACTCACTAACAATACGGATGCCTTCCAAAAGGCGTTGCGTAATATACGTCCATTTGGACTGGACAAACGTCAGTTTAGAATTTCAAAACCGAATAGATTACGTTTTTGACATTCACGATAAGTTTTTGACAGACTTCCACGCCATTTGGATTGATGGATGCATCGTAAGAGTTTATGATACGGCCCCTGGAGCATACATTCAGCGCGATAAAACAAAACATTGAAGGAATATATTCTATTTTTAAAATAAATATTTGCACATCACTTACTAGCAATCTTGTTAAACTCTCCAGCTAAGCTAAATTGCTTGTGTCAGGAGTGGGTTCACTAACCACTACACTACCGCTGAGTAAAATTGCTTTCCTTGTCTATTTGTTCGTGTACACTACGCATCGGGTTTTGTTATGGTTTTCACTAATAAGTACTAAGAAAAAAACCTTCTGGATAGCTTATGTGTGTAGTAGGTATATTTTTCTGATTCAAAATGAAGCCGGGCTATTTTTATAACTATGCTACGATTCATAGTTTGAATTCATTCGTTGAAATTTAGTTTGGATATAGTGTGATTGATTCTAGTTTAATTTTTAATATTTACCAACTGACCCGGAGAACTTTTAAATCTAAATTGGAATGTTTTTAAAATTGTCAATGACTTTTTTCTTCAATTTGATTCCTTTTAAGTTTTTCCTTACCTTACCTTTTTATCTGACTGCGCCAGAAGGAGGGTTATGTAACAAAACAAAAGAAGGGCTTATTTTGTTTTAAAATTGTGGTCACTATCCATACTAATATTATAAATGCGCACGATTAAATGTATGAGTTTGGCTTGAGTATTGATGATGATGAGTTAATAAATAGGTCAGGACTAACATTTTTATATACAACCCTAACTATAAATCCGAAAGTTTGGATGGATGGATGGATGTTTATTATTAAATCACGCCTTAACAGCTGAACGGATCTAAGTAGATGAAGTTTCGCACAGAGACAGATTATAGTCTGGAACGTTTGGAACAGCACATAGTTTACTATTTATTCCGGAAAAATATACCTACTGTTCCAGTGGAATAGATCCGTTTTACAACATTCCCACGTGCACAAATTCGCCGTAAACAGCTATTTTATTATATTGTTGAACGTTATGTTCAACCAATGTTGTCGAAACCAGAACATAGTTAGAATGTCATAACAAACTAATAACTAGTTGACCCGCGCAACTTCGTACGCGTAAATTTTCCCCATTTTTGCAAGATTTTTCATTGCTGCTCTGCTCCTATTGGTTGTAGCGTAATGTTATACAGCTCATAGCCTTCCTCAATAAATGGGCTATTCAACAGTAAAAATATTTTTTAATTCAGACCAGTACTTCCTGAGATTATTGCGTTCAAACAAACAAACTCTTCAGCTTTATTATATTAGCAGGTATAGATACTCACAGAAAAGAAAGAAAATTAAATTATAAAAACAAGAACTGCTCACTCATGTAAATGTGCACAAACTCGTTACAGAAAAGGACAAAGCTTACACTATAACAAGTAAAAGAAATCTCACTTCACACTGAATAGGCATCAATAAAAGAAACTCGATAAAAGAAAAGTTACCAGTGACAGATACGGGACAGTCTCAATTCAAACAGGATTGAGGACACCCTACTCAAAGGCAACTTCTAAATGTATGTAGGGAAGCTGTTTAAAACTAAGACGGCAGTTTCAACGACACTTTTAGTAGGGGTATAGGAGGTCAGCTTACAGGTCAATAGCAAACTCACGCACACAAAGACGTGCTGGTAGGGACGATTTCAACTTGCGCTGTTTCGGTTGACATTTCTACCAAAGTCGACCGATATCTTTGCACTTGTACGTTTATGCCTAAGTGAGCCTGTTTTCACTCGATATAGGGAGCCGACTTCTGTGACTATGTATTCTGTCCTTTTAGTTTATAGGTACCGAAGTACTGTTAGTACCACAAGTTTGGGAATCAATTACCGTTCAGTACTTATGATTAATGGACAGACTTTCAGTCAATGACGTTCGCTGCTCACTTATGAAGTTTTGTTAGAGGAATAAACTTGCTTCTACGACGTTGTAGTCCATATTTTGACAGCTCTTGGAGAAAATTTTCATGAATTATGGTCACTCTTTAATAATATTATACAACTTAATTTTATAAAGGCTAAAGTTTGTGAGGATGGATGGGTATGTGTACATCTATTTGTGACTCTTGATGCAAAAACTGCATAACCTATTTTTTTGTAACTTTATGTTTATAGCTTAGATATCAGAATAACACAGTGAAACTGTCATGTTGCTTAAAAACCATTAAAGTTTTAATATTCTTACTTCTACATTTTTTTCACGAACTGCATCAGAAATTCAATTCATATTATTATGTTCGTAACCAACAAGTCCAAATTTTTGTAACTCAATATTATTAATCAGAACTCTTTACGGTAAATCATTTAACCATTAATGTCGAAATGAATATAATTATCGAAATTAATATCCAATTCAGTTATCGCGGAAATATCCATTACCCAGTTTTAAAATTATAAATTTCAATATTGAATATTGCGGATTCTTCAATAATATTCGTAGAATCCGCTGAAGCCAAAGATTTTCATTTCACAATTTTATTGTACAAATGAATGTGAACAGGTTAAGTGGAATAAAATGATACTCTATTATTGAAAAGCGTTTGATCATAAACTACTCTATTTATGATGATTTATGTGAACAGCGTTTGGTAGAAAGTAGATAAAAATATTAAAATGTACCTATTGGTATCGGGCCATAAAAAAACGAGGCAGTTATTTAATTGGTTATTGGTTTCCAATAAAATTACACTGTGTTGATTTTAGTACAAGTGTGCGATGGATATCGGGTTCGTTCGCAATCGAGAGATCGCGGATTTGAATCCACACGTTGCTAGTAATGACTACCCCTATGGAGCGGTAGGAGTGTGTCCGACTGCTACGCTAGAGGTTGTGGATTCGATTCCCACACGGAACACCAATTTGTGTGATCCACAAATTGATGTTCCGTGTCTCAGTGTACTTTGTGGCCGAGACTTGTATGTTGGTAAAGTCCCTCGCGATTCAGGGCATGTACTCTACTGCGGGAATAGTCCTGTAAAATGACAATATGACAAAAAATCTTTCTGTCTGTAAAGTTGGTTTACGGACGATAATTTTACGTGTTAACGTCATAAGAAAACATTGATGACATTGCGTTGCTTAGCAATCAATCAATAACGTTAGTTCCAATTGTATTGCATGCCATGTCGCGGCATCGCCATTTGCTGTTGCCTTGCAACCCATCATTAACGTGACTATTTTTAGACACTTTCTCGTGAGTGCAACCGATCATCAATTTATACGTTTTTAAAAAATGTGATGCTTCAGCATGTGAGGTATGTATTTGTCTCAATCTCTATAATTGTGACAAGACTGTATAATATTTTAAGCAATCAGTTTTTTTGTTTATATTAATATGTTAATTATTGTTTTTCAACTTTCGCGATTTTTATACATATTAGATATATTTCGGGACTTAATCGCGTGAATTATTTAAAGGTACGAACCTTTTATTTACCCGACGTTACGATCGAATTGCACCGATCGTGGTCAATAATATATCTAATAATTTGTTAATATTGTACTCGTAAATAAGCACCTAATAAATATATCTAATAATTATAAATATAAATATATCTAATAATTTGTTAATATTGTACTCGTAAATAGGCACCTAATCAATAAATTACAACTTTATACACCTACACGTTAATTTCATGGCCGAAATACTTAGGAACTCTCCACAATATAAAAGTAATGAAGGTTCTTTGTAACGATTTCTTGAGCGGAGTTATAAATAAGATTATTGAATAGATTCAGTATTATAATGCCGCTATTATTTTCCTCAAGGTAATTATCTTCAGATATTAAGTAGCCGAGAAGTCGTGCTTATTTTCATTAATTTTCTCTAAGTAAACTTGAGGTAAGTTGGCGGTATATTAAAAATATTCCACATTTTATTATAGCTTAGCTTATCTAATTTATGCCGTGGTGTATTTTTTTCGAAATTCGATGTTTAACAGTAAAACTGGGCAAGATAATGACAGACCATGCTGAGTGTAGGGTCCCGCAGCCTCGAACAATTGCATCAGCAGAAGAGCGTATGTTCATAGCACTTACGCCCTGTTGTTGCGAAACGCAGTTTTTTGGCAATAACTCAATGACGGTATATCGGATCGTATTCAAAATAACTTTAGTTTAAAGTATTTATTAAGCGCTTTCTTTGTGATTTTTTCCCTATTTTTTGGTCACATCGTTTAAAAGTTAAGTGGGGGGGGGGCACGATTTATGCAACTTTTGGAGCGATTATTTCCAAAAATATTCACTCATTATTAAAATATATATATTACGGGTCTTAATCGCGTGAATAATTTAAGGTAAAATACCTTGTTATTCACTCAATCTAAAAAATTTCTTAAAAACCTTAAAATGTGTTTAAAAGACTCGTCGAATCGTTAATTTTTACTGAAAAAAGCTTCTATTACATGTATGGAGTGCCCCCCCAAAAAATAATTATTATTTAGCTATCAAACTAAGTAGCGGCTACTACAAGACACCTTTTTACTAAATTTCGTCAAGATTCACTGAGTGGTCTTTGAGTAAAATGCCTGTGACATATGGAGGGACAGACAGACAGACGGACATGACGAAACTATAAGGGTTCCGTTTTGCCATTTTTGCTACGGAACCCTAAAAAACTGAGGAACCAAAAAATGTATAAATGCTAAGGACCATTCTGATTAAACTTGTTTTCTAATTTAAAAACTCTGTACGTGGGTGCTACAAAATACAAAAACTGAGACCACGATGTTTTTAATTCGATCGAAGCACCGTGTCATAAAACTCTATTGTAAACTCGCTGACCTGGTAAACTTTGTTATAATCGTACCTAATGAATAATCAGATGTGTCTATTTTCATACAAAATTACTCTCATCGATTTTTTTTCAATTTCTCTTCTATCAAAATAATTAAAAAGAGTTTTTGATTTTTTCCTAAACCACTTCAGTCATTTGAATCCTCTTTTTATTTAATGCAGATTTAAATAAAACAAAACAATCTAATTACTGCAGCAGTTTAGCGAGACTAACGAACAGTAATCGTTTTTTTTCATTGGCATGTAAAAGAAATCTATCTGGGTAAATAGAATCTATCTATTTAGGTAAATAGATAAATCTTGGGCAATTGAACGCACCATCTAAATCAAAAGAAACAGAAATTTATACAATATACTTGCATGCTAACAATATAAGTACGTGTAATTTAATCGGTTTACGTAGGATACTGAAGTAGATCATGTTCGTATTTAATGGAGTTATGGACTGCATCAGCTATCAATCATTCAGGGATCGTGTTTACTTTGGCCTCGTCATTAGTCTCTATCGTCTGTTTGATGACATACGAGGTCGTAATCTAGCGCTTGGAATGTTCTAGTTGTCAATATTGATCGATTATATTCGTACTTTCCTAAACTTGTTTTTGACCTCTGACAAGAAAGGTAGACGATTATAGTCGTACCACAGAATATCGTACAGAATAGAAGTTATTGTATTTGTAAAGTCTTTGGCAAGAAATGCCTATAAAAATTACTTCAATATTCGGCCTGCGTCATCATAATTTGTTAAAATGCTCTCTGTAACGAAGCAATAACAAAAGCCGTGATAGTTCTTTAACTAGTCGGTAGTTATATGTCGCTACGGGGGTCTGACCCGTAAGCATTAAGAGATAGAAGAATTTGATATCTAGTAACATAGTCTAGATAGGTGGTTCGCTTCTGGCCCCGGTTTGGCTACGGAAGTCTCGGGTTCGATTCCTGAGTCTGGATTCAAATATTTCTACCTTTCAAAAATGCAATTATTGTATTTGTAAAGAATAAAAGTTCATGTAAAATACTCGTAACGCAAGCACTGTTACAGATATCTGTGACGATACCTATAAGTGCGAGCATCAAGAGCGCGGAGAATCGGAACAAGACGGACCAGAGACAGAAGGAGTGTAGGTATAAAAGTCGTAGTACATACATGATCATTCTTTCTATACTCTCTTCATTTTGTAATTGTGCTTAGTTAAGCCTATTTTGTCAGGGATCAAAAACAAGTTTAGGTAACTTGTTTCTGATACTTGATAAAAAGGGCTTAACGTCCCATGTAAATTTTCAAATTTGTCTTATGTTAATCACATTACAACATTTCCACTGGTAGGTATGTAATAGGCTGCCTTCGGAGACCGACACACACGTATCACACTATATTACATGGTACATTCAGACTCGAAACAACAATTTGTACATCGCACAAAATGGAATCCCGTGTATAAATCGTACCTGTTACCACTTGCAGAATAATTGTAACACAAAAAATGTACATTTTTGGTTTTAAGACATGCCATTCGTCATAATGATTTTTTCACCAATTTGAAGTATGGAATGGAATTCTCAATGGTTTGTGAGCATTTATTATGTGAACATTTTAGGCCTTATATTATCATCGTCTGCCTTATAATTATGTCTCTTATTCATAACGTATCCCATTATGATATTCTAAATTTGCTCAACGTATTCATTCAGTCTATATTCATTCGTAAAGAGCCGATATACACCTTATGAAGATGTTCTATTCAAAAGATCCTTTTAAGATCTCTTACAGAAGTTTTGTGAACGTGTAGGTAGTCATAACCAATACATATTTACTTTATAAACGTATAGATACGTTACATGAGTATACCTAAAGTAATAATCTTATCTAATACTAGCTGTCGCCAGCGGCTTAGCCCGCGTGAATGTCTTTACTCAGTTAATAGTTGATGATCGTTTTTAATTAAAACGCTGAAATTTTAGAATTTTTAACTATTGGTTTAAAATAAAGAAACACG
Organism: Herminia tarsipennalis; assembly: GCA_945859575.2. Taxonomy (NCBI): domain Eukaryota; kingdom Metazoa; phylum Arthropoda; class Insecta; order Lepidoptera; family Erebidae; genus Herminia; species Herminia tarsipennalis. Next base: position 8,431,217 of record OX243846.2, read on the forward strand.
TGTTTCATCGCTTTGATTGACTTGTTAGTCCGCCATTTAACTTACTAAGGTGTTGATTTTTTTATAAAAAGCCAAATACGTAATTTCATAGATCTAACTTCAATACTGACGGAGTTTTTTACAAACTTGCAACCCTATTTTACCCCTTAAGATTAAAAAAAACGCTGAAATAAATACGTATTTCTTTATTTTAAATCAATTATATAAGTGCAAAATTTCATAGATCGAGCGATGCGAGTTTCATACTATCTTGCATCGAAGTTTCAGACAAACTCGCTACCAATAGTTTACTCCCTTAGAGGTTTATTTTCCAAAAACACCGTAACACGTGTTTTTTTTTTCATATAAAAACTGACGGAGTTTCATGCAAACTTGCAAACCGTATTTTACCCCCTTAGGGGACGAATTTCTAAAAAACCTTACTTAGTGAATGTGAATGAAATTTTAGGTTTACAACCATAGCGGTTAAGGTTCTGCGTTGATGAATCAGTATATATATGTATAGATTAGGTATATACAAAATTAGTTTGTTTGTAACGACTAAACGCCTGCACGTATCGTTATGAAATTTATGAAGGTAGTAGATGGTATCCTAAGGAATCGGCATAGAAATTTTCTATTGCAATAATTTACATCCATTTGTATGAAGCTGTGGGCGAATCCTTGTATTGATTACCATGTGGTAAAAAGTAAATACATATCACACTAATATTATAAAAGCGAAAGTTTGTGAGTATGTGAGTGTGTATGTTTGTTACTTCTTCACGTCTAAACGGCTGGAGTGATTTTAATAAAATTTGGTATGGAGTTAGCTGACACCCTGGTTTAACACATAGTCTAATAAACCACGGGTAACACCGCGGGGCACAGCTAGTTATTATATAAACCCCAGCATGAATAAAGCTTACTGTTACCAATACTGAAACGTAGGTCAATTAACCCTAAAATTGAAACAACACTTTAAAATTTCTGTTGTCCCAAATATACTTGTACAGCAGAGTAATACAAAACAATAAATTAAACGTAAACTGGGAACAATTATTCACAAAAGGTTTTCAGTTGAATCAACGTTTGGGAATAGAAAGGAAATCGCTGAAAAGAGGTAGAACATTAAAGGGTTATGAAGAATGAACTATGAACTGGTTACCATGGCGCTACCCTCGACATCTTTGTGAAAACTTTGTCTATTATATTCGAAGTGGTTAATTTGTATTGAGGTCTCAGAGAATGATTTAAATGTTTACTCATACATATTATAAAGTTACCACCGAACTGCTTAAAATTCGCCAGTTTTAATTAAAATACGTAAGCACTTATGTTGATACATATGTGCATCTACTTATATAATAAATAAAACTTGGGAGAGTCAAGGGATACCCGGATGGAACGAAGTTCTTTGTTTCCTTTTTTTTTATATACAATCGTCGCGACACCACACTGTTTAATGTAAAATAGAAAGACGAAACGAAATAACTGGCTTGATTTCTATGAAAGAGAGAGAGAGAGAGAGAGACAGACAGAGAAACACGCGCACGCCGCACGGCTTACAACTATAGCAAAAAGTGTCGTTACAACTTTTGGTCTTAATTTTTTCCGTCTAGCCCCCTTTCGCAACGCGCGATAAGGAACTTCGTTCCAAAAATCTCCATTTCAGAACGCACCTGCTTGGGTAATTGTCATTTTGATAAGTTTGTATTATATTCGATTATGGTTTCTATGAATGTAAATGTTAAAAAAAAAGTTGTACTATAAAAGGAAGATTTTTTTTTTTCCGCAATATTAAGTACAGGCAGGTGAAGCCGACGAAATTTTGTGGAAAAGGTACCTACTCTAAATTATAGAAAACATTCAATGTATAAATTTAGATTAAATAAGCGGAGAATCAAAGTTTTTTTTTTTCATTTTAAAAAGATATCTAGCAATGTGGGATTGAGTCCCACATTACTAGCAATCTTGTTTACCCCTCCAGATAAGCTCAAAGGCTTGTGTTAGGAGTGGGCTCACGTTGGTAGTATAATGGGTAGCATTCGAATCCGCGACCTCACGATTGCGAGACCGACGCCGTAACCATTAGGCTACCGCCGCTATATACTAAAGCCGGCATTATAGTACGAAAAAGATCACGATCTCACTAATATAATTATGTTCTCATCTGTTATTTGATCCTGACAAAGATTATATGTCAGACTTCGTCTAGATTGATAAATAGCAAACGGTTTGCCTAGCTAAATCACGTGCCTGTGTTGTAAACTGGCATTATTAATAAACTCGCGTCAGTTATTTAGTTGTTTTTTTTAGTGAAATTAATGGCCTTATTCCTTATTTAAATAAAAAAACTAGTTAAGTGCAAGTTGGGCTTGCACCGAGTGTACCGTACAAACTTGTTTTTTCTTGTGATGTAACTATAATTTAATGGTTTTCAGTTTTTTCTTTGATTTGTGCCTTATGCCATTGCTTTTCAAAATATAATGTTTGTAGATCAACACGTAGTAGTCCTTTAAGCTATTTATTGACACGTGATTTAGCTAGGCAACACATTTGCTATTTATCGATCTATGCAATAACTAACATATAATCTTTGTCAGGATCAAATAACAGATGAGGGTATATATTTCTTAGGCCGGATCAAGTACTAATACAAAATGGTTTTTAATTCATTCGACAAACTTCAAGGGGTGAACCGGCGTGTAGCCAAGATAATAACATTTCTTTCTGCAAATAAGCCCAAAGTAGAAAAGGTTATTTCACGAATAGGACATTTTCAGAATGAGGCATATCGTGAATAAGTCCATAAACGACTACAGGTTCTTTCGCGAATATTAAATGATATTTTAGTTAGTTACATACATAAGTATATAATTTTGATTTTTATATCACATGCGCATTTGACTGACTTGATAATTTGATTATTAACTCATTTTTTTAAGTCTTAGACGTTTGAGAGAAATATTAAAACATTGATATTTTCAGTTTGGTACTTAAATTTAACCTACTCAATGACTTTGTTTACCTAGATTATTATCAATGGACCATAAAATCGGGTTCATATTTCCTACAATTTTAATTGTTGATATTTCGATGTAAAACGCACTGAAGCACCCCAATTTGTCGACTAATATTTAAGTCACGTAGATGATGTGATTTCAATGCCACTCTGTCTCATATTAAATTCTGAATATTATACCATTCGCGTGACAAACAAGTACTACAACTATATTTTCGTTCGACGTCTATTCAGTCAAACAGCAATTTAGCCGTCAGTCCTTATACCTGTAAGTTGGTGTGCTGGTCCCAAACAAATCTTCGCTGTCAACGTCCACTCCTCTATAGAAATTGCCTCGGGACTGAATTTCAAGTTTATAAACGAGGTGCCAATTGCGAAAATCGGTTCGTACTAACGAGCAAAATAAACCATGAAATATCAATAGTTTTGCGCCGGTTGAACGTTGAGAAATTCGAGATTTTTTCCACAAGCCGTTATTTCGGACCATTGGGTGATTTTGGGTGAGATAGGAAGTGATTGCTCGGAGGTTTTTATTGCTTTCTAGAAAGGATTTTATAGATTTACACTTGTTTTCTTTGTCAGGAAACGAAAGTATTTCAAGAGTTGAGAAAAAGGGATAGATAGGGATTTTCTATTAGGGTTGACTTTACCAGTAGATACTTATTTATTTATAATCGGTAAATTTATCTAATAGATCAACTCGCAAATTTTTTGACCTAAGTATCTTTTCTTTAATTTAGAGGGCATTGATTGAATTGCATTACTAATAGTTAATATCATAAAAGAATACGCTTTAAAAAAAAATCATTAATATTTTTTTCTTAAAGCTCGTTCTAGTTCTGTTTCTTTGTCAAAATTATAGAAAAAGTCTAAATTCTGAAAAAAAACTGGAGTTCATTACGGACCATTGAGTACAAGTACCCTGGTGATAGGAACTATTTGCAGTAGGATTTACAGCTATTGGAGTATTTCCATTATGCAGGGTGCATATAAGCGGAAAAATGTACTCTGGACGTAGAAGAGTAATTTTCTCACGTCCTAAAAAGAAAAATTGTGTCACTGATGTTGTTTGTGTTGGAGAATGGACGTTGGTTTAGAAAAATAAGCTTGACGTTTCTGTACCTACTCTTAAAGGTCGTTATTTATGTTGTGCATCGGGTATTGTTCTGTTCTTTATTAATATAGGTTTATTACTAGTAATTATGGAGGAAATACCGCAAAATAAATTTGTTCCTGAGGTTTAACTTTTAATAGTGTATTTAAGCTTAACTGAAGTTTAGCTTAGGTAAAATTTCTTTAGGGTGATTGTCCTTTGTTACTTGGCTGTTGAATGTGTATCCCTACTAATATATAAATGTGAATGTAAGTTTGTTTGTTACGCTTTCACGCGAAAACTACTCAACCGATCATCATGAAACTTTGTACACATATTCTTGGAGGTATTAGAAGTAACAAAGGATACTTTTTGTAAAGAAAAAAAAATATTTTTTACGAAATCCACGCGGGCGGAGCCGCTAGTAGATTATAATTATCTAAGACTAGACCCGCGTAACTTCGTCTGCGTCAATTTCCTCTTATTTTGCAACGTTTTTCATTACTGCTCCGCGCCTATTGGTTGTAGCGTAATGTTATATACCCTATAGCCTTCCTCGATAAATGGGCTATCCAACAGTGACAGAATTTTTCAATTTAAACTAGTAGTTGCTGAGATTATCGCGTTCAAACTTAGTTAATTAGTATAGATTATATATTGGAAGCTTGAGAAAATGTATTAGGTTTTATGCAAGGTTAGGATAGGATGAATAATTTAGAGAAAAATTAAGGACTCACTGGAAGAGGTCGCTATTTCACACTAGTAATAACAAAAATATATAAACATACATTGTATGAGTTTAACCATGGATCAATCTAGATAAAACGTTGAAAACGTCATATAATAATGTTTTTAGTACATTTCTTTACGCCAAGTCACGCTCTCTAAATATATTTAACCAAAGTATCGAATATACTGAACAAGTATCATTCACATGAAATCACATTATAAAAGCGTTTTGTAAAGAGGTTTTCTGTTTGAACAGTTTTGTCGTTCAATACTTGGTTCTTATTTGATACTTAAGATCTTAGATACTGGAGACGGTACAAAACAAGTTTGGTATAAAACCGCTTTACTTAAAAGTAACCTTAAAAGTTTTGTTATATGGCTACTCATAATTCAGTTCCGTTTTCTATTCGATATCTATACAAATATTATAAAGCTGAAGAGTTTGTTTGCTTGAACGCGGTACTCAGGAACTACTGATCCGAATTGAAAAATTCTTATGGGATAGCCTATTTATCGAAGAAGGCTATAGGCCCTATAACATCACGCTACGACCAATAGGAGCGGAGCAGCAATGAGAAATGTTGCAAAAACGGGGGACATTTACGCAAACTAACAACACACGATAGCTAGTTTTACTGTAGTATCGGTAGAATGGTTGGTTGGTACTATTGACGTAATTGTAATCGCAGAGTAAGAAAATATCATATCTGTGTAAATAAACGCTCTAATAAAATATAATGCAATATCATACGTACATATAAATTATGTACGTATTTTCAAAATTTAGAAACTTAAACTTTCCCTTAGTTTTCCTATGACAGTATGTTTTAGAATTTTAACCTTACAGATTAAATAATTACAATATAAGATGGTGCAACAATACAGCGTGTGTTCTTTGATGATATAACTATCATTAAAGACTATCGTCTTTGTTAAAATCGACCTCGTGGTTAAAATATAATATCCTGAGTGTATGGTATTTATAAATTTTATTGACTATGGATTTTAATCGCAGAAAGTCCAATATGTAAACACAACAGCCTGTGAACACTTTCGTATGGTGATTTAGTGCGTAGTGTTTAATTTCAACTGTGAATGTACAGGAATAATAGTGAAAATATATGGCGCGTAGATAACATATGAATAAGACGAACGAAGCGAGAGTGATTAAGCGTTGCATATCAGATATAAATGCTCATACATTGCCACGGATAGTCGTCGGTCATTTAATAATAATAAGTTTATTTAATCTCTACAAATAACATAGTTCTCAAAAGATACACAGTTGACATAATGGACATACATAATTTTGCAATTTTTTTTCTCTCTATTTGCCATTATGACAAGATTTTGACAGTAAGCAAGGGCTTGCTGCGATAACAAAAAATAAGAACGTGAATAAGGACCCTGGAATCTGAACAAAACCTAAGCCTGTATTTTAAAACTCCACGGTCTCCATTTTCATAACTTGAGTTTATTTTTGACATTGTCAGCATGGTGAGTAATAAAAGCTGAATTGAACTGTAATATTTTTGTGCACGTGACAGGTCAGCGAATGGCAGACCCCGATGTACTTTCTTCGGTTAAAGTATTTAAAAAAAAAAAAAAAAACTTTATTATCATTACACTGTTTCACTTATCTAGATTACATATGAAATCGCCTTTTTAGCAAAGAATTGCTTGTAGTATTAGTATTTATTGAGTGTGTAGTAAAGTGAGTCACACAGTTCAAGAGTTAAGGGGGGGGGGGACAATTTATGCAACATTCGAATCGATTATTTCCAAAAATATTCACTCAATCAAAAAAGTTTATTAAAAACCTAGAAATGTTTTTAAAAGACCTCTCGAAAGATGTGTCACACGTTGATATTAGCCAAAATCAGCTTGTGTTACATGATGGAGTGCCCCCTAAAAATATTTATTTTTATTATTTAGCTATCAAACTAAGTAGCGGCCACTAGAAGACAGCTTTTACCCAAATTTCATCAATATTCATTGAGTAGTCTCTGAGTATGTGCCTGTGACATGCAGACGGACGTACAGAGAGACAGACAGACAGACAGACGGATAGACAGACGGATATGATGAAATTATAAGGGTTCCGTTTTTTGCCATTTTGGCTACGGAACCCTAAAAAGTAGTAATAGAACAATATTAAAATTTGGCAGATGAGTAGGTAATGTTAATAATAAATTTTTGGATTCTCTAGGAACATAAAGTTTGTAAACAAGGAAAACAACAAGAATTTCAAATTTACATTTATTATCTGGGAAGACGCAGCTGCAACAAAATCAGGTGCAAAACAAAATATACTTTTCATATATTTTTACGATGCACAATAAAAGTTACGATTTTACTAACATAGCTCTGTTTCAACTCAACACAATTGGAATTTTACTGTCCAATCAAAACACAACAACAATATTGTTACAATATTGTAAGTATTGATCGTAAACATTTATTACAAGAATGGTTATTCGACTACAAAAGATACTTTTCTCTTAAAGAAATATAAACCTTAAATATAGATAGGTTCCCCTGATCTCAATCCCGGCGTATAAACGTTTCAGTCTCAAAGATTTTAAGAAGCCATTAATATTGACAGGTCTTTAACTATCGCCTTTATGCCGTATCACGTCACTGGAACGATTTTCCTTTAGTCTTTATTGACTGGTGAAGACTTGATCTGAGAAAATGTTATTATTAGCTACCTTTATTCGTGGTTTTATTCAGAAAATATAAGTTGTAGTGAAAGTTAGACATCCTTTAGAGCTTAAACTTAAAGATAGAGAAAAGCTTTTGTAAAAGACATACCCTTTTACCACAAAGAGGTCCACAATCCTCTGACTAGATGACGTGATCGTGACTGACGAGACGCAGCTCAACGGTTAACATTGGGAACTTATACCTACCATAGCTAGCAGCTGAAAAACCTGAGTTGCGCAATTCACTATTTTGAACCTATCTATTGTTAGTCATACAGTTACCAAAATACATTAAGTAATGCTTCTTTGAACAGTAGCCGTCGTCTTTTATTCATGTCGTAATTCTTAGATGAAGCCCGAACGGTCACAGCAATGCTGTGACCTGGCGGTAGCCGTTTGCGTGGTACGTCATCACTCGCTCAAAAAATCGTAATTAGTATCGAATGCCGTTGAGGCTTTCTGCGAGGAAGTGATGGCAAGAAAAGAAGCTGCGCAAAGAGAAAGCCGTTACATCCGGCAGACGCACCGGTCGACGTATGGAAAAAAACGATCTCCGTCCCCCTTGAACAAATACATTTATTAAATCCTTTCTTTAACGCTTCATTGTTTATTAATCATACGATAAGAATAGTTCGTCTTTCTATGCGAACGTAATAATCGTTGGACAAAGCAGTAAATGGGAGCAATGGATGAAGCGATATACTTGGCCAAGGTCCGTCGAGTTGAAGGAGTTTCCTTCTGCAAGGGACATCGTGATCTTCGGCCATGGACCAACAGACGTAACAACGTGTGATTTTTAAGTCGGTTCAAGTCCGACATACCCACCTGTCGTGCCCTAGGCGGGTTGGGATCCGTGGGGATTATAATATACGTAAATAAAATGGTTAAGCGCGAACATTTTTTGTCGATCCACTGTGGGTAAAACCAAATTGGATTGTCTATAAGGGACTTAAGACAAACGAAGGCCGTCTGACCCAATACCGATTAATTGGAAAAAGATAAGACTTTTTTTTTTAATTATACCGCACTCAATCGCTTTGTTAATTTGTAAAACCAATACTTCTAACAAGGGTTACCTAGAGTAATAAAGAACAAAAAGAAATTATATATCTGAGCAGCTTTTTTCAAAAATATGTGATTTTGGTTTCATCTCTGAAATATAGACTTTTGTAATAATTACAGGGTTTCAAATTATTACTTTTTTGTCAAAGGTAAAATGCTACATTAGTGAAAAATTGTTGACAAAATTGACATGATTCTTTCTCCCTCTGAAGTCATTCCTTCATCTATCTGAGGATCGTGGTCAGCGCCAGAGTTGCATCTGGAGCAAATGACCTTCTTCACCGATTTCTGTCCAGCGTAGCACTTATGTGATTGTACATTTACATATATATTTGTTTAGATTCACAAAGCAATAATTAGGCGGTAAAGCATAGGCTTTACAGCCTAATTATTGCTTTGTGAATCTAAAAATTAAGTGAGCTTGATTAATTCACAATACTCTATAGTATTGGGAATGAATCAAGCTATTTTATTTCCAAGAAGTGTTATAAAAATGTAAAATCTTTTTCATAATATACCTATAATCATTTAACGTCATAAAATTTCTTCATAAAACGATAACAGTTTTCAAGAAACGACATCTAAGCGTTAAAACGTTATGAAGATCTCAATTTAAGTTGGTATAAAATTTAATACATCGTAAAACATTTATTTTATATTAAAATTACACCCAACGGTCCTTTTAGAGTTTCTCTATCCAGTACTAGTCGTTTGCTACGATTCTATTCGTGCATGTTGAGAATGACCGATTTCAATAAAAGCCTTGACCACTTTTTTTCAATAATCCATTCTTAGTGGATGTCTACAAAATACAACTACCTACTTGCCAAATTTCAGCTATTTAGATTTAGAGGATTTCTATTCCCAAAGTTAAAGTCGAAGTACTTTATTTACTTAGGTTACAGAATGCAACGCTTGTGAACGTCAGACAAAATTAGGAATAGTATGATTCTACTCGTACATTTAATGTCAAGTTCGCAAGAGTAAAGCCGTGAGAAAAGAACTTGGCAATAAAAAACATGGCCACTTTTTTACAATGCCATTACAATATCTTTGTTATACACAGTTATGTCATTAAGGTGCTACAGCTATTACACCATGTAACTTATGTAAGCAGTAACCATAGTACATATTTTTTAGACAACTCCCGCAGTAGGGTACAAGCCCTGTGTCACGGGGGACTTTACAAACATACAAGTCACGGACACAAATTACACCCAGACCCGGAACAACAATTTGTGGATCACACAAAGTGGTGTCCCGTTTGGGAATCGAACCCACGACCTCTTGCGTAGCAGTCGGACACACTCCCACCGCGCCACAGAGGCAGTCAGAAGATTATTGAATGATCATTCTAAATTAAATATTGCTATTAGAAATAAGTATACCCAAAAGTCCTTTTAGAGTATCTTACATCTATTTTTAAGCCGAAATGGATGTGAAATGTTGACAACAATATTAAGATTGAATGCTTCTATATCCCTCTCGGCTTTAGTATAGTATAAGTTCAAGAAATGTTTACCTATATTTTGTTACACTTGAAACACTTGTGAAGATGGATGGACAGATGCGTAAATTGAATTGGATCCCGAGAACCGATGCGTATTACTTACGTCTATAATATAATTTATTACCAGTTTCTAAACGTTAACGAAAGGAAAATATTGTGAGGAACGTAATTTTATGTAGGTACCTATAAAGTGAGAATTCATCGTAGAAAAGAAGTGTTTTTAGGGTTCCGTAGTCAAAATAGCAAAATACGGAGCCTTTATAGTTTCGTCATGTCCATCTGTCTGTTTGTCTGTCTGTCCGTCCGTATAATACAGGCATTTTACTCAGAAACTTCTCAATGAAAATTGATGAAATTTGGTGAAAAGGTGTCTTATAGTGGCCGCTACTTAGTTTGATAGCTAAATAATAAAAATAAATACTTTTAGAGGGGGCACTCCATACACGTAACAGAAGCTGACTTTTTTTTCGGCTAACATCAAAGTGTGACACATCATTCGACAGGTATTTTAAAAACATATTAAGGTTTCTAATAAACTGTTTTGATTAAGTAAATTTTTTTTTAAATAAATGCTCTTTTTAAAAATATTTACTTAATCAAAAAAGTTTATTAGAAACCTAGATAAGATCGGATAAACCGTCATCGAGTTATTGCCCATAAACTGCATTTCTCAACAAAAGGACGTAACTGCCATGAACATACGCTCTTCTGCTGATGCAATTGTTCAAGGCTGCGGAACCCTAGACTGAGCATGGTCCGATATGCTCTAGCCCAGTTTTTTATACATCACCCTGAAAACAAAACGCTTCTATTTTGGAGCGGTCTTATAAAAAACACTTTGTTCAGACATTCAGTAGTTATTAACTAACATTACTATTATTAGACTGACACTTGACAGCTCGCGTCAAATTCTGAATCGGGATATAGAAGTTTTCACAGCTGCTAACTATAAATACAAGTTCCTAACGTTAACCGTTGGGCCGCGGCTCACCAGGCATGATCACCTCGCCTGGTCGGAGGATCCTCCCTTTGTGTTGGAGGGACTTAACACCTTGGCCTCCACAGACATACATATTTGGACATATATGTCTTTTAGTCTTTAGGGTTCCGTAGCCAAAATGGCAAAACATAACCCTTATAGTTTCGCCATGTCCGTCCTTCCGCCGCTTAGCTCAGAGACTGTTAGTGCTATATGGTAGTTATTTTGCATGTATACACATATTATTTACGCCGACAAAGTGAAAGAACAAAATGTTGAAAAACATTTTTTTTGTGGATTACTCCGCTATAAGTAAAGTAGGGATGTAATTTTTTTTCTCACCTACCCCACCGTGTGGGCTATCATTGCATAAGTATTTAAAAATCGTGTAGGGGTTGTAAAGACCATTTTTAAATTTAGGAATCCCTTTGTGAAATATTAAGCTTTAAAGTGCCAATTTTTGTTAGAGTCAAGTGAACCTGCAAGCTATGGTTTATGTTGGGTTTGTAAAAATGATCACAGTAGTAGTATAAATAGTAAAATTTGGCTTTACAAGTTCTTCGAGATTTTCGTACAAATTCTATTGAAAATTATTATTGTGTAGGCATAACTTTGTACGTATAAAACAAAAATTAACAGAAAACCTGCTTCTTAAGCCGCATTATTCGAGGGAGGCATTGCTACGGAACCCTTAATTGTGCGTGGCCGACATGTACTTGCCCGGTTTTTTAATCTACCATAACTTCTGAATGCCAAAACAGATTTAGATGATTGTTAAAATCTAAGATGTTATTAAAATACATCAGAATATATATCGACATCTACTTCTTATTTAAATTTATATTAAAAATTTATTACTCGTCATTTCCATCACTAAGTTCTGTGAATAACATTATTAGACTTATTTATTCCTTTTTCCTTCCTAGAATAAATCAGCTAAAACACCTTGACTTTCATACAGTCTTCATATTCTTTGAAGTATTCTTTATATTACTACATAAAAGCAAACAAAGACCCTGTTCTTGTGTCAGTTGAAATATTTCGTGATAATGCTGGACAAGGAAAATTCACTTGGTATTTTAAAGTACCTACTGGATTTACTAGCACTCTCTTTGAAAAATATGTTTTATGTTTCAAAATAGACAACTACTTGGACTCAGTCTTCGAAAACGTTTGTATGAAGTTTATTATGAAACAAGTTTGAGTACAAATTTGAATAAAATTGTCAGTCGAGTCTCATTTGCGATTTTGTGTAGAGAATAGATCTTGCTACGGGTAGCTGTCGTAGCCGTGCCGTAGCAAGTTTGTAGCACCTGTAGCCATTGTGTCATCTTGATTTTGTGTTACAAAAGTTGCAAAAGTGTAGTTTTCTGCGAAACAAAGTTTCCTTGCTTTCATAACGTCGTCTTGCTCAATTTTGAAAATGTAGAATCATAGTTACATGAGTATACATTTTAGGTTGTTATTTCAAGATCACGGCCACGGTAATCACGAGTAAATCCGAAGTTTGTAAAATTATATAATGTATACAAAACAATTTTCAAAAAATCGTAATCAAACAAACACGTTGTTACATTTAATTTTTTTGGCACCACAACCATTTCTAATGATATGAAAGAGGCCGGAAAAGCGAAAAATTCTTCGCCAACTAACTGCAAACCAGGCAGGCTGTACACTCGTTTACTACCGTAACGGTATAAAAAAAAATGTACGCGAGTTCTGTATATAGGTTAATTAACACAGCACATTGCTTGTTTTACGTAACAAGCTACAATTACATTCGAGTACATGGCTATGTATCCCGCAAGATAATTACAACTGTGATTGCGTAAAACGCTGTAACATTCACGTGTAACTGTAAATGTGACATGTTATAGAAACAAATATGGTGCATAATATATCAGGGTGTAGAAATAAATATAAGGGATTCGGTACATTGTTGAAATAGATTGAGCGATAAGTGAGCAACGGTACTGTGGTGTACATGTGATAATACAAAAACAAATGACATTTGACAACTCACGTCAAATTCTTATCGCTTAAAATTGGAGTTTTTTTACAGCTGTTATATACAAGTTCAAATATTGGGATCACCTCGCCTGGTCGAAGGATCCATCTCTTGTGTGGGAGGGACGTAACACCTAGCTATTCACAGTTTTTTTTAAATATAAAACTATTAACCCCTCCAACTAAGCTCAAAGACTTGTGTTTGGAGTGGGTTAATGTCGGTACTTTAATATGTACATTAGACATAAGAGACATCCACGCTCTTGTTCTGTTTTACTAGCTTGTCTATCTTTTCCATTAGTTCCGGATGGGTCAATGTTCTTTAAAAAGTTTTTATCATTCGTGCACCAAGATATCTCCATTCGTATCAGTTTTTCATCCCATCGGACAAAGAGAGTGAGAAAATAGCACCAACGCTTCCGCACACTCTTCTGTACTTAGTTATTGCTTGCGTAGGGTTAATAGAATAATAATGTTATGCCGCATGATAGATGATAGATTAAAAAAAAAACACCTCCTACCACCATCCACAGGGACCAAGGTACCTAGAGTTCCATAGACTGGAATCTCCTCGCAATCCCAAGGAGTACCGTTTTCTGTATAAAATATATAACATTATATTATAATGATTGTTTGTTTGCAAGCGAACACTACGTCTTCTGGTTGTGGCTGTCAGTGACACATGCTTTATCATTTTGATTTATATTTGTTATTCAAGTGTCTTTTTTGTCTTTATTTTATTATTTTTTATCGTGTCGATAGTGTTTCCAAGTATTTTGAGTTCCCACAACTAACTATTCGAAATAAATCAATAAGTGTTTGCAACTTAATCTTATTTTTAGGTAAAAAAGGAACTCGTATAAGATCACTCTCTTGTCCGACTGTCTGTCTGTCTATCCGTGTGTCATTACCGATTTTCTCATGAACGGGTAGATCTAGTAATTTATAGGTCTAGAAATCTTATTGATAAATAAAAATTAACGCGATAAAAAAAAAAATAGATTTTCGCGACAACTTGTAGCTGCCAATTTTTTTTTTAGAATTTTCTTGCTTTTAATCAAAATTGACAATTCTAGGTCAACGGGAAGTACCCTATAGGTTTTGGGTCGAAAACCAATATGGTTTTGAGTTCCCTATGACCTAGAAACACGGTTGACTTACAGCACGAATAGAGAAAATTCCAAAGAATAAAAAAGTACCCTCGGTGGGCGAGTCCGACTCGCACTTTTCCGGTTTTTTTGCTTTAGCACAAAGCAAAAAAACCTTTTATAAGAATGGTTTGTTTGTTTTATTTAGTAGTTTAAGGGATTATTTTATACTATTCATTGATCAAAAACTATATTTTTCTATTTGTTCATTTAGGATAAGAAATGCACTAATTTACGAATCTTTTAATCAACTCACCACCAATACTTCCGAAGAAAGTCTAAACACCACGGCTATGTGACCATACAACTTTAAATATAAATATTTTTCATTTTCAACAGGAACATTTAGTATTTTCCAATAACGTTCACGTTATCGTCTCGTAAATATTTATAGGAGTCACGCACACAACCAAACGGAGATTAAATCTTTCGCGCACTTCACTTCATTGGATTTTTTATTGCTTCTTTTGAGGTGCAAAATCACAGAAACGACGGTTTCTCTTCCATATGACTTCGATAACGGAATCTACTGAGTTTTTTACGTCTCTCTACTGGTTTGTAGAACAGTTCCGAGACTGCTAGTAGATATTTTATTGAGTTTGAAGGAGTTGATGCGTAAAACATTTGAGTTTTTCTTTCTTTCATTTTCTAAAAGAGTTCATGTGTGAAACGTTTTGGTTCGAATATTGTCAAATTCCATGCTTTTAGATCATAGGAAAAACTGTATTAGATATATTTGTAGCTGGATGGTCTATTCTATATGTACATACTGATGTCGAAGTTGAATTAAAAAATATATTTGTAGTCTGCTCTGAAGAATTATAACGTTTCGGATTAAGAATGGATAACATTTCGGGATTGAACGTGGTCGAGGTTATTCTATATGATATGTATAACTAGAGATCATGAACTTTGAACGCGGACTATGGCAGACCTTCACATGAAGACTTTGGATGGCCATTGTCCGTTGACTGATTGTCATATTAAGCGAAATATTTTTTTTCAATCTAAAAATACATAACAGTTTTTGATAATGTTTGCCGGCAAGTTAATAAAAACATCCTTGTTAATCCGATACGAAGTAATTTTGCATAAACTATGAACCAACGACCTCATAATAGTTGCAAATTAAGAGATTATAACATTATTCTTGTTCTCCTTCTCTTCTTAATCCAGCTTTTAATATTCCTTGAAGGTTATTAACCATTTGAACAGTTTGTCAAACCCACATTCTGAGATGTAGAACTTAATGCTGAGTCAATGTGCTCATGCATATTATACATCTAACTTTGGAATATAACTACGTTCCCTTGGTTGTTGAGGTAACTATTTACATATTTGAGTTAAGTATTCTGTCAGAGTTGATTTTGAAACTTGCTGGACAGGCAACTAGTGATTACTAAAATATAATATGGTTTAACTTCATTAGGACATAATCTAAAACTTAATCAGACTTCCCGAAGGAATCTATATTATTCTGAAGTTGTACATATAATATTAAAGATATTTTAAAAAAACTTTTATCCATTAAAGATTCCTTTACCTAAAACTATTCTTTGTTTTTTCTCATGATGGTTTATTTGTTTGTTCGAGCATCACGAAAAAGTGTAGTCTAGTTCATACCTTAGATATTTGAAATCTTGATAACCAATACGCATTCGGTGTGTGGGCTAAAGCAAACATGCCCCTCGTAACAAGAGCGTTTATCAACAGCTTATTACCATCTATATTGTACAGCGACAATATTGTTGCGCGTATCGGTAATGATATAGCAAATCTGTTCTCTTATAAATTTCGTTTTGTATACTCAAATTGTGTCCCTGTCAATCCTGTGTCTATAATAATAATAATTATCATATAAATGTATAATAATAATAATAAAAATGTATTCACTTAGGAAGCAAAATACTACACGTGTGAAAAGTCGATTCTACATTTATGGTAATGCCTGTTCGCAAACAATAGGTAAAGCCCGAGAAAAGAACAGGCAATAAAAACTCGTGGCCACTCTTTTCAAATTGCCAATGTTTACAATGTTTCTCTGTTTATAAACTGTATATGCATGTAAGGTGCTGCCACCATTATTTTATACACCATATTAGAGGACTGATGCAAAATTAGAAGAGTACACGAGATCGGATACATTAGCCTCAATGGGCACAACATAGTAGGAGCATCCACTTACGATGTAAAAACTTTATTTGCTTAAATATTGGCCAATTTACTGCTACTTAATGAATAAATATACATGTTTTTCAAAAGAAAGAAAAGAATCGCCGTAATTTATCACGCAGAATCCTTACTTACAAAAGTAAACCGTTTTCTTAACTAGTACCTAAGTAACATTATCAAACTGTGACAACAATATTCACCCAGTAAAATGCAATAAACTATACAACACAATACATTAATAGGGAGCAACGAAGTACATCCATTTATCTTTATCAGTTAAATAATCATCGATTGAATATTAAGCTCTTTGTATAAGATGTCTCTTGACTGCATTCTTAAATTTATTTACGGGTAGACTCGATATGCAGACTACTGGTATTTACAATACCCTTTGCGCGATAAAAAAACTTGACGAGTTAAAGGGTGCAGGACCTGATTTGAACCCTTCGACATTTATTAAACGGTGTGATTCGCTTTGATTATCGCTATCTTTAATATTTAATAGTTCCATCACTAAGTTACTAAGTAACTTTATTTTCAGGAAAGGGGATCAGGCAAATGTAAAAAACTATAGGCCAATATCCATACTCTTGTGTTTCTCAAAACTATTTGAATCCACTCCTTGTACCCCCTAATTGCTACTTAAGTAAAAAACAATATAACCTACCATCAAGATGGATTTAGAAATTTAGTCGCCAGTGAAAGAATGAAAGGCACTGCTAAAATTGAAATGGTGTAAAGAATATTGCGTAATATATACCGATTTCAGCAGTTTCATAAGGTGAAGCATGTTATTTTATTGCAAAAACTACTTGCGCGTGGTTTATTGCCGAGTTGGTTATTATTATATTGCAAAACAGACCACAAAGTGTAGTTATTAACGAGTATAAGTCACAGATTTATTAATGAGTTTCCGGTGTGCCTCAAGGCTCACATCTAGGACCAGTCATTTTTTTAAGATCTCATACATTACATAGACATTACCTCTCGCATTAAACACTTTAAGATCTCACTATTTGATTTAATAATATATCGAACAGTCAATTCATTTTGTAATTCTAAGCTACTCCAAGACGACCTAAGAGAAATTCTAGAATGGTGTAAAGAAAATTGTATGACCCTAAACGTTAATAAAAGAAGTGACTTGACACAAAGTATGAGATTGGTGGGGTCTATTTAGCCGAAGTCAACGAAATCCGTGATTTTGGCGTCATTATTGACTCTAAGCTAACTTTTACAACGCACATTGATAAAACTGTTAAGAAGATAGCGCAGATGCTTGAATTTCTAAGAAGGAACACTGCTGGCTTAAAAAAAGTAGATACCAAACTACTCTTGTATAGTCACCTTATTATGCAATTCATTCGCAACGAATCGAAAGCATTCAACGAGCCGTTACTAGACATATTGTTTTCTCTTGTAGCGGTTTCCCATTGGATTCCATACAACCAGCCGCTTCAGATCCAGATTTGAAATGACCACACTCAGTAATCGAAGACACGCATTTGACCTCTGTTTCCTTTATAAACTAATCAACAATCAAATACATTGCAATGTTCTTTTTGAAAAAGTACGCTTGGCTATCGTCTACTCTAATCCAAGGAATAAAACTATGAAGATATTTCATACAACCTTATCTAGAACCAATTTGGGTACACAATCACCTTTACACAGAATCATCGCTTAATGCAATACTATCCAGGCTCGCTATCCTGACATTGACATCTTCCATGATTCACACAGCAAATTCAAAGCGAAGAAACAATTATTATTAACGTTTACGAAGTCAATCAATCAATCTGCTAGTCCTTAATTTATACCCCAACTCACATATTACACATATTACTGTATACTACAATGATCCTCAAACTGGTATAGAACATTATTGTAAAAAAGTTTGTAAGTATTAAAATATATATTTTATAATTTAGATAAACCCATACTTCTCTACATTTTATAGTAAATGTTATGTACACCGTAATTGTCATATATATCAGATGCAATACCTTTTTGTAATGATGTGGTTGTACTTACTTAATTATATAAAACAATAAATAAAAGCGTAATGTCGTGTCTAATGGCTACGGCATCGGACTCGCAATCGTGAGGTCACGGGTTCGAATCTCTACACTCCTACAAGCCACTGAGCTTAGCTGGAGGGGTTAACAAGATTGCTAGTAATTTGGGCCTTACAATCCCACATTGTTACTTATCTTAAAAAAAAAATCATAGAAAATCAATTTAAAAAAACCGTTAAAATGCGACGCAGTCACAAAATCATCGTTTGACGATGCTAAAAGTATTATGATATTTTTAAACGTTATGTAACACAAAGTTTAAACTAAACTTCACGTATCTCTATAGCATTTTTATCATACGCAATTGATGGAACGCTAAAGACTGTAGTGTCTAATTGCAGCTATGTAGTGTATGTTAGAGGAATGACAAAAATGTGTCCATTTAGAAACTATCTGCAAGCTTCTAAATTAAATAAATTGTGAAAAAAAATCAACTTCTATTTAAAACTTACTTTGAAGCAACACCGATCAAGCCTTTTAAAACTTTTACTAAGACAACTCAATCTAACTTTAGAGAGCCAGAGATATTTCATTTGCACTATACGTAGTGCTCTCATTAGCGGCAAATATTACTACTAAAAGTTACAGCAGAACAAAGTTTATCTCCAACACCAAAGTTTCAAGCATTGCAAGTATGTTTGGCATCGCTGCACTCTGAAAAGGGTAAAACCCATTAGCACGTGGTTAGGCGTCTAATCGAACGGAAGTGGAGCAATATCCGAGACGCAGACTGTTGCTATTTGAGAGCGAGTTAGTCTTACTAATGCATTTCCGATTTGTGCGGTACTGTTGATATGAATGTAGAATGTGTGGTGATGGCAACAATTTAGACATAATGCAAGATGTCGCAATGTGTGTTATGACGTCTTGACTTACTTGTCATATTATAATATTAATATCTTGGGACAACTCACACAAAGCTATCTGATCCCAAACTAAGCAGAGCTTGTAATTTGGAAACCAGACAACCGATAAACCTACTTATATATTACTAAATACATACATATTATAGACACAGAATAAACCATCGTGCTCATCACACAAAGTTTTATCCTGGGTGGGGAACGAACCCACAACTTCTTGCGTAGCAGTCGGATAAACTCCTACCGCGCCACAGAGGCAGTCTAGTATAATATTAGAATTAGAATTTAAATTTACGAATTACTGTGACTTTTAATGATCAAATACTTAAACGCTACTAAGATTAAAGACATTTTTTTGAGCTCCCTTGGAACTGCCGCTTAAATCCTTTTATTTTAAACAAAACAAAAATTTGTTATAAGTATTTTAATTTAAAGTTTTTAAACAATCATTGGTTTGTGTCACTATATTGTTACTGTTTGTACTTCATGCAGTGAAGCACCTATATGCTCAATAAAACTATGTTTTAACGATCATCATCAACTTTTGAAAGCAAGTAGCGAACCCATCTTAGGGTTTAACAGTATATTGCAAGAAAAACTAATTAATTTGTACAATATGTTCTCGAGCATAATTATCGTTTCGATGATTCTAGGATTCTCTCTTTGAAAAATATATACCCTCAATATATTACCAATAAAAAAAATTAAAGTGTTTGTAATAAAAAAAGGCTATTTGCGTCTTTGCGTTCAAATATGGCTAGGTGTCAACATTCACTATCATTCAAATATAGAAGAAATAATGTTGAGTTCGACTAAGGACCTATCTTTTGAGTATTCAGGAGTAAGCTTACTCCTAAATACTCAAACAATACTTAACTTACTGAGTGAGACTTGTGCGCGATTCAAATTGTTTAGAAAATGAAAATCAATTTCATCGATTAACAAAACCACAATATTTTGAACATATAATAAAGCTTCGAATGCAATTGTAAACTACAAAAAAAGTAACGCAAACATCAAGAGTGAGATGAATCAAATGAATATAAATCTCTTAAATCAAAAACTCTGCAATGATAAAGGATTTAAAATATCATATTTTTTAAATTCAATGTTTTAAAATACGAAGGTAAAATATTTACGCAATCATTTCGATTGTATGCTTCAAATTTCACATTTATTGACAGAGAACGCTGCCATTTTTTCCCCCGCCATCCGTGTAAATATAAAAAAAATAATGATATATTTTATGCACCCGTTGTTGAACGTCCTGTGGAATTTTATGTAAAGAATTTTATGCACCGTATGAACGAAGATTTATTGTCACTGATGACATTTTTCACGCTCATTACCGTGACGCACAGTTTTAAAAATTACACGGCCTTCTTTCATATTTTTTTTTCTTTTTTAAATATTGAAACATTCTATATATCCTATGTTTCATTCGGTAATACCTTTCGCGACTTGTACACATTATTGAATATGATTAAATAGACAAGGGGTCTTACGTTTTGAAATTCAATGAAAATGGTAGTTAGCCTTTAAATTGACGTAGTTAGACCTGTTGTACATATATATATATTTATTTGACAGCTACATTCCTTTCAAATTTACCATTAAAGGTAAGCTTTACTTAGATTTCAATTCTAATAGCTTAGTCAATCTGATCTAACGTGTATAGGGAAGACATATTACCAGCAACAACCTATTTCCAGTTTAATCTATCCTGCGGTCTCGAATGGACATTGACGACCGACTAGTTTGTCACAGAATATAGTGCAAATGATGGCCAATCTATAATGGAGATGTTGATAGTAATATTTGTCCAATATTAGTTTAGAGATTTGGCATATAGGCGTATACGATCGGTCAACTACGCTAGCAAGGACTACTAGGTACCAAATATATATGATGTAATTGTAAGACCTATTTTAGACTTTAATCTATATTTGTGCCATATTTTGTCCAGATCCATCCAGACGTTCCGGTGTGATTGAATAATAAACATACATACTTACATCCAACATTCACATCTATTCTAATATTATAAAGCTGAAGAGTTTGTTTGTTTGATCGCGGCAATCTAAGGAACTACTGGTCCGAATTGAAAAATTTTTTTTCTGTTGGATAGCCCATTTATCGAGGAAGGCTATAGGCTAGTTATATATTATATAACATCACGCTACGACCAATAGGAGCGGAGCAGTTATGAAAAATGTTGCAAAAACGGGGAAAATGTACGTATTCGAAGTTGCGATAAACTAGCTGTCCCACTAGTTTATAATATTAATAGGAAGTAGTATTGTCAACGTTGTTTTAGCATTAAGCAAGACACTTGCAAGTACTTGTCATATTAGAAATAATAAAGTTTTCCAATTACCAACTACGATTATTAACGACTGATCATACGCTACTTAGATTAAATACGCTTATTCTCTCTCTCATGAGGTTTACCCTTGGAACTGCCGCCTAACCGAATCAAAAAATTCCGTAACGATAATAAAACCTAACACCCCCACTCCGCCTACCATGTAGCTCGGCTGAGCGTTCGTTTAACGTATAATATGTATATGGTACAACTGTACGAAGCTCGCACGGATCGAGACGAGCTGCTCCGAAATGTAATAAAAAGTAATAAAAATAATACTGCATAAATAAAAAATAAATAAATAAATATAATTGCATAAATAAGTTGATAAAAAATGCCATACCATAGCTTTACTGCGGCAGTCCCCGAGTGCCACACATTTTTTTGTCTGCTAATCTATCAATCTACTTAATCACCATTTAAAGCGCAATTTTCGCAAGATAATTTATACCTTTTTATATTCCCAAAGCATTGGTACATCGAACTTTGCAATTAATTTCACGTTACACCGAATAGGTGGCCGTACATCGAAAATTCGATTTGCTGAAATGTAAATCAGCGAATTAGAAAAGCACGTGTTAAAAGCTGCTATTAGCAAAGTGGTAAGCTTTAATTGAAATTCACTGGTATTTGGTGCATTTGAATGCGAGATTATTTTGATTTTGTTAGCTTCAAATTGTTGAAGCGCGAATCTATATTGAGAAGGGATTATTTCAAATAAAAAAACCGGGCAAGAGCATGTCGGACCATGCTCAGTGAAGGAAAAGTTGTAGAGTGGAACGTGACGGACCGTGACACTTTTTCGTGCGTGCATCCTGTCATCGATTTATATGACGTTATCACGTCAAAATAATAAGGTAAATTAAGTACAACACGTTAAATTGTTTTTGGTAAAAACTACTCAAACGATACTTATTTTAAGATTGTGCACAAGTATAACTCTGTCTTTAGTATTCACTTTTATGTGACAGTGAAGTTATGAGAGTTAATGGTGTCTCAAACCTGAATAACTTTTGACTATTCGACTGCTAGAATACCAAAATAGATTTAATATTTAAAACATCGCTAGGTGATAATAACTATGAGTTAAAAGAAATAAACACGAAAATCATATACCTAAGTGTTAAAGAAACAATTACATATATACACATAGAGACTACGAGTACCTTGGAAGATGGGCAGACCTTTGGTGTGGGTGCAACTTGCGTCGACACCCTTGCGCCTTCCCATCTACCAAACACGGCAAACGGCAAGCTGTGTCTGCACTGCTGCGGCCTCTGCTGATACTATCAAACGGCGCAAATATAGTAATCTAGAGAGAGAGAGTCGGAGATTACATATTTGAGACGTTTGATGTCGAGACCATGGGGCCATGGGACCATGGCCATGGGGTCCAAGTGCTCGCCTCTTATTTAAAGATATTTCCCAGCGGCTCGTCAGTGCATCTCGTGACCAGAAGGCTGGCCTTTTCTTTGCACAAAGAATAAGCATTGCCATACAACGTGGCAATGCTGCCTTCTGGGCACTATACCGGTTGACATCGATGTGGAAGAATTCTTCGACGTAGGCGTCGGTCAGCCAACTGGTTATGCATCACCTTTTTATGTAACCCTTTTTTGTAGTTTTTTCTGGTAAGTAATAATAATATCTTGGGACAACTCACACAACGCTATCTGATCCCAAACTAAGCAGAGCTTGTACTATGGAAACCAGACAACTGATAAACATACTTATATATTTCTAAATACATACATATTATAGATAAACTACACCCAGACACAGAATAAACCATCGTGCTCATCACACAAAGTTTTATCCTGGGTGGGGATCGAACCCACGACCTCTTGCGTAGCAGTCGGATACAGTCCCACCGCGCCACAGAGGCAGTCAAGTTGTAAATAATTAGCAAATTTTAGTTTTATTTTAAATTATTTTTAACAAAGTTATTTCGTAGGGTACCTAATCTAGTTTTATTCTTGGTATTAATTTTTAAGGAAAGTATACCAAAGATAAAGTTGAATTGCCATAGAGACTCTTAATTTTATAATAATGTTAACCTAGATATAGATTCGTTAACTTGTTCAGATGGTTGATTTTATGAGAAGCTAAATTGATCAACTCCCATGATAAGTTCAGGAAACGATGCCTGAGTTCATATCTACGATCGAAATGAAGCACCGGATATTAGAAGTCAGCGCACAAGATATAGTCATATAGTCATATAGAGTTTCAATTTATTTTACAGTGGCTTTTAGGCACTGATTTAACACAAGAACCATATATATAGATCTTTTTAGATGTACCTAAGGTTGACTTACAAAACTAACTATTATCTTGTCACATATTTTTATAAAGATAATTGGCAATATGGCATTGTGAACCCACATTACTAGCAATCCTGTTATCCCCTTTTGCTAAGCTCAATGGCTTGTGTTAGGAGTGGGTTCACGTCGGTAGTATAATGGGTAGTATTTGAACCCGCGAGCTCACGATTGCGAGGCCGATGCCTTTGCTGTTAGGCTACCGCCGCTACATTGATGTTTCAATGGCAAGATAATAGTCAGTTTTATACTCTGTGATGGCGAGCCGGCAATAAGAAAAGAGTATTAAACTTTCTTTCTGTTGGTAGATTTTTTTGTTAGGACTCAAAACATTTAATATAATGTTTCTTAGACTAATTCACTAAACGCACTCGTGATATCTATAAAGTCATTAGTTGTTTATTTTTTAATAAGACCACTCCCGCAGTAGGGTACATGCCCTGTATGCGGGGGACTTTACAAACATACAAGTCACGGACACAAAGTACACCCAGACTCGAAACAAAAATTTGTGGATCACACAAAGTGGTGTCCCGTGTAGGACTCCAACCCGCGACCTCTTGCGTAGCAGTCGGACACATTCCCACCGTGCCTTTAGATTGATGATTTTAATAGAGTGGCTCCTGAGTTTTTTGGTTGCTACTACTTCAGCTTTACACTTTTACACTGTAAGAAATGCCTATAAATAATCCAAATATCTATACATTTGAATTTGACGTCGGTAACGGCTAGTTCAGTATAAAACAACCTTACATCTATCGATCGTTGGGTATAAACGTGACGTTTTCCTCAAAACCCGATGAAATTTGGTGTAAATATTTATTCGGTAAACATTTTGAGTGGTTTCGACGGCTACAATCAATTAACTGAGGCTAATTTACTCGAGAGACTCGTACATTGTTTTTATCGATGTCTTGTTTAGATGTAAATAGTCGCTAATAAATGTTGGGGGAGACAGTGTATTTCTTCACACAAATTGAGCGGATTAAATGGGAAGTATCTCTACGTTAATTGAAAATTGTCTGTAGACAATACTTACGTTTCTTAAGAGTAAGAGCTTCAGGTTCTCAGTATTTTTGAGTGGAACAGTGAAACATGAAATAATATTATGTTAATGGTGAAATTATTTGAGACACTGTTTAGGGTGTTAAGATTAAATTTAGACATTCCTTGTCCATAACATTTGGGTTAGGTCTTAGTTTATTTAAACATTAATTTTATAACATTTGACGTAAAATAAAAAGTTATGATTGATTTATAAGTATAATTTTTACTTTAATACTGCAAGTTTTCCATGTAAGAAATAAAAAACCGTAAAATCTCTACACGCGATTGTATAATCTATAAACACTTATTTAACTAGTTGTTGTTCCAATTTCCACACTTTGATTAAAAGAGAGAAAAATAAAAGATAAACTTCATAAGTTACAGCCATACAATGTTGTAAAACCCGCAAACAATTCCTACAATAGTTTAATGCCAACTCGCAGAGATGCCGGCCAATAAACTCTTAGATAAACTGGCTCTGTACTCTTGTAGTAGACGTATTAACAATAATAATCTTGTTTTATGAAACTTTTATTTTCTGAAGCTGGATTAAACTACTTTCCAAACTAGCCATAAATATACCCAAATATCAAGTCAAGCCAATGTTTTTCATGACTTTTATCGGAAGTATTGCATTTGCTTTCTACGTGAGTTAATCATTTTAATTTGAATATTATTTTAATCGTTTTTATTTAATATTGATCTTTTTACCTTCGGAATTTAATAATATTTAAGACACATATTATATGTTGAAAAATTTCGCGATTTGTACACATTATAAAATTATATATACCACGGGTCTTAATGGCGTGAATAATTTAAGGTAAAATACCTTGTTTATTGCCCGACGGTTCGACCGTATTGCAACCACGGCCGTTGATTAAGACCCGTAGTATATATATTTTATGAAATGTATTAAGTTATGTTTTCACAAGTTGTTTTCATCTTAATTGGACTGGCTTGTTGGTCTAGTAATTAGTGACCTTGACTGCTAAGCCAGAGGTCGTAGATTCGATTCTAAACCAAAACACCACTTTGTATGACCCACAAAACACACATATTACATCCAGGTGTAATTTGTGTCCGTGATTTGTTTGTTTATAAAGTCACCCGTGAAACAAAGCTTGTACCGTTTTGTGGGAGTTGCCTTTTTATAAAAAAAGAAATACAAAATATGCCTTTTATACCAATAATCACAGAACCTTATTTTACTAACAATTAATATTATTATGGTATCATTCTTGATTATGCCACTATTTATCATGGTTAAACCGGTATTAAATTTCCAAATTTCCATTTGTATTGCTATCAATTTAATATTTTGAGGTCACTTGTTCAATTAGTATGAAATAAATTCATTTGTATTTCAAATTGGTAATCCCACAGAGTCGTTCAATTGCACAACATTTTACGTAAGGACTTACTGTAGACCGTAAATCAAACGTTGTTTTGTTGGAGAACGTGATATAATACCTTCGGAAAGCCAGGACTTAAGTTCGGTTGAGAGGTTTCTCATCAACGTAACTCCCTGTTTCTAGACGGGAGCAAAGGTACAGAAGCTTTAAGGAAAAATGTGGTTAGGTGTGATAATAAAACATAAAACTTACTACCCTTATAAAATGCAAGCTGTGAAACACATTGTTATAATGTAGTATGTTTCACTGAAGTAAAGATAATATGTCCGTGTGAACTGAGGAACCACCGTTGTATTTCGCAAAAGAAAAATCGTAGGATTTAGTAAAAGACTTAAAACAAATATAGAACAAATCTGGGAATTTGTAAACAAATACATTAAAAACTACAATCCTTAAAGTGTTCAGTTCTCACATACCATCAACCAGATCACAGAAAGTATCTGCAAACTTAAGGTATTGTGACTACAGACATTTAATATAGAATTTATAAAGATGTTTACTGAATAACAGACCACAAAGTTTTAAAGATAAAAAATATATAACTACTAAACTGTGGTCCCTCATTCCACACAAGAGAGATAAATATTTTTGTGAATATTACCGAACTAAATAAATAAAATCTTTGTTTTTCTACATCAAGTTTTAGCAAGAGTTTTAAAACATTATGTAAAAAATAAAATGGAAAAATATAACAAGGCAATTTAAAGATAGCGATTATTAAAACTGGTCCCTCAATCGTCACCTCCACCGGCATCTAAGCATGTACTAGCTGCTAGACGAGAGGAATATATCATCAAAACGGCTGAGACAAGAAACGTCCACATCCAAATGCGTCCTCCTGTTTGGGTGTTACAATGCTACGTATAGAGTTACAGATAAACACGTCCATCTTAAAATATAACGTTTGCATCGGGGCTTAAAATTAGCCTAATCAATTGAGTAATTCTTAAAAATGATCTTTCATAAATACGGGAAGAACCTACCTGATTTTTTCTAATGTAGAACAATTTAAAAAGTCATACAGTATTAGATTTCGGTTCGATTTTCAGTTGAAACCATTTAATATAATGTCAATAATGAAATTTAAAACATTATATTGCTTTCGGCTGTTACTCTGATCGGCAGCTAATTTATAAATTTGTGTACCTACTTGAGTTCTTGTTTGCTCATACGCAATTAGCTCATTCAGCGGTCCAAGCATTAATTGCGTAATAAATAAGTTAAGTATAAATATTAATAAAACAAACTTTCTATATTGCTCATGTATGTGCATTATCATTATCAAAGAAAAAACCTGATAAGTGCATATCAAGCCTCGCACAATGCTGCCCAGCACAGAAAATGCGGCATAAGTGGGGTTTCTTTTGTTTTTTTTTTCATACTTATAGCAACTTTATTTAATTAGTTTTCAATGGAATTTGTAGAAAAATTATGTTATTTCTCACTTAGTCGTCTGTTACTCGTAAACTTAGCTGTGATAAATAAAAAAAAATCAAGGCGATAGTATATACAATGAAATTAAAAGGAAAACCCTTTTAATTTCATTGTATATACTACTGCCCTGAATTTTTTACATCTCCAAAAACAACCATTAAGCTGGCAAGGGGGGGGGGGGGGGGTGTCACTTCACTGTTAACGCTCAAATGTTTTTAAAGGACCTATCTAATGATACCCCACACGATAGGGTAGGTCAGAAAAAAAACACATCCCTACTTTACAAATAGCGTTTTTTCTTTCACTATGTCGGCATAAGTAATATGTCTATCCATACAAAATTATTCCCTTCTAGCACTAACACTCTGCAAACGGACGTACGGAGTGACAGACATGGCGAAACTATAAGGGTTCCGTAGCCAAAATATAGAGCCACGCAAAATGTACTCTACATTGTGCCACACTCCACACTGTCCAGTCCAGACAGTGGCCAGCATAGAAAATGCGGTAGAAGAAGTGGGTTTTCTGTTGTTTTGTTCGACCGGAAGTAGTGGCGGAAAATAGGAGAGGCCTATGTCTAGCAGTAGACCGATATAGGCTGATGATGATGATGACCACTGGCAACGTCGTATAAGTTACCTTCAATGGAATTTGTAGTTTTATCTCACTTGCTTGGCTGTTACTCCTAAACTTTTAAAGCTTACTTAGCTATGGTAGTTTTCCTTTTAATTTCATTGTATATACTACAACCCTGATTTTCACATCCCAAAACCAACCACTTAGCTGGCAGGGGGGTTGACATTTGACTGTAACAAAAATGTTCAGTTTAAAGCTCAATATTTCACAAACGGATCCGAAAAATCATTAACACAAACCCTACAAATATTTTAAAAGACCTATCCAACGACACCCCACACGATGGGTTAGCTGAGAAAAATAATCACACATCCCCCACTTTGCATGTAGGGGAGGTAGCCGAAAAAAAAATTGTTTTCATGATCTATCTCTTTGTTGGCGTAACTTATATGTGTGTCCTTGCAAAATTACAGCTTTCTAGTACTGAGGGTCCCTGAGCTAACCTGGGGACAGACAGAGAAACGGGCAGAGTAAAACTATAAGGGTTCCGTTTTGCCGTTTTGGCAACGGAAGCCTAAAAAAGACCACATTCAAATTTGTCCTTCTTTTTGGGTGCTACGCAGCCACGTAAAGACTTACAGACAGCCCCGTCCAACTTATAACACAACTCACGTATCAGCCAAAACAATTTCTAAAAGGATGATCTTCCATAAATAGGTTTGTGATGTTATGAGTTTGTGAGTTTGTAGCAGATACTCTCTGGATCTACTGAACCGATTTTGATAATACCACGTTATTTGTGAGTGTCTATATTTATATCACGCTACGACCAATAGCAGTGGAACATCAATGAAAAAATTTGCAAAAATGGGGGAAAATGACGCAAACGATTTTGCGCGGGTCAGCTAGTTTAAAATATTATTGAAACGATTCGACACGGGAATAAACGCGTTTAAACGAGTTTATTCCCGTGTCGAATTGTTTATTATAATGCAACGTGAAATTTAAAAGTAATAATTTTAAATATTATGTGGCTTTCGGCTCTCACTTTGATCGGTCGCTAATTTATTAATTTGTGTACCTACTTGAGTTCATGTTTGGTCATACTCATTAACTCATTCAGCGGTCCATGCATTAATTTAGTAACAAATAAGTTATGTAAAAGTATTTATATAAAGGTTTTAAAAAATAATAATATTATTAATAATTGCCTTTATTGTCGCACTGCAGGGTAAAGGCCACCCTACTCTCTCTCCACCTCTCTCTGTCAGTCGCTGTATGAGGCCAATCTTTTTTGAAGGAGTTTTAGTTAAGGAAGAAGAGAAGAGAAGGAGTGTTACTTATCTCGCCATCTGCGACGAGGTCTAAAAAATAATTAGATTTTCGAAAAACCCGACTGATTAAAATTAATTAGCTGAAAATTTATATTCCCTATGTCACAGAGGAATCCTAATGATGAAATCTATCTGCGTCACCAAGGCTGTAAAACGTGCCGAACAAATGAACATACTGGCGAAGTCGGGTAGCTTGTAATCTTGATAAAGTAACAACCATATCAGTGGAAGTTTCAAAATAGCCCTATCACAGAAAAACTCACAGAAAAACTCACAGAACAACGTTTACGTTGGTATGGTCACATCATGAGATGCAACGACGACCATGTGGTAACAAAAACCTTAGCTCTCTCCAACACTTTAAGATCAGTTGGACGCTCTTCAGCCACGTGGTGTTTTACGGCGTCATAAACAGCTATTACACTACCCTGAATCAGGACCCTAAGTCGAGGTGGCCTTAAAAATTTGTTAGAGAAGTAGGGCCCTAACTCTTAGTATACCTCTCTTTTTAAAGATTTAGGGTCCCTGATTTAGTGTAGTGTATAAAGCACATAAGTCTTAGAGAAAGTCCAACTAACAACACAGACAACCCAGGACAGATGGTTCTGGGGCATGAAAACGAAGAGAGCCGACCCCAAATAATGAGGTAAAGGTCATAGATGATGAATTTTGATGTGTACTTTTATATTCAAATATGTTTAAATTATACAGATGTCATAAGTATTTTGTTATGTGACTGACACCTTCAAAATGAAATATTAATCAGTGCAGTTCATCCGAAAATCCCAATCAAATTGCAAAAATGGTCACAGAGATAAATGGATTTTTGTTAGCTTGTTTTTTATGCAAAATTGATTAGTTTTCCCAATGGGATTTAAGTGGAACGTGCTTTTTAAACGATAGTTTTTAAACAATTGTGACAAACTAGTGCAGTAAAACACAGAAAATACTAGATAACATACATTCGCCCAAGCTTTGGTGGTCTGAAATAGTATTTCAAAATTTTGTGGATTATCACGTTGTGTCAATTATATAATTTATTTATTTATTTATTTATTTTGATTTGGGAAACAAACAGCTTGTATGTTTTACGTTATTAAAATTACATTGTTTAAGACTTAAGCCTAAATACAGTTTCCACTTATAGATAATATAATTAGCATGGCTTTACGGTGATGTCATCGTACGATGACATAAGGAGGGATTGACAAGCGCCGGAGTGGGGCAATGGCGACGACGGCGAGGCAGAGCCGCTGCTCGTTCAGTTGCGGCGCGGTTATCGGATCGGACGGACGTTCACCTTAGCCTGTAGCTTACCTTGTTATAATTTTTGTTTGTTATAATTTAAATAAAACGGTCTTTAAGTTGTTCGAATATTTGAATTAGTGTAACGTTTTTTTCAAATTTAAATATAAGATTTGAATTTCGTTTGTGCTGATTTTTTTTTAATAAATATCTACCCGAAAAGCTAAAAATAATATATAATTGACACAACGTGATAATCCACAAAATTATATTTCTGCGAAAGAACATTTGCTACTAATGGAAAAATCCCTATATCTTGAGAACAAAATATAAATTCAGGGATAATAAAAATTAGGTTACTCAAATATTAATGTTGTTTTTCGTAAAAACAAAGGCAAAAGTTATTAAATTTCATCTATCACGATATTTTACTTAAGGTACAAGGAAGTTTCGATATTATCCATGGTTTTCCGTAAAAAATAACACAAAATATTTACATTCCATCGCCTTCGTTCAAATATTTACATACACTTCAATGAAAAGAAATAAATTTACCGAAAAATTCAACAAAAGTTGTTGTAATCTTCATCGAATTACAAGAAAACAATAGATATTTTGTTGTAAACTTAACAGAAACTGTAAGTTTAGATGAGAACCGATTACGACGCGTTTTGATAAAGCGCCTTTACAACTTCTACCATATCTTTCAAGGTCTTCACATGGTTATGCGCGAATTAAGAATGAAACTGTGAAAGCGCCATAGCAAAACACGCTAAGCGGTCGTCATCTGAAAGTAGTTTTAGTGTCAATTACATTAATATCGACCCCATACATTGAAAGTAAATATTATTATCTATCAAGGGTGTCGCTAGCGGCACGGTGAGCAACGCGCTGTGTTAAAATAATTGTAAAATAATAGTCCAAATGTGTAATTAAACCAACAAATACTGTATTTATATTAGATAAGTGCCAATAGTGAACATAAAAGTGTTATCTACTTGAAAAAATTGAACATAATAACAATATAAACAACTTTCTGTGCAGTGATAAAGTCTATAATAAATAAGTGATCCGGGCACGAAACCAAACTGTGAGTAGACATTTTTAACGATTATAAGTGAACTACAATTAATACCAGTATAACAAAATCAATATAAGTAATCGCAATAAATAATAAGTGGCCTTAAAAACTAATATAAGCGAAACTTTTTGTCACAGTACCCACAAAAGTGTAAAAATATCAAGACATTGATTGCTAATGAATTGTGTGTCGTCATAATCTGTAACTGTTCTCGGTCAATACTAATTCTTAATTTTACGTGCTGGAGTAACTGTCACCATAGACGATTGGATAAGCGTTGCGGTATACACGGGTTGCGGCGACTCGAGTTCGAATCCTAACCAAACACCTTGTACACTTTTTGTGCATTAAGAATGAGCTGTTCGACTTGTAGTGGTCATATTTCTTCAGTTGATCTTCTGCAATGTAGCCAATGTTGTTGCAATCATCATTATCGTTGTTTGAATATAAATACCGAGCATTTCTCAAACCTAACGAGAAACGATAAGTTAAAGTGGCTATGTCCGTTGTGCGATAACATTACTCGACGTAACAAGTCGAATGCTTCAACTGCACAAGTTGCGCTACAGGACGACTCTGTCAATATGTCGTACGATGACATGCACACGCCGCCCAATAATAAACTAGCATATAAGTCAAACAATGAAGTCACAATGGAGAATATCAGCAATTTGTTGGAACAAAAGCTTACCGTTTCACTGAGTCAACTAATGTCGCAGTTTCGTACGATTGTCGCGGAAGAGGTTAAGAAACAAGTTAAGTCTGAAGTCTCCTCTGCCATTCAAAATCTGACTGATGATTTTACTAAAACCACAGATCATATATGCGCGGATCAGGTGGATATAAAGTCAAAATTGGAATCGAAGAGTATCATTATTAATGAATTAGAAAAAACTAACAAAAACTTGCAAAAAGAGATAAATCTTCTGATTAACCGTGTATCCTCTATAGAAAAGATATCGCGAAGCCAAAATCTTGAATTACAAGCTGTACCAGAAAGCAGAAACGAAAACGTTCTCACTTTATTCAAGACTCTTAGCGGGAACATTGGAATGCAGATGGCGGATGAGAATATAATATCCTGTAGGAGAGTGGCGAAGATGAATGCAACCTCGGAGCGCCCTCGCAATATTCTGATCACCTTGTCTAACTCGTCACTGAGGGATCAATTTCTCTCAGCTTGTCGTAGGTTTAGAAAGTCAAATAAAGATGACCCATTGAATTGTAGCCACCTAGGACTTTCAGGAAACAATGGAAAAATTTACGTCTCGGAACATTTGTCGCCCGAATGCAAAACCCTACACACTGCAACTAGACAAAGGGCAAAGGAACTGGGTTATAAATTTGTATGGGTGAAATATGGGCGTGTATATGTCCGCAAAACTGAGAGGGCTGACCACATTCACATCAAAAATTTAGATATGTTAGATAAACTAAATTAAAATTATCAAATTATTTTCTCATTTTCTTCTTTTTTATTTTACAATGATTATATTACTCGGATTCATTCTTCCTTTAATGTTAATTTTCTATCAAAATGTCAATCGTATCAGATCTAAGATTATAGACTTCTATTTAAATGTTCTTAACTCTAATTATGACGTAATATGTTTAACAGAAACTAATCTAAATCATAGTGTTTTTGATTCGGAGTTAGTTGACAATAGGTACAATATCTTCCGCCGAGATAGGTGCGACACATCTATTAAAAAAGTCGAGGGAGGTGGTGTTTTGGTCGCTGTCAAAAAGCACATAAATATTACACGTCAGCAGTCTTGGGAGTCCTCAGTCGAGGATATGTGGTTTTCATTTACCTCATCTGACTCTAAACTTATTTATTTAAATTTATGTGTGTGCTATCTCCCACCAGATCTGCCTATTCAACTTCTCAAAAGTTTTCACGATAACTGTCAGCAAGTAATAGTAGATAATTCAATTGAAGGGGATGTGCTACTTATTGGTGACTTCAACACTCCGCACATTACATGGTCACCTACACCTGACTGTTCTGATAGGTTTACACCTGGGCTACCACTGGATCAGAGGTCCAACCTCCTTGTGGAAACTATAAGTCTATGTGGCTTATACCAATTTAACAACATTCCCAATAAAAATAATCGCTACTTGGATTTAATTTTATCGAATATAAGGTCTGTTCAGGTTTATGGATCAGAGCCTCTAAGTCGTTTGGATGGCCACCATCCCTCATTAGTGATAGATTACTGCATCACCAACACGGCGAAAACTTTAAAGCCATGCCGGTGCATACGGTTGAATTACTTCAAGTGTAATTACGACGCAGTCAAAGATCAGCTTAATGCTGTGGACTGGGACACTGTTTTAGGAAATCTTGATATTAACTCTGCCGTTGATAAATTCTATACTATCATAAATGCAATAATTGAACAGCACACACCCGTATTTAAAGACGATTCTCACAAATTTCCGACATGGTTTTCCGCTTCTCTAAAACGTAGTTTAAATGAAAAATTAAAATATCATCGGCTTTATCACAAATTCAAGAATCCTCGGGATTATGACACTTTCAGCCTACTTCGTGCCAGATGTAAAAAAATTATGAGAGAGGACTATGCCTTATACGTTGCCTCAGTAGAATCATCCCTAAAACTTGACATCAAGAACTTCTGGAGATTTGTTAACTTTAGAAAAAACACAAATGAAATACCTTTAACTATGACTTATGGCAACCGGAGTTCTTCCAGTCATAATGGTATATGCAATCTATTTTCTGATTATTTTAGTTCTGTATTTGAACCGGCATTATCTACGAACTATACCTCCTCTCAGCCTCAAAATAAAGAAACTCGCCTTCTAAGTTTCATTAATATAACGAAAAATGATGTTCTTAACAAAATCCGCGTCTTAGACTGTAATAAAGGACCAGGCCCAGACCGTATTCCACCTTTTTTCGTCAAAATGTGTGGAGAAGAGCTAAGTGTACCCCTATCTATTATTTTTTCAAGTTCTGTTCGCTCTGGCGTGTTTCCTGACATATGGAAAATAGCATTTATTGTTCCCATTCACAAATCAAGCGACAAATCATCCTGTGAAAATTATAGACCCATCAGTATACTGTCCTGCATGGCAAAGCTTTTCGAGGCCGTCGTTTATGATTCTCTATACCATCATTTTATTTCTTCTATTTCGCAAAGCCAACATGGTTTCGTTAAGAATAAATCTACTCTCTCTAACCTGCTTGTTTACAAAAATTACTTGTGCTGCGCAGTAGGTAGGAGACAACAGGTCGACTCCATTTATACCGATTTCTCCAAGGCATTTGACAAGGTCAACCATTCTCTAATGTGTGCAAAACTATCTAACTACGGTATACATGGGAGCTTGTTTCGTTGGATTGAGTCGTACCTGAGTAATAGGAGTCAGCTGGTATCTCTCAAGGGCGAACTTTCATCACCTGCAACCATCACCTCCGGGGTACCACAGGGATCCCATTTAGGGCCCCTTTTCTTTGTTGTCTTTATAAATGACCTTGTAGAAAGGCTTAAGAGTCAATGTCTTTTATACGCTGACGACCTAAAGATTTACTCTGTTGTCAACAATATTAAAGATGCGGAGATTCTTCAGACGGATCTGATTAGTGTTGATGAGTGGTGTCGCGAAAACTATATGAGTCTTAATGTCAATAAATGTTGTGTCATATCTTTCACAAATAAAATTCACAAAATACTTTTTCATTACAACTTAAACGGCTACACCCTTGACAGAAAGAATATTGTTAATGACTTAGGCATTAAATTTGACGAAAAACTGACATTCCATGCTCACTATGACCACATAATTAATAAAAGCACCAGCCTACTTGGATTTGTACTTCGGACAGTTAAAGATTTTAAAAAGCCACAAAGTCTCATTTACCTATATTATAGCTTAATTCGTAGTATATTGGAATACAATTCAGCCGTGTGGTCTCCGTTTTACGCTATTCATACAAATAGAATAGAAAGAATACAAAAGAAATGCCTCAGAATAATGTGTTACAGATACAATCTTAACCAGGAACTGCCAACGTATAGAGACAGACTACGCAAGTTTAACTTGTTGTCTTTGGAGTCCCGCCGCAAGAGTACTGATCTCATGTGTCTTCATAAAATAGTCCATGCTAAAATAGACTGCCCCGACTTGCTGGCTCTTATTAATTTTAACACTAGGTTTAGATCACGCCACCCCCATCTCAAGAGTTTCATCTTAAATGTACACGTGAATAACACATCATTTTACAATCCAATTGTGAGGATGTGTCGATTATACAACGACTTGCTACCAGACCACCACACCACCTTAGATATATTTAACAGTTTAGAATCCAAATTTAGATGTAATGTTAGACATATATTATTATGTTCAATTTGAATTTGAATTAGCTATAAGTACTTACTTTTATTGTTAGCCGTTTTAGTATTTAAATATTATTTTTTTGTTTGTTTTCTTTTTTGTTTTTAATTGTTCCTTCTCTTTTTTTGTTTTTAAAATGTGTTTTCTTTTTTGCTTTTATTTTTATTTTTCTAATTAGTTAACACAGTCTATACCTAGTGGATCATGATGTGTACACATGTATTAGGAACATAGTTTAAATCGAAACTAAAATGTATTTACTTTTTTAATGTAATTGTATTATGTTCTGTTTTGTGTACCTAAATAAATAAATAAATATCTAGAACCTATTGAATATAAATGGGAAAATTTAATTGGATACAAGGCATAAATTTCCGAAATACCTTAGAGAGGTATTATGCAAATAACACTGCGAATGTTTATTAAAAAGTATTCCCAAGGAGTCCATTACCGGGACTTTACAGGCTTACTAATATTATGAAGTAATCTAGAACCTACGTACCAATTAGGGCTCGCATTTAGCTTAAACATTATTCGCAATTAATTTGCAGTGAAACTAATTTCAGGTATGAAAGCACTTTTTTACATTTTCTTTATTGTACGTGGGCCAGGGATGGAACCTTGTTCAAGGGGAGGGGGCAACATTTGACTGAACTGCCCATGTGAGAATCACTGGTATCATGGGAAGGGGTGCACTTTATTTAACACTGACTGCCTCTGTGGTGCGGTGAGAGTGTATCCCACTGCTACGCAAGATTTTGTGGGTTCGATTCCCACATGAGACACCACTTTGTGTGATCCACAAATTGTTGTTCCTAGTCTGGATGTACTTTATGTCCGTGAATCGTATGTCTGTAAAGTCCCTCGCGACACAGGGCTTGTATCCTACTGCGGGAGTCTTTTTAATAAATATTTAAAAAAACACCGGTACACCAACTACCAATTTACCATGCCTCATTTATATTGCCTTTGTTACCTTACCACTTGGATCCACGCCTGACGCAGGCGTAATATACAAGACATTATTTAAAGACAATTCCCCTGTATGGCAACATAAATATTACAATCATCAACAATTATTCCTTCTTTAGAAGCTTTGCATACTTGAGTATTGGTCATTGCCATAAAAACTGTGATATGTGTTAATCCAACTTATACCTTATTAGAGTCTAGTCAACTACACATAAGGTGTAGTGCACAAGTACACTCACACACACAAATATCAAGGTCAAAATCGACGGCACAAAATACTCTCCCATGCACAGAGAGGTGTCATTTTTCCAAAACGGTCATCTATCTATGACAACGTTGCTTAGACTCGTGTCGTGCCCCTGAGCCACTCTACCATGTTATTATATACCTGTACATATGCAAAATTTCATCTAAAGCTATTTAGCCGATTTGTTGGTTCAAAATTTATGACAAGTCGTTTACTATCGAGGCAGCAAGACTGCAATGTACTGCGTCTCAATAAAAGACGAGCTTAATCGTTGGCATCGTTTAAAAGGCTATTGAAGGACCACTATCTCTCTGAGTAAACTTATTTTTTTATTAACTATCTTTTCTTTTTCTTGTGATTCTTGATAACTATAAATGAATATCACGCATTATTCACACTGTACACTACCCCTACTTAATTCGTTCATTTATGTCTCTGACCATTCAAAAGTTGCCTGGAAGAGAGATCGAGAGACCTCTTACCGATAAGGCCGCCCATTGTACATTTATGTTATACAATGGTTTTTATATATATATATATATATATATATATATTTTTTTTTTTCAAAGACGACTCCCACAGTAGGGTTGAAGCCCTGTGTCGCGGGGGACTTTACAAACATACAAGTCACGAACACAAAGTACACCTAGACTCGAAACAATAATTTGTGGATCACACAAAGTGGTGTCCCGTGTGGGAATCGAACCCACGACCTCTGGCTTAGCAGTCGGATACACTCCCACCGCGCCCCAGCCATTGGTGTACAATAAATAATATGATTATTATTAGATATAGTAACAAACATTCATACATTCAAGCATATAAACTTACACCTTAATAATACATGGTAGTAGAATAAACAGGAGGAAATTCACTTTGAATAGCAAACGCTTCAGAATGTAATCACATACAGCTCAAACAGTTTATAATAAAGTAAACTAAAGTTGGAAGCGGAAAGCGACTACGGTAGATAAACTTATTATTGTCCATTATTTTGTATGTTTATTCATATATACGTAAATTTAGTTTCAAGTGTCACTATAACATACATTAAATTTATTCACTGAAGATAGTTTACAGAATAGTCATTGTTTTTAGAATATAGTTATTCGTTGCTTCTGGTGATAAAGTTTAGTGTGTGATTACTTTGCTGTACTGTAATAAGGGCTTGTGATTCATGGCAGTGTGGAGGGCTAGGTGTTACACAAAGAGATGATCCTCTGACCAGGGAAACTTATGCATGGCGAGTCGCGGTCTAGCGGTTATTGTCGGTAATTGGTATATACCTAACAACTGAGACAACTCCAAAATCGGGAATCTTGATTGGAATCGATCTTGTATTACTGGTGGATACTGCCTCAGCAGCATTGGCAGCTAAGCAGGTCAAAGTAAGACTGTCAAGTCCGTAGACCGTTGATATGATGAATCGATCCATTCGATTTCAACAATAGATAGTCCGTTTTAATGTAATGACTTCTAAACTTTTGCATAGTATGATACTGCACTGTGATATGCACTTTAACAAGGGAACAAACACAATCATGCTACAAAAAGTATTCGATAATAAATTGCCTTTAGAAACGTAAAAAACTCGGAACAACAATTTCTGGATCACACAAAGTGGTATCCCATGTAAGGTTCTTCAAACCCACGACCTCTTCCGCAGCCGTATACACTCCCATCGCGAACCCGAGTCAATCAAGATTTCTTGACGTTACGATTCTTACAACCCACTCTAAACGTCAAACAATACATAAAATGATTACTTAACCAGTAAGATCGAATCCACTATAATATCAGAATAAAATATTTTATAGGTTTTGAAGAAATATATATTTGAATCTGAATGTCAATTTCATTTCAAATAACAGTTTCTCTAAGTAACTCAACTCAGCACTAAGAGCTTGCATTTTAATAAATTTACTAAAAGTAGAAAATCATGTCTTAACTTCTTTTCTAGAATATAAAGTAGTAAAGCGGGAAAGCTGATATTTTTATTCTCAAGTCAAAAACAGGTCTTATAAATTTAACTCTGAATGATAAATTTGACGTTTTATTAAATAGCTAGCTTTCGCCCGCGTGGCGTTATCGCGATAAAAATGTCCTATGTCCTTCCCCGGGACTCA
Organism: Herminia tarsipennalis; assembly: GCA_945859575.2. Classification (NCBI taxonomy): domain Eukaryota; kingdom Metazoa; phylum Arthropoda; class Insecta; order Lepidoptera; family Erebidae; genus Herminia; species Herminia tarsipennalis. Next base: position 8,471,101 of record OX243846.2, read on the forward strand.
ATCTATCTCCATACCAAATTTCATCTCAATCGGTTTAGCTGTTTCAGCGTGAAAGCGTAACAGACAGACATACAGAGTTACTTTCAAATTTATAATATTAGTAAGTATGGATTATTGGTAACTAGCTGTGCCCCGCGGTGTTACCCGCGGTTTGCCTAGCCTATGTGTTAAACCAGGGTGTTAGCTAACTCTATACCAAATTTTATTAAAATCGCTCCAGTCGTTTAGACGTAAAGAAGTAACAAACATACACACTCACATACTCACAAACTTTCGCCTTTATAATATTAGTGTGATTTATTCTTTACACCTACCTACAAATAAATCGTACGTGCGATTTAAGATGCTGCTGCATCTGCTGAGAACATTAGCTCCTGCAGAGTAAGCTTGTCTCCTGTACACATTAGGCTTAGCTTAGTTAGTCCCCGTAAGATTGGGTGCAGCAACCTAAATTAAAAGCGGCGGTAGCCTAATGGCTAAGGCGTCGGTCTCGCAATCGTGAGATCGCGGGTCGGAATCCTACCCATTACACTACCGACGTGAACCCACTCCTAACACAAGCCTTTGAGCTTAGCTGGAGGGGTTAACAAGATTGCAAGTAATGTGGGACGCAATCCCACAAGGCTAGATATCGTTAAAAAAAAATGTTTAGTAAAATGACAGCCTATTTCATCTGTCACTACTATTTTCATCACCGATATATGTCCACCAAATGTTGATGAACTTTCGCGATTTCTACACATTATATAATTATATATACTACGGGTGTTAATCGCGTGAATAATTTAATATAAAATACCTTGATTATTGCCCGACGTTTCGACCGTATTGTTTAGTCTACCCGTGACCACGGCCGTTGCACCAAAGGCAAATTTAACCGTCGAATGATTCGATTTTCGGCATACAAATGACATGATACTAACAAAATATGCACTAAGAACTATAGTTACTAGTCATCCTATACGTGCTGATTTTATAGGAATTAAAGGCACTAGTTCAACACTATAATAAATATACCGTAGTACAGCTATCACCGTTCGTTTGAACCAAGATTGATGAAGGCAATATCCTCCCTCGGCTGTAAATTACAGCTGTAAGGGGAACAATCGTCTGCAGTATCGAGTTATAACGACCTCTATTGATGGATTGGATATGAGCACTGGTGAACTACTATAAAAATGTTGGGCTAGTTACGTAATTACAAAATTACTAACGGTTTTTGATGTGATAATTATGTAGCCTAAGTCTTTCTTTAAGCATTAAGCTACCAACATTCTAAATTTCATCAAAATCAACTCAAAGATTTAATTAAAAAAAAGGTTGTCTGTGATGTAGGTTAACGGACGATAATTTTACGTGATAACGTCATAAGAAAACATTGATGACATTGAATAAACAACTATGCCTGTGACAGCTTTTTTAAAAACTTTTTTCAATTGTATCGCATGTCGCTGCAATCGCCAAAACATTGTAATAAGTAACCGTGCCTGTGACAGCTTTAGTGTGCCCGGGCGCATGCGCCACAATACTTTAGCCTATCACCAGTCGGAACTTTACAGTGAAACTTTTTCGTACGTGCACCCATTATTTATGAGACGTTATCACGTTAAAAAATATCGTTGACGCTATATAAACAACTGGTAATGTTTTTATTTAAACTAGCAAGTTAGTTTAAGAAAAAAAATACTATCTGATAACAAAAACAACAAGTACAAAATATAAAAGTAACTTAACCTAAGTCTAGGTACCTAATGTTTTTGGCGTATACTGCCTGCGATACATGTCAGTCACATATTCAACGCCATTCTAAAGGTTGACGACTTGCGGCTGACGCGCGCGGCCAATGCGACAATAGTCAGAGTATGAGAATGTATGGCGCCTTTTCCGAGGCCGCCGTTCCCTGCGCGGCCAACGACTGTCATAGGCTGCGCGCGCGCTCTGACTATTGTTGCATCAGCCGCGCGCGGCCGCGATCCCCCGCGATACGCGGAAATGAACCCTAAAAGTTCTTATAAATAAACGCCCATAATAAATAACAATTAGTAGGATACCAACCCAAACTTTCAGTCGAGATACTTGGTGTTAAAACATAATCTGATTGGTTAACCAATGGTTCTAGCGGAAGCTTCGCTCAGCAACTCGTTAATCGGATTTGTGGGGAAGCTGCATTTCGGCTTTTAGTGACGCAATGACTTCACTAACAGCCACTACATAGTTAGATATAGTAGCAACTAGCGTTTCTGGGAATACCATACAGTTTAAATTAAAATATATTATTTTATGCTACACTAGATTTCGACGTACAAATGCGAATCGGACTCGCCCACTGAGGGTTCCTTGATTTGTAGGTACATATTATTAAAATAGTTTTGGAATTGAGTCTCGCAGTTTTAAAAATAAATAAAATAAGTATCTTCTTTTACGTTAAGTTCGAAGTTTTTCTTTTTTTACAGTTTCAAGGGTCTGTATATCTGAGTGTATGGTTTTAATTTCAACTCGATATCTTCACGCGTTCCCGAGATAAAGGGTCTTGCGGACAGACGAACGGACAACAAAATGATTCTATAAAGGTTTTGATTTTTTCTTTCGAGTACGGAGCCCTAAAAATTACCTACGTTATTTCCCAGGATACCATCTATCTTCTTTCTTTTGAGACACGATCAGTTATATCGGTGATACCTTAAAAATCCTTTATTGCTTAGCCTTCATGATTACTAGCAGCATAATCAACAGACTAAGTTTTAATATGATTGTACGTGCAAAATCACATAAGAATCTATTCAGAAGTTATTGTGTAATGCGATCTATCAACTTTAAAACTGGCAATTATAAAAAAGATAACTAGCAATGTGGGATTGTGGTCCCACATTACTAGCAATCGAGTTAACCCCTCCAGCTAAGCTCAAAGGCTTGTGTTAGGAGTGGGTTCACGTCGGTAGTATAATAGGTAGGAGTCGAACCCGCGACCTCACAATTGCGAGACCAATGCCTTAGCCATTAGGCTACCGATTTGATGATGATAAAAGTAGTCTGCCATTTTAAAACCCCGTACAAAACATTGAGAATGAAAATCAACGACGTTCCTCACGTTCAAACGTAATTAGTTACAGTGGTTCGTACAGTTTGTATAAGAAAGCAAGCCACTCAGTCGTAGCGAGTGTACTAGTACATAAAACGTACAGAACAAGCTCACAGCCCAACAATAAAATCCACGCACACATACGCCCACGTACATAGCTCTCAATGTGCGCCGTCTCGCTTGACAATAATTCGACCGAGATCTGTGTACGAGCACGTCTATGTGAGCGTGAACCTGTTTTCATTCGTTGTAAAGAGCCGGCCATCTTGCATCTATCTAATTTGTGGTGCCGAGAAAATTCTATGTCCCGTACCATACCACGTTTGTACGTAAGTACGTGACTTCACCTACATTCGAAGTATAAGAGGGAAATGGCTTAGCCCGTGATATTCAAAAAGTAAATACAATTTGAACACATTTTGTTTCGGATTCGTATAAAGCACCTACGCACAAAGTTTTAAGTGGATTTACTAAATGTGTTTATAAATGTTGATGCTGTATTTTTACATGTAATTTCACAGAAATAAAAAAAGTGCCTTTCTCCATAAGCGTGAAAATTAAGTAGCATAATGTAGTGGATTTTAATTTAAGGTGCTTAAGGCATATGTTTTTAGGCCCGACATGCCTTTGCCCGGTTTTTTTTTTTTTGTTTTGATCGCTGTTATATTTACTTTTGCCAGTTTCATTATGAATATTATGACGAAACTGGCTAGTTTCATCATGTCGTACCAACGAAAATATTCCAAAGTCGTTTATATAAATTCCTATGCAAGATTACCAGTTTTTTCTTAAACCACGCATGCATTAAAAAAAAACCGGGCAAAGGCATGTCGGGCCACGCACAATGTAGGGTTCCGTAGCTACCCTGCACAATAATGTAGACTTACTTTACATATCCCTTACATGTACACTAAAAACTTTTTTAAAGATTTTATTTTACCACTTTGTCGGCGTAAGTAATATGTACATCTATGCAAAATGACAACTTTATAGTAGTAACAGTCTCGGTGCTAAGATGCGGACGGACTGATGCATTTTGTCTACGGAACCACAAAAACCCGGGCAAGAACATGTTGTACCATGCTCAGTATAGGATTCCGCAGCGATTATTACAAATAAATGCATTGTAACAATGCAATTATTCCAATCTCTTTGAATAATGGCACCAGCAGAAGAGCATATTATATTTATGGCCCTTTTGTTGAAAATCGCAGTTATTCGGCAATAACTCAATGACGATATATCCGACCATGTCGAATTAATTTTAGTTTAAAGTATTTATTATGAGGTACCTTTGTGATTTTTGTCATATTTTTTGGTCACACAGTTCAAAATATAAGGCGGGGATGAAACAATTTATGCAACTTTCGGAGCAATTATTTCCAAAAACATTTATTTAATCAATAAAGGGAATTAGAAACCTTAAAATGTTTTTAAAATACCTGTCGAATAACGTGACACACGTTGATGTTTGCTAAACTTTTTTTCAGCTTCTGTTACATGTATGGGATGCCCCCTAAACATGTTTATTAATATTTTTACCTTTCAACTAAGTAGCGGCTTTTACAAGACACCTATGCACCAAAATACGTGTGATATTCGAATGGACAGACAGGCAGATGGACATGACGAATCTTATAGCGTTCCGTTTTAGGCATTTCGGCAATGAAACCCTAACAAATGTAATCGGTTTAGTCGTTTGTGAGTTTTAACGAACTGCCATTGTTTTAAAACGTTTAAAAGTTTTAGCCTCACTAGCGTGTTTAAATATAGAAGGTTATTTTTGGTATAGTGCAAAGCTCAGAAACCTCAACAAGATTTTTACTTCAACGAATGAAAATGGAAATATTGAAAACTTGCAAAATTAGAAACCATTCAAGTTATCTTGTGTTCTTCGCGCTATCGTGCATATTGCGTCCCCTAATACGTAATTGTTATCATAGCTAATTATATAATGATCACATTTCACATAATTTGGACTGTTAGAATGATGAATTAAACAATGATTAATTAAATATTAAATTAATTGCAAAATATAACATGGTCCTAAAACACTGCAATGTATTGCGTAATGTGTAATATATTAAGTATTATGCAGTGATGTGAAGTGAATATCCGTCATCAAATGGAGCTATAACATAAGACAATTTTGAGGAGAGATTATTAGATAGGATTCCAATTAGATTTTAGGAAATATTAAAAGCAATACTTTACGAGGATGAAAATATGAATAATAATTACTACGTCTTGGGACTACTGACATTACGCTATCTGATCCCAAACTTAGCTGAGCTTGTACTATGGCAACCAGACAACTGATAAACATACTTATATATTTCTAAGTACATACTTAACTTAGATAAATAGCACCCAGACACACAAACCATCGTGCTCATCACACAAAGTTTTATCCAGAATGGGAATGGAACCCACGACTTATTGTGTAGCAGTCGGATACACTCCCACCGGGTCACAGGGAATGTTTGATAGGTATTCTTTCAAGCAAAAACTACTGAATGGATTTTCATAAAACTTTTTAGTAATATAGTACCTAAGTCAGAGAGAGATAGAGAGAGAAAGGGAAAGAAAATGATACATTATCGGATAACCAAAAAACGCGACTGCTTAAAATTAATTTATTGATAAATGAAATAGCCTACGTCACTCTTACAATTGAAACGATCCAACTACTTTTTAAGAGATGCAATTCTTAAAGCCGCTTGAGTTGTACAGCGTCCATAGATACCCTAGAAAAACTTTACTCTCCTTCTAGTGCACTCTGGTAAAAACTCAAATTAACTTTTATTCACTTATTTATTCTTTTACTTCAATTGAAAACATTATATTTACAAAGTGCGAGTAACTTCAAACACTGCACTTTTATGTGATACTTCGCTTACAAGTCAAATACAAAACACAGCGGGAGATTGGAAACTGTTTGCACTTAACTTAATAAAAACAAAGTGCAAGGCAAAGCTGATCCTTTTAGCTAGTAGTGGTTACCGTGGTGTACCATTCTGTTAATCGAATTTTATAGGAAGCTGATGTTTAGGTATTCCAGTTTAGGGGCTTTTAGATTACTAGGCAACAACCTAGTAGGTTATAGGATAATGTAGAAAGATTGTAATTCTATTATTTAAGATAATTTTGACTGCCTCATTGGCGCGGTGGGAGAGCATCCGACTGCTACGCGAGAGGTCGTGGGTTCGATCCCCACCGAGGATAAAACTTTGTGTGATGAGCACGATAGTTTATTTTGTGTCTGGGTGTTATTTATCTATAACTAGCTGTGCCCCGCGGTGTTAGCCGCGGTTTATTAGCCTATGTCTTAATCCAGGGTGACAGCTAACTCCATACCAAATTTTATTAAAATCGCACCAGCCGCTTAGACGTGAAGAAGTAACAAACATACACACTCACATACTCACAAACTTTCGCCTTTATAATATTAGTGTGATATGTATATATTTAGAAATATTTATGTACGCTTATCAGTTGTCAGGTTTCCATAGTACACGCTCTGCTTAGTTTGGGATCAGATAGTGTTGTGTGAGTGGTTCCAAGATATTATTATTAAATATTATTGTTATTATAAGTCGATGACTTAATTTGATTGTAATGAGTATGCTAGCTGTCTAGCTTTGGCTCGTGGCTGCATGGAAGACTGTTATTGTAATAAAAAGTACCCTATGTCTGTTCCCAGAATACCAACTATCTTCTTGCCAATTTTCATTAACATCTGTTCAATCTGCGAACAAGCAATGAAGCGGCTTTAGCCTAATGGCTAAGGCATCGGTCTCGCAATCATGGAGTCGCGGGTTCAAATATTACCTATTAAACTACCGACGTGAACCCACTACTAACACAAGTTATTGAGCTTAGTTGGAGGGGTTAACAAGATTGCTAGTAATGTGGGACACAATCCTACATTGTTGGTTATCTTTTATATAAAAAAATATGACCTTTTCAGATTTAAAGGTTATAAACAGTGTGACAGTGTGCTTTTACATAGTAATTTATTAAATTCTTAAAATATAATTAGAAAAAACATAATTAACAAATTACATTTAAAATCGATTAATCCTAATCGATTTCATTGACGGCGGCTAATCTATCACAAAAGTATGCGAACAAAGAAGTGCATTTTGAATTTCATCATATATCATCATCATCTAACCAATGAAATTCCGATATGATCGATGTGATGCGAGACATTGTGTTATCGACAATATTATGAAAATGACTTTTGAATCTACCTTTTACATCTAAGCCCGCGACTCCGCTGACACCAAAACTGTAAATATACGCAAACTTCCCTAAAATAAATTATACTTTAGCGTAGAAAATGTGTTGGTATAATACCAACACGAGATAGTCTGTTCGCGAGCAGTTTCCAACATGCCAAACACAAGACATAGTGACTAGGGATTTCTCCACCAACACAATAAACCACCGTACGTGTTTATTTACCTAGAAACTGTTCTCTTAGCTAAACTTGGTTTAGGTGACGTCTAAAATCTTGGTTTTAGAGACAAGTTACGGCTAACAGTAAAATATGGAAACATAGTGAAATTAAAGGTTCGTGAGATAGATTATTTTCTTTTTAAATTGTTTAATTACCCCAATAATATTAAAAAATAAAATAAATAACTAGTTAAGAAGCATGGCAACACCTACTTGTCACAATCATTTCTATAAGTTGGTAAGAACCTTATTCAATTCGAGGCTAGGTTTTTCTCTATTAGGAAATGAAAAACTCGAGTATTAAGGAATTAAAAAAACATTCATATCGACTAAATTTTTGCGAGACCAATGCACTGCAATAAATTTATATACGTATGGTTCGAGGACACATAAATATTAGTTATGTTTTTGGACCTATTGTTTTTTCACTAATTGATTACTAAATTTCACCTTTTTAAACAGATTCATTAGATAAAATAACTGTACTTTACTAGTCAATCAGATTACATCATCATCATCGTCAGCCTATCGCAGTACACTGCTGGACATAGGTCTCTCCAATCGCACTCTACTTTGTTATATCTTCGGCTTCTCGCAACCAGCTCCTGCCAGCCGTTTTGCGTAAATCATCACTCCACCTTGCCTGTGGGCGTTCTACACTACGTTTGCCGAGACGCGGTCTCCACTCAAAAACTCGTTTACCCCAACGGTTGTCGGTTCTTCGGCTAATATGGCCAGCCCACTGCCACTTTAGCTTGCTAATCCGGTGGGCTATGTCGATAACATTGGTTCTCTGCCGAGTCACCTCATTTCTGATTTTGTCCCTAAGAGAAATTCCGAGCATAGTAATCAGATTTCAAAGAGCTCTATTCAAACACAAAAAATGTATAATTTTCAGTGATTCAGCGACAAAAACCACCGCTAACAAGGTCAAAAAAGGCCATGCTTTAGCATTGTTCAAATAAGTTACAGAGTCACTGAAACATACTCGCAACAAAAATGGCTCCCAACAATGTGTTTTCAATTGAGTCCGTCGTATTCACGTTCACTTGCGTGTGACTGACGGGTTAACAACAGAGGACCCACTTCGGACCCTTTACGAAGTTTTTGATACGATGGCCTTAAAACTCAATACATTTCTTGCCTATAAGGGTGGCGGTTTTGTGGGTATAAGGATTAGAGAAATTAATGGACCGTAAAAAAGCATGGCTTAAATTATTGAAGGGTTGAATCTAGTTTCCTTTTCTTTTGTAGAATTCGTACATTATGCATGCAATGTATCTTATATTACCATCCCATTACATGTTGAACAACGTTGCAATAGTATTTGCTGCACCAATGTAATATACACCAATTATCACTACATAGTATAAAACAAAGTTGCTTTCTCTGTCTGTATTACATAGGCATATAGCCTGCAGAATACAATGTTTTCCACGTGTAAAGGGCATCTTCACTACATAGTATAAAACAAAGTTGCTTTCTCTGTCCCTATATCCCTATGTATGCTTAAATCTTTAAAACTACGCAACGGATTTTGATGCGGTTTTTTTTAATAGATAAAGTGATTGAAGAGGAAGGTTTATATGTATAATAACATCCATTTATTTTATATCCGTGCGAAGCCGAAGCGGGCCGCAAGTAATACCTATAATATAAGTACAATTGCAGGATATAAGAAAAACCGGGCAAGAGCATATCAGATCATGCTCAGTGTAGGATTCCGCAGCCTTGAATCATCAGAAGAGCGTATGTTCATAGCACTTACGCCCTTTGGTTGAGAAACGCAGTGTTTCGGCCATAACTCAATGACGGTATATCCGATCATGTCCGAAATAATTTTTGTTTAAAGTATTAAGCGCGATTATTTTCATAGTTTTTGGTCACACGGTTCAAAAGACACAATTTATGCAAATAACTCAATCCAAAAAGTTTCTTAGAAACCTTAGTTTTTTTTAAGGACTTGTCGATGTATGCCACACTTTGATGTTTACTGACAAAAAAATTATATAAATTTCAGCTTCTGTTATATGTGTGGGTCGCCCCTCCTAAACATATTTTTGTATGCTATTAAACTAAGTAGCGGCTACTACAAGACACCTATTCACCAAATTTCACCAATATTTCTTGAGTAGTCTTTGAGTTAAATGCCTGTGACATACGGACGGACATGACGAAACTATAAGGGTTCGTTTTGCCATTTTGGCTAAGGAAGTGGTCTTCAAAATTCTGTAATGTTCAACTTGCTTTAATATCATTAGTACTGCTAAGATACAGCAAATAATATGTAATTAAGATAACGACTTAAATTAGTGCGTATTAAAACAAATTTTAAAATCACAAGCTATTTAGGTATAGCTTGTAACTTTAAAATTTGAAGGATCCCAGCAACATCATCTATTTTCAACAACTTTAAGTTCGCAAACTCAATTGTCAAAGTTACGTGTTGTGCTGAAGCTGCGCTATGACCGTGAGCGATAAACAGGGGGCTTAGTTAATGTTCATTCGCCCCGTGGCGAATTCGCTAAAGCTTTCAAGATGGCGATACCAACGATCGTTCGCACTGGCCTCCACCACCAACCCCAAATTCAAAAAAAATAAAATCCGTAATTTTATTTCGTTTTCTTTAAGGTCTTACTGTTCGCTAGATTATCGATCAATCGAACAGAAAAAATAGCGAAGTTACTGTCAATAGTGCAGCTTATCTACGCATCGACTTGTATTGACCACGTGACATATTTCAATTCCATACATTTTGTACCTACTTTTCCATTAACGACATCGCTATTCGAATGTGACTATGTCTATGCCCCCAGTGCCTATACATATTATTTTTCATATATTTATTGAAATAGAGTTACGAAAGATAACAAAACTTATGATTACCTATTGCCATTACTCCAAATCGTTTTAGTATAATATATTTTTGCAAATAAGATTTACGTAAAACAATCAGCTAATTTATACGAAGATCTATAGTACCTACTTGTTTAACAAGATTCATTTGGAATTCAGTCTCGATATCGTCACACGATTTGTGTGATTTCATTATTAAGTTTTGCTTTCGTCGACTCAACATTATACTTGAAACGTGTTTCAAAGATTTCGTCGATTTTGCATTTTTGAGCAAAAAGTCTTGTAAGATATTCATTACACTCCAATATTCAAATTGCAAAATTGGAATATTATAACAATAATATGCAAATTTAAATCAAGACTATTTGCTTTCTATATTTGTGGTAAACTGAAAAATTTACTGACTAAAGAACTAAGCTAAACTAACTCTTCCTATATATATATATATATATATATATATATATATATATATATAGGACTGAATCTCGGCAGCGGCTTCTACGGTTTTGGTTTCAAGGGTAATAAATCGATCTAGCTATATTTCGTCGATGACGTCGTTTATTATAGAAGTATTAACAACAAAACCAATTTTATTTTAAATAAGTCTATTAACAATTTTAATCATAAGAATACATCCGCCTCGATCGAATTCCATCTCGTAATTGGGCGCTTCGTGTCACCGCCGCTTCGAGCAGCGCTCGCAGCGCTCTCCCCACCGCTCAGGTGATTGTACGTCACGATGACGCGGTATTAAGCCACGCCTCCTCATCTGATATTTTTAACACTTGCATATTTAAAACATTTACAGGTCCATTTGTATTGCGATAGGGTATATACCATTTTTACGGCTTCGCTTTAAATTATAGTTACTTACTATTATAGGTACAAAGAACCGTCTCCAGCAAGATACATTTTTGTATCAAGTTACCTTAATAAAAGAAAATAATATTATTTTGGGAAATTAATATTAATAACAGTTTAGTAGCATGTTAATTAATTAATAACTACAAGTCCGTTGAACAGTAATTAAGCAAAGTAACATCACACGGGCATACCTCGAATCCTTCACATTCCACTTATACAAATTACGTCATTAAGTACTACATTGAAATCTTTACATGTAAGTACAGTCTACGAAAGCCACTGAACCAAACATTATAATCATAATTACAACTTTATTGTTAAAAAAAATGGTTGTCCGTAAAGTTTGTGACAGCTTTAGTGGACCCGGGCGCATGCTACGGCCACAATACTTCAGCCTATCAGCAAGCGGAACGTGACACTTTTACGTGCGTGCACCCGGTCATCGGTTTATAAGACGTTAGCACGTCAAAAGTAAACATTACCACAGTCACATTACAGCAATGTGGGTCGCACTATTTTGATATTCTTGGTTAAATCATACTTTTTGTCCTTCTTATGACATGAAAGATATACTAGCCTATTCCCGCGGCTTCGCCCGTGTGGATGCCATATTGTTACCAAAATATTTAACGGCAAAGTTCATACTAACTTTGGACCCCCGTTTTACCCCCTTAGGGGGTGAATTTTCAAAAATCTTTTCTTAGTGCTCCCCTACGTTATAAAAGGAACCCCTGTGCAAAATTATAAGTTTCTAACCCTTATAGTTTATCCCTGCGTTGATATGTCAGTTAGTCAGTTAGCTTCTCCTTTTATATATAGTATAGCTGTCCCGCGCAACTTCGTATGCGTAAATTCTCCCCGTTTTTGCAACATTTTTCATTGTTGCTCCGCTCCTATTGGTCGCAGCGTGAGGTTATATAGCCTAAAACCTTCCTCTATAAATGGACTATCCAACGAAAAAATATTTTTTTTAATCGGACTAGTAGTTCCTGAGATTAGCGCGTTTAAACAAACAAACAAACAAACTCTTCCGCTTTATAATATTAGTATAGATAGATATATTGCAGCTTTACATAATCGACTTTCGATTTCCGAATCCTGTGCCAGATTGCTGGACACATGGGAACCCAGATACCAGAATTGATCCACATAATTAATGCCAGAACTGCTGCACCGGTTTTGAGTGAAATTGTTTCACTCACTTAGTGTAAAATAATAATGGTGCTAGAATGGCTGACAATGACATTCTAGAATTTGACTTAATCCTGAGAAATTGTATAGCGCAAGAGCAAAAATAAATCAAGTACCTATACAAACTAGTAGTTAAAAGCATAGGTATGTAGTAATAGACATCAAGTCATGATATGGTTTGGATCTTCTTAGTGAACTTAGTTCAATTTATAGTTTTTGGCTTGATTTCGACTTACAAAGCATAAAGGGCACTAAACTGTGTATAAAAAGTTGACAAAACTTAGTTACGATGTAGAATGGTATTGGCACACGAACGTCAATTTGCTAAGAACGAATAATGAGAAAAGTTCACGTTATCGTTTAAGCACCATACGTACAGTAGCCAAAATGGCAAAAACGGAACCCTTTTAGTTTCGTCATGTCCGTCTGTCTGTCTGTCCTTCCGTATGTCACAGGCATTTTACTCAGAGACTTCTCAATGAATATTGATGAAATTTGGTGAAAAGGTGTCTTATAGTGGCCGTACTTAGTTTGATAGCTAAATAATAAAATAAATATGTTTAGGGGGAGGGGGGGCACTCCATACATGTAACAGAAGCTGACTTTTTAATTCGACAGGTCTTTTAAAAACTTTTTAAGGTTTCTAATAAACTCTTTTTTGGAAATAATTGCTCTAAAAGCTGAATAAATTGTGTCCCCCCCTTTAACTTTTGAACCGTGTGACCAAAAAGCATAAGTGCCATGAACATAGGCTCTTCGGCTGATGCAATTATTAGGCTGCGGAACCCTACACTGAGAATGGTCCGATATGCTCTTGCCCGCTTTTTTTAGACTACAGTTGCTTACTATCTTAACGGAATTAAATTGCGTAAAATATTTGAGGGTTGGTACTACACCTTTTATCTAATTAACGTTTCGACCGCCTTGCAATGATTATGGTCACGGGTCGATATCACCGTGTCATCAGATGGCACCGTGTGACTCAGGGGATATAAATGTTCTAAGTAAAGTAGAGTTTCACGTACATTAGGTTCAATTTACGAAAAAATGAGTACCTAAATATGTTTTCTTTTGTGACACACCTATCCATATCACACGTACACACACACCCCTCACACACACACACACAACTGCATATACCTACTGTCGATATGGTACGCACATTTCCATGAAATACTATTCATAAAATGAAATGTTTGAAAATTGCTGCTTAAGTTACAGGTTTTTACCTAGTTTAAGTGGCAAGGCGCCTTAAAAATTGTATGAGTAACAATACTTAATATACCTACCTATGTATCTGTTTGTAACTAGTTTAAAAATGTAGATATCAATTTCTATGTTACTATGTGCTTTTTTGAAATAAATATTATTATATACAACATTATTCTTGGTATAGTGTAAACCTGAAAGTAGTTTGCTCAGAATCAGTAACACAATCCAATGGGATAGTTTTTGGAGCCTGTTAAATTTTTCAATTAATTAATTACTGAACGATTAATTAAATAATTAATCATTCTAACAGTCCAAATCCAGTTCACAATGTGATGTGATATGTAATCATCACTTATTTTTCAATAATAACTATGGATTACGTACTACGAGACGCAATGAGTACGATAGCGCGAAGAACACAATACAACTTGAATGGCTATCTATGCAAGTTTTGAATATTTTCATTTTCTTTTTTTTTATATGATTTTTGAAGTAAAAATCTTGTTGGGGTGTCTGAGCTGTGCACTATACCAAAAATAACCTTGTATATGCGTAAGGGCCATGCAATTAATTAATGGAGACTGCTGCTAATGGAAACTGTGCATTTCAAACATATTTACCACTTGCCTGTTAATATACGCTAAACGTACGTTACGAACTAGGTTATAATTAAATCACAAACAACTTTGTAAGAGCGTATGCAAGCGAAACATTATAACCATTAGCCTACACCTGACTATACCATCTAGTACCTACCTACTATAGGAATATTATCAAAGCGGGTTTTGTGACTTAGTGGTGACCGAGCAGTAGCATATCCACAGTTGATCCATAGATGGGTCACATTTATCTGCTAGTAGCTGTCCCGCGCAACTTCGTCTGCGTAAATTTTCCCCGTTTTTATAACATTTCTCAATGCTGCTCTGCTCTTATTAGTCGTAGTGTGATCTTATATAGCCTATAGCCTTCCTCGATAAACGAGCTATCCAACAGTAAAAGAATTTTTCAATTCGGATCAGTAGTTCCTGAGATTACCCGCGTTCAAACAAACAAACAAACTCTTCAGCTTTATAATATTACATATCAACCCATATGATGGCCCACTGCTGGGCACGGGTCTCCCCAGTAGAACCTACTGGTATGTAGATCCTGGGGGTAATTGCCATAATCGCCACGCTTGGCGAGCGGGTTGGCGATCGCAGTAAGGCTTTAAGTACGCAGAGGACGCTGCTGCCCGTCCTCCGGAGTGAAATCCCTTAGTCGCCTTGACGACACCCACGGGAAGAGATGGGGTGGTACTATTCTTAAGCCGGCACCACACGGCATATATATATAATATTAGTATAGATTAAATCCCTTTGTGCCGTTGTTTTGTGAAGAGTACGTTCAACTGTTGGTCATGAACTATGGAGAATAGAAACTGCACTTAAGCACTCTTGTAATATTTTCTGCGAACTTACATAGACTCTAATAAGATTGATTGCCGTGACCAAAATCGATTTTCGGCTGTTTCCAATGTTCCATTTATCGATCGATATGATAATTGAAATAGGCTCAAGCCAAATCTATCAATAGATAGTTATTGGAAACGGTCGTATGACAACAAGATCTAACTATACAAGTATTGTAACCGCGACGCAAACCGCCTCCCTTTTGTTTCTGGGGTTTGGGGTTATTGTTACAATGGTCTTTTATTTTGTGTCTTTGTTTGTGGCATCATCTATACAAAATAAATAAAATTGAAGTGTTTGTTTGTAATGACAAAGTAACAGTGTTTTACTAAAGGTATATGAAAGGATATAATTATGTTACTGATAACAAAAACATTAATACAATAATTGCATTTTCGAAAGATAGAAAAATTTGAAGTCCAGACCCCGGAATGGAACCCGAGACTTCCGTAGCCAAACCGGGGCCGGAATCGAACCACCTGTCTGGACTATGTTGCTAGACCTGATTTTTTCCCCTTTGTTATTGTTTTGTAATCGGTTGGTTACAGACAGCATTTTAACAAATTATGATGTCGCAGGCCGAATATTGAAGTAATTTTTATAGGCATTCCTATATAGGCCTATAAAAATGACTTTAACAAAAACACAATTTTTAAATTTTTTGTCTGTCTGACTGTTAGATCAGGCTAATCTCCAAAACGGCTGGACCAATTTTGACGAGCTCTTTTATTGTCAGACAGTTGATGTTGTAAGGAGTAACTTATTAGGCTTACAAACTTCATAAATGTTCACCGGGAACTGAATTAAATGCGATTTTTTATTAGAAAATTATTATGCATTGTTCTTAGTTGTGTCTCTGTGTTAACTCAAGTGTCAGATATGGAATTTATTCATAGGTATGAAGAAAAATGAATGCTATAAAATTCTACGTCCTTATGATTCGATCCAGTATTCAATTTCGTTTTAAAAAATATATTGTTAGTTTCGACTGGCCTGTTGGTCTTATGGTTAGCGACCTTGATTGTCGTACGTTTGATGGGGATCAAACGTACGACAATCAGGGTCCCCAAGATAAAACTTCGTGTGATGGCACGATGGTGTTATTTATCTATAACTAGCTAAACCGCGCAACTTTGCGTAAATTTTCCCTGTTTACTGCATCAATTTTTATTGCAGCCATGCTCCTATTGGTTGTAGCGTGATGTTTTATAGCCTTCCTCGATAAATGGGCTACCGAAAAAATATTTTTTCAATTCGGACCATAGTTTCTGAGATTATCGCGTTCAAACAAACAAACAAACCGTTCAGCTTTATAATATTATTGTATATATAAGTATATTTATCAGTTGTCTGATTGCCATAGTGCAAGCTCTGCTTGTTTGGGATCAGATGACATTATATGAGTTATCCCAAGATATTAGATTATATTATAGTTAGAAATGAGTATTCTTAAATTCTACATTTTATTCTTTACACATTTCAAAGTCGTTTACCGCATAAAACAAAACACAATAGCAGTCTAAAGTGTCTTTAATTGTTCACAAAAAAAAATGCAGCCATTTTAAAATGTTTTCTCTTTATTTCAGGTGGCGGCGTGGGTGGTTCGGCCGTATCAGTTTCAACTCAGGTACGATATTTTAGAGTACTTTTGAATTATTGGAGTATTTGTAGTACCTATTGTTTGAAGAAAAGGGCGTGAAAAAATATTTTGAGGCTTTTCTGGTTTTTTACATTGTGGAAATGTATAGGAAAACCTTTTCAATTTTGTAGATAAATCGGTGATTAACCGCAATGCAATTAAACGAGCATGATGCCATTTTTATTAGGGTTCCGTAGGCAAAATGGCAAAAATGGAAGTTTCAACATGTCCGTCTGTCTGTCTGTTTATCCGTCCGTATGTCGCAGGCATTTTACTTAAAGTACACAGTAAATACTCACCAAATTTGGCGAAAAGTTGTTGTGTAGTAGCTGTACGCTAGTTTGATAGCATTTTTTTTAGCAAACATCAACGTGTGAGCAAATATTTTTGATTATGTCAATATTTTTAGAAATAACCGCTCTGAAAGATGCATTAATTGTGTCTCCACCCCCGCTCTCTTATATTTTGACCCGTGTGTGCAAAAAATATGACAAAAATCGAAAAGGTAGCGCTTAACAAATACTTTAAACTAAAATTATTTATGACATGATCGGATGTACCATTATTGAGTTATTGCCAAAAAACTGCACATGCTTTTGCACGGTTTTTATATAAATTAAGCCCTGTTTACTACTAAGTTTACATAGATAAAATATATCCTTGCTTAATGTCGCAGTGTAATAAAACTAATTACAATTAACATTAATAAGTTATGGAAAACAATTAACACAAAAAAGTAAAATTATGGCAATATTCTCAATAAAGTTTATTTTTTATGAGCACCATAAGAATTATACGTCTTGCCGTATAAGCGACAGAAAAATGTAAAATATAATCACACTAATATATTATAAAGGCGAAAGTATGTGAGTGTGTATGTCTGTTACTTCTTCACGTTTAAACGGCTGGAGCGATTTTTTCAAAATTTGGTATGGAGTTAGCTGACACCCTGGATTAACACATAGGCTAATAAACTGCGGGTAACACCGCGGGGCACAGCTAGTACATACATAAAGTACAAACATTCGAAAAACACTATCCTAATTTTTCGACAACTTAAATAGGCAGGTACACGAACATTCCATAAAAGGATTACCAACTAATTGTTTGGTTGACATTTTGTTTCGATAGTAAAGTTCGTTACCGCAATGAAGACCCCTACACACAAGTCTCAAAAGTATCCAAAACATTAATTACTATTTTAGTTGCCAACTTTAGCTTATTTTGTTAAAGGATTAAAATTTGAAACCCTTTTCAATTATCTAACACTTTCATTGCTCTATAATGTGACAGAAAGGTCTGATACCATTCAAGGATCGTTACATACGGCTAAGTACATACATTGATAATTATATTCACTTTAGAAGTATAGATAATATGTAAGAAATGAACTACTGTGTTTGCTGTGTACGTTTTTATTTTTTTCATTAGTATTCACCTACTTTAGAGTACCTACTTAAAGTATTTTTATTTTACAAG
Organism: Herminia tarsipennalis; assembly: GCA_945859575.2. Taxonomy (NCBI): domain Eukaryota; kingdom Metazoa; phylum Arthropoda; class Insecta; order Lepidoptera; family Erebidae; genus Herminia; species Herminia tarsipennalis. Next base: position 8,489,336 of record OX243846.2, read on the forward strand.
CTTTTATTTAATTTGCCCTAATTGTATGTTAGTCAGTGTGGGTAAAATCTTGGAAGCTAAATTATTAACACTTCCTGATGCTCAAATTTGGGACACTAGTGTATGTTTGATGACAATGCAATATTATGGTTCCATAGACCTTATCTAATGTTGGAGTCAGAAAGTGGCCATAGGAACTCCTAAACTAAAAAAACAGAAATCTAGCAAGTTTGGGCTCAATTTAATTCGTCTCGACAAGTACTGCGATCCTAGATGATTTACGGGGTCAGATGATATAGCCGGTGAAACGATGGTACTCAACAGTCAAGTAATGTACCTGCAAAACCCCATCCCCGTGTACGCTTCTTAGATTCGTCTTTAAAAGTGCTCTTACACTTTTACAATGTCCAGGGTCTGATGATGGGGCCAGCAGATGGTCAGGGTTGGTACTCAGCAGTTATGGCAGACAGTCTGATTGACTAAAACTTTTTTACAATATGGCTTATGTCAACTGCTCAAATCCTTTTACAAATATTTTTTTAAATTAATTGTTGAAGAGTTCACTATCAGCTCTATTCAATTGTGTAATAGTAGTATAAGGAGAATAAAGTGTTACTCAATACCATATTAAAGTCACTGAATCGCAATCTGTGAAATATTGAATAGGTCTGCTAGTCATTTGTGGTCTTCATTATCAGTTCCACTTCACCAATTTGTGTTTTTTTAAGAGTAAATGAACGAACCACTATGAAATATACCTAAATCACTGTAGCTGTGCCCCACTGTAATATTTTAAGAGTTCCCTCGATTTCTCCAGGATCCCATCATCAGATCGAAACATACAGACTACTAACAGAATTGAGAACCTCCTCCTTTTTGAAGTCGGTTGAAAATATTAAATACAAATAAACAGACTCGGAAACATGTCCAGTAAAAACTAAAAGACTGAAAAATAAATAAACTGCTAAAAAAACAAATTTAAAAGCAACTTTTTTTTTTTTTAAACGACTCCCGCAGTAGTCCCGTAGCATCGCGGGGGACTTTACAAACATACAAGTCACGGACACAAAGTACACCCAGACTCGAAACAACAATTTGTGGATTACACAAAGTGGTGTCCGGTGTGGAAATCGAACCCACGACCTCGTGCGTAGCAGTCGGACACACTCCCACCGCGCCACAGAGGCAGTATCTTAAATTTAAGGGAGATTATGAAATTTACCATTTGATAGAGTACAGCTAATCACAATGCTACGTCCAACTAGGGGGGTTGCTTGTCTTAGACGGAAAATCTGTGAGAATAAGGAAGCAATTAAACCTATCAAATTGTTACATTATACAATTTAAATGACATAAAAGCTTGTCGCGAGATTTTACTAATAATGTGGTGCACATCGCTCAAAATGCAGTGTATTTTATTTCATTTTATTTGGGAGCTTACAGCTATAGTACAACTATATTCGTGAAATACATTAATAAATGTCTGTAGTACTAATTACTTAATATTTTTTGGTAGTACTATAGATAATTGGCCTTAAGTTGAGTCAAATTGCTAGAGTGTATTGGTATTGGCCTCGTGACAAGCATATATATCTATACTAATAATAAAAATCTGAAGAGTTTGTTTGTTTGAACGCGGTAATCTTAGGAAGTACTGGTCCGAATTGAAAAATTATTTCAATGTTATATAGCCCATTTATCGAGGAAGGCTATAGGCTATATAACATTACGGTACGACCAATAGGAGCGGAGCAGCAATGAGAAATGTTGCAAAAACGGGGAAAATTTACGCAGACGAAATTGCGCGGGACAGCTAGTAAATGATATCTATAATTGAACAAATTGAAGGATTTCTTACATTATAATTTAAAAAATATTTTCTTCCCTTATAACACATAAATAAAAGGTTGTTTTTACTATTCATTTATTTTTTAGTTATCATATAACTATAGATAACTAATTTATTAATTAGACTGGTTTCTTCAATAAATTCTTTACTGTAATATAACTTATTGATTTTAAAAAAGTAGCCCATGAGTTTCTTGGAAGCTTCGTTCTATAAAAGCAGCATTTGGAACTAACTTTTTCAAAATTAACATTTTAAAACAATCATTAATTTGATTTTACGAACTGTATAAAGTGCTTTTTATCTAGTCTATTTAGGCACTTTAATTTATGAATTAAAATAAGTGTTGCCAACTTTTTACATGTATAATTTTATATTAGAAAAATAATCTTGTGAATGTATGAACATTTTCCAATTAAGAGGAAAATAAATTTATTGTTTATGCTTAAATAACTACCCGGCCCCCGAGGTTAACCACAGTCTTTTTTACGCTCACAATATAGAACTTGTTTCTTTTTCGACAAAAATAATGAAAAAAGAAGCTATTCCAAGAAAACACTTTAATAGGCTCGTGTTCAATAATTGGAACGTTTTCCTTGGCCAATTAAAAGATCGAATTTTTATTAACCTATTACTTTTTATGGACAATAAATTGGATTTTTAACCCTCGTCGTATATTTTTGTTTACGTAGAATATGAGATAAAACAGGCACAATTTGTTAATTGTGTCCTCGCTGATCACGTCTATTTATGAGTCCCAGTGGAGACATATAAATTGGGATACAACCGCTTGTGTAGTGTTTCATTATGAGGTGCAAGGCTTTACCGGGTTATTAACGAAGTACATTTTTGGGTTTGCAATATATGTTTGTAAACTTTCGCGATTTGTACACATTAGAGAATTTTATAAGCTATGGGTCTTTACAAAGGTACGAGTATTTAGCCTTAAAATAAAATATTTACGCGATTAAGACCCGTAGCTTATAAAATTCTATGATTTCATTTTTGGATATTTCCACTTTTTGCTAACCAATGTATTAAAGCTTTACATTGGAATAGCAACAGCACAAAAAATTTGACTACAGTATTTTTTAGAGAAAACTAGCAATGTGATTAGTCTAAAAACTATCACATAAACGCTGCAAGATTCACTTAAATTGAAAAAAAAAAACACGGGATTCAGATGTTTCAAGATCATGATCTAAATGGAAATATTTGGTACATGTAGAGTTTATTAACCGTTTTGCGTTGACTTATCCGTAGACCTAGGCAAAATAAAGTATACCTACACCTTAAATATCCTAGCTGTACGGATAAGTGAAATCTAGAAATTCTATTCAGAACCTCAAGCTAAATAGGGTTTCATTTGTAACTTACTTATTTTGAATTAATTTGCCGAACTTAATACATTTGTTGCCACAAGCAGCAAATTGCCTAAATATTTAATCATAAATCTAATTCTAAGTCTTACAGTTTATTAATTGGATATCCAAACCAAACTCGTATAATAATTTAATAAATGTGATTTAAACATTGCATTTTGTTAAAATAGTTCCATAAATCCTAAGGTATTAAAATGTTGACAGAAAATTTATGAATAACCATTCCAATATTTTGTGGACACAATAAAAAAATCGGCGGTTTCGGTGTTCACATATGCCCTAAAGATACTATAGATGGGGAGCTCAAGTACCTAACTTAGATTTACTTGAGCGCGTCACATTAACATAAGGGCAAAACCTTGTACCTTGTTTGAGTATCCCTACTGATTTATCAGCTCTTTATATAGTTACATCTTGGGCAGCAGATCAAAATATTTAATAAAAAAAATATCAATAGAAATACTCGAGCATATAAGATTGTTATACAGATTATGTGCAAGGGTTTTTTAATCTGACGATTTTTTTTTTAATTTTTAAAAAGCCGCCACTTGCTTGCGGCTTTTCGAAAATAACATCACCGTTTTATGCGAAAGAGAGAGATTTTTTTAAGACCTGTTCCACCAACACCCTTCCCCATCATAGAAAGATTTAACCTCTTATATTTTATTCTTCGCACCATAATAATCTTTAAAATCAAACAGGTCCCCACGATTGACAGTGCTGTATTATTGAAATAATGTAACATCTATTGTAACCACATTTTAGCTAATAAACGATTTGATTTGATTTTGATTTGATTTGATTTGACACTCGAGTAAATCCAATATAGCCACTTGGCCTCCCCAGCCATTATACTGGAGTACGTTTTTTTCTTTAATTATTATTTACCTACCTTTCTTTCTGTTTTTAATAACTAAACCTCTCTTTGCTAAGAAAGGCACCTTGTGAATCAGATCAATATTTCACCGATACAAATACTCGTGTAAATGTCTAACCAGCCTAAATGCATATTCTTAATCTTTTGCAGATACACCTACGTATAGTCATCACATGTTACTCTTATCTACGAAAAGGAATTCAAACTTACTGAAACAAACCCATCCAAGACAAAACCTATCCATTGTAATCTCGGCAAAGACTAAAACGACACCTAAAGCTTGAAAGCTCCGATCTCGGTTACAAGCCTCAAGAAACCGATCCTATCTAAACGTCCCTCTCGTCTAGCCTCGGTGACTACTAAAACCCTCTGGACTAAGTAATTGTAGAACAATGAGTATTGTTTTGCATAACAATTGACTCTTTGGATTGAAAACGGTCTTTACTGGTTACGCAATGGGTCGTTTTAATAAAATGTATATTTTTAGAACAGTATATATTTAAGGGAAAGTGACAAAATTAGGTAGGTATCTTATTAGGCTTATTTTAAAAGTAGGTATATCAGTATTTTTTAACCCCGGTTATAAATTTCGGTATTTTATAATTTAGACGTATGGATCTTTGTTCTGTGGCATCAAATAGTTGACGAATTTAGACACTTTTTAGGGTTCCGTAGCCGAATTGGTAAAAAGGGAATCCTTATATTTTCGTCATGTCCGTCTGTCTGTCTGTCAGTCATCTGTCTGTCCATCCCAGGCATTTTACTCAAAGACTATTTAGTGAATCTTTATGAAATTTGGTGAAAAGGTGTCTTGTAGTAGCCACTACTTAGTTTTATAGCTAAATAATAAAAATAAATATGTTTAGGGGGGGCACTCTAACATGTAGCTATAATTTTTATTATTTAGCATAAAAAATAACGTGCACATCATTCGACAGGTCTTTTAAAAACATTTCAAGGTTTTTAATAAACTTTTTTGATTGACTGAATATTTTGGAAATGATCACTCCGATAGTTGCATAAATCTTGTCCGCCCCCCTTAACTTTTGAACCGTGCGACCCAAAATATGGAATACTTTAAACTAAAATTATTTCGAATAAGATCGGATATACGGCGTAAGTGCCATGAACATACGCTCTTCTGATGATGCAATTGTTCGAGGCTGCGAAACCCTACACTGAGCATGGTCCGCCATGTTCTTGGCCGGTTTTTTTATGTTGAGTTTTAGTTTAGTCGACATTGTTCTAAGCTTTGTTTCTTGAAAATTTGTTTAGATATTTTGAGTATAAATACGTAGACTTTTATTATCACATATCGAGGTTTGTGCGCACATTAGTATTTAGCTGTTTTTTTTTCTATTGTGTCTGTTTAAAACAAGATAAGACGAATTAATGAAGATAGTGGAATAATATTCCACAAGACTATGTAAATTTAGGCGGTGGTGGTTGAATATGTTAGTTTCGAACGAACCTAAACTAGATGGTATAAGTTAGAATGTCTTGAATCTTGTCGAACTTGAACATCTGCACTGCATTAAGGTCGCAGCTGGTACTCGCCTGCTGAGCTTAGCACCGTTTATAAGTGATGTTGACTGCACAGATGGTGCTGTGGTCGAACGAACGACTCCGAACCAAAGTACTTTACGGTATTGGTACCTACAAGGGAAATCAGTCACGGTGATATGCAAAATGCTATCTTAACCTTCGTAATTTATGTGTTTGACATTATTAACAATATCTGAAGAAGATTGTAACAATAATATTCATTTATTTCCTCAGCTTGACGGTAAAGTTGTACATAAATAGTAGGGATGGCACAATTAGTTGTAAATGTTGATAAACTTTCGCGATTTGTACACATTATGAAAATATATATATTACGGGTCTTATCGCGTGAATAATTTAACAGTCTACCCGTGACCACGGCCGTTGCAATACGGTCGAAACATCGGGCAATAAACAAGGTATTTTACCTTAAATTATTCACGCGATTAAGACCCGTAATATATATATTTTCATAACAATTAGTTGTGCCTACTTAGTTGGTCTACGGGATGCAGACATGCAGCAGAAATGTTAATATGCCTTTTTGTTCGCAATTTGTATTTTGTTAAGTCATTATAAAGATCAGGTTATAAAGTCAATAATGTAATTAGCTATAGTATAATATTTCCACTGCCCCATCAAATGAGAAAATCGTGTAATCCCACGAGGCTTTTCCTTAATGAAATCCTCTTAAGCCTCCGTCGCCATCGTTAACATTATTTACAGGGAGTATTTTATATAAATTGGTAATTTAAATACTTCAAGCTAATATTATTTATGACTAGCGGCAGCCCGGGACTTCGTCCGCAGTTTGTAAAGCGATAATGCTTTTTCACAGAACCTTATATAAAATATTCGTAATCAAAAGTTGACTATGTTAAATCTTAAAAAGTCAGCTACCAGCTGTTACGTAAATTGAAAATCTATTAATTGCTTTGAAAATAAAAAAAAATACTTTAAATTGTATGTCTAAAAGTTAATGAAATATTTAGATTTATGGTATTCGCTTTTTCCATCGTGAATTATTTCATATTGCGCGTTCTCCATCGTAGCAAACGATTTGTTCATAAATAAATACTTTAAAAAAAAAAAATCAAAACGACCTTTTATTTAAATGCTCTAAACCAAGAGGAAGAAAAAAAAATTTAGTTAAAACAAATCCAGCAATTTGTTATATTATGTAATTTATGTGGCATAAAAGCTTTTCGCGAGGTCGATACTAGATCTCTTATTCTAGCGATTTGACTACTTAAGGCCAATTGTCGCCAGTACTACCACAGACCTGCTCAGCCGCTGCCTACAGCTGCGTCGCACTTCGCAACCCCCGCATCGTTACCCCATCTAGAAGACTTTGTCGAACGACTGTATTAGATATAAGGCTGTGGTACTACACTGTATTTTGTGTAATGTGCAGTACAGCATTAGAAAATTCTCGCGACAAGCTTTTATGTATAATGGACAACGTCTTTTTACTTGTATTTAATACAATATTTAATCACATTGAATCTGACTGACTGACATAGCTGTTACCATTGTCTGAGTACCTATCATCAGACCCTGAACATTGTAAAACAAGTGTCAGCACACTTATCACGTATCTAACGAGTTTATACACGGAAGCGGCCAGGGGGGGGGGGGTAGGATCGGAGTACTTGTCAAGAATTGTTAAGCCCAAATATTTAGGTTTCTTTTTTTAAATTTAGGAGTTCATATGGCCTTCTGACTCCATGATCAGTTCAGGTTTGTAATACCATAATATTACATTGTCATTAAAGATACACAATTTAAGTAGTGCTAATTTAGCTTCCAAGATTTAGTTTAAAAGTTTAGACCCACACAACCGGACATACAAGCACACAAGCCAATTCAACAAATTGCTACTACTAAGGTCATGCGTTTTATTAGGTGTGTATGCTCATTTATCACAATAAGCCAGAATAATATGAAGATCTCCAGCGAACACAATACACACGCTTTTTCATCACACCAAACTAATAAGCCTCTCACGAACCTTAAGGGAAAATCCGCGGAAATCCCACTAGAATAAGGATATGAGTGAAACAAAATCACATATGTCTAAGTTGTAATTAGCAAGTTGTCGAGTCGTTAACGTGGGCACACAGGGAAAATTATAGCTGTTACCTAAGTAAGAAGTTGTCTAACAACAAGTGCAGTTTGTCAAGTCACCAGGTCTACTTGATTATTAACTTTCTCTCAGACCGACCCCTAAGGTTTAATATTAGTTTTCTTATCTGCGCTATGTTCCGAATCTGGTTTTTTACTTGCGGAAAATCCGAGAAAATGGGTGCCATTTCGTCGAGGTGATTTGGGAATAGAACCACTTATAACCACACGGTGTTCGGTCAAGGTGACATTACCTCAGGTGTGGGTATTTTTTCCAAAATCTTTTTCTTCTACCTCGAGGAATTGGTAACAAGTAGCCTACAGATTGGTTAATTTGTGTAGAGAAAAGGGCACTACTTCGAATTTCAAAAGCGCATGTAATTCGTAAATTCAAGTATATAGTTAGCTCAAAAGTCAAGACAGTTAAGGTCCTGCAGGTATATGGGTATATAGTCCAAAAATCTCATGAAGTCCTGTAACCGATCACAGTCAAAAACTGTATATTATTTGATAATTTTACGTGATGACGTCTTATGAAAACATTGATAACTTTTTTGAAGTGAAAACTTCTTTAGCGGCTTTGTGCACTATTTTGATATGGGTATAAAATGTTAAACTCGCGTCAGGATCACATGACCGGAACATGTGACACCTTAAAATTCTTAGAATTCAAAGGCAAATTTCGCTGCAATCTACTATGTTATAATAGTTCTGGTGGGAAATCGGGCAGTCTAGAAACCAGAAGACTCCGGTTCGAGTCCAAATTATTATTTTATTCCCTTTTTATTTTTTTTATTTTTATTTTCTAATTTGTGATTTAATATTTCATATTTTTGATTTAATTGTCATGTCGTTGTCGATGTCATTGTTTAAATTGTCATATATGTGTACAGATAGCGCAATAGATGAATATTATGTAACCACATAAATGAAAAAAAATAAATAAAAAAAATCGCTAAACATTCCAAAATGCACGGCGTTAATCATCAAGTTTTCACTTCTGCCGACACTCCCGCAGTGCAACTCATTTTTTTAACACTTTTTCGTACGTGCACCCGGTCATCGATTTTTAAGACGTTATCACGTCAAAATCAACATCTGAAAATCAGAATAAGATCTGAAGTAGCACCTGTAAAATCAACCCAACTCACATTTAAAAATGATTCCACTTGTAAAATGCTACAGCCGCAAAATGGTTCACGAAAAAAGTTCCTCCAGATTTGTTACATGAATATAGCCGCGACTTAGCGAACAGATCCGCCAAATTCACTTAAAACTTCTCACAGCTAAAGTAAGTACTTATGACGTAAATGCTGTATAAGTCACATAACATTTTCTAGAGCAAATGCGAGCTCAATTTCATCAGTCGTGTTTTCTTTATCATGCCATTACCAAAACTCGTTTAAAACGCGATTTTCTCGTAATGAAATTCCGTCTGGATCATAAAGAGAAACCCTTTATTTTAAGACGCCAGGTGTCTGCCCTTAAAGCTTGGTACAAGTTATCAACTCCCTGGTGTATCAACTGCTCAATGCGGCATATAGATTGTGATTGTAGCATTTTAATTCAAATGATTGGCAAGTTTATAAATATGTGAGGTTAAAACCACTCTCGCGATTCTTCCATATAGAAGAGTCGCCAGAGTGGTTTTTCGTAGTGTTGTTTTTCTATCGCCTCCCAAATAGTAATTGTATCGCGCTACTGCCGTTTGAACAGCCTTTTCCTGGCATTAAGTGGGAAATTAATGTTAATTTGTCACGTTTATCGATCGATTCACGTGAGTAGAGTCGTGGACAAAAGAGCTTGTGATATATAATACGCCAGTAAATGTGATAATTATAGGCATATGATAACTAGGCACAAAACAAGCAATTGTTATAAAAAGACGTAAATTTATCATCGCACATGCAATTAAGATTTGACAGAACTATACGATAAAGTAGAACAAGTAATCATTGTTGACACTCAATAAAATTGCATTGAAAGTCTTATTTTCATTACTTATTTTCAATCTCATTAACATTGTTTTTAATTAGCCCACTTCGTTTCAAGCGATTGCATTTTTAAAAGCTTTCTTTGACCCGGTTTCTACTGTTGAATATTGAATCGCTTTAGCTTTAGACTTGAAACTATCTTGTTATTGCGAGAAAAGGTGCAGTATATTTCCTTTAAACTCTTTCTGATGGAAATCTATCGAACCGCAGTTTCACATGCATGAGTAATTTATTAAAATCTTTACGCAGCAGTGGTAACCTAATGGTTAAGGCGGGTTCTAATCCGACTCATTATACTACCAACGTGAACCCACTTCCAACACAAGCCATTGCGCTTAGCTGAAGGGTTAAGAAGATTGCTAGTAATATGGGACCCAATCCCACTTAGTTATTTAAAAAAAAGTGTCCTAAAAACAATCAGTTTCACAAGAAATATAGATACCTAGATTCCTTACGGGTTTTAAAAATATTATACTACAAAACGATATTCTTTCAGTGTGTGTGTGGCGCGTTTTAGTTTTTAATAATTTTAGTAATTTAAATAAATTTTATTTCAACTTTCTTACTTTAAAAAAGTTGAAGGCCAAAGTAGGTAAGTCAAATTTCTGCTAAAACGCTAATGTCATCCTATCCCGAACATTTTAGGTATTTTGCGAACGTTAACCCAGTTACAATTCCAAGCGTTTCATTTAAATTTTAAATGAATTTCAAAAACGTAGCGATGCAAATATAAGTGCGGTGAGAAGAAAATCTGTAGGAGTTAAGCAATCCGTGTATTTTTAACTTTTCAGTTTAAATTATCGTCTCTACATTTATTTAACCCTTAACATTATCTTGTTTATCTGTGTCTTCATTATAATATAATGACCCGTTTTGATTTAAGTGTAGCAACTCGTTGATCTTGTATGCATTATAAACCGTACGCTGTTTTTTTGTTGTTTCATTCATTAACCTTTTGGCTAAATTAAATAACAATTTCTTACAGATACATACAAATCCAGTGGATTCTCCACAGAACAGACTATACAGACCTTAGTCTCAGAATCACAAACTCAATAAAAAAATAAAAACGGTTGTCTGTAAAGTCGGTTTACGGAAGATAATTTTACGTGATAACGTCATAAGAAAACAGTGATGACATTGTAATAAACAACCATGCCTGTGACAGGTTCTTTTTTATTGTTTTAATTTTCAATTGTATCATAATAAAAATGTGCATGTCGCTGCAATCGCCAAAACATTGATGACATTGTAATAAACAACCATGCCTGTGACAGCTTTAGTTGACCCGGGCGCATGCGCCTGACGGCCATAATACTTCAGCCTAACAGCGGTTAAATCGCCATTCGCGTTAGTTAGCATCCAGTCAATAACGTGATTGCTTAGTAACCAATCAATAATGTGACCTTTTGCTACGTGATACTTTTTCGTGCGTGCACCCCGTCATTAATTTCAAAGATCTATACACGTCAAAAAACTACTATATTATCGTTATCAAAGACCTTATATAAAGCTTATGGTACGAGTATAATTTTACGTTAATATCCTGTTCAATCCTGGTGTGCAATCAGGACCACCTATGCAATATTGTTTTAGTATAACCAATATACATAATTAACAGAGTTTTGATTAGACCGTAATGGTTGTCCGAAGCAGTTGCAAGTTCTATGAAACTATACCTGTGCACCTGTTTCTATTCGTAGCTTTATTGGTATTATTTGTTAAAGCGTGTTCTAATTACCATATTGCCAATATTGGTTCCAAGTTTGGCATAGCGAGCAATCAATGCTTTGCAGAGATATTGGAGGTTCTAATTCAATTTGTTAGTGCTGATGGTTCTAGGAAGTGTACCAAGGTTTCTTTGAGTCTGTTGACTCTGCCAACACGATTGACGATGTTGTCTTTCGCGATTCAAATAAATCACACTGCGCGCAACCTTACCTCGATTTTGATTTTGCTAGTGGACTAGTAAGTAAGGACTAATAATACTCTGGTACCTAATCGGTTACTAATAATTATTTAGAACGTCTAATTACTAACTAGGTGCATTATACTACAATTCTATCAACACTGAATACCAACACAGTATCAAAGTAACAGTTACGTAAAAGCTTTGCCATGTAGAAATAGAGTTCACAAGCAGATCCGAGTTACTCAAGTTTAAAGTTTGAAAATAGTAGAAACTTCGTCTGTTAACTGAAACCGTTGCGACTTTTGAATTCAGAGGAAGTTTGAAACACTTTTTTTAAATTGAAAATAAGAATATTTTTTATTTATTTCAAAGTTGATTTCCAATTGCGCTGAAACGCGTAATGTAAAGATAATTAATCTACTTATCAAATCGCAATTTTGGAGTCGCATTTTGCTCATCATCCACGTTTAATATTATTATTGCTACACCAATATACAGAGAAGTAGTTAAATAAGCTTAAAAAAATCCATAAGTACTATACCTCCAGATTAACTTCTCTACAATAAATTGTTTTATTATTCACATTTATTACCTAGATACTAGCAGCGTACCTACTACCTAATATAAAGTTAAAAAAAATCTATAATATGTATCTGCATTTTTAGGATTTCTCCATCTTAAAAACCCTACTTGGTTTTAAAAGACAACAACAATATTACTTGTATTTACAGCGATCAAAACTACTTTTTTTTGTAATGTGACGACTCCCGCAGTAGGGTCTTTACAAACATACAAGTCATGGACACAATCATAGTACACCCAGACTCGGAACAACAATTTGTGGATCATACAAACTGGTGTCCCGTGTGGGAATCGAACCCGACCTCTTGCGTAGCAGTCGAACACATTCACTCCGCGCCAAAAATGCGTATTCTGTTGTTATTGTTTCATACTTACTAACAAGGTATATAAGTAATTTTCAATGAAAATTGTCCGAAAATTATCGTTACTTCTCATTTGGTCGGCTTTTAGTTTTAATTTAAAAAAATCCCTTTGAAGCCTAATATTTCATAAACGGATCCTATAATCAAAAAGTAGTCTATACAACCCCTAAATATGTTTAAAAGACAACGAAAATAATTAAAAGTAACGATTAGAAATAAATTAGGAAAAAAGAATAGTATTTTGAAAAGACCTTCCCCATTTTTTTATGTTTATAATTAATATGTATAATCCTTGCCAAATTAATGATTTCTAATATTAAGGGTATCTGAGCTAACCTTAGGACAGACAGACGGGCGGACGGGCGGACGGGCGTAGCAAAACCATAAGGGTTCCTTGTTTACTACGGAACCCTAAAAAACAAATCTGTAAAGCCTTTTGAGTATTAACGAGATGAACAGCAATTTATTTTTAGATAGATATAAACTGCGAAAGCAGCAAAAAAGTTAAAGAAAATAATGTATAAAGTTCAATTCCACTTCAAAGTATATTTAAATGAGATGCACTGAAAGCAATCTTTAGTACGTCTCTTGGTAGTAAGTTTTCTATTTGATCAGCGCGATGTTTATTGAAAATTAAAAACGCAAACTTCGTTTCAGCGGAGCGGCATTTAATTAGATACCAAAAGAAATGTATGAAATGAAACTGTTTCTTTGAATAATTTCAATATTTTGATAAATACTCATCTTTGGCATTTTTTACAGGATTACTTGCAAAGGAACTTCTTAGATTAAATTTTATGGCTCGGTATGAGTATTACATTTTTAATATTAATGTGTAATAAGATTGTTAATATTATAAGTGTATTTATAACATTACAAAAGTACCTAACTCTGTTTATTTGATTTTTACGTTGGCTGATTTTGGTAAAATATGGACTATAGAAAGACCCCAAGGCCCAACTCGTATGCAACAAGGGAAGAGAAATTTCAAGTTCAGTGACATATTTCAGGTTAGATGGTTCGGCTTTCGCGCTCCAGTAAAGCGATCGGAAGTCTCGGGTTCGATTCCTGGGTCTGAACTTCAAATTTTTCTTTCAAATGTAATTATTGTATTTATATTGAAAGATACCTGTAAACACTGACATACGGTCGAGATAGCACCGCGAGCATAAGCTGGTTTCAAACTCATCCTTAAAAGTGAAAGAAATAACGTGAAATTGCTATCTGATATCATTAAAGTTCAAGGAGCCCGATTCGGTTTTCAATTAACACCTAATTTTCTCAATATTAATAAACAAAGCTTAATAATAAACAAAAGGTTTTGTTCTACAATATTCTTCCCCCAATTTATTGTTCGTACAAATTTCAAAAGATTAACGAGACGTCCCACTAATTCTGCCCTCTCCTTGAGGTAAATGATTACGGTATTAAGTCTACAGAATCCTGTCTTATTTAAACTGATACATAAAATGAGACTGAGGCGAGGTATCAACGAAAGATAAGCTGTCATTTCTCTTTTAGCTCTACTCCGCTTTGTTATAATGGGTCAACAATTTTCGTTGTCAAATGAGAGTTTAATAATAACTTTTTTTGTGAAAACTTTCCGAGTTATTATGTATTTTAACGAAAAAAAAATGCTGTTATCAATAATAACCCTGACTATCTTTAAAACATAGAAGTTTTAAAGATCGGTATTTGTATCAAATATATATCTTTGTAAACAAATACATATTTTATAATTTAAAAGTCAAACAGATAACACCATCTTTTCACTTTGGGTTATAAATATTGATATACTAGTCAAGTACAACCTACTTCTCTATTTTTTCCTGAGTTATAAAGGTGAAATATATTTTCCTTTCATTTTACACAAGAGTGCACTGAGGTAAGTGTTAAGCGGCTTTTGTAGGAAGATAAACCGCATCGTTATGCATTATTCATGCAGCTTTCTAGCCTCCTCTCGTTGATTCCAATAGATAGATCTTGTCTCTCACCATGAGACTAACACTTTAGTGGCTTGCAATGATTTCTATCTAACCAAGCTTAGTTAGAAATATGGCTTTCAGAAAAACAAGGATAATAAAATGTCAGCTAACTATTTTGTTACTGCGATAATAGTTTTATCAAAATAGGCATGGTAGTTTCGGAGAGATTTATTGTTATAACGAAAGTTACAAACCTCTGCTGTAGGAATATGAAGAGATCGATGGTGTTGTGATACTACCCCTAATTGTATTAAGAAACCTGAAATAAAACACAGCGACTTTGATTTTTAACAATATTATAGTACCAGTCAACCCGTGACCACGATCGGTGCAATTCGGTCGAAACGTCGGGTAAATAAAAGGTTCATACCTTTTAATAATTCACGCGATTAGGTCCCGAAATATATCTAATATTAAAGTACTTCATAGGTTGAATTATAGATCGCAAAACTCGTTTCTCTTGACTAGTCTCGCTAACCACGCTCATCTCGCATTTAGGCCTATCCTGTGATGTATTTAGGACTTTTATTGCTGTAGTAATATTGCGTGGGTCTCGAGACGGCCAATAAAACACTCTCAATTACAATCAGCGGAACTCTGCGCCAGACGCCGAGTGTGTTATATGGAATTGTTCTTTTTAGAGCTCATTTTTTTCTTAACTATACCAGAAAGTATTTTTATGTTGATTTTATTATGATTGGTTTGTGATTTTAGAACTTTGCAATTGTGTAACCCACGTAAATAGTCTTATTAAATACTAACTGACCCGTGCAACTTCTTATGCGTTAATTTTCCTCGTTTTTGCAACATTTTTCATTGGTGCTCCGCTCCTATTAGTCATAGCGTGATGTTATATAGCTTATAGCCTTCCACGATAAGTGGGCGATCCAACAGTAAAAAGATTATTTTAACAAACAAACTCTTCAGCTTTATAATATTAGTATAGATTTGGTAACCAGTGAAGACGTATAATAACAAAATTATGACTCCAGAATATTCTTGTAATTAACAATTTAAATGAGTATACACATTATAAAAACAATCAATCTATAATAGATATAAACTAAATCTAAAACTTTGAATTTAAAAATGTACTCGCACACAATATAGACTCACTCAGCTCTGTTTGCAATTACATACGACCCTAATTTTTCTCCCTTTAGGCATGTTATGCCCAAATTCTAGCCATATATTTCTAAAACTGCGAGTAAATAACTTATATGTGATGTTGTACAAAATATATTGTTGTTTGTTGTTACTTCGAAACACGAATTAGAAACGCCGACGCCTACGTTATTCAGAGGTAGTTGTTTCTCAAGTTTTGCTTCGTGTTTATTATATACAAGTTTTGTTGTCATAAAATTTGTGTTGTTACTTTAATGCTTATTGATTTTGATGAAAATTGTAGACCTATAAGTAGATTAAGAAAGTACGCCTACACGCCGTACACGCGTAGCCAGCGCTACGAAATCGTAGCTCATTAATTCTCAGAAGTTGGGTTTGGACTATTATTACGTAGAATAAGCTACATAAAAGTTAACTTAAAATATGACATGCTGGTAATCTATAAAAGGTATTTAATAAGCTAAGATAAATTCTTATCAAACCTGTGAATCATCGCATCATTAAGTCCAAAGTGGTAAAGTAAGTACTTTAAAATATTTGTGAAAGCCTCCACGGCTTTTACTTTTCGTAATCTTTTTTTAAGGGGACGGGACGTCCAGCGAATTATTAATTTAGTGCTACGCACACAGTGACACGGCCGCCCCTGCATCGCAGTGTGCAGGAGTGCAGGACAAAATAAAGTCGAATATTCGTTCGTACTTAAGTTAGATTGCGATTACCATAATTATGATAATACACATCATTTTATGCATTTTTCCGTAACTTCGAATTTTTTTTTACGGGTTAAAATTTATCCTTAAATTTATTTATTTCATCTACTAGAAAAACCCTTTGGCTAGTCACACAATTTTTTTAGGTCCTAACATTTAAGTTTTTTATATTAAGGTATAATATTTGGTACGAGACATATGAAAGGGTTAGGTTATCATTTTACCAATTTAATGGGAATTTAAAAGACTCAGACTTTAAAGATCTCAGGGTCCCCACAACGTGTACAGATGGAGAGATGGTCGGCTTTACCGAATTAAAAAAGCACTTAGCTCAGGTCCAGCTGGCGAAGGCGCATCTGCAGCTCGGAAGCCTGGACTAAGTGTCCCGCGCAAGTGCAGGTGTTGTAGTTGAACGCAGGGAAAGAACTCAGAGATGCAAAGCAAGACATAAGACTTCAGGTCACTGCTTGTCGGCATTCTAAAGTTAGGCAGAGAAAAGTGGCTTATCAGTAGTTTGCGGTTCACGTACACGTGACGAATTTATGATTTGGAACAAAGTTTTATCCAACAATCCTGTAATGAACATTTTATGCAATTAATTATTATTAAATGCGAGCCTAGCGTGTATCCGATTTCCATCGTAGTTTTAGTCGTCTAGCATACGAAGTTTGATTAATACTAAACTAACTATATTCTTACACAACAAATATTTTATTCAATTAGGAAATAAATGCCTATGTGATAACTTTTCAACCAGCCACGGCCTCAAACACCGCCGTCGGTAGACACTTAAAGGTTCAAAAAAAAGTATGTTAATGTAGTTGATAATTATCTCCTCTCTCTGAGTAGATGCATCGTATAAAGCAGATCTCGGACAATGGAGTGCTCTTAATGACTAAGAGTTAAATGACTTTTCTAGGATATTAGCATCTGTAGGAAGGCAAGGAAGTGCCAGAGGCATACGCCATAGAACGTAGAACTGTTGCAACTGCATTTCATTTTCATAATTGCTGAGCAACTTTGCTGTTGGAACGTAATGACTATGAACGTTGTTATTCATAATGGTATTTGTGAAGTATTTTTTAAAACGTTACAAATGTAAAGTGCGATAGTGATTTTGTTTGTTTGTCGAAAAAGTTGAATGGATCTTAATGAAATTTGGTAAGGAGAATTTTTATATCCTGGGTAAACATAGTATATGTTTTATACGCTAGCCATTGCTAATCTATACTAATTTTATAAAGCTGAAGAGTTTGTTTGTTTGTTTAAACGCGGTAATCTCAGGAACTGGTGCGTATTGAACAATTATTTTTCTGTTGAGTTGCCCACTTATCGAGGAAGGCTATATAACATTACGCTACGACCAATATGAGCGGAGCAGTAATAAAAATGGTGCAAAAACGGGAAAAATTTGTTAATTGTATGGAGTGCCTAAAAATATTTATTTTTATTATTTAGCTATTAAACTAAGTAGCGGCTACTATAAGACGCCTTTTCACCCAATTTTATCAGTATATTCATTGTGTAGTCTTTGAGTAAAATGCCTGTGACGTACGGACGGACAAACAGACTATTAGGGACACTTTAAGGGTTCCGTTTTTGCTATTTTGGCGACGGAACCCTGAAAATTCCAAGCAAAGCTCGGTCATCATCAGTACCTGACTAATGATGAAGTACCAATATAATGTACCAACTTTCGCTTGCACCTTCGCCCGCATAGTGAACATAGACCTCCTTAGGGGTTTACTAGTAGGTATGTTATGCTATAGGAGGAACACACTGTTCAAGTTTCAAGATTCTAGCTTCTGTAATTTTGTTTCTGCGACAAACTCCATATTTCATTATTTGGATGTTATATTCGTATGGCAAATAATGTCCCGTCGCGAATGACGTGCTTGTGGCGAATGATGTCCCGTCGCGAATGATGCGCTTGTGGTGAATGATAAATGGTGAATGATAAAAGCTAATGGCTAAGGCATCGGTCTCGCAATCGTGAGGTCGCGGGTTCGAATCCTACCCATACTACCGACGTGGACCCACTCCTAACACAAGCCTTTGAGCTTAGCTGGAGGGGTTAACAAGATTGCTAGTAATGTGGGACTCAATCCCACATTGCTAGTTATGTTTAAAAAAAAAAAAAAAATGATGTCCCGTCACGAATGATGCGCTTGTGGCGAATGACGTCCCGTCGAAGAGCATTAGTATACTACTGTACCTAGTGGTAGTCTGGTTTTCGTAGTCTTTATCAGAGACAAAAAACCTAATCCAAGCGGTAAATATATTACATTGCTGATCGGGGATACGGAACTGTATAAACTATACATGTTTGTGCCCAAATTGACAGTTATGCCTCTTCAGATAGATAGGTGTAACAATAATATTACGAATCAAAATACAATTTATTCCATTTCTGAATCAATTGCCCCCGTGAGTGATACCAATTTCATGGTATATCGTTACCGATATTTTTATTCCCAATGCGATTACGTTTAATAGAATTTAAGGAATTGCTATTTACATACTCGTTGGTACTATTGAAATATATGTATCAATTTAATATTCATGTCTTTTCTATTGAAAGATACTTAACATTAGTCTACTTAGTGATTAAGAGAGGAGACAATTAAGGCACAGGACGAACAAAAGGATGTAAGACGAGGACAAAACAAAGCTTCCTCTCATATAAAACTTGAAACTTCGCGTCATTCCGAGACTTTCTTTCATTCCTTATGTTTATATGAAAGTCCATTTAAAGAACGCAGCGTCCATGTCCTAAGAGTGAGGATTTAAGAACAAACTAACTTTACTTTATATTATTTTTTTTTATTCAAAAGTTTTAAGGGACTTTAAGTCATAAGTTGACTATGCCAGCCCCATGGTAACATAAACAAAACTAAACTCTTAAATTAACTTATCAATAAACTTAAACATAACTTTAGCTAGATCAGACGTAGGAGCAGACAGAATTCTTGAGAAAATACCGATATCATAAACATTAATTTTAAACTTGTCTCTTAATTCAGCTCTCAAACTACTGCTAATAGAAGGTGGTGTACACCCTCAATACATACTTTATATTCGAAACTACGTTTTAGAAAACATAAAAATAAAAACTGAATCCACGCTTATAAGTTGAACAAAACATACACAATAGTTTACATAAACTTTCATAACATATATTTATTTTATGTTCACCAGGCACGCCGAGCAAATCGTCCAGTAAATATAATGTATTATGAAACTTAGTGTTCATTTTATAAAACTTTGCAAGTAGGCTAAACTATTTGGCTTGTTTCCCTTATTCACATATAGAACTTATACTTTTCTCTCTACCAAACTAAGATACTAAAAAACTATTCCTAGAAAATATTTAACACAGAATCCTGCTATAAAGTTCAATGAAATAAATTTTCTCAAACTTAAAATAAAGAAAACGTCGGATTGTGAGTCGTCGCTTTCAATTCAGTTGCAATTAAACTCTGAGATTCAATTGATATTATCGTCCGATGCAAAATGTCCAAAGTTTGGAAAGTGCAATTTGTTTCTCCAGTTCTATTTGTTCAGAACTACTACTTAAGTTTGATTTGTGATTTATCTCTATTTTGATTTGAACTATAACAGG
This sequence comes from Herminia tarsipennalis, assembly GCA_945859575.2. NCBI lineage: Eukaryota > Metazoa > Arthropoda > Insecta > Lepidoptera > Erebidae > Herminia > Herminia tarsipennalis. The sequence goes on from OX243846.2 coordinate 8,509,381, forward strand.
GACATCGATTGTTTATTTAGGTTGACATAGTCTTAATAACCCAATATAGGTAGGTATAATTACGAGTAATGACTAGTGACATTAATTTTCTTTAAAAGAGTGACTGAAATGGTATTAAGCATTATTTTTATTTTGTCCAAGCTATATTGTAAACCTGAAAACACTTATTTGATATTTAAAACTTATTGTAAATACGAATGGTAATACTGCTGAAGATCTTGTAGGTAATAAGCTTAACAGCCGTTTGCTTCCTAGACTAAGTAAATATAGAATGCTGAATTTTAATTGAAGATGAACTTTTCAAATGTAGGGTAGGACTTTCAAAATACGGACTTTTGACAAATTTTATTATGAGGTGAAAGTTGGTAGTTATTAATTACATAAACATTAGTGACTCTCCCTGACTCCCACAGTTGTTCGTTAATGATACCTGCTTAAGCAATAGTTTCAAAAATTGTCGTTCTTTATAACAATATTACTGTGCCTGCCTTGCCTTATTTGGCAAGTCAGCCGGTCTAGCCTTCTGCCAGTTGCATAATGCGTGTTTAATTGTTCCAGGCGGACATAGCACATTCGGCCAAAGGCTACGAGTCGGAGGATGAGAACGCCGGGAGAAAGTGGCACAGGGCCAGCGACGAACGTCCAACCAGCAAGACCACCATGTACTCAAAGCAGGTATGTTTACTTCACATAAAGAAAGAAAGAAAGCTTTTATTTCTTCCTTTCTTGGGGGGAATTGATAACCGTGTGAATAAATAATATATTGGGCCAAAAAAATTCCGAGTGGGCAAAAATAATACGGATCGAAAGATTGTGAACCGTAACGTAGGCTAGGTTATAATTGTGACTCCCTGCGCAAGAGGTGAGCGAGCGAAGCGAGCGTGCCGCGGCTGCGGTCGCCGAGTGCTTTCCCCCAATTCAATGTATCCTCTACTTAACGCTATAATTTAATACATTTTGGCACCAATCATTTGATTTATATTCGGTTGTTTAAACACCACCTCTGTCTTACTTCACACGAAGATATTTGTATATTTGTCCGCAAAGTATTCTGTGATCAGTATTGTAGTTGGGCTGATTAACAACAAACCATTTTCGTTGATTCGTGTAATAAATTAACTGAAATTAGAAGAAGTTTTACCAAAACTTATACCCGACTACGAGAAATAACCTTTTAAAACCGCGATTTTATTTTTAATTTATTAAAAATATATATAAACATATATAATTAGAGATTGGTAAATAAAATGCGAAATTAATCCGCATATGGAATAAGTATTTACCAAATTCCAAAATTAAAATCACAAATTTCGAATTCCCTTGAAATTAATTATAATGCCGCAAATGTCAATAAATCCTTTTATAATACAAACCACATAATCCTTATAACAACAATATTTGATGTAGGTACTGAGAAATAAAACATTATCTAAATAGGGAAATTAAAACCGCATCTGTAAACCGTGTAAAGCCAATAGCAGGATTAATTCTCAATAATACCCATTATAATGGACAAATGGTACGCGGATTTAAACTTGATTAACTAATGTATATTTTATATCGGTAGCTTAAAATAATATCGTCTAGTTTATTTGTATACCTACAGTCACATCTTTGTGTTTCATTTCTTCAGAGGAACAGCTAACTAGTAAGCCCAATAGTCATAGTCGTCCCAATAGTCGGTCCAATAGTCATAGTCGTCCAGAAAACCTACTCCTACTAACATTGCACCGGCCGTGGTCACAAGCGCTTGTGTCCACGGCCGGTGCAACCTGGTCGAAACGTCAAGCAATTTTAAGGTAAACAATGCCCGTATAATAAATAGTTAAAACCTACTACTATACCTGTACCGGATTTATCGGGTTTCTGACTCAGTGGCAACCAATCAGATTGAGATATCTGCGAGGTTAAGCAACGCTGCCGCTATTGGTCTATATATTGGTGATTGTTTTCGGAATATGTCACACAATTTCGTGCCACGGAGAGCATGTTAAGTCGGTCCTGCGCTCAATCTCTCTTGTCCCATTGGGCTATGAGAGTGAAGGAATAGAGAGTGCACTTGTGTCAGCGCATACACTCTTGTGCACTTTAATATCTTTTGCGTAGTTGGCTTGTCTCTGATAGGATAGGACTCTGTAACCGACATTGTTTAGGAGACCCGTTATTATTCAATAGGGTTAAAAAGGTCACCATCTATCATATCTTAACATAAATGGGACCGGATCCATTATTAAAAAAAACACTTGGGGACTGCCGCGGTTATTTTTTTTATTATTATAGAAATGATTATTATTATTTTTTAATTGCATAAGTTAAATAATACTTTTTTTTTCTTTTCATTACATTTCGGAGCAGCTCGTCTCGATCCGTGCGAGCTTCGTACAGTCGTACCATATACATATACGTTATACGCACGTGAACGCTCGGCCGAGCTACATGGTAGGCGGAGTGGGGGGTGTTAGGTTTTATTTTTGTTACGGAATTATTTTCGTTACGGAATTTCTTGATTCATTCGCCGCGCTCAAAGCCCGCGATAAAAGCTATACAATAGCTTAAATAATTGTATGAAGTATTTGTTGGCATTTGACGCCCACTCACAACACTTTTTGTATCTGAACCTAACCGACATAGTAAAAATACGGTACGGGATGGTCCGGATATGCTGGACTAGTGCTCGCAGATGGGACCCCGTACTCACATCAATCGAACAAAATAAATGATACCAAAACGCCATGAAATTGAACCTAATAGGAGCCAGGTCAGACACAAATATCTCTCAATAAATTGACAAATATGTCTTCAAATCACGATCAGTAATCGTACTTCTGACACTTTGACGTTAGGTTGGTACCCAATTTAACATTAAATTGATTTACGTTGTTTTTCTCCTGCCGAACCAATAGGGAAAAGTGCCAATACGAAAACGATTATTAAAATAATTTACGTAAATCGATTGCCAATCATTCATTTGATTTTGATTAGATTGCGAAATCTGGAAAGCAAATAGAAACTTCGGACATTAATTGACTTTCTGAATGGAATGGGAGTATTTTTGTTTGCTTTCCCCAAATTTGATTTAAATCGTTTGAGCCCCTAATAAAATATTCAAATCTTATAACAGTCGTAAAGCCATATTTATTTATTTGGGTAATTTATGAATTATGAGTAAACTGCTGTTTATTATCATTTCGTACAGCCGTTTTCTTGTACTGATGATGCTATGATTTTGGTCAATGTGATCAATCTGTCAATCAATGATCATTATCTGGCGCACCTTCGAGCTAAAAGACTTACTGACTTTAATTTTTACAAAGAAAAATCCTAGCATAAGCTAAATGATTACAAAACCAAAACCCCGACTGCTTACAATTAATGACTAAAATATGTTGTCGCCCATAACTACGCTGTTTTCATTTTTTTTAATTTTGATCCTATTATTACTCTCACAAATAAGACGAATCTAACGAGACCTCTCAACATTATTTTTAAAGAGGTCTCCCGCTGTAGGTTACAAGCCCTGTGTCGCGGGGAACTTTACAAACATACAAGTCACAAAGTACACCCAGACTCGGAACAACAAATTGTGGAGCACACAAAGTGGTGGCGACGACTCTAGCGTAACAGTCGACACACCCCCACCGCGCCACAGAGGCCATCGGACTAAAAACTAAAATCCATCAAGCCATTTAGGCTCTAAAGCGTGCCTAAGAAATATACGTTTCCCCTGGTTCTACTGTACCAAGTTAAATAGGAAACAAATGGTCATGGCGTGCAGATTGCGTTTCGGATACACTCCTAGTAGAAGTTTAGCATATTTAATGAAATTAGTTAACTCTCCTAACTGTGAAATACGCAAGAAACGAGAAGATGTGGCGCGGTGGAAGTGTATCCGACTACGCAAGATGTCGTGGGTTCGATTCCCACCCAGGAGAAAACTTTGTTTATTGTGTGTCTGGGTGTTATTTATCTATAATATGTATGTATTTAGAAATTTATAAGTATGTTTATCGGTTGTCTGGTTTCCATAGTACAAGCTCTGCTTAGTTTGGGATCAGATAACGTTATGTGAGTTGTCCCAAGATATCATATGATTATCATACCATGTTTTAATGGAGTGCGTTCAGTATGCTGACAAAAGAGCGCAACTTCAGAATTTATTTAAATATGTTTGACATCGGAGTTTTTCTAAGCATTCTTTAACTTTAAATCATATACGGACAATATTCATTAGATAGATAAAAATCTATCTAATGAATATATCTAACTAAAATCTAGGAATACTGCTACAGTAATGTAGCAGCTTTCCTAGATTTTAGTACTATACGATTGTCATAGGTCATTACTATGTACAAAAACCCTTTTATAAAAAATCGATCTACGCGGTCCCTGTAAGTGCAACAATATTTTTTAACTCAAATCCACTATAACAATATAGGTAATATCGACTAAGTACAAAGCAATATATTAGATCTACGTTTTCACTGCACTTGTATGTGTGCAGAATATTGGAACCCGATATTTCCTCGCCGCATGCCGTAAATCCCGTCGCACGTGACTGTGGCGCCATCTATAACCAACAGCACTAGTTGTAACTCACTGTTAACCTGAGTTTGCTATCCACAGCTTATTCTTGTTTTCCAACTATACGCATTTCGAACAGCTTTCACTAAGTTTATACATACATATAATGTATGTAACTATTCAGCGAGTAAGTTACGGTGTAATATTAAGGATTTATTAGGATATTTTTTGGAGCAAGACAAGAAAAATAATTTGACTAAAAGGATAATAAGTATTCGACGTATAAGAGGAGTGTGTTAAGTTGCCCTAAAATTGTATTGATGGATGACGTTCAGAATAAAATTATGTTATGAAAAAAAATATATTATGATCTGTTACATTGATTGAGGTAGGTATGTACTTAAGAAAAATTTCTAGACGTAATTTTAATTACATATAAATTTAAATGTGTAGAGGAAAAAGTCGTTTCGGGTGGCACTAGAACCCACGACCTTAGGGGTACCGGCCCTAAGCTGTTACCAACTCCGGCACCGAGACATTTCCGCCAAAGCCGAATTTAGCCACCACATAATACGATTTTATGGCAAACGTGACGTCATCCACCGCGTTCCAAAGGAACTTATACGGCTCTGTGAGTATCATTGCAGAAACTATTTAAACACAGATTTTTATGACCATTTGTGACATCACGATTGCTATAAAATCGTATCATGTAGAGGTTAAATTCGACTTTGGCGGACATGATACATTTAAATCTATATGTATAATATTAGCATAAAAAAATGCTTTTAAAATTACAAAAAGTAATTTTAATGACATCTTAGAAGCCAAGCCATTAAATATATTTGGTCCACTAATGTGATCAAATACACGTGCATTCTCTTTCTCGAAATCAATTTTCCCGCTCTCCGAATTTTGTGTATGTACGAATGGAGAGTCAACGTGCTTTCTAGGAAGGGAAGGGTGTTGTCACATTTATAGACAACGGTCACCCATCTATGGACCGACGACAGTCACTGATTTGCTCGCATTGCTCGGTCGCCACTGAATCATGGACTTTAAGGTTGCTTTTCTGAATAGTTGAACAGGTACATAAGATACACTCCCAGAAACTGTCCTTATGTAAGTCAGCTTTAGGATAAAGAATATTTTATTGCAAATAATAAATTACGTCGAGTATCACTGCGATAAACTTGTGAAGATAAGAATAAAACTGAAATGTCGAAGAAATAGCTCGGCCTTTTTTATTCAAGGATTGTGTGAATGTTATGTTTGTCGTGTCTATTATGTCCTAAGTACTAGGGTATGACGCTAGCTGCTTATACCAAGTGTTGTTTATAAACAAGTTAAGCTAAGCTAGTGCAATAATGCCGCCTATGTCTTTCGCTAAGTCGTAAGAAAAAAACGTACTATGTTATCTTATTTTCTGACAGTTTATTTTCATATAAATGGTGTAAAATATTATAAAAAAAAAATTGTCAGCATTGCCACACCCTTCCCGCCGCGCTGACCATAACTTCCTTGGTCAAAAAAAGGCGAAAACTTATCTTATTTTTTGATGCTTGACTCTTATTCTTTTAGGGGATTATATAGATTGTATTTATATATTGATTGATTGTATATATAGATTGTATGGGCCAAAGAATTTCCCAGACACGTGAAGGTATTATAATATTTAACTTAATTTCTAACGCTTGAATTATATATATATATATATATATATATATATATATACTTAGGGGATTAAAAGGAACATATGTTTGCTCAGCCAAACAAATTGTATGGGCCAAACCATCTCCCAGACATCAAAAACATTCAGCAGCGCGAGGGTAATAAAAGCTACTTAGCTTATATTATGACAATTCATTTTTGTGTATGTTAATTTATATGATCGTTAAGGTATTATGGTACTTAACTTGTATTCTGATGCTTGATTTTTATATTATGTTACATATAAACACTACCCGAAACCGCACATTTTATCTGTCAGAAAATAAAATAACTCTGACGCGGCAGAGATCTTGGAATATAAAGACCGCGTAACGATGAATTGTAAGAACTATACCAAGACAGTCAACTACAGTTGTATCACCGCCTAATCTAACGGTTAATTTGTCAACTGGTGACAGGAGATCTATTACCGTCTAGAGAGATATAAACTTAAGCGTTCATGGGCCAAACAACACATCCATTGTTCAAATACATCTTCTATAAAGCGCACCTAATTGTACAACAAAGGCAACAAAGCTTTCAGTTGCAAATGTTTGCAAGACAGCAGGATAACATCAAACTGTCTTGTCAGATGTTTGATCGTATGCAAATTGCATTCCCGTTTCTCATTCTGATACGATAGTTGAGAGGGACATTACAATAGCTCTTGATTGCTATTTCTGTTAAACGTAAATTGTAAAGTTCCTTGTTTAATATGAGCAAAGGTTTGGATTTTTTTAGGTTCCTTTTCTGTAAGTATTTTGTAGTGTAGTAGTTCTGTTCGTGAATTAAATAACTCATCGTTAGCAAAATACGAGTGCGTTCGATTGTTGTTCAAAAGATTGTGGCTTTGGTTCCCGCACGGGACAGAGCTTTGTAAGATCTTCAAACGTTGTTCTTGATTGTTATTAGATACTTATTAGGTTGGGACGCATGATAAGGCTTTCGAACATAATTTTCGAACATGACGATGTTTAATGTTACTCTTACTCGTACGTCCTCTTTCTTGCAGTCGTCCATCAAATCTGTCTATTAATAAAATTCCGAACGAAAACCTGTTTATCATTGTGATTATATAATATGAGATGGGCGTCAATCTAAGCGGAATAATGTATTTCGAAGTCGTATCCTTTGTAAGAGTAAAGTTTGCTATAGTCTTACGAGCAAACGTAAGTGTTTTAGTCTAGAATAAAAATATAGGTTCCAAAATATTATTCTCAAGAACCTACCAATAGAGTTTTTCCTTCAATTAAATAAAAAAAAATAGTTCATGCAAAAGTTAACTTCATTTTCATTAGGCCGAACGACAAGTTACTTTAGATAGAAAAAAAATATGAAACTTAAAAAGTTACTTTACAATTGTCATTAACTTGAACGCTGACTTAAAAAAAAATACTTTTCTAGAAGAATTGGGCTTTATTAGCATAATAAAATATGTTTTTTTCTTTTATTTTATTGCAAAATTTTCTAAAACAAAAAAGCTCTTTTTCTTTTAAATTTAATCAGTGTCGTGAGAAATCTTAAAAGTAATCATACCGACACACCGCCCTTGCGAAGCCGTCACGGTCAGATAGTTGACTATAATTCTTTCTATGGACTTGTGTAAGTAGGCTTAGACTAAACGAGTGAATGTTTATTCTATCTACGGTGCAATATGTCTAAATGTTTTGATATAAATCCATGTTAAAATTAAGTCGTCTTTAGAATAAATAGTGACTTAATGTGAAAGAATAAACTACCGAGATACTTCTGACGTCTATAATTTAATTGTGAAATTATCAATTGCTATAGATGACTGGGCAACTCAATTTACTATTTTAAAGGTCACGGGTCGACTGATGGCACCTTAGCCATGTCTCCAAGAGGTGCGGGGTTTTTCAACTACCCTCGCCTCGTCTTCGTTATTTTTTTTATTCGTATCATAATATTTCACGTGATTAAGTCCTGATATATAATTATCTAATTACGTGCAAAAGTCACCAAAGTTTAAAGACAATACCTAAAATCGATTTATTTTATTACAGGAGTTCCGGGAACAGTACTGCATCAACAACAAACAACTGGATTTGCTGGAGCTGGAGAAGTCCAAGAAGGACAGATTTCTCGGATGCCTCTCCCAGTACCATATCGAGAGTCCATGTTCACGAGCCAATAGGTAAGGTTACTCTCTTTGCTATTACTGATGAAAGAAACATCATGTTTCAACCGAATAATAATTTAATATATCCTGGACCAACTCACACAATGTCATCTGGTCCCAAACATGGCAACCAGACAAGTGATGGACATACTTACATATTTCTAAATACCCAGACACAGAATATACCATCGTGGTCAACACACAAAGTTTTATCATGGGTGGGGATCGAACCCACAGCGTCCAGTTTGGCAGTCAGGGTCACTAACCACTAGTTCACGTTCGAAGACATGTGACACCATCCAACTCGCATAGGATGATATGATGGATTGACGAGGAGATTATGTTTCGTACTCTCTCTGAGATGAGTTATGTGCTAAGATTGGGTCTTCCCAATCTAATTAATTTTCCCAATCAAATTAATTAAAGATAGGGTCTGCTCAGTTTCTCTCTCCGTCTCTGTCTCCGAAGAGTTTGGAAATTTGACTATAACTTTCGAACCTAACTTTCTATGATGTGTGGGGTCATATCGCATGGCGTCCGTGAGAAAGAATGATATAAATATATTATGAAGTTATTTTTTCAAAAATTCATCCAACAACTGGAATTCAGGTAGTTTTATAACTTATTCTAGTTTTTTTTCTATGAAATTGTAATTCGTGTTTGCTACCACATATAGAAATAGATCAAAATTTACAGATATCTGCCATCGTTGAGGTACATAACACACCCGAGCACGAATAAATATTATGCTTATCCAAATACTTTCCTGGAATCTTTAACTCGAGTATATCTGAGTTTAAAACTTACACAAAACGGAGTGTTAAACTCACAGAACATTGATGTTAAACTTTTACATCTTAAAGTTCATTTATTCTTTGCTCCCTTTATTACAGGTACATTTTTATAACTCATTATAATGAATTATTGGGTAGTATTAAAATTCAATACAAAATTCATAAGGCTTTTGTACAACTTTTGGGTTATTTCAATGGACCAATTTGCTTAGGGCTTCGACTACCTTTAGCATACAATGGAATTTATTTACGTACTTATTTAACTTTGAGTTGGCAATTTACCTTCGAGTTTATAAGTGTTATGGTGATTTAGAATACATTTTAGGAAACAAATTTAGGTGTAAATCCTACATTGTAAAATGTAGGATTGACCAGAGGTAGGTTTAAGACAGTTTAGTTTCTTGTGAAAATTGTGATATTAATTTAGCAAAGGTAATTTAATTAAAAGGCAACATTTATAATATACTATTTAACATGCGGTCTTCTTGATACAGGCTAGCCTAGTGACTAGACCAACAGTAATACAGTAGTCAATGTCCACCCAGCTTTAGAATAAGAATGATTGTGATCTCCTCATTTAATGTAGTACCTACTGTGTCTATTGCAGCAATAAATATGTTTTCATTTATGACATGAAAACTTTTTTAGCGGCGTTCTGCACTTTTTTTTGGTATGCGTAAAAAATGTTAAACTCGACAGGATCACGTACGAAAATTCGTAGATCACGTGGCCTTGATCGAAAATTCGTAAGACAGAAGGAGAGCAATGAAAACTGCTACAATATCAAAATTCAAAAATATCATATTCAATAAAAAAATATTTTGGTGTTTTGTTTTGTTATTTTTATTTCATATTTTTTAATTATTATGTCATTAAAATCGAAAATTATTATTCAATGGTCATCAGTATGTAATATAATGTTCAAGTTTTCACTTCTGCCAGCACTCCCGGAGTGCAACCCGTTTTTTTTTGTGAGGGTTACATTCTAAGCCTCACAAAAAACAACGACTTTACTCCGGGGTCTCACAGACCAGTAGGTTTGTGTGACAAAGACAGGTTAGGTAGGTGGTTAAGGATAACTATATTAAATATTTAAAAAAATAATATTACAAAATTATTTAGTGTAATGTATCAACCTGTACTTACGAGTATCTTCTAGTCCCACGCGAATCAGTCCTTGAGAAAAAAAAATGACAACATTAGTCATCATTATGGTAATAACCAGAATTTCTTATCAAGGCAATAGGTGTATTCCAACATTGGCTGCTATTGTATTCTATAAAAAATATAATTTCCGTTCACAACTCGAGCTGGTGTAAAATCTTATGAAACATTGTTCCACGTGGTCCCACCTGAGTTGTTTTACCGAATACTTTCATGCATAAGATATGAGCCAACTTGACCTATTAACATTTTCTACAAGTTATTACAAATATTATTCCTGCGAGTGAAACTTTGTACTACCCACCTTATAAAACATTCCCTACGTGACTGTAAAAGTACCTACAGCTTTTGTTTAATAAAAGTAAATGACAGTGATGATTTTTATAGGCCTTTCAATTTTGTTTTGTAGGAATAAGGATTTTTTGATTACTGGGAAGTTGCTCAGCAATAAAATAAGTTAGTATCTAAGAAATGCCTACTTCACGGAATCTATTTTGGAGACTTTGCTTAATTTATTTATTTAATAATGTAAACAAATAGTTCACGAATCTTTAAAACAACTTTGTTATTATCTGAAAAAGATTTAAAAGTTTTCACATGTTGAGTCTACTACGAATTTGGATACAAATTGGCATTGGAAAAACATTATTCGCTAATTATTTGTTTAGATTCAATAGCGCGTCAAACCAATCTCGTGACATCAAATTTCTTATTTTCTGAACTGATAAATTAAACAGGTCGAATTTAGGTAAGTAAAAAAAAAGATTAGAAATATTTATTTTGATAAAATATTGACACATATTAAGTACATAAACAAAAAATATATAACAAGCAATAATAACAATAGAAAAAAACAATAATAATAAAAAATAATATTAATAACATTAATAAATCAATCAGCAATCAATTTTAAAATACACTGCAATATACTGTTTAAAAACTATAAAAAATAAAAATACATTACATAAAATTATATACAAATTACAGCAAAGTCCTGCAATGTGCGTCAATGCACTTATCAAAAAGAGCTGTTGCTCAGGCTTAAGCTACACACGCAAAGCGGTGTAACGCTGATTTTCAGCAACACTCAACTACAACAACTCTTACTTCTAGTACTTCTGCTTTTAATCTGTTCCATTAGTCAATAGTCATTGCCATTTTCACTATAATTGATTTAATTCATATTAAATCAAATAAATATATAAAAGAAGACAATTTTATTTATATATTTAGACATTTGAAGACATATTGAAGAGTTTTATAATGATAATAGGTACTCCTCCCGACAGATCAGACTGTGCCTTAGTGGTAGGTCCTGCCACCATAGTGTCAGTTATTCTTCCGCTTCTTTCTAAATAATGATGTGACCCATTACTGTTTTTCGGTTGAAGGAGCTATAACAATAATAATAACCATCTATAGCTATAGCTATAGTAATGGCCTTTGGCCTTAGTAGCCTGTTGCTACTAAGGCCAAAAGCTATTACTATAGCAAGTAAAAAATATTTTCATTCAAGTTCGTTTCCTTTGCCCACTAGTGGACAAAGGAAACGAACTTGAATGAAAATATTTTTATATGTTGATAGTGTATATGATAACCTGTTTTACCATTAGCGGTAAATAAACAGTTTTCTTTGATAAAAATTCGTGGAAACCTGAATGCCCATTATCAGTTTATTTTAGTAATTTATAAAAACTTTTGTGTAATATCTGAAGTTACTTAGAAATTTCTCTTAATGAAATAACTTCTTAAAGAAATAATGTGGAGGCGTAAGTAAAGAACTGTATTATACGCCTACAGATGTCTGGGAACTTATCTTGAATAGAATATAGACTTATATTTGATTCCATAGAAAAAAATATTTGATGTTCTAAAGTTGTAAGATTAGCCACATTTGAATTAATGATATTCTTATTAGTTATTTTCATTTGATTTTTTTTTACCTACAAGCCACTGTTTGACAAATTACGACATTTTCAGCAAATAGGTACAAATGGAACATCGCCTTGCACACATCTAATAACCAAATAAGACATATTTTATTAAATTTTATGCATTTATAAACATAACTATGATATCTTGCCAATCCCAAAGTGTTCATGGCTATTTATTTCTTAGCGGATTTTTGCTGTTAAGCCTATACGATTATTTTCGTAGGTAATTGAATTATCTTTCTTTTGATACCAATTATTATTGGTTACAGATCGGTGTATAATAGTTACCTACATTGACATACCTGTTCATACCATGCCACTTATTTATGTTCATGGCTACCTAGCCATGAACATAAATAAGTTGGCCAACTTATCTTTACCTACCAAAACATATCTTCTTGTCTAAAACTAGCAAACTAAAGACTGAAGGTTATGAAAAATAAAATTAAAAATAGCAATGAACACTTATCGATAGGCAACATTTCATAGACGTGTTTTTATAAATAATAATAATAATATCTTGGGCGCTATCTGATCCCAAACTAAGCGGAGCTTGTACTAAAAAATCCAGACAACTGATAAACATACTTATATATTTCTAAATACATAAATATTATAGATAAATAACACCCAGACACAGAATAAACCATCGTGCTCATCGCACAAAGTTTTATCCTTGGTGGGGAAAATCAATGAAATATGATACAAAATTTGTCACATTTATAAATACAATTTGACACGGGAATAAACGCGTTTAATCTAGGTAAAGTTATTTACCTTATGCTTGACGTTTCGATCGGGTTACACCGACCGTGGTCACAAGCTGACTCAACTTGTCTCAACTAGTTAATAGATGGGTGAAAGTCAATGTTCAGCGTCTCTTAGGCCGTGGGATGGGTATGGAAACTATTTTTTTCGTTCAATGAGAAAGAAAATCTCAAAAGACCAGCCTTTTTCATGATTTGTGTAGCGCTGAAACTATTGCTTATTATAATTAAGTCAAAAGAAAAGAAAGCCTTCCTAATAATATAAACTGATTTGGCAACTAGACATACAATAGTAGTTATGTAAGATTAAATACAAAAGAAAAGAAAGCCTTTCTAATAATATAAACTGATTTGGCAACTAGACTTATACAATAGTAGTTATGTAAGATTAGATACAAAAGGAAAGAAAGCCTTTCTAATAATATAAACTGACTTGGCATCTAGATATATACAATAGTAGTTATGTAAGATTAGATACAAAAGGAAAGAAAGCCTATCTAATAATATAAACCGACTTGGCATCTAGATATATACAATAGTAGTTATGTTAGATTAGATACAAAAGAAAAGAAAGCCTTCCTAATAATATAAACTGACTTGGCAACTAGATATATACAATAGTAGTTATGTAAGATTAGATACAAAAGAAAAGAAAGCCTTTCTTATAATATAAACTGACTTGGCAACTAGATATATACAATAGTAGTTATGTTAAATTAGATACAAAAGAAAAGAAAGCCTTCCTAATAATATAAACTGACTTGGCAACTAGATATATGCAATAGTAGTTATGTAGGATTAGATTTGTGGCGGTACCCACATAAAATAATATAAATAAACTGACACTTGACAGCTCGCGTCAAATCCCGAATCGCGATATAGAAGTTTTCACAGCTGCTAACTATATATACAAGTTCCCAACGTTAATCGTTGGACCGCGGCCCGCCAGGCATGATCACCTCGCCTGGTCGTAGGATCCTCCCTTTGTGTTGTAGGGACTTAACACCTTGCCCTCCACAGATTCACAAGTAAAGAAAATATTTCTAATAATATAAACTGACTTAGCAACTAGATACGAGGGTCAAACTGAAAGTTCTTAGAAAATCAAAAACTGATTACATTAGCCAGTTATTAGTTTTATTATATCTTTTCAAAATATTGTCCATTCACGTCAATACACCGCTGCATGCGATGGAACCACTGGGAAAAGCACTTTGCCCACTCGTTCTTAGGGGTCTCTTCAATGGCATCGCGATACGCAGACACCGCTTCTTCAGCATTCATAAACCGCTTTCCTTTAAGTTTTTCTTTAATTTTTGGAAATAAATAAAAATCACATCACATCATTTTTTTTCCCGCACTTCGATCTCTTTTCACTTTAGTTGGCAACTCCTCGAAAGGAAACACCCACTGAGCAGATTATAATAATAATAATAATAATAATCTTTATTTCTCTAAAACATGGTACAAGTTTGTTCAATTTTGTTAGGCTCATTATAATTATGTGACAAGAAAAAAAAATCCTCTGACCACTAAACTAGGTGAAAACCTGTATCTTAGAGGTCAGTGCTCAGTCCGTATCTTACATGTGGTACAACAAGCCTACGGCAAATAGTATGTTCAAGAAAAACATAGTAGGTAAGAAAAGTGATTACACTATAAAAAATAAAAAAGTTTAACAAAGTAACTGTAAGTGTGTGTGTGTGTGTGTGTGTGTGTGTGTGTGTGTGTGTGTGTGTGTGTGTGTGTGTGTGTGTTTGGGTGGCAATTATAGGTGTGTGCGCATGTTTGTTGTAGAATATAAGTCTTTCGTGTAGAGTTATTTTAATAAATCTTCTGTAGTTTGTTGAGACAGCTTGAGGAGATATTCAGCAATATGATATTTACATTGATTTCTTGATTTTGGGAAAATATTCAATTGCTTATTTAACAAGTTGTACAGTTTTGTGCTCGACACATAAAAATGTCTTTTGGCAAAAGAGGTGTTGTGTATTACTACAGGAAATATTATATGTTTACGTCTCTTAGCAGGCAAAGTCAGAGGTCTAGATAAGTGTTTGCGAAGGACAGTACGTTGCACATAAAGTTTCCTGACCGCGAGAAGTTTGCATTCGGAATAGAGCTGTTCTGTTGAATATCGTCGCGGTCGTCTGAGCATTACTTTCAGAACAGCTCTGTGAGAACGATCTAGACGAATAAATATGTTGGCGGTAGCTCCTCCCCATACTGGTATACAGTAACATAACACTGATTGGCATATAGCTTGATACACTAACTTTAATGTGTTACTATCAGCAGAATTTCTTAGCTTTTTGAAAATACACATTAATTTACGAATTCTGTTTGATAGAACATGTATATGTTTGTGCCAGTTTAGGTGTTGGTCAATATGTATGCCTAGATATTTGACGCTTTTAGCCTTAGTTAAAGTAGGACAGGAGCAATCATGAGTGTTATAACATGTATGGACATTAAGATGTAAAGTGTTTGGAGGTAGTAAATTTGACCTTATAGCAAAGGGTACGCAGACAGATTTAGCAACATTCAAAGAGAGTAAGTTAGCTGTTAAGCAGTTCATTACGCATTTGAGTGCCGCTTCCGCGTTGCTATAGCATTGTTGCCAGTTCAAGCCATCTATTAAAAGAGCCGTGTCGTCTGCATATGTGAGAATTTTGCAGTGTTCTATACGGAGATTGCACAGCTCATTTATATAGATGAGAAAGAGAGTAGGCCCCAAAATACTGCCCTGGGGTACTCCGTAAGTAATAGAGTACTCATCGCTCTCAATTTCACCAATTTTACGAACGATTCCTTAGGTAGTCAGTGAAAATATTTAAGACCAGACCCCTAATTCCCATGGACTCCATCTTTCGAAGTAGGAGGGGCACAGAGACGGTGTCAAATGCCTTTGACAGGTCAAGGAAAATGCCTAGGCATTTGTGTTTCTTGTCCAAGGTTCTAACTGCGTGTTCAGATTGTCTTTTGGTTTCAGGATCATAACAGTAAATCCAGCTTTCGTCACCTGTTAGTATGTCGAACACAGCATTTGAGTCACCTCCGTTAAATCTTTCAATCATTTTACGGCACCAGTCCACACGATGGAGTTTTTGAGCCTCAGTCAAATTATGAGGTATCCACCGGGCGCAAAGCTTCCTGACCGCTAAATGTTCGTGGAGGATTTTGTGCACTTGACTCATACCGATGCCTAAACTTGTCCGAATCTGCTGATAGGTCACTCTTTTGTCAGTCTCTATCATACGCCGCACAACACAGATGTTATCTTCAGTCGTCGCCGTAGAAGGCCGTCCCTCACGTAAATCATCAGTGAGATTAGTGCGACCACGTTTAAACTCATTAAACCAGTTGTAAACAGTCGCACGAGATGGGGCTTCATCGTGAAAGGCCAATCGTAGTCTATCATAACTTTCTTGTTGACTTAAATGACATCGAAAGTCATAAAAAATCATTGCACGAAAATTTTCTCGTGTTAAATTCATGTTGACGTGACACAGACAATTTTCAATTTGCCGCCAAATCGTAAAACAAATGACAAATGAATGAAATATGTACTCAGTAATATTGGCAAAGAGTTATATTTTTAAATTTCTGAATTATTTTTATATTATATAGTTTATAAGTGGCCAGTTCTAAGAACTTTCAGTTTGACCCTCGTATATACAATAGTAGTTATGTAAGATTAGATACCTTCAAAAGAAAAGAAGACTTTTCTAGTAATATATAACAAAGTATATGACAAAGTGTTTAAGGTTCTGGAAATTCATTAAAAATATCTTGTATGTTACCACACTTTATGACAAATACAGATTCTATTCTATTCTATTCTATAAACTGACTTGGCAACTAGGTATATACAACAGTAATTATGTAAGATTAGATACAAAAGAAAATAAAGCCTTCGTAACAATATAAACTGACTTGTCAACAAAAGTACATTACGTCGTATCGTTGTTGCCAGAACTAAACTAAGTTAGTTACACCTACATTCAGCAAATAAATCATATGATAATACTATCTATCAGTAAGTAAACTGAACCTATTCCTGAAAATAAAGACGGCCGCTATAATACCCAAGTATCGACTTCCTAACTTGATTTGGACGATAAATTGCCTCCTTTTAGGGAAGGCAAAGGTAACAAATTGAGCATTTTATTATTCTGCACCCTTGTAATCGTATTGGGCTCAATAAGAGGTCAACAGACACTTTAATATTTTTGACCTTGACACTCACCCTGTATAGTTTACTAAACGGTTTTTATTAGGCCAAGTTAAAGGCAATTTAAACATGCTAATTTTAAAAGGTCGGCTCTTTTAGTCCCTTATTCATCCTTTACAATTTTCGACCGTTTTAACCTTTACATTATTTCTGATATTATTTTCCGGCGCTAAGACAAAACGTCAATTCGATATTAATAGAGCAGGCATTTTGTGTAATAACTGCTGGTAAAATTGACAATTAATATAGGTATACTCTAGGAAATTGTTTTTATTGCCTTGTCTTTTTTCACAGCTTCTACAAATAATTCGTGAACTGATAACAAATATAAATAAGAATCATGTGAATTTTGACAACGACTGACATGTGTTACATCGAAACTAATATTATAAATGTGAAAGTCAGTCTGTATGTCTGTCTCCTACGTTTTCACGCTTAAACCGCTAAACTGTTTTAGATGAAATTCGGTATGGAGATAGAGTTCCGGGGAAGGACATAGGATAGATTTTAATCGCGATAACCGACCCCCCTGCGGGCAGAGACGCGGCGAAAGCCTAGCAAGATTATAATAATAATATAATAATACCTTGGGACAACTCACACAACGCTATCTGATCCCAAATTAAGCAGAACTTGTACTATGGAAACCAGACAACTGATAAACACACTTATATAATTCTAAATACATATATATTATAGATAAATAACACCAAGACACAGAATAAACCATCGTGCTCATCACACAAAGTTGTATTCTGAGTGGGGATCGAACCCACGACCTCTTGCGTAGCAGTCGGATACACTCCCACCGCGCCACAGCCAATGCTAAGGCCAAACGGAAAATGAATTCAACTTGAATAGATTACATATAAGTATAACGTTTCAGAACTATACTCAGATTTATACAGACGGATATTGTTGACACAGTCCTCAGCACTGGGGTCAAGTGATTCCTTACAAAATCCTGGATTTGCTACTGCGTGGTGACATAATTACATCTTAATGTAACACAACTTCATAATCAACGATAGCACTTTCCTACTAAAGGGATACACTACGTAATGTATATTATATGTGTACCTCGCGCAGTCATTGCTGTTAGGTAGAAACAACTTCGAGGACGAGGTGAACAGGAGAATTCGGTTGGGTTGGGCAGCGTTTAGGAAGTTACGTCAAGTCTTCTCATCGTCGATCCCACAATCTTCAATCAGTGCGTCCTACCCGTCATGACATACGGAGCCGAAACGCGGACACTGACGGTACGGCTGGATCACAAGTTCAAAGTCGCTCAGCGGGCTATGGAAAGGGCTATAATCGGAGTTTCTCTTAGGGACAAACAATCAGAAATCAGGTGATTCGGCAGAGAACCAAAGTTATCGACATAGCCTACAGGATTAGCAAGCTGAAGTGGCAGTGGGCTGGCCATATTAGCCGAAGAACCGACAACTGTTGGGGTAAACGAGTTCTTGAGTGGAGACCGCGTTTCGGCAAACGTAGTGTAGGATGCCCTCAGGCCAGGTGGAGTGATGATCTACGCAAAACGGCTGGCAGGAGCTGGATGCGAGAAGCCGAGGATAGAACAAAATGGTGTGCAATTGAAGAGGCCTATATCCAGCAGTGGACTGCGATAGGCTGATGATGGTACGGACCATCCATAACGCGGGCCAGCCCAGTACAGTTTGGTGGAAGATCACCATCACCGTCTTTGAATATATAGGTTCTAGTACATGCTAGATCAGTGGTAGACTCAGAGGGCCTAGGGGACTCAAGCTCTCCTCCCAAATATATCTACAACGGCTTAATCACGATGTTTTTCGTCACCGACTTTGAGCAAGGACTATGAAACAAATCAGTCAGGTGCTCTCTCGCAATTTTGACTCGTAAGTTGGGGTGGTTTCCACTACGTGATCACAGCGGTTTGAAATCCCTTTAAACAATTTAACAAGTAAATATGTAAAGCGTTATTACGTTCGTCTGTAAAATAAAATAAATAAACAAAATCAAATCAGTTATATTCAAAGCCAAATTCTGTATTATTTATTTTTTGACGGTCGTCCGTTCTATGCAATTAAGAATCTAAAATCCTTCCATCCTTCCCAAGCCAAGGTTTACGTTTGTTTTATTCATAAGGCGACCTTCTTGGGTTATATCTATCTGTATAAACAATTTTATTGGCAGACGATAAATATTTTATGTTTTCTTGATTCTGAGATGATTGACAAACATGGCGATTTATTAACTTATTGTAATAATGAGAACCGAATTTGATGGAATATATTTTATGTGACAGCTCAAACATTTTGTAAGAATATAATAAAATAAAATAAATCATAACCTGAATTATTATTATTCATACCTCAATTATTCAAGGTTGCTACTTTACTTTGTAACTTACGCATTGCATTATATACACAATTTGACACGGAATAAACGCGTTTAAACAAAGTAAAGTATTTACCTTATGCTTGACGTTTCGACCGAATTACACCGACCGTGGTCACAAGCTGACTCATATTTAAATACCTACGTTTATTCCCGTGTATAATTATGTATTCAAGATCTAGTTTGCTAGAATTATTTGGGTAATATCGATAACGGACAAGATCGAACAAATATAACAAATATGAATTCCTTTTTAAATGCAACACAGAAGCTTATTCAGCACAATTTTACAAAATAATAAACAATTAACGCTACACAGCACTTTCAAACTCGGAAGCAAGTTATGACCTTACAAAACTCTATCCCATCTGGGAATAGAGCTCACAAACTTTCACAGTCGCACGCTCTGATGACGTTTACCGATCTTTCTCGATACTCTACACAGTCTAAGCAAACAAATACTTCTTAATTAAAATAACTAGCTTTAACACGCTGTTTCCCTGTTGATTTTTTTAATCCTTATCCCTTTCTGAGAAATTTCAACGGCCTAGTTCCAAGAGTTTGTTAGTGGACATTTTAAAATGAAATTCAAGTCAATTCTACATGTACATGTAATGCCTGAAAATAACGAGGCAATAAAAACTCGCGGCCACTCTTTTCAAGTTGCCAATGATTACAATGTTTCATCTATATTAATATTATAAAGCGGAAGAGTTTGTTTGTTTGATTGTTTGATTGTTTGATTGTTTGATTGTTTGATTGTTTGATTGTTTGATTGTTTGATTGTTTGATTGTTTGATTGTTTGATTGTTTGATTGTTTGATTGTTTGATTGTTTGATTGTTTGATTGTTTGATTGTTTGTTTGTTTGTTTGTTTAAACGCGCTAATCTCAGGATCTACTGGTCCGATTTGAAAAATTATTTTGTTGGATAGCCCATTTATCGAGGAAGGCTATAGGCTATATAACATCGCGCTACGACTAATAGGAGCGGAGATGCGACGAGAAATGTTTCAAAAACGGGGAGAAATTACGCATACGAAGTTGCGCGGGACAGCTAGTTGTTTATAAACTATTTATGTAGGTAAGGTGCTGTCATCATTATATTATACACCATACTAGAGGACTGACAAACAAGAGATAAAACTTTTAAAAGAAGAATACATGAGATTGAATATATCAACCTCAACGGGTACAATTTAGTAAGGGCATCATCCACTTACAATGTTCTTGTCTTTCAACGATAACGCATTATTCTTGTTTCAGAGCATCATTTCTATCCGTGTGTGTTCGCCGGCGGGTACCCTCCGATGAGAACCTCAACACCGATTATGCACCCATACAGAGGTACCCCAGGTAAGATCATCCTTCACTAATTACAATTATTGAAAACTGTCAATTAAGTCGTAATTATGAAACCATCACGAACCCTACTCAATTATCTTATTTGTTATTGCATCAATTTTGTTTAAATATTAAGTACCTTTATCATAGTACCACAATGGTTCTGTAATATTTCAGGCAATTCGGTTACAAATTCAGGGATGACGGCATTTAGAACGACCTTCGTTTTTACCCGACGGACGGGCCCCTAACATTTTAAACGCGAATATGTGACCACTTTTCCAGCTCAAAATAAAAAGCCAAAATACGGCTCACTTAGAGTACTTAGAGTAGTAGCATTAGAAGCATTTGAGATACCACACCGTATCTAAATAATAATTGAATTCTTTGTGAAGCTTATTATATCCATGTAGGTACCAACGTTATATGAGAAAGACGTAATCGCAGATAATTACCAATTAGCGCTATTGAATCACTACGTCTGAGTGGGTACTTTGTTGAGATGACGCGTAATCAACTCTATACGAGACGCTGAATAGAAACAGCTGACGGTATCGTATGAGACGTGAATGAGATTACTGTAAAGCGTCGTTTTATTCATTATGACAGTAATGTTATACTTGTTTTGTCTTAATGCCGAAGTTTAAACAATATGGCTTGATTATTTAATAGAATAAACCCAAAAATCTTTTATTATCTCCCTTTTTCGTACCTCTAATTGGCACCCAATTAGGAACTATGTTATAATTTCTAGTCACGATGATAAAGATACAAAATTCCACCCAGTTATAAAAACACTATATAGATCAGAGAAGCAATCAAAAACTAAGTAATAGGTGTAGGTAAAAGATCTATTGCATACGTTTTAATTGATTTTGTTCAACATCGTTTAGATATCTTTCTGCTTCTTAAGTTGCATTTATTGCTCCACTGATATGTGGTAAACTTGGACATTGGTACATCGTAGCAGTTATAATTACCTGAGTATCTGATGAAAGTATACCTACTTAAAGGTAAAACTTCGCTGCGTTGAAGTATTCGACAATTATTTTAATACGATTTTAGGCATGCAATAGTTAGGGTTGCTACACACATAAGCGGTTTGGAACTTTCGGTTCGGCAGTACCTGCCGAACAACAAAGCCGACCCGAAGTACTATTAACAAGTGCCGATCGGGTAGTTAATTCAGGCTAGCACATTATTCGATTCGGCAGTATTTGTTGAACGACAATGCTGCCTTACCCAATAATAATAATAAATAAATCATTTAGTTGGCACCAGTGTAAACTTTGTAAACCTGCCAAACTGCATAGCAGTTGGTCGGCATTTATGTTTGGCAAAACCGATCGGCTTTTTCCCCAATATTCATCTACACATAATCGGTTTTATCGCCCGGTTGTGCCGATTGACGCCGACTCGCTTATGTGCAACTCTACGAATACTACTCATTCTTGATACAACTAACTTGCTTAATAATAATGGGCTTCCTAATTTAATCAAATCGAAGTACTACAAAATTTATTAATATATTTTTAATTCGTTTATTTATCAATGAAAAAGTTATCAATTGAAAAAGTATGACTTAAAAAGTTTTATGCCATAATTGTCTTATCGAATATTGAAAGAAATTATCATAATTGTCTTAAAATTATATCTCAGTGTAAACGGTTCCATTAAAAACTAAGTTGAGATATATGAATATATATTTTATTCCTTAGTGAAAAGTAACTCTAACGTGATGTTCCAAAAACTCCAATACGGGATGTTTAACGTTGTATTAGTAATCGTAATCTGCTTCATTTGGAAAATGAACGCCAATTCAACATAATTGTCTAATTTCATATACGCAAAGGCATTATCAAATTTTCAGTAAAATGTTATGTACACTCTACCAATAATGTGATTTATCACTACGATTCAAATTCGTTTGAACATCGTAAAACAACAAGGTTAATTCTCCCCTTTTGACAAAATTTATGACGATCTTCTAGACAGTAAAGAGTCCAGACGGTTGGAAACAAACGTACAAACTAAAGTGACCTTGCTGATATCCAACAGTGTAGACGGCTGTTGCAAACCAAGCACCAAATAAATTGGTTTACAACAGCCGTCTACACTTTTGGACACCAGCAAGGTCACCTTGACAGGAAGGCTTGTTTCCAACCGTCTGGAAGACGCTTAAGATTCACCAAAACTGGTAGCGACTTTCTTTGAAGCCTATACTTATAATTTTAAAATGAAATAATCGTCAACCAGGTTTGGTCAACCATCCCCGGCACCACCAGAGCTGTGCGCCTATGATGCCGATTTGGAGTGCTCATACTTCAGGCGACGTCCACGGTCGGTGTGTAGCCAACCTGACCCCAAACGCTACACCTGGATGCCTGAAGATGAAGACTTCACCCGGATGGAGTGGCCACAGTGAGTAATGATTTGAGTTCTGATGACTGCGTACCCTGTAATGATACTCTGTGATTGCAATTTCAGGACTTCTGATTGGTGTGTATACCAAATGGTTATGGAATAAAGCGACAGGTAGACTAGGTTAGCGAAAAGAGTAAAGTATTATAAATATAATATGTTTGTCCCTGTCGCACACCATGTCCGTTCGTCGCTCATATTCGTGTTCAGACTGCAACGGTGGTGATATTAACCAATTTTGGCAATAAAGGATTCCTACTTTGGAAGTTGCCGTCTTATCGCATATCATTTCACAATTGTGTGATTACTAATGATTATTACAAAAATGTAGGTATGTTGTATGTTTGCAAAGGCCCTCATGACATCGGGTCATACCTAAGATTTTTAGTTATGATATGAAGTAAAAAAAGACTCGACTCTAAGAATAAAAAAATATATTACAAAAGGATTAAAACATACACACAAGCAGAGAGGTCAACCGTATTTATGGAGAACTAACTACATTCTAAGAAAACATAAAAGCCAACAAATCTTCTTTAAACCTAACAAACAGTACTTAAATAATGAAATTAAGCTGACACTTTACCCATTAAGCCTAAATTTGACATCAAAACCCTCATTTTGCTTGCGACTAAGCTTAGACCAAATTCCAGACCCTTCATTAAACACTAAAATATCGTATAATATAATAAACAATACAATTTTAATGGGATCCAAATGAAAGAGAAATATCCGAGATAGCTGAAGCTCTAACGTATCGATCTTTCTATTTTCGTCAAACAAGTCTACGCCGAGAACAATCTTTTTAAATTTACATATCCACGAGGGTAGAATGATTTCTTATATTCATGACTTCCTTTTCGCATAATTGATTCTGAGATGAACGTGCCGTTAAAAAAAGACAAGATCTCATCTAAATAAATAATAATGTGGTCTGAATTCTGAATAACCAGGACTATACTATACCTACCGCTGTAGATGAGACGAAATTATCTCGACGTTAAGGCAAATTGACATTACAGGGCATTACTGTTCTATTGTAATATTTTATTACGTAATTCCGTATTGTATCTATTGTATCCAGTTATACTCCAACTGTTTTTTGGAGTTAAGGTTGTCACTTTAACCAAATTAAATTGTTTTCAAATTAATTTTATAACACTATTGTTGCGTTCGCATTTTCTTTTGTTCGGTATTTTCAGCAGTAATAAATTGCTTCGGATGTCAAGACAAAAGCCACCCTAGAAGTTCTGAAGGTTTAGACAGGCTAACATTACAAAATGTGAAAGCTGTTTTAAAAATGACCCTAAAAAGCCGCATATAATTATTTATATAAATAATTATATGCAGCACTTTGTCACTTATCACCACCGAAAAACTGCAAAACGAACGTTAAATACGCAAATTAGGTAACCGCTATTTTGCGTGAGTATGTACAAAAGAAACTGAATAGTCAAGTAAAACATCAGTTGTTCCCAGTTGTATCAAATAACACGCTAAAATGCAAAAATAAGTACGCTAAAACTATACCATAAACAATTACGTTAATGTATATTACGTTATATCACTTAGAAATACATTACAGATATAAACCTATGTAATTATCTAATTACGACTGTTTATGTATTTCTATTGAATGCGACGAATATTACAATATTCTAGTGTGACTAGACTTGCCACAATCCATCTCGCCTTTTTTAACAGAACCATATGTCAAAATAGTGAAAGCGTCAGAATATTTCTGATCTAATATCTATATTTTCTTCGAAGAAAACTCTTTCTTAATTTAATTCAAAAGTCAAGAAAATGTACCAGGTTTTTGATATTCTTCCGTTCGAATACGACGTGAAAAATATTTCTTTTATATGCGAGTTTGTGAAATATTTTTAACGATTATGCTTAGAACAAGTTTACCTCTCGTCACTTTTAATATTTAGATATTGTACAACGTATAGATAAATAATTAGGACTAAAAATGAAATCCATAATCTTTTGACTGCTCCGGTCGGATTCACACTACAAATGTTTTCATACTGTAGCGCCCTATGTATATTGTATATTCTCTATTGCTTTTATTGACGTGATAATGTCTTATAAGTCGATGACTGGGTGCACGCACAAAAATGTGTCACGGTCCGCCTGTTGATAGGCTGAATGTCACGGTCCGTCACGTTCCTCCTGCTGATAGGCTGAAGTATTTTGCCATTCTGGTTGTTTAGCAACGCGATTGGCAATATGTCATCAAAGTTTTCTTATGACTTTATCACGTAAAATTATCGTCCGTAAACCGACCTACCGATTTTCTTTAAAAGGAGCAAATTTATTTAAACCTAGTTTACGCATGCAATTATAAAACTCTGCATAATCATAATTTATATAATGACCCGCTTAATAGCAATGTACTCGGTGGCGAGCTATACATGTATTATGTAAACACCAAAGGGGTTGGGGGGCGTCATTGGTGTGCTTATTTTTGATGATGGTTGGATAGTGATTACGTTACGTCAGAATATTGTAGATCGGGCGTGTATTCAGTTAAGTATAATGCATCCTCCGTTGTGCTAAAAAGGATGTTTACGTTACGTGAGGGGGGCGGGGGGCATTGCTTTATTTTGCTGACAAGGGGAAGGGGGGAGTTGAAAATTACTAAAATACTGCTTACGTAATATTTGAATGACATCCCTGGTTCAATGGAAATAGTACAACTACAGCACAAAGACCAGGGGGTCAATTTACGTATTTGAAGCAGTGCAGTTGCAGTTAAGTTTCGATTAAAACGGCCATTTTTGTATTGTTGTAACTTTGGGATCGACCTCAAATACGCTTGCGTCAAGTATGCGTCTTGAGAGCGTAATAACGACGTTCCAGTACTGTGCGCAAGCGTTTTTAAGATCGATGACAAAGTTACAAGAATACAAAAATGGCCGATTTAATCGAAACTTAACTGCAACTGAACAGCTTCTACACTGCTTTAAGTGCGTGAATTGACCCGCAGCGCAAAAGGTCCACTTTGCATGATTCACAAATCGTTGCTCCGAGTCTGACTGTACTTTGTGCCCTTGATGTTATAGTTTGTATATTTCACTTAATAAATCAGAGTTAAAACTAGTTGATGTTAGTCCTCATAAGACGACCACCTACTAATGAAAGCCGTTTCAAAATCCGACAAGTCAATATGGAGAGTACCCTTATCAAACAAACAGGCAATATTAAAACCTGACTCGAGAAAAGACATAACAGTTTTACAAACTCTTCAATGTTATTACTTATTGTTAAAAGGTCGACGCCCACAAGAAATGCTAATAACACCCACATAGCCATTAAGAAAATGGCGATCTCTTACACAGAAATTTTTCTACGTTGTTTTTTCTCGATTAGCATAGGTGAACACCCTACAACCTACCTCAGCTTTTATGAGAAAGACCGCTGTATCAATTGACCTTTGGTCTTAGTGGTGTAAAACTAAGTTAAGAATCTCTTAAGCATGTAAAGTTTTATCGAAACATTTTTGAGATTTTACCATTCCAAGATTTGAAAAAAATACTACACTCCCACTTCCAAATGGCAAGTACCTACTTAGATTTTATTATTAAAAATCAAGCTCGATATTAAAGCGCCTGTTAAAGAATTCATAATTTACTCATCTGTAAAATGAGTTCTGTTCTTTGCTATCAATCGGGTGAAAATAAAGTCTTATAAGCGTGTAACATTTGTATCTTGATTCATTCTTAAAGTGATATGACGTTGTATGAATGCGTTTACGGAGAAGCGAATGTACACGCGTTTGTTAGAAATGGAGCGTGTTTTGGCGCACGCAGCAGCAATTCTTGACGGAGCGATGCCCGTGGCGGAACCTTCTTCCAGTCTTATTTGGAAATCGCACAACCAGGACTAGATATTTTTTAAAGAAAATTATACGTTTAAAAGTAGATTAATTAATACCATTCCATATCATAATATTATAATATTCTATGTTAAACGTAATTTAATAATTAGTACATCGCGTGCGCCGCAGCGATGCCCGCCGCGTGCTTCGCTAGACGCCGCGGGTGCCGCGGCGGGCACCGCCACGCTTCCCGTCTTGCACCTCTATAAGCAATATCGTATATTGCCATATGTTTGTGTTTACGGGTACTATCATTAGTGCCACTTCATGCTCCGTAAACAGACGTGCGAAACTCCGCGTTTCCGTAAATGAGGCCAGAGACACAAGAAATCGTGTCAGTAGAGTTCCAAAAAAAAGTTCCAGAAGGATGACACACCTGCCGTAGTTACAAACGAATCCGGGCTATTTTGGACCAAATAACTTAAAACCCATCTATGTTTTTTGGGACTAACTGCACTCTGACTTACCAAATAAAATCCTACACAATATTCCTCCCTGCGGCTACACTGCAGTGCGACACTAACCGATACAATTTTAATAATGCATCGATTTATGTTACAGATCGGTAATAGAAGATAACGCGGGTTGGCCGCAAAATTATAATGTCGACCAAATCGCGTCTGTTAGTCGAGGAGGCTCGTTGCCTCGACCACCTTCTATAATTCCGTAAGTATATTTATTATAATTAAACAAATTTTAGTCTAGCTAATCACGTAAACGATATTATAGTAGAGATACAAGCAATAGCACCAACTAAACCACATTCGTAAAACTGTTTTTTTTAAGCGCAGGGGAAATATATACAAAGATCGAATAATGTACTTAGAACTCTAGAGTGGTTTACTTTAGATGGGCCGGGGACAAACAGTCCACTGTGTCGTTTTTTCATGTGACCGAAGGCCGAACCAGGAGGCTTACAATAATTCAATGAATACAAGGTTCGATCAAAAATGAAGTGGTAATATACAGATCCAGGAACATCAATTTAATCCACTTGTTCCAAAAAATCGTCCATAGGTTCGAACTTCTTGTACTTAATCTAAAATTAATTAGAATAGTCTCCGTAAACATAAGAAATTTTAGTAAACCCAAATTCATGAATTTCGTTTTAAAGAAAGCTTAACACGTTGATCTTTGAAAAAGTGATCTGTGTGCTAATGACGCAACAAATTCATACTATCTATCCCATGTACTGGACTGTACTTGCTACTATTAAGTTGTTTCCCATTATCAACATGTCTGTATTTCTGTCAGTCAGAGGTTAATTTTTACAAGTTAAACAGCATGTTCAATTTTAAAGATATTCGACTAAATTTTGTTGGTAGGTATCCTGCTATTTGTTTTATTTTTCAAGAAAGTTTTTTCATTTTCAAGATAAGAAACACCATGTAATGTCCATCTGATAACGAGCGTTGTTTTGTATCTTGTTCATTATTTTGTCTTTACTTTTGGGTAAAGGACATTTTAAAGGTCTAGACTGCAGAAAAGAATTACTATAAAATTCTTTAGGACTTATCAAGATAAAACATTTTTGTATTCTTTTTATATTATGTTAAAAAATAAATGAGAGATAAAAAGTTATAGTCGTGATCTTTATTTTACGGGTTTATAGTGACGGGTATTTTGTTTAACCGTATCATTTATCCGTGGCTTTGCCCGCGATAAATTAAAGGTTTTTGCGTAAAAGAGTAACAGTTTTCGTCGTGGCATTTTATTACGAGTACGTCACTAGCTGACCCGCGCAACTTTCTCTGTGTCAATTTTCCCCGTTTTCGCAACATTTTTCACTGATGCTCCACTCATATTGGTCACAGCGTGATGTTATATAGCCTTTAGCCTTCCTCGATAAACGATAATTTTAATTCGATTGCGTAGTTACTGAGATTATCGCGTTAAAATAAACAAACTCTTCAGCTTTATAATATTAGTATAAATTATTAAGAAGTGTACGTATATTCTGCAATATCCAGGTAATCATATTAACATACCTAATAGCAAAATGTTCATATTACGAGCCACCGGATTTGTGATCGAAACATACAATAAAGTGTACTGAAACACCAAGTATCAATGCTAACGATTCACGCTTTTGCATTCTTAAGTGTATCGTGAACAGGCATGATACGCTTGTGGAATATTTTTCCCTATTTTCATATCCCTTTGTGCTGTAACATGTCATGCGAAATAAAGGTTAGTGTAAAGGTCAAGTTGATTATATCCACTGTTTTGCTTAGATCATGTTTTTTATGATGTAAGAAATTTATCTCTGTTTCGGGCTGCTTTGTATCATTACCGGACTGTAAGGAAGGATTATGTTTTTCACGCGTATCTTGTATGTATGTATGTATTATTATTTATTACCTGATATCTCACAATTCACTGAACGGATTTTTTACAATTATAACATCGTTAGATTCGTCTTGATCGCCCAAGCGTTCGTAGATATGTGACGTTTGAAAAAAACAAACGTGACGGCTGAGAGATGGCAAAATAAAGAGGTGTGAAAAAAAAGGTTGATTTAAGGTAAAAAATTAAAACCATTCTTTTTTCAATTGTCAATACTTAACAATGGCTTTTTTTCAAAGTTAGTTGTTAGATCGGTTACATCCTACAACTACTTACTAAAAAGTATTAAATAAAAAAAACACCATTAAGTTCACCGAGATTCATTAATGCCTCCGACTGCATGAAATTAAATAATTATGTAGGGGTGTTGTTTGTAACATTTTTGTGCAGGCGGGTTTTTTTTTTTAATGTTTACTCCATTTATTATAAGTTATTTGGTGTTTATTCTCTATGCCGTAATAAAAATCGCGAAAATCAACCAATTTCCATTCTCAACTTTATTAATAACAACTGTTGCCAGCAACTTCGCGAAATATTTCCATTTTCCGAGATAAAATAGTATAAATTATTTCAGGATCTTTCTTCGTGCCAAATTTTAACCAGGGTCCTTATTCACTATGTTTGTTTTCGTTTTCGCGGCAAGCCCGCGAGAACTGGCGCATGCGCGGTGCGCTCAAAGCTGTCCACGCATGCGCGATGCATTTCTAAGCGCAGCTCTCTTTATGACAAGATTTTGACAGTTAGAAACGCAGGCTTGACGTGAAAACGAAAAAAAAGATAGCGAATAAGGACCATAATCGGTTCTGGCATAATTAAACAAACCTAATCACCTATCAATCCAAGCTCTCGCATTTATAATAAGTATTATTAGTAGCACTTTTAACACGTATGTTAAGGTCGTACCAATGTAAACTTTAAGGTCTTAAGATAATATTTATTATCTCTTACACCTTTAATTTCAGTTATGAAGTGATTAAACGAGCGAGCGGGATAACTAATGTTTTAGTTTACTCTGATGAAGTGCCTAATCTACATTAATTAGGGTTGCGAAGCGCTTCGCCATTTGTAATAGATAACCCCTCTTAGTCCAGTCGTGACATCAATCTCTTGTCACAGCATAATACCTACTACAGAATTTATAGATACAGAAGGTCCGTTCACAGCTCAACAAGAAATCCACGGGCACGTAAACGCAAACTTGCTATCAACGTGCACCTCTGTATCACTACAGTCTAATAACACATACAGTGTTTCGACGAAGGGGTCCGACTCGCTTTTTGTGAAATAATAAGCATTAAGGTGGAAATTTGAAGTGGCGGTAGCCTTATGGCTAAGGCATCGGTCTCGCAATCGTGAGGTCGCGAGTTCGAATCCTACCCATACTACCGACGTGAAACCACTCCTAACACAAGCCTTTGAGTTTAGCTGGAGGGGTTAACAAGATTGCTAGTAATGTGACACTCAATCCCACATTGCTAGTTATCTTTTATTTAAAAAATATATATATTACAGTCAAGTCCCCCCCTTGTAATTAAATGGTTGATGTTGGTATTGTAAAAAAATACGGAAGTAGTAGGTATGTTTAAATACTGAAATTAAATTGAAATAAACAGATAAGTAGGCTTCACAAATTTACGAGTACCAGCCGACCAAGTGAAAAGTAACAAAATTTTTGTATAAATTCCATTGAAGTAAACAAAAAAAGAACAAAAAACCCACTTCTTACACAGCTTTATTCTGCTGGGTATCTACGGCACCTACATTGCGCATGGTCCGACATGCTCTTGCCCGGTTTTTTATATTGTTTATTTGTGTAATGTATTAAAATAACAAATAAATTGTTTATTCACTACATGTTGTTTACTTTCGACAACCATAACTTCCGAGGCTTGTTGTCGGCATTTATTGCTACTTCAAAGGCGTCGTCCTACTGTTGTTATTTTACTATGGTGTCTCTGTGCATATTCAGAGCATATACTGTGCGTCTATGTGTGGGTGAGCCTGCTTTCACTCGATATAGGGAGTTGGCCATTGGTGTCTCTCTAATTTGTGATAATACAATTTCTACAATAGCTTATCATTTACCTTTGGTTGGCTTTCAGAGTACATTCGGTAGAGCTAATAACACTCGGGTTAATATACGATTATTACCGTGGTGCTGAAACAGTATTATGACCTTAATGGACACTGGTACTGGACTGTGTTAATTGGAGATCATATTCCCTAAGGTTGAAATTAAAGTCGGTGATATTTTCATAGACAGGCAGTTATTACACAGATTAGCAACAATATTAAAGTAAAAATGACATTATTTATACTCTATTCCAATTAAGGTTCCCTTTTAACAGGTCTAATAAAGTTTTGGTTAAATTATTAGTTATAAGTTTTAAGTCTGTATTATTTTGATTCATCATCAGCCTATCGCAGTCCACTGCTGGACATAGGCCTCTCCGATTGCACGCCACTTTGTTCCAGCTCTGGCTCGCCCTTTTGCTCTCAAGAACTCGTTCTTCGGCTAATATGGCCAGCCCACTGCCACTTCAGTTTGCTAATCCGGTGGGCTATGTCGATAACTTTGGTTAAAGAACAAGACGACTACACTTCTACTCCACGCTTCCGGAGTTTTCCCTTCAAACAGGACAGCATTAAAGAGCTTTTGGAGATCCCTCAGTGCGGGCTTACCTCCAGCCTTTAGCAGCTCTGTTGTAACGCCATCCTTTCAAGGGGCTTTTCCATTTTTCAGCTGTTTAAGAGCCAGCACGATTTCGTCAATGTTGGCTTCTGGCAGGTCTTCGGTGTAGTGGCGTGGCTCTAGAACCCTCATTTTCAGGATCAGATTTACAGATTACTTTGATACGAAAACCTTAAAAAAGCGTTAGTAATAATTTAATTTAATTTTGTATTGATTATTTTTTCAATTTAAGCAAAACATGCAGCTACATTCTCAAGGAATGTCAAAAAGGACTTCATAATTGAAATAGAATATAGACAGATGGCGGTAACTTATTATTAAGGCGTCAGATTCGCAATTTGGTCTTGAATTTGAATCCCACCAATTATACTGCCGTCGTCAGTTCATTAGCATTAGTTACCAACTGAAACCTAATTTGCTTGTAATCTTTTTTTTTTAAATAAGATTATTGACGAAAATTGTGATGTGATGTCATTTAGGTATTGTTAGTTTTTTAGCTGACTGCGCCGGAAGAATTAAGTACTTATTTAAAACGTAATGATTTTCTAAACGTTTATTGATTTTTATAATCGACGCAGTAAATGCATCGATATTGATACTACAGTATTTTAACTAAATAAAGCTTTGTCTTCTATATCGGTATTTTAAAAATGAAACAATTGCCGGTTACATTTTGCTATTAACGTCTAGTCAGGTGGAACGAAGACCTAAAAAAAGGTCGCTGGGATGAACTGGGCGGAAGGCAGAGGACCGGGTATTCTAGGGAAAATTAGGAGAGGCTTATGTCCAGCAGTGGACCGATACGAGCTGATGATGTGATGTGATCAATGTATTATCAATTTTTTAGATGGAGGACCTGTAACCCCAGGTTTTTTGAAAAATACATACCTAGGTATAGTACATAAACTTTTTTAAGCCAATCGACCTGTTTCCTTAACTAAAACCTTATTTAAACGCACAGCAACCATTTGTGTTATTAGTCGTCACTTAAAATATTTTATGAACGGATATAATAGGTATTAGAGATGTACCGACTAGTTGGGAAATATAGCCGTGTTTGTAGTCGGCGATAAGTCGGCAAAAATCACCGACTTGGAGGACTTTATTCATATTTTTATTGGTCATATTATTGTTTTTAAGTATACGGATTAGTCGAAAAAGTCGACCATTTTGTAGTCGAGTCGGCAAAAGTCAACGCCTAGTAGGCCTGACTTTATTCATATTTTTATCATTTAAATAGGCACACGCTTTCATCATTAACTAATTTTGTTTTAGAATAGACTAATAACTTTTCCTTGAAATGTTATTGCTTGACGTTTCGACCGGCTTGCACCGACGTGCGTTCCGATCGAAACGTTATGTAATCCGGAAGGATAATACTGACCTAGCAACCCTAAAAAAGCAAGTCGGCTTCGTCTAGCCCACTAATCGTCCGTCCTTTTTGAAACCGTCTAGTGGGCCAGCCGGCCAAAGTCATGGTCGGCCCATCTCTAATACCTATAGAAAATGCCCATAAATGTTTTTCAGATGCCCCGCTCACACGCCCATACCGCCGCCGCCCCCGCCACCCCCTCTTACCATGGCACCGCACAGGTATTGTACCCTGTTTAACTCTTAGACGAACAAGAAAGGTATTTTAAATTCCGCTTTACATTTAATTGCCATTTGTTTTAAATAGAAAATGCCATTTGAACTGTCTTATACGTTTGCTTATATTTCATAACATTAAAGTAAAATCAGCTCGGAAAATATTGGTAAACTACCTAACTACCTTTATAAATTCACAAAGAGCGGAAAATTGGTGCGAATAAAATGTGAATATCCCCCAAAGAAAATTAACTTAGATTTTTTTTGCTGACGTCGATCGGGACTTTTCATTTTACATTTATAACGATGTTCTCAACATTTGTAATACGGAATACCGTACCGAATGAAATCTTCATACAAAATGTTATTGACGCACGCACACATAGATATATGTGACGATATTTACGCTAGCGTGTGTCAAGAACGTAAAGAGTGCGGAGAATCGGAACAAGACGGACCAGAGACAGAGCGAGTGCCACGTTCGCTGCGAATGCTCAATTGAATTATGTGTGAGTAAAAGTATAAACATAGTGGTATATACATGGGCGTTCCTACTGTACTCTTTTTATTTTGTGTTTGCAAGTACCAATTTTCAGCTCTATGAGAATCTTGGTGTATTGAAACGTACAGAATCATATAACGAATCAACGAATCACAAAATAATAATACCCATATTACAAAGTTTTTTAATTAAGTTACATAATTTCAAACTCCATACTTTGCATGACAGCACATAACACGTAGATTTTAATCCATCAAAACAAACCAGAAACTACCCAGTATTAAGCCAATATTCGAACATTCGGTTCTCATTGTGGGCATCTCCTATTGACGGATGGCCGTCCAAGCTCAGATGCCCTCAATGAATAAGATCGTTCTGTATAGATATAGACGGAAATCCGGTATGTAGAAGGTATTGTTTCTGACATATAAATGCATTGCCAGTATTGGTTTCCCATTCAACGATGCATACATAAGGGGTGAATATTAAACCTCCTTCAATATGCTTGGCTTGGACAAATCTTGTTCTTAGTTAATAAATGTGCATTATTCAATTTTGAAACGTATAACACTTGAGTTATTTTGCATCCATTTTTGTGACGCTAATTTAGATAACATTATGAGATTTAATAAGTATATAAATGCTAAATAAAAGTGTTCCTTACCTATAGCTTAATTTGGATGTATTAATATTCCACATCATTAAGCAGTACTTTTAGGTGGCAGACAGGACAGAGATAGTTAAAGTCGCAATTAAAATATTCAACACACTTTGTAGTAGAAATATAGTGAAATTTTTGTTATAATATTTCAGAACGAAACACGTGTCCTTCGCTAGATCTCACACTTTGACTACATTCGATGACTCGGTGATGCCCGCTGCTGTAGGAGGTAGTCGCTTTAGACGAGATTGTGAGAGACTCATCGATGGACGCGTCGTAAAGGTTAGAAGAATTTTAATTTACAAAAAGTCATTAGTTTGTATAACTTTACTTTACATTAGCTCTCCATAGAGTTTAGAAATTGTTATAAATCTAAGACTTAATTTGAGATCTATAAATCATTCTTAACATGTAAATAAGAATGAATGGGTAATACACCACAAATAAAGAAAATTTTCATAATTTTCATTCACAAAACTTGTTCGAACACAAAAAAAGAATTAGCCAGGTGCATCCGTTTTAAAGTGATGCACATACATTTTACAATTGATTTTTACTTTCATATAAATTGAAAAAGCTAAAACATATATGCAGTTATTTAAAATAACACTATTTAATTTCACAGCCAGAACCAAAACCCTATTCAACACTGCCAGTAATGTTTCAACCGTTTCCACCATATCCACAATTCATGGCCCAAGCAGCGCCAGCGCCGATTCACTACCCGCCGCCGATGCAACCTCTACCTACACATCCGGCGCCGTCAGTTCCCAGACCAACGCAAACGGAACAGCCTAAAGTCGTAGTTTTGGGTAAATACGTTACTTTTGACAATACATTTATGACTTGATGTGAATATTTCATTTTTGCTTTAAAATACAGCAAACTTACTCTGCTACAAATCGAAAAAAAGGTTCCTTTGACTTCGTCTCAGATACAAAATTATTAAACATTTGTTTTTGTAATTATTTTAGATTCAATAAAGAAAGGAGTAATGAGAACTCAAGCAACACAAACAGAAGTTTGTTTAGGAAGGAAACCATTACCACCTAATTATTTATCTCTGAGTCCACGTACTATAAAAAGGGTGAGTCAAAAGTACTAATGTTACTCTATAATTATAGTATTCTATGATGCTGCATGGCGTTTTAATATTAATGTTATTTTATTTCAGGTAAAAATGGTTGCAGCTGGCGTACAAACAAATGGCATCGCCGTGGGACCTCGACGACTTACTAAATCTTTCTCAGAAGTTGGAGGTGATAGATTAGCTGGTAGTTCTCAAACTGATATTGTTGCTACAGTAGAAAGGTAACTTATTACAATCAAATGCTATATTATATAGTTTTATCAGTACATATTTTTATCAAAACTATAACTATTTTTATTGCTGTTTTCAGTTTCATTAATAATGACCACGAAAAACTACATAGAACACAGTCTGAAGAACCACCAAGATCTCCACGATCACCAACAGCTATGATGCCGTCCTCTCCACTGCAGCGGGGAGATTCAGATGACGTTACATCTTCATCAGTAAAATCTGTGGCTTCTTCATCACAGATAGATAAATCTTCTGAACTAAGTGCTTTACAGCGCCAAGCACAAGAATATTTCCAACAGAATTTCCAATTTATTCATGAAAGTGATAGAGATGATACCATAGATGATGATATTGAGACTATAGAAAAAAGCATGGCGCTAAATCGTAAAAATTTAGAATATTTACAACAAGAAATTGCTAAACAGACGAAAGGTGATAAGTCTCTTAGGTCTATTCTTTCTAAAAGCACGAGTGATGCTTCACAAAAAACTATAAATTCTCATCCCTTTTCAAAAACGTCTACGTTCCATTCTGAACCTTCTACAGAAACCTCAGCCACAACTACTGATGATAGTGAGAAAAATGAAAAAGAAATTATCATAGACTTTGAACCAAGGCCCGACGATGAAGCTATACCATTTACAACGCTTAAAAGAAAAAACAGAAGAATGTTGCAGAAAACTTTGTCAGAGGGTGAAATTCTTCTAGACGTGTAAGTTTTATTACTACCAATTTAAAATAAAAAATATAAATCTACGCATTTTAGTCAATTAATAATATAGAACATCACACGTGCTACGCTGGCCGCTGTATTAAGGTTGACTACTGCCTCTGGTTTAGTTTATTAATTAATTTTACATAAATGAATTACTAAAAATAAATGCTTTCAGAAGAAAAACAGAATTACAGTCTAATGACAGTATCAAAGATGCTCCTATAGTTATGTCTACAAGCCAAGAAAACATGACAAGAGAAGACCGTGAAAGGGAAGCAATGTATAGACAATATATTGGCCAAAATTATACACAAACTCCTATCAAAGATGAAGGTATATTCGGGTTTGAACCAGATGGATCTTTCAGGTAAGAAAATTATAAAATATAATGGTACACTTTTGTAAATATTAGATAAGAATTGAAACATAGGAAACAATAACATTGCACAACATCCACCGACTGGCAATTTCTTTACCGATATGACATTAATACTTTTAGAATAGCTCTTCTTCAATCATTACTTTCTCTTATTTTCCATTCAAACAATGTGGCTAGATTTGAGGCTTCCAAATTGGTATGCTACGCTTCATCCGCTCTCATTCATATTTCTTTCCATAGTTCTTCAGATGGGAATGCATATGAAGACTTTCACGAAAAGTACATTAGTTACAAGCATGAACCATTTAGAAATCGAAGCGTAAGTTTTGAAGAACGTACAGAAATTATAGTTGACAAGGATGAAATTGTTGAGAGCAGGTATGCACGCACCATATACGCTATGATACAAAATTCTGCTAGCAAATGATAGCAAAGCATTTAGAAAATGTAGCTGAGCACTTTTTCTAGTTGTGCTAGTCATTACCTCATCTTTTGCAATCATAATAATATGTAAAAAAGAAAATAATGAGTATAACAAGTTTCTATTGTGAGGATGAATATTTTCAATTCAATATTTGTCCTTTTCAGTACTGCCAAATCTAGCCCTGGATCACCAGATCCGGTTACTATTGATACAAGCGTGGACCAAAAAATTAAACGAGCTGTTATTTCGAATACTGTCACTACCATTCTCACTCCTATCGATAAAGTATCACCTTGTGCATCAAACGAATCACTAACAGTCGATCACAGCAGGTAAATTGAATGTCTCACATTAGTTTCATATTTAGCAAACCTAATTTATCATTGTTTTATATTTTTTAGTAATATCAAAGCAAAATTGAAACTTTGTTGTGGATTAAGAAATGACGTACGTAGTTTTAATGACTTTCCATTTAATTTATTATTTTATTTTTAAGGGATCATTCCGATGGTAATTGGAACGAATCACAAACTACTGTTTTGCAAGTTGATTCCGGTACAGAAAATGGAACTGTTATAAGGTAAATATCCCTTTAATAAAGTGTGTAAAAGTGGACCTTATTTTTTTCCTATTTTAAATTAATGTCATTATTATTTTTGTAGTTCATCAGATTTAAGTTCGTTAGCTGCGTCACCTGGTGCACTTGCACTTTTGACACCCACTTCAAGGAGAAAACAACTTCTACTATTACAACATCAACAGCGATCTTCTTTAGATACAGATGCTTTAGAAGAAGAATTTGATGCTTCTCAAGTGAGTATGCTTTGTATACAAACATTGTGTATTATGTAACATGTTTTAAATAAACCGGTCTGAGTGTAACTGTTTTTGCAGAGTCAATCACCAACATCTCCAAGAAATAAATTAGATACATCGAGTTCCAGTTCACAACAAGCGCGGTCATCATTGTCTCCACCTGCTGTAGTTCCTAGCGTTTCTCTGCCTATTACTAAGCAGCCAACTACTTCGTCTAAGTCAATCTCACCAGTTGCTCCAACCAAAATCAGCCATACGCCTGCAATTGCTATTACTCATCCAAGTTTAGATTTAGCCGATGTTCCTTTTAAAAGAACACCTAGTATTATCAATAAGAAACGAGAACGAGCTTTAAGTCCATCCAGAAGAAGAGATCTGCAAAGAAAAGCGCAGCAAAAGGAGCCTAATGGCACAATTCCTAATCAAGTCACGGAATCACCATCTGAGCCTCCTATAGCCAAAGCCGCTAGTAGTGAAACAAGTTTAGCTAGAACAGATTCTGGAAAAATTAATACCACTGATGTATCAGAAAGTACCACTACAACTGAAGACTATGTCACAGCTAACTCTGATAGTTCGAAGAAAAGTTGTAAAAATCATAATCACAGTAAGTATTTATTAATTAGTATTTGGATAACTGTTTGTAAAAAAATTATGATGATTTTTTTTATTTAGATCCGGAAAACAACAAGGCTCAAGAAGGATCATCTTTTGAAAGTGCATCAAGTCTTTATTCTTCAACTCGTACAGAAAATATTGCCGAAGATCTAATAGTGCCAAGTTATTCACCACCTTTGCAAATCAGTGATGATTTCATTGTACCTGATTTAGCTTCACCCCCGTTGCCATTATCAGACAGAATACCAAAAACTACTATGGAAAAAATAGAAGTAAAAGCCGATATAACGACGATTATTGGACACATCAGGAGAGAAAAGACTGATATTAAACTTAAAGATGATATTCCAAAAGTTACCAAAGTAAGTTTGTAGTTTCCACATAATGATATTTCGTTTGAATTAGATTTTGCACGAGGCTTTATTGACTTTTAAACTTTCCTTTCTGCTTATGTATGAAACTGCTCCCCTTTTCAGACTATGCGTGGTACAATTAGTGGAAAGAGTAGTTCAAGTGG
Organism: Herminia tarsipennalis; assembly: GCA_945859575.2. Taxonomy (NCBI): domain Eukaryota; kingdom Metazoa; phylum Arthropoda; class Insecta; order Lepidoptera; family Erebidae; genus Herminia; species Herminia tarsipennalis. The sequence continues at coordinate 8,549,258 of OX243846.2, forward strand.
AAGTTATAGTATAGGGGGATCAAATCCTAATGTTACTGAAACTATTGAGGAGAAAACTCCTGAAAAAATAGTAGAGTTGTCAGAACGAAGTGAAAATAAAGAGACAGCTGATAAAACCACTGCCACTGTTAACGAAAAAGAACAACTTGTGCCAAAGATGATGGTAATAGATGATGAACTAGACAAGACAGTTTGTGTTCTAGATTTGCCATAATATTTATATATCTCATTGCAGGGTTCTTTATCGGATGACGAAAGAAGTGTACACTACTCATCTTCAGGTTATTATGAAAGTCCTGTCGACGATGATGATGACGGTGGGTTAAGTGAGTATAGTAGCTTATTGCTTATAAAACCTGTCACTACCTTTTGTATAATGCTTTAAATATTACTTTTTAGCTTACAAACATTCGCAAAAGTATAGAACATCTACTAGACCCAAATCATGGTTATCAGATGATAAACGTAGAAAAAAGAAAGCTTTCACATTAGAGTTTTCGAAATCTTACGATGATTCTGTATCTACTTCACAAGACGATTGGGGTAAAAAGTCTACAAAAGAGCCTGACAGTATTAGTCAAAAATCTGAACGAAGTATATTTAAACATTCCAATACTAAGTCACCTTCAGAAGAAAAGGCTCCTGAGAGCCGTAAGAAGAAAACTCATTTTGCAGAAAAAACCAAAAGCGTCCAATCTTCGCCTAGGGAACCAGTAGATATCGAGAAAGCAATTAAAGAAAAAACATTAAAAGAAAAAGACTCTGAAACCAAACGACCCTCAGAAAGGGAAAGGTATGTAAAAAGGACAAAATTGAAACCTAAAAGTCCAACGCAAAGTAAGACTATGGACGGTAATCATTGTTACCGACCAACTCATTACGAGAGAAGAGAAGCTATGGGTTCCAATATGAAACTACATTTGAATATACCTACATCAGATGATTCTAGTGAACAATATAGGAAAGAAGGTATGAATTATATTCTTGTGTTATAAATATCCTGTAATTTTTCATGTTCAAATTATAATTAAATTTCGCAACAAATTCACAGGGCCTAGCAATGGTAATATATCACCAAGAAAACATAGACGCTTACGGGATAGTCCAAGAAGAAAAACTGGAAACAATTCTAACAACGCTAAATCTCCTACTTCAACTAATAATCACGCAGTATACAGGTAAATAAAAAAAAACACTAACAAATGAAATTCATAGGTATTTGACATACAATATTATTTATATTTATTACAATATTTCAATTTCTAGGCCAAGAAGAAAAAGCGGCTCCAACGAAAGTATATCACTTCCTGGTAGTTTACCGCGACGAAAACAATCCATTCCGACAGTTCCTTGTCTGAGTTCCTTAGAAGCGGAAGACGTAGAAACTACTAGAACTCTAACCAGCGCTGGGTCCAGGCTTACACCATTAAGATACGTTAAAAGTCCTACAACTTCTCCTAGGCATCATAGAAAGCAGCCGGATAAAGGTTTTTATATTAAATTCTATTTTAAATAATAATACTAACTTCTAAGCTAATTTGTTGACATTTTAACTATAAATTTAGCATTCCGTAGAGTTTAATATTAGGCGCATTATAAAAGTTAAAACCTATATTCTGAAATAATATTTGAGTAATGATGATCATTAGATCACATGGGAGATTCTTTTTTCTCAGACGGAAAATTCGCAAAAGCGGCTTCAGCAGAATCGCTTCGCTCTGTTTCACCGGGATCAGATTCAGTATTTTATTCAGAACAAACGGAGCAGAGTCTAACGGGGCCTGATGGTGAATCTAAAGCGCATTGTCTTCACTGTGGAAAAGAAGTCCATATCGTTACCGCGGCACATGAACATGATAGTGTGGCATCCAGAACTTCTCACACTGATGTAAGTTCAGACAAAATTGATAATTTAGTTTTGTGAGACAGTATAACGTCATTCAGAACTTTGTTGTTGAGACCTATTAAACTATAAAGTTAGTAAAATGATCTGGTTTAACACTCAGATTATACTCACATTTAAATACATTTAACTTTAATATTTCTGCAGGAATCTTATGCTGATGCGACTCCCGACATTGTGCCTGCACCGGCTGGGTTTGCAGATTCTCCATCATGTGTATCAACAAAAAAAGCAAGCGGTGCTCGTTTGTATAAAAAACTAGACAAACGGTACCGATCTGAAGACAAATCACGGCATCATTATCGAAATAGACAAGATGTTCGTGCAAAGGTATATTTCTTATAAAATATAGTTCATTAGCCAATCAAAGTTATTCTTAAAATTTAAGGGCTTATCAGTTTCTTTAAAAACCACTAGAATATTTTTTCTTATACATTTCTTTTGTCTTCCATCATATGTGTATCCCCATTTACAAACACATTTAAAAGATCCTGGTACATTCAAACAATCTTCACTATTTGCGTCACACTTATGTTCTTTTGTAGTACATTCATTATTATCCACACACATTCCAAATTGTGAGTCCCAAGTGAAACCCTTTTGCGGACAATAACAAGATATGTTCCATTTATTTTCTATTATTTGTTCCAAATCCTGATTTTCTTTGCGATTAAAACTACATCTCCTATCTAGTATGTTATAGTTATTAACATTTTCAACATAGCAAGGATTGTTTACACTATTATAACAGTCAGATAACTTTTTCAAATGTTTCAATGGACAACAAGGATCAGGACAAAAACTGTACATAGCACAAGCGAATGCTAACTTATCATCTGCTCGTGGATCATGATTTCGATGTCCATATGTTTCGTCTAAGCAACTGGCAAAGTTATCACATACGTCCCCTAACATTGATAATGTGGGAATTCCATTCATTGTATACCAGCACATATAATACGAGGCTGAAGATCGCCAGTTAAACTTTTCATCTGTTCCGCCAAAAGGGAGACCCGTTATTTCCATATAAGATAACGCTTTTTTACAATCATTATTTTGATTTTGTATCAATGTAGTATTCATGCCAGTCATATTTTTATTTAGAATTGTAGTTATGTCATCTATTCTGGTAAAAGGCGCTGTTACTATAACGCTGTGCAAATATGAAATGCATGTGAAAAAATCTTTGTGACAATTTTTTTGTACTTCCCAGTGAATAGAATTTAAGCTTGGAGTAGGGAAAGCGTCATAAAATCCTAGAGGAGACGCATGCTTTTTATAATATCTTCGATCCCATTCGTTAAATTTATGATTTCGCAAATAGTAAGCTATGTCTGCCAATGCATTTTCCAACCACTCCTCTTCAGATTCGCCACTGTACAACTCCTGGTGTTCTAAATTAGTGGGCATCAGCCATGTATTTTCTATTACAACTTTTTCTGTAATACCTTTAGAAAATTGCAAAGTTACAAATATAAAGAAAACAATCATTTTATGGTTGAATTTGAAAACTGCCATTTCATTTAATTAAGTTTGTGATGATTGCGTCATGATATGACAGTTTAAAAATGAGTTTGTTTCAAATTTTAAGACGTTCGATAAAACATAAAATGGTTAACTTTGCAACAAGGTTTCATGGAATTGCATGTGATTCGGAAAATCCGAACGCAGTTTTTTGATATTATTTGTTTTCTCTCACAGTCCGAAGAAAGAGGTAAAGAAGAGTACGCAGCTAATGAAAAACCTCAAGATACTCGCATAGCAAGATCCGCTGGAAATAGCTTAGACAAACTAGGCGGATCTAGTGCAAGTGTAGATCCAGATGGTAAGTGCAACTGATCAACTGATATTGTAATATTACCTTACATGATAAAGAAAATAGATAAGTAGCAAAAAACAGAAATCGACACCTAAAATGGAATTTCAGAACATGAAGAATGCTCTGGGAGTTCCGAAGGTGCTGAAGGTGGGCGTGACGAAAGAGGAATATATGCTACTCCATGGTGGTGTGGCAACTGGATATTACTGTCTGAAAATGATGACCAATGGACGAGAATCCCTCCAGGTAAGTTACATATGACCATGTTTATGAGCTACTTTTAAACTTTATTGAGTTCGTTCTTTAATTACTTCATCTCATTGTATTTTTTTTATTACTAAGATTGATTGCAGCCAAATTTTTCAATTGTCATACGGAAAACACTCGATGAATCTATTTAAAAAAATAGATGAATTGGAATTCTGATGTCACCAGACTTTCCGGCTGAGTGCTGACCAATGATTGCAAAAATAGTACTCTAACGACTTTTCTATAAACATCGTTACATCAGCAACCCTAATAAATATTACGAGAGAAATAAATGTTTTTTTTTTTTGTTTTCATATTGAGCTTGAATTTTGACAACGATCAATCGTGAACTAAAAAGTGATAGTGGAAGACTTTTTACAGATGTCTTAGATGCCTGCGAAAGTAGGCAAGAAGACCCAACAGAGTCTGAGACCGAATTCAACAAGAGATATGTTGCACTCACTCATAGGCTGGTGCATCGTCGAGCTTGCATAGAGCTCAATAGACGACAGGCAGACAATAGTTTTGGTAAGTAATTTACTATATTACAAGGATTATTGTTAAGTAACAAATATCACTCCAGCGATAGCCTTTAAATGAGCTAAATTGCTTATCATGTTATGTTAGTAGGTGGATCCTAAAAACGCATTAGCAAATATTTTTGGTTTCACTTTCAATGTTATGCCGCGGGTTATTTTATTATTTATTTATTTCTTTGTTTTGCCTCTACACCATACTTAGGTATATTGTGAAGGTATATAAGAATTAAGACAGAGTTTTATTAAAATATTTTTTGTTTTTATCAACTTATATTGAGTTTAGTACAAAGTCACTTTTAATAGATGTTATTCTACGGAGAAAGAAGATTCTAGGATCAATTTATTTACTACTTAATGATAATTGTGAACTTTGTTTTTCGTTAATACTATATTAAACCTTTCATTTCAATACGTCTTCATTAAAAGAGTTACCATATTGCGTCACTACTATTATCGAAGCATGCTCGTAGTTAACCGTTCCACTTCGAAAGACAGTGACGTGTAAAACTATTTCTAGTTCTCCCTCTATTTAAATAACATCACCTATTATTTTAAGAGCGTCCCCTGAATTCTTTCGTTTATATTCGCTACTAACACAAAAAATCGCTGCCTATGACGTCATTATTCATAATCTTTAATTCAATTTTATGACCTTGACATAAAAGTAATGAAATTTTACGATCAATTTGTATGAGTCACGAGTACGGTATTAGTGTGTAACAGTGAAAGGTACGAAATTACTTCGGAATCAAATGTGACCGATCTGTTGCGAACTAAAATTAATTCCTGAAGCGTATTTGAACGTCAGTATTCAGTTGTTGACGACACGCTACTGCGGCCAGATGATATTTTTATGTCTGACGTTCGGTAAATGTTTAGTTTGTATTGATTTTACTTCAGCAAACTTGTCTAGACTGCGATAAATGACGTAATTTTCATGCAGTGCACGCGTTCAGTTAATAGTGTCAAGCGCCAGTTCAAAAGTTCAAAACCTTGCCGTTTGGATTGTTGGAATATTTGTGAGGAATGGGTCATTCATGTGAGTTCTTTTTATCATCTGTAGGTTAGTGGCTATCATGAATTAAAAATATGGTTTTACTTTATCTTTTTTATAATTTTATGTTTTAGTTAAAGACATGTTGTATCCCAAAGGGAGTTTGAGGCAGAAGTTGGAAGAAATCTTGAAATTAATGCTGATGCTATGGTGTCGACAGAGCCAAGTTAACAGACTTTTAGCTTCAGAACCTAGTGGTAAAACGAACGAAATTACATTTTAATTTTTTTTTTTTTTTACAATTATTTAACAACTTCTGTATTAGTTTTACGTAATCTATTTAACATATTTTTAAATTCTATGTTTAGAAATAAACCTAGGTTTCACCTGCCACTTAAAATACCACATTCATAGCAATTATATTATCTACATGTGATAGTGATCACTTACACAGTGGTATTCGATTGTAATTTTCTTCTTATGACGTCAGGTTATAGCCGACAGATTAGAATATGTTACTCTGAAGATGCATTTTCCCCGATGCATTGTATGAATGAAACTTTGTATCTTTTTTTTGGACGATGGCCAAATACGAAAGTCTTTCTGCAAATATTTCAGCGTACAGGCTTCCCATTTAGAGTACAAATGTGTGTCATGGTCAGTTCCCCTCAAACAAGTTTATTGCCGTCTCTAGGCCGAACATAATTGTACAATTTAGATAAGAAAATAAATATTGGGTCAGATATAGCGTTAGGAAAGTATTGTAGGAATTTATCGTGTATTCATTTTGTTTAACTAATATTTGCTAATGCGTTACTGATCTATCACATATAGATTTAGTGCACCTGATATTTTTTAAAAAATATCAGGTGCACTAAATCTATACCTATATAGTTTTCGATGCTTTAGTCAGCTTTCGAAAACTCAGACACGAAGTACACATCGCTAGTTTTATAATATCAGTATGTATTTATCATACTTTATGCATTTATGGAAGCCATTCGTAACAGCTAAGTAGGGACTGATCGCTTCGACTTTATAGGTACGATTAAATGTAAATAAATGTAGGTACGATTTCAATTCGTTGTTCGAAAGAATTAGTAATATTTACGGCTTCTAATATCTAAAGTAAAACGTCTTCGGCACACTAATAACATACGATCACTCATATAAGACTAGATTTATTTAACACATTTGCAATACCAGTTGTTTATCGCGTTTATGAAGTCATAATTTTAACCGACCAGAAGGGCGACATACTTCACATGAATAAATTTATGATGTACTTCACTTGATTCTAAATGGACTAATATGTTATTTTCATTATTTTACTACCAGAAAGTGACAAAACAGTGGTGGTAAGACGGGGTAATGAAGAATTTGGATTTCGTATCCACGGTAGCAAGCCAGTAGTCGTGTCAGCGATCGAACCCGACACGCCAGCCGAAACCTCTGGATTAGAAGTTGGAGATATTGTCATAGCTGTTAATGGTAAGTTTCAAATACCTTGTTTCATTACGTTTTTACTTACATATATATATTTTCGAATAGTGCCCGAAACTTCACGAATATTCAAATTTTGTACAAGATTTTTTATATCTTGGGACAACTCACACAACGCTATCTGATACTAAACTAAGCAGAGCTTGTACTATGGCAACCAGACAATCGATAAACATACTTATATATTTCTAAATACATACATATTATAAGTAAGTGCTCATCACACAAAGTTGTATCCTGGGTGGGGATCGAACCCACGACCTCTCGACCGATGAATACACTCCCACCGCGCCACAGAGGCAAAGGAACAACAAAACTTTAAAATTATTTGTCCTATAAATTAAATTCTATGGATACATTGTATTTTCGAGTAGTCACTGGAATATCTCGTATAGACGTTCGAATAGTCAAATTCTAAATTAATTCATTTTATGTCAAAGGATATTTCAGAAAAATTAGACGAGGTATTGTTTATTGATGTTTGTCTTGGTTGGCTGTTTCAATAGTTTGAAATTAGTTTCGATGTGTTACTAGAATTTGTAATAGGTATGTTTACTAGTATTAGGTTAACCACTGAATTTGTAATTCCATTTCATATTTATTTTCCTACATCAAAATATGATTACGTTTGCAAAATTTATGAGCCATTAAACCCACTTGATTGAACGCAAACACTCATCAATCATAATATATTTACAGGGATCAATGTATTAGATAAAACGCATTCTGAAGTGGTGAAGATTGCACATTCTGGATCGGAAATACTTGAATTGGAGGTAAGATTATTGTTTGTTTAGATGAACGGGTTTATCTCGTAAACTACTAGTTTGAATTGAAAAAACATTTTAGTGTTGGATATCCCATTTATCGAGAAAGGCTATAAGAATAACATTACACTACGTCTAATAGGAGTGAAGCAGCAATGAAAAATGTTGCAAAAATGGGGAAAATTGAGGCAAACGAAGTTGCGCGGGTCAGTTAGTGGTATAATACGCTGACCATAAAAGTCAGTAGACCAATAGAAGAAGTAAATCTTCTAATTGTAGTATTCATCATGCCTTTATCCCAAACTCATTTAAGGTCGGTGCAATATGTTTTATCCTTCCATCCTAGTAGCTACCTATTAACAAACTAAAGAGTATAGAAACTTTACTCATTATTACCGATGCAATGTGTTGACATCTGGTAACAAAACCTACCTATTTACCTACCTACAAGAGTAAAAATTTACTGTAAAGAAAAACTATGAGAAGAAACTAAATATATAATAAAGTTAAACATACGCTGAGTTACGTAAATATTTTGGCTTATAAACGTTTTAACATATATTAGTAGGTCTGAGTGATGAATGATATTGTTACTCATAATGAACTTAGGGTTTTGTTAACAAATGTTGGTTCTTTAAATACTCTTTGGTCATATACTTGTAGTTTGATAGCTGGATGTAATATCTTTGTTGCGTTGACATTAAATCAATTCTATTGAAGTGGTTACTATCTAGGTCTTATGTTCGCTCTGGATTAGACGTCCTACGACTATTTCGGCCCAGGGGACGAATCTCAGAGTTCAAATATTTTTTTTTTTTATTCTGCGATTCGTCCAATTGCCGTATTTTTATGAAACCTTTTTCTTTTGATACAGTCGGTAATATAATCTTAATTAGGTAAATCGTAACAGGTACAATACAACAAATTTTAGACAATAAACATATTTTAATTAAATTATAATCAAGTATGACGCAGTATAACAGTTTGAAATATACCTATATTTTTCTTTTTACTAAACAATAAAACAGTACGTTAGTGTAAAATTACAGTAATTAACAGACAATCAAAAGAAAACACAAAATCATATGTAGGTGTATGAAAACCTTAAAACAACAATTGTTTGTATATTCTAAATATTGATGTAACTTCAATCAACTATCTACCCAAACATTATAAGCGTATTAGTATAAAGATAAAGAGCTTTTAAATCTTATATCGAGAAAGAAAATAAACCATAAAGCTGCTCGGATAATAATAGAACGTTCCAGTGCCAGTTACCTACGTACTTGTAAAGATCAATCTTGCTATAACGTGTCGTAACCCATTTTTGTGTTCCTAGATGAGCTATAAATACGACAAAAATGTTACGCTTGTCTATTTGAAATATTGCACTTTTATCAATAGGTCTATAGTTTAATACACTAAAGATATTTTTGTATAAACGGAAATCCTAATTTTCGGTTCAAAGCAAAGAAGGAAATCGTTATTGAAACCAAATTGGAAATATTAATGGATCCGGATGGCCACTATTTAATTGGTTTTTAACACGACTTTATTAGTTTAGTCTGGTTTAGTCTGTATGCAACTATAAATAAAAGGGAAGCTTTAATTAAATTTTTACCCCCTTTCTGCCGTTGCAAACAATACAAAATTATACACACATGATAAAGTTTATTGTTACTAAAAATTAATTTGACTATGCCTAATTAAACAACAATCAATCAGCCTGGTCCACTACTGGACATAGGCCTCTCCTTATTAAACCTGGTCCTCCGCCTTTTGCATCCAACTCATTCCAGCGACCTTCTTTAGGTCGTCAGTCTATTTGGCTGGAGTTCGTCTTACCTTACGTTTTCCAAGTAGCTATATTACAATCTCAATCAATTATTTAATGTGGTAATGTATTTTGTAAACTACACTCTAAAGCTTGTTTTTATAAAAATGAAATTACAGAAAACACATTATTACTTGTTCTAAATTTCAGGTTGCCAGAACCTGCGAAGTAGTAGCATCTCTTGCTCATGAAGGAGGTCCTGCAGCGTTATACTCAGGGTATCTTTGGCGAGCTGCTCCGCTCAAACCTCACCATCCACCACGCTGGACCAGACGCTGGTTCGTTCTGAAGAGAGACAACTGTCTGTATTATTATAAAACTGATTCTGTAAGTATAAGGTCTAAACCTTGCCATTGAGAGTATAAGTTCTAAGTTCTGCCGACTGTGATCTTATTTTGTTTCTTAGTAGTTGTTTATTACGGTTAGTTACTTTAACGTATCTTTTGATGTATCGGAATTTTGTGGCTAGTTGTACCTACGTATCTGATGATGTTCAAACACTACTGAATATTAATAAATTATTAGAGCCAATATTATGTTTTGCAATATATGTTCGTAAACTTTCGCGATTTGTACACATTATAGAATCGCGTAAATATTTTATTTTAAGGCTAAATACCTTTGTTTATTGTCAGTCTACCCGTGACCACGGCCGTTGCAATACGGTCGAAACGTCGGGCAATAAACAAAGGTATTTAGCCTTAAAATAAAATATTTACGCGATTACGACCCGTAGCTTATAAAATGCTATAATCAATATTATGTTCCTAAATTCTATTTATACCTATTTCGTTCGATTGTATTGTATTGGAAATTCATTTATCATGCTACGTTTATTTATTTAATTAAGTGTATGCTATTCATAATAATATTGTACCTATTTTGTTTTAAAACCTTTCAATATTTAAAACAACGCCATCTATCTTGACTACAGAGTATTCACCCGGTTGGAGCCCTAATGCTTGTGAACTATCAACTGATCGAAGAGGACGAGGGCAGGCCCCACGGTTTTCGTTTACACCGCGGAGGTGGAGTACGACTGCAACTCGCTGCTGACACTGCGGAAGCGTCCGCTAGATGGCGCGCTGTACTTGCTCATGCTATTGACGCTAGTAATCAGGTTTGTAGAAATAAATCCATTTATATATAAGCAATACCTATTTACTGACATATTTTTAAAGTATAGGTGCAGTAATGTTTGAAGAGGAATGTGGTGTTTTAATTTAGAGGTCGTAAAATTAGTTCCTACATTTTGTACTAGATGCCGTTGAGATAAAAATGAGTTGTCGTGATTGTTAATGCCTATCAGCGAGTGCGGTTTCGTTTGTGTTAGAATGATAGGAATCGTTCTAAATATTTCTCGTTTAATGTTCAATGTTGATTGTTTGAAATCATTTGTGCAATTTAATGTGGCTTTTTGTAATGTTCTAACTAAACAATAAATAAAGTCTAAACCGCTTATCTAGAAATTGTTTAAGATTTTAAAATCCAATGCTCTTGTTGTTAAGATATAACGTATTTTATTTGTTTTATATAGAAAGCCTTTACCAATGGCGGGTCTAGAGTCAGGCAGGCAACCCTGATCTGTAAGTGTCCCTTAGGCATCCACATGGCTAAGGGGCACTAAACCCCCTCCCCAAAGTCATTACGTCCTATGACTGTGTTTTCTTTGATAAAACCATAGCCAAGCGCGTTTAGAATCAAAATAACAGGGAAGATGAAAATATTTAATTTACGAATATTTTATGATTAAAATATTAAAAGAGTATATAAGAAGAGCCATTGTAACTTTTTATTTAATTTATTTTTATTCAGTTACTTTTTTACATAAATTAATTAATTGTGCTTAAGAAATAAAAATATTATATCATGGTCATATTATGACTAAAAGCCCCTAAATAAATAAAGATAAAAAAAAATGGAAGTTGGGTTCATCAAGGCAGACTCTAGGAACGTGTCAAAAGTTACGGTCGACATGGTCGAACATTTTTTGTTGAAATATAGTATTATATACTTCAGTTATCAAATGTATTTATAAACTTTAAATTTTAATCTACAGCTCCTACATAAAGCACTTTTTTTCATTTCTACAAGGGAATCTAAAGATTACATTTCAAGTTGTAAATATTTTTCCGACCGATAAGTACAACGATATTTCAACAAAGTATGTATATAATATACAGGTATTGCATCCCATTGTGAAAAGCCAGCTTAAACCAACTTATCAACGCTGGCGGTTATATCCAACGAACATCGGTTTATTAGGAAACCTAGTTGAACCAGATGGACACATTGCCGCGAAACAAGTGAACACGACATTTTCTCTGACTATTGGTGGTATTTTTATCACAACCTGATGTCGATGGAAGTCCATTTTAAATCCTGTAAAGTATCTATTCATATATTAAAACATGTTTTGAAAGTCAATATTTTCAAGTAAGGAGTATGTACAAATGATTAGTGACTGATCTGAGTGACAGGTACGACAACTACATTTGTGACGTCATCGGAGGTGGGTCCGTTTTCGCGCGCGATTTATAACCGTTAGTTTGCAAAATATGGTATTTTATTTTATTTGAGGTCTATTTAAAATAAAGGTAATAATACAAATATTGCATCTCCCCTATTATTGATGATCAAATCCATTATTGATGATCAAATCCATTCCAACACAAAATTCTGTATCAGCTACTGGCGCTTACTACGCAAGTCAAACATTCTGCTTAAGTTAGATTATTTTATTATCCAGCTGAGCTGTTTGTTGGTATAGTGGTTAAATACTCTAACTACTAAGCTAGAGGGCGTGGGTTTGATTCCCACCCAGGATAAGTCTTTGTGTGATGAAAATGATATATTATTGTTTGTATGTAGAAATATAAAAGTATCACTTGCTATAGTTTTGAAATCGGTTGGCCGCGTGTCCCAAGATTATGTTACTGTTAAAACATTTTTTGCATCATACAATTTTCAGAGAGATGGTTGGCTAGAAGTGACAATGAGAAATATGAAACTACCGCCATCATCGATACCTCGGCCAGACTGCTTTGGCTACCTAATGAAGCTGGGCTCCAAGTGGAAGTCCTGGGCCAAGCGGTACTGCGTGCTCAAAGATGCCTGCCTCTATTTCTACAATGACGGCAACAGTAAAAACGCCTTTGGTAAGTCTTTTAAAAAGAACTAGGAACTTTAAACATTAATTTAGGTGCATAGTATTTAATTAAGGGTGAGACCCTTATATCTTGGATATACTTTTATGTCTCACCTACCCCATCATGTGGGGTATCGTTAGATAGGTTCTTTAAAAATATTTAGGTGTTGCTGATGGTAAGCGTGACAATAAACCATAACAGTATTAGTTCCCCTTGTTTGGCAATCATCTGAATGTCACCGCACCATGCTCCTCATTTGAATTAATAAATCCCATTTACACAGTTAAGAGTTCTCATCACTATTTCATGAAAGAATAACTGACACTATTGTGATACCCATCAAGATGGCCTACGGCTATTAAACCTATATACCTACCTAATATAAAAACTCTTCAAATATCGCGGTAAGACCGCAATAGGCACTTGTGACACAGAAAAAGGGAGAAACTACAAGTCACTGTATGTTTAACTATATAGGTAGTTAACTGTTGTATCGATGTCAACAATATTTTCATTGGATTCAAAATATTTAGGTGGCACGAGAATCCAATTCCTTTCTTTATTAAGTACCTACCTACAAATTTCCAGTTAGGTATTCATTCAATGGGATTGATAAATAGATTTTGATTAATTCCCAACATTGTACTTGCTGTTTTTGTGTATGTTATTCAAGTGACACCTCATACACAACTAAATTGGGACACATTTTGACATTTTAAATTGTTTTTTCACTGACGATTCGACCACTATCAAAGTATTAAAGCTGTATAATCAGATAAACAGTTATAGCTTAAATCAGCATTATTATTTCGGTAATAAATCGATCTTTAACACTGTAAGTCACCCTACCATGTACAACAACTTTGTTCTATAATGTATAAGATGCGACGATAATTTATTTAGAATGTTTATCTATATACTTAATATTAGTAAAAAGTGTTGATGTATTGATGGATCTTTGTTATTCAATCACGCTAAAACAGCGCAATGGATCTGGAATAGCACATATGCTATTTTTATCCCGGAAAATGTAACGAACAAACTTAAAAACTACTCGGCCGATTTCAAAAACTCTTTCACCATTAGAAAACTACATTATCGAAAAGTAACATAGGCTATATTTTATTATCAAAAAAAATGATTTTTATTGTGAGATCTACGAAAATTGCAATAATGGAATAACTCAAGGTATAAACGATACCTTGAGTTATTACTACGATATGACAGCAGGCAGCTAGTGAGAAATAAAATTAATACTATACCCATTGTATTCCACAGGTATGGCGTGCCTCCACGGCTACAGAATACAAACGTGTGCGCCCGGAGGAAAGAAGTTTGCATTCGAAGTGATGCCCACGGAACCTAAACAGAGACATTTTTACTTCCATACTGAGTCTGAAATGGATAGGAAGCGGTGAGATACATTTTATCTAATTAAAAATCTGTTGGTAATTCCTGTGGACGGTTTTTGGAAAGATAACTAGCAATGTGGGGTTGTGGGTTCCACTTTACTAGCAAACCTGTTAACCCCTCCAGCTAAGCTCAATGGTTTGTGTTAGGAGTGCGTTATCGTCGTCAGAAGTAAACTCGCGTCCTCACGATTGCGAGTCCGATGCCTCAGCATGTCGGTAGCGTAGTGGTTATGGCGTCGCACAAGCAAAAAAGTGGTCACTGGTTAGTATTCAACCAATAATAGACTGAATGCTAAGTGAACGACTGGCAATATCATATCCAATACTGTTAGGACAGAGGACATCTAAATACTAACGCTTACCGTAGAGCAGTCTTTCCATTTATGATAACGGGACTCTATCACAAAATACTTAAAATACTTCTGTTGAGCAACGAGCTCATAGACATCATTCACGGATAAAAATCTCAGACCACTTCGGACCACTTAGATAGAAAAGGCAGTTTGCGATGTACAAACTTGAAATGTGACATACAATTTAAATTCATTTAGGTACCTATTACTTACTTCTTACCACGAAGTTTGTGAGCATTCTATGAAGCACTTTCTATACTCTCGGTATTTAACGTTCCTTATCGCACGTTATCATATGTTTGCACGAGAAAAAGTGTAACAATGTAACAAATGAAAAAATATTTCAAAACCGACACCTGCTTAAGGTTTCGTAGCCAAAATGGCAAACCGGAACCCTTATAGTTTCGCCATGTCCGTCTGTCCGTCCGCAGCTTAGGTCCGAGATTGTTGGTGCTAGAAGGCTGTAATTTTGCATGGATACACATATTACTTATGCCAATAAAGTGAAATAAAAAATGGTACCTCCCCTATACGTAAAGTAGGGATGTGATTTTTTTTCTTACCTACCCCATCGTGTGGATATCACTAGATAGGTCTTTTAAAAATACTTGTGGTCGTGAAGACCATTTTTGGATTTCGAGTTTGTAGAATATTAAGCTAAAGTGCAAATTTTTGTTAGAGTCAAGTGCCCCCCCCCCCCTGCCAGCTAAATGGTTGATGTTGGGTATGCCAAAATATTCATGGTACAGTCCGTCAAATCTAAGAAGTACCGTTTGACAGTTCTGACAATTGAATGATAGGGATGGGATGAAAAAATCGATTACTATAATATCCGAACTTTAAGAGATCGATTACTATAATATCCGAATTTTAAGAAATCAATTGTTATAATTAAATAAAAGAAATGTTTAGGATATTTTTTTATTCACTACTAGTACTAGTATCGTCGTCTTCGTCATCATCGTCATTTAAATTAATGACCAGTTGATTGTCCATTACATTATCAAAGTGTACGTCTCTTTCGAAGTCGTCCATTATTATTTTCTTTGTTTTTTGTACTACTTTACTCCAATCTTCCTGTGTAACTTGGGCACATGCTTCCTTTAATAAACCTTCCATTTTCTTGACACTGAAGGGTGGTTTTGTGTTGTGTCTTGCTGCATAACCTGTAAAACAATAATGTAACTATTTGATAGCAGACGAAAACCATTGTTTAAATTATAAATGTTAGAAGTACTCGTGTTATTATTATAATATTATAAAATATTACCTTTAACTTGGGCCCAAATCAGTTCAATGGCATTATATTGGCAATGGTACGGAGGAAGTCGTATGACTTTGTGCCCGTGCTCTTCGGCCAATTGGTCAATTACATATGTCGGTTTTGGTGGTTTATGCAATTTCACTAACTGTAATAATTCAGCTTTTAATAGTGACATGTCGGCATCCACTCCTTTTCTTTGCAGCCATGCCACCAAATCTGCTTTCTTATTGGCTGACGTAGGTGCTTTATCAATTTGCACAGAGTGGTATGGGGCATTATCCATTATAATTGTGCTGTTAGGAGGGATATTCTGTAATAAATTTAAGAACCACTCTCGGAACCTTACTGCGTCCATTTCTTCATGATACTCTTAAGTGCTTTTGGATTGGAAAGCTAATAAAGAGTTTTCCACGAAGCCTGTAGACGCTGACCCAGCATGGCATATTATGAGGCGTCCACCTTTTCCTATCGGCACCTTCGAGCACGAAGCTTCAGAATCATCAGTCCATGTTTTCGGCACAGAATGGTTGGAATTTAGCCAGGTTTCGTCCAAAAATATTACATTATCCCAGTTTATAATTTGTTTAACTTCGCGCAGGAATGTTAGTCGCTGCATAATTATGTCATGTCGCTCCATAACAATTTTTCGTTTGTCAACTTTTTTGTATCTGAAGCCAATTCCTGTTATTACCGTTCTCAACGACTCTATGCTTCCCTTATACAGCCCGGCATCTTTTAAAGTTGCACATAACTTTGCCAATGTTGGAAATTCGCCTCTTGTAAAATACCCGTATATATGGTTTCTAATAGCATGACTATCGAATTCATCGATGCCTGTCACAGGTTTATTTCTTTTTCGTTTTTTCGGTGTGTGAAGTACGTTACTGTCACTCCCCGAAGGCCCATATTTTTCACTTAATATTTTGCCAACGGTGCGGCTACCAATACCGAGAGCTTCACCGACGCGATCCCGAACTTGTGTAACTGGCAGTAGAAGTCCACCATTTTGAGATTCACGCTCAAAATACTCGTGTAATTTCACCACCAATTCACGAGCCTGGCTGTTCAAAGTACGTCCTCTTTTCGACATTATTAATAAACACTTGCTTAGTTCGGAGTCCAGTATAAATATTGCCAAGGTAAACGGATAAAGAATGATCAGTCCAGAAAAGTAATAGCCAAGTCACAAATTGTAAAACACAAACGAGAAAGCAAGTACGCGCACAGTCAGCTTCCAAGATGGCGAGAGACTGCTGACGCCGAACCGACCGAGCGGACCGCGTGCGCTTGTAGTTGGCAGTGTTGCCAGAAAAAAAAAATTGTAGAGACTTGGACACCTGCGATTTTGCCTATTGACTTAAAAATAATTAAATTAATTTATTTTAGGGTATCTGTGTATTCAGTGCATTATGCGGTCGCGCAGTAACGTCGTTAATTTATAACATCAGGCAACAACATTTTTGTGAATGGGTTCTACATACCTTATTTTTATTAGTTTTAGACGTAGAAATAAGACTTAGAAGAAAAAATTGTAATTGTAAAATCAATGGATGTGCTTGTTAAAAATTTGTTTATTTCTCTGTAATATGCAAACCCATACTATCATACACAAAAATAAATGTAAAAAACACTATCCCTGACTCCATTTACTATTTCGACAGCGTTAGCGCGAGAAACCCCGACTTATTTGGGCGCGAAAATCAAAAATCGACAAATCGCTTTCGACAACTTTTTAAAGAAGCAAATATATTTGATTTATAAATACGTTTTTTTGGTGAATGGGTTTTATCTCATATTTTACGATTACATAACTATTTAGTTATGTAATCGTAATATGTGAGATAAATCCCATTCACATGAAAAAATATTTGTTAGGTTGTCAAGTGTAATTTGTAAATAATACATTCGATTTTTCGTATATGTAAACGATTTTTTTGCATACAAGTGTATCCGAAGAGTCGCAACACTACGTGCAGTGACCTAACTACGTAACTTTGTAATGAGGTCAAGAATATAACTATTAGAAATTATTTACTGTGTAAATATGTGTTATTTTGCTTTGTTTGAAAGTTTTCAATTACATTTAGATATTAAGAATTGTACATTTTTAGATACAATAATGAAATCTTTCTAAATTCATGGTTTTATGAAAAAGGTTATCGAAACTGAATAATGTACGTATGAACAAAGTTGTTTCGGTTTGAAAAATATGAAACGTCAAACGGTACCTCTTAGATTTGATGGACTGTAGTAGTATATATAGTGAAATTAAAAGAAAAACTATCACAGGCTTTACAACTTAATGAGTTACAGCAGACCATGTGAGAAGTAACAAAATTTTCGTACAGATTCTATTGAAAAATACTTATATAACCCATGGATTTATACAACTAAGACGTTGTTAGTTTTTTTTTTATAATTTGGGTATCAAATTAAAGAGCAGATCATAAGCATTTCAAAAAGGTTTAACATTATTAAGACGACCAACGCAACGATTTCCGTTTCCTTTTTCAAAACTTTGCGATAGCTGCGATAAAAATTGCAGTTGTTAGGTACATCCAACTTAGTCGTAGGTGCTAATGAATCTCTACGAACTCAATAAAGTGCTTCCGACTACCTGCTATTATACATGAAGGGGATCTTGTTTCCATATTTTTTGCGCAGGCGTGTTTTTTATTTTTTTATATTTTAAAGTTAGCTATTTTGACCGCATATGCATCGCTTACCGTGGTCGCTAGGCACAAATCACGGTTTAGACAACACGCAATTGAGACAAGGTCGAAGGTTCGAATCCAAGCAATAGTCTTTATTTTTGTGTTGTTTTAATTTATTTTTTTGAGACACTTCCCGATCACCTAGGAAACTAAAACTTTGTTCAATCAATTTAGTTTGTCGTAAACGTTTAAAAATTCTTTTTTATTAATATAAATAAATATAAATTATTTTTTAAATTTAATTTCATTATTACTTAATAGAAGCACAGAGGTGTCTATAAGACACCTCTCTCTTTTTATGGTTACTATGACTACAATACAATCACAATAAGACGTTACCTACTTACTGTCAGTAAGTGTCCCTATTTATAGCACACTGTACCTAACTTCAAACATACACTGATGCGCAAGAGTATCTAACAGCATACTACGCCTACGCCAGTCTCCAAGGGTCACTTTGAGTATTTACTACTGCGACGCTGCACTTGACACAGGAGTTTGAAGTACCTACTTGCTTTACGTGGTACCATTGTGTATCTACTATTCACACGATGATATTGCAATTCTAGTTAGGCTATCAATAGTAATAATAATATGGATAGTTCAATTGATAAATTGCTGTCAAGTCAAAGTAAAAAGAATTATGCAAAAATACATTTTGTGACCGAACTTCTTGGCAAGTTTTTGTTAGGTCTATAGCTGTGGTACCGGCTTAAGAATAGTGCAACAACATATCTACCCTCAGGTGTCGTCAAAGCGACTAAAAGCCACTATTACCGATTACCACCAGGATCTATAAGTAGGTTCTATTGGAGATACCTGTGCCCAATAATGGGACATCATATAGGTTATTATGATATGATAACTTTATGAAAATTTTGTAGTAGATATGTCAACCCTGCCAGTATAGTGTAGGTATTTCAGAAATCATATCCCCATAATATACCGTTGGTACAACTGGGTGTACCACGAAGATTTGAAGCGGTGGTCGACACTTTACGATCTGTAGAAATGTGTATGAAATACAAAATTTTTTCAATTAAATTTATTTATACCATATACAGAAGATAACAAGATATTACAATTATTACAAATGTTTACTTATGCCTGAACTAGGAAAACCTGTGTTTCAGTAATACTATACTATGTAATTAAATTTAGTAGTACTCTATACTGTTAAACTATTATTATAAAGAGGAAAAATTTGTATATTTGTATGTAACGAATAAACCTAAAAATTACTGGACCAATTTCAAAAAATTTTTCATCGTTGTGAAGCTACACTATCCCCGGGTGACATAGGCTACTTTTTATCCCTGTATTCCCACGGGAACGGGAACTCCGCGAGTGAAACCGCGAGGCGTCCGCTCGTAATAACTATAATAAATTTAAAATATTAACAGAATTGTAACATATTGTATAATTAATTTGCATTGTTGTTTAATAATTTAATTGAACATGACGTGTTGTGTCTATTTAATGTTACTTTAATAGGAAAGTTTTTCGCGGCCATTGTCGCGGATGTTGCTATTCTTACATAATAGTTCGCATACCTACTTTATTTTTTTGGATCTATCATATAACAATACAATATTTTTATTTTAAGGCCTACAACAATCATCTCGTTATTCATAGAAATAAAAATCAAGGCGATATCTTCCATAAAGGCTCGTTAAGTTCAGCCTTAGCAACAATTCTAGTCGTTATATCGTTCCAGTCTATAATATCTATTGTAGCCTCAGTTTTGAATAAAAACTGATTTTGTTCAGTACCTATTATCTAACAGACATGAAAAAGTCTGATTATAAGTTTTCGGTACACTTTAGATTTAACGTTGTTCATATTCTCAAGCTCATAAAGATTATTTCAGACATTACAATAGGTAAAATCGGTAGGTAATACTGGTCAACAGTAGTTATGCCACACGGACTCTGATAAGTCATCGTATTGAGCCCATTTATCCTCATACGAAAATCGTTTCAATCACCCTCAGTTTTTTTGTGATAAGGTCAAGTTTATTTTCGGTATTGTCGCGTTGAACGGCACTAAAAAGGAGTGCTGTATACATCTTTGTCGCTATTAATTAAAATTATTTTGGTTTTAATTAATTACTATGCTTGTGCAAATATGTCGAAAAAGTGTATTAATGATTCTGCTTCATTTTATTTACAAAAAACTATAACGAAATTTCACTTAACTTGTATTGGAGAGCTATCACGAGTGTTTTGATTTTACTGTGGCTCATGAAGACAAATATTGGCACTCGTAGTTGTCCCAATACTGTTTTGAAATAATGCTGCCGCTGTAGCGGCAGCATTATTTCAAAACAGTATTGGGACAGTATTGGGATTATTTCAAAGTTTATACAATGGGTATATCAAACGACATACATGTCGTTTGGTATATCAAACGACATACATGTCGTTTGATATACCCATTGTATAAACCGAACCAAGAGATCGCATTTTGATTACTATTTTGGTCTTAGTCGCACCAATAAAAAAAAAAACGGTTATTTATTTTAATTTACTGTCTGCCAATATACCAGTAGCTTCATAGAGACAAATTGAAGTGCTGGCCAATATCTGCATCCGGTTGATACTAAAGAATCACAGCCTTCCACTTGGAGCCAATTACGAAGTATTGATGACCACGTTGATGCAGAGTTTGAAGATAAACGGGGTTATTTTCGTTAGGCCCCCAACCAAGGAGTTAATATAAGGTCCAGTGTTGAAGAAAAACAAATTGATCTAAACACGAAGATAATATCGTTTATTAGGAAGTTGTTGCATTTTTTCTGGGTAACCATAAAAGTAATTGCCAGCTAGAGTTTGATATTGAGCTGTTGTTGGGTTGCAACATATCACTCAAGATTTATCTTTAAGACTCAAACCAGGATTTCATCCTGAAAATTTGAGACCTATGAGCGATGAGAACGGAGAAAGGTTCCACCAGGACTTTTCACTCATCAAAGTAAAATATATAAGAGAAGTCCGTGTGGCACAAAAAAGTTCAAATTTTGTTGACCAGTGAATTAGACGTGTACCTAATTATTAATTTCATTACTTACCTACTGAATAATTTTAACCATATATTTTTACTACTATATTTTATACCAACCTATTTAAAATATCAATATTTACCATATGTTATTACTAAGATGGCATATAACGAAGTAGACACTCATTGAAATTTATTCTAAATGTTTTGTAAACTCATAATACCGTATTTATCAGCAGCCAGCCGCTAAAAGCGTATTTCATTTTCATGTCATCATATTATAGTAGGAGAGACGCTAAACATCAACCTACACCCATCTGTTAACGAGATGAGACTTTTACCAAATTGAATCTAAACTAATATTATAAAGGGGTAAAGTTTGTGAGTTTGTGTGGTTGGTGGTAATCTCTGGATCTACTGAA
The DNA here is from genome assembly GCA_945859575.2 of Herminia tarsipennalis. NCBI lineage: Eukaryota > Metazoa > Arthropoda > Insecta > Lepidoptera > Erebidae > Herminia > Herminia tarsipennalis. The sequence goes on from OX243846.2 coordinate 8,571,180, forward strand.
CCGCTTTTGAAAATAATTTTACCAATATAAAGCCACTTTATTTGTAGGTGTCATAGGTTATATAACATCACGATGTAGAGCGATAGGATCGGACCAGCAATGAAAAGTCTTGCAAAAACGGGGAATAATAACGCAAACGAAGTTGCACATGTCAGCTATTGATTTATAAACAAGACTATGATAGCTTGCCAATCGAAAAGTGGTCGAATTTTTTATCGACTTTAAAACTTCAAAGAAACCTTTCATGGATATTCCATGAACGGTTTTTTTTGCTGGCGAGCCTATACGATTGTTTTCGTAATGAAATTATCTTTCTTGCGATAGATTTTTCATTGGTTAACAGATCGGTGTAGTTCCCTATATTGACTAACCTTTTCATACCTTGCCAGGTAGATATGAACAGAAACAAGTCGGCAAGCTTACCAAAACATATTCTCTACGTTAAATTTGGTTGGTTATCGAGTGAAAAAAAATACCATGAACTCTTTTCGATATCTTAGACGTATAAAAAATAGGATAAAAAATACGTCCCATCTAGCTATCAGATGGGTGTAGATCGATGTTCAGCGTCTCTTAGACCATTATAGTATTGCCATTATGAAATTGAATATTCCCCGCGAGAAAAATATAACTAAGTACTGATTAAATAACTTTATTTATATCTTTTTAGATGGATGGCAGCTCTCGAGTACTCCATAGATAGGTGGATGAAGGCCGGTTGACGACGGCCCCTCTCTTCCGAAGACTCATTCGATTTTATATAACCTTAGTTCTATTAAATATATTCCTTGTTATTCCATGTTTTTAGTTATTATATTTATTTTCACTTGTTGTTTTTCTTTCCCATTCACGGAGAGTAATAATAAACAAGGTTTTATGACGACAAAATTGGTGTAAGCTATTTGATATCAACATTCATGTGCACATAAGGTTTTGAATATAAACTAGACATAGGCTGAATAAATTCAACATTTAATGTTGGTGGTATATATTTATATAATTTAATCGTGGCAACTTTTTTCTTTTTTTGAATTTCTGGTTCTGGTATTTCCTCTCACTGACATTTAAGTTAAAATGTTAAGAAATGCGATCACCCGATTTGGTTTCGATAAAATTTGGACTTTAATATATCGTACTTTACGTAAGGACCTACGTGGTTGCCAGTTTAATGTCAGACGACCCAAATATTGAGTGGTTGTACTAAATAGACAGTACTGCAAAGTATTTATTTAATTTTGGTCTAAAGAACGCGGAAAATACCATTTTATTAATAGCTGAGTTTTGTTATCTCTCATAAGATGTTTTATATAACAGATTATCTTTGAAACTCTCTATCTAATTTGATATCTTAATACGACTGGAATATTATCTACTTTAGAGAAACAAAATTTGAGGATAAAAACACTGTAATAAACAGTGTTTTTATTTTCAAAATAAAAGACACTGACGTATAATATATACCTACAATGCACGTATAGGTGGTCACATGGTATCAATTGATATCCTTTTTATAAAATGGCAGTTGGTTACCGTCGATGTACAAAAAAAAAACAAATAAAAAATATAAGGAGTATTTAATAAAGTTCACACAATTTACTTATTATATAATAAACTCCTTGATATTAAAATAACATCTCACTAAAATCTTTAGACACAGATAAACCTGGGAATCTTTCTAAACTTTCGAGGTAGACATTGATTAAAAATAATAGCGCCAATAAATTTTAACAATCTGTTACTTTTCTATGAATGGGATTGAAAACAACAAAACGCGTAAATTAATACCTATCTTCCTATAACGTCATTAAAACTTAGCGCCTTCTATAATTTAATTGTTAGATTTCACATGGCAATTTTCGAATTTTGCTCGGACACGCTAAGCGTAGACGGTACTATGAGAAATGAATTTGAACACGCCATCTGAGTTCACTGGCATACATAAAGTGCTCGGTTTTATTCGTTTTACTTCAAAAACTCATCGAATAACTAAGAGGTAGGTATAAAACTGATAATCGACGTATGTCCCGTCCTATAGTACCTTGATTCCAATCACAGAATTTGATACCGATGAAATATTCATAAATAAAAATAATTATTATATTCAGATGTAGTATATTATTTAAATTATTATAAATTGCATGTAATATTTAATAAAATAATAAATATGTAATCTAGTTATCATGGCAACGACGCATCGAAGATGATACATGTTTTATTAAATGCATAGCTTTAATCTATGTAATTCTAAAATAGATATATCTAAAATAATATATCAATGATGATAATGACTAAAATCATTATATTAACGTCTTTTTATACACCTGATATTGCGACTGAAGAAAATGAGACTAAATGGAAAATAAATAACTCAATAAATTTAACTAATACACTACACTTTAACCCGTATACAGACTATTCTATACGCTCTTGAAGACGAATTATTCATACTGAAATAATTCAAATAATCGCAAACGTTATTGAACCAAGACAAAAGATACGAGATACTGAACTTAGAATAATGACTGACATCGTAAGGATATAAAAATAATGATGATGAAATCTAAGATAATATATTAAGATGAAATAATATTCCTACTAATAGTTACATGGACATTTATTATATAGGTGTGAAAGTAGATATAGTAGGTGAATTAAATTATATAGTAGATATCATTTATTGATGTGCCAATTTGTTAGTTTATATTAAGTAGTTAGATTTTAACTTAAAAAGCACAATCCATTGGATTTAATTAATTTTGTCGTTTATCTGTAACCCTAAAATAAATGGTGATTCTTGTCAGTGTTGTGAATTTTTGAATAATTATTTACAAATAATAGGCTCGTATAATTTATTGTAAGTATTAATTTCTTTACAAATTATTGTAAATAATGATAATTTTTGACATAGGGTTACAGAATTTATAAATCACTTTGGTATTGTACTTATTCAGATTGTAATAATTATTAATGCATAATTATGATAATATTTATTGATATAATCCCCTTTAGAATGTGGTCCATACTAGGTGACTTAAATTGTGCATTAAAATAATAAATAATAATAATAGGGAAAAAATAAATCCATATTGAAGATTTGTATATAAATAATCAGTAAAAGCTCAATATATATAAATAATAAATAAAAAGACTTGATTATAACACAGTCGGATAAAAGCTTATAGTGTAGTTATGTACATTAGTGAATGTTTACATAGTTGTGTATAAGATGAAAGATATTGTTTAATTTATCGCAAGTTTATATAATGCACGTTATTTAAAAATAATAGTTTATCGTTTATTAGTAATTTATAGATTTATCAACAATATAAAATTATATACCTAATAGTTATTGTAATGTGTTCAGTAAATAAGTGGATCAGGTAAAGGAGATATATAATTATATTCATTAATAAATGAAAAAATCTCTTGTTTATTATACTCAAGCCAACAAATGTGCCAGATTTTATTGTGAATGTTGCCAAATATAAAAAATAATTTTCTGTTAAAACATGATATTGAATAATAAATGTTTTATTTATTTAATAAAAGTAAATTATTAATTAGTATCGATCAGATTTTTTAATAATATATGTGACTGTATGAATAGATTTCGTTGTAATAAATAATAAAAGAAAATAATTTTGTATTTTTATTTTACCAACAATTTTGTTCAGTAAATTTGATTTTAACTTCAGGGGCTTGGCTTGTCCACTGTTTGTATAAACACTAGCTAGGTATGTGTTAGGAATGTCAATATGTAAATGAGTTTCACAAGTGTTGAATTTAGAATTTAAGTGATTAAAAAACTCAGTAAGAGTTTGAATGTAAGAGTCGTTGCTTGGAACGTAAACATTATTCATTTAAGTAAATGTAGAGTCATATTCTTGACTGCTGTAAAAATTAAAGTAAATAAACTGTAACTTGATATTACAGAAAATGAAAGAAAAAAAACTTTACCAAGAATAATAATAATTGAAATATATAAAAAAAAACAATAAATACTTTAACAATTAGCAGCAACAGACGAAATTTATGAAGCACCATGCAACGTCCGAGGGCGGTGTTAATTTACACGACTTATAAGCTACTAACACGAAAAATAAACAATCCAGCGATATCCTTCCCTTTTTTATCGCTTCCAAAGTAAAAACAGTATGAAGGCTTCGGTGGGGCCGTAGGGCGGTCGAAGGGGCTGAGGCGGGGGAGAGGGGCGACGCTACAGGAGCGCTACTGCCTCTGACGCCGGTAGTACGCGCGCTCAACTCCCTCCAGTCGCGCGCTATCTGTGCGCACACGCAGCCTGCGCGCACGCTATCTTTACACATAAAAAAAACTCAGTGAAACAGTGCCAAACTATCAACGGATTACAGTGAACAAACTAAAAGTGCACAATCAAAGTGTGAGACCCAGTGAAGAAAGGTGACAGTTTAGTTACGGCAATAACATTTTCTTTCGTCTCTATTAACTGTTTTATGGCCTGTACAGTGCGTCTATTGTTGTGTTCGCTTCCACTAATCTCCTATTCACCTGTCTCGACGCCACCTACTGCGGTTAGACTGTGAAATGTGACAAAAAATTGCAATGGACATCCATTGTACGCATGCGGACGACAGTTTGTAAACTTTGCGGGTTCACTACCTGACTACTGGAGGGTAGGACCTCGACGGATCGGACGATTGATCGCCCAACCACCTTGTGAGTTTTTTACGATAAATGTAATTTAATACAGCGGATGTGGAGTAAATTGGGTAGGCAGGGTGCGCATCGCTACCTGTTTTATCGTGGCCTGTGTTATTGTTTTCAACGCATATGCTTTATAAAAACAATTCTGTGAACTAACGGTTGTGCGGTTTGCTTCTATTGTTCTATTTTCCAGCGCTGTTTACTTAATACTTCCTGCCACTGTGCTTAGCAGTAATTATCTAATTGTTCTTGAGGATTTATTGCCAATGGGTTTCGGGATTGACGCGTGCCTGGATAAGTATTGTTAGACTTAAAGCTTTATTATTTACTTTTAGTTCAATGACAAGAAGTCATTGAACTAAAAGTAAAAATAATAAAGCTTTCGACCAGCTTTCTATCCAGGCATATAATGATCCGGGATACATGGTGCCTTAAAAAGGGTTATTTAGAAAAAGACTATATTTCTACTTACCTTATGGTTATGTAAGTACTTCTATATTTAAATTAAAGTTTGGAAGGGAACACCTACATCTGTGATTAATTTGTCTGTTTTTAATCTCCGTCTATAATTACTTATAAACGTTTTGTTACTACACCGTACGTTTCCACGTGCACACAGAAAGCGATCTTAAGTATACAAAACGTGGTTTTGGACAGCAAACTTTGAACTCTATTGTAGTTGTGATATGGACTAATATGGTTTGAATAATTGTAATGTTAGTTACAATATTATTCGAGTGAACTTCCTTATAGCCATCATTCAAGTATACAGCTTTACTTGTTACTTTAATATCTAAGTACTTCTTATACAGAATGTGAGATTAAAATGATCTATTCTCAAATTGTTTGAAATTTTAATTTATAAAATGGACATTTTTAATCCCCGACCAAAAAAGGTAGGAAGGGTTAGGTATATAATTTTGAAGTCTCTCTGAGTTTTGGGAGGGGGTGCATCTCTGTGATGTCTTAGACAGGTGAATCGATTTGTAAGCAGCTATTTTTATTTTTAATTAAAAGGTGATTCCGTGGTTTTTAGATACATTGTGTGTCATGTATCAAAAAAGTTTGACTAGGAATTTTAATGCAGAGTCTTCAAGTCAGACCTGTTTGTCAAGAGGTTCCAGCCATTTAAACCGTTTCCCAAAGTGGGTTCCACGGTGCCCAAGGGTTCCGTAGAGGAGTCACCAGGGATCCGTGAAAAGTTTGAGAACCTCTGATATAAGGTGCTAAAGATACTAATGTGAATTTAACTCACTCAATTTTAATTAAAAGTGAGTGAGTTAAATTCACATTATAAAAAAAAATATACGTAAGTAGTTAAAGTAGTTACTTTAACTACTAATTAGAAATATTGCTTCACTAGGAATTAAAAAGTAAAGTCTACAAGTCAGATCTACTTTTTAAAAGGTCTATGTGTCCAACCATATAAAGCAGCGTTTCCCAAAGTGGGTCCCACGGTACCCACTTTGGGTACCCAAGGGTCTGTAGAGAAGTCACTAGGGTTCAGTGAAAAGGTTGGGAACCCCTTATAAAAAGCACTGAAGATACTGATGTGAACTTAACTTACTCACTTTTAATTACTTTAACGACTAATTGGACTAATTAATAAGTGCTAACAAGAGCCCTCTATGTAGGTCTAATGAGAAGAGAAAACTAATCAATTAAGTGCAAGGCTTACACATTTCCAAGATACCTTAAGATCGCTTGTAATTAGAGAAACGATTAAAACCTTCATTTCTGTCCAACGCGTATGGTCATTATAGCGAATTTTACAACATCCAATCACAGTAACATAATAAAAATCGCCATAAAAACTAATTACATACTGGCATCGCCTGAAGAGGGAACCTTGAATACGATTCGTTTTGCGGTAGGCTCCGCCGTGAGTTTCTCAGTTCTACTCGTTTTGAGCAAGAAAAATATATACCTATAAGAACGTACATAGCTGTGTTTATAGTATTCAATACTTTGAAGGAAACAAATGAACAAAGAAAAAAAACATCGCTAAAACCGTCATAGGTATAAAATAAAAAAAATATCTTGGAAATAGTTGAACTAATTTTCAAAAAAGATTATAGAACTATCCTGCTTAGACTAGGTTTCGAATATAAAACACTCCTTTTTTAGGGCAGGCATGTAAAACTGTAATGAAGTCCATCCAGAACACTATGGTAGCACAAACAGAAAAACAAATTTTAACTTATAACAGCTTTCTTGTGTTGGAGATGAAAAATAAAGCTTTATAGAACCCAGAGTTCTTATTTTCCAGTCTCATCTATTTGCCCTTATTGTTAGAAACATGTGGAAATATTAAGCTAAAGTTCAAGTATCAAAAATATAAGTTGAAGTTATGGTCTTTGGACCTATTTGGAATATACGCAGTTACTAGTCCAAGTTCTTTATTAAAGATAAATAGGTACTACACAAGTTTCAAGTTTTTGTAAACATGAACGGAGCCAATAGGTTACCTTTAGTTTTCATGTAAAGGCTCTAATAGAGTACACCTGTAGAAATTACTATGATTTCTTTCTTTTAAAGTCTTACATCAGGATTAAAGGTAGTGCTATCTTATTGGTGCATACTACTCCTCTGTGGTGCATCCTGTAGATAAATATCGTAGACTAACAAAGAAATCGTAGTCCCTGCCTAGTGGTGTTGACCACAGAGTTACCCTGTGAAAGTTTAGGCAGGATAATAAAAAATAGATATTTTTATTTTATTTTTTTAATTAGATATTTTTATTTTATTTTTTAAGTTAGATATTTTTATTTTAGGTTTTACTTTATTTTTTATTCTTGGTTACTAAATGGTATTTGCTTTTTAAATGCTACTTGACTCTTTTCATTTTCATTTTTCTCATTATAAGGGCGGTTTCCGGTGCCTCAGAACCTTCGATTGAAACAAAGGTTTTGAGGCCATTTATTGATAAATTTCATTATACTTTTTTAGAATTCCTTATTTACAGAATTTTTATCTGGTTTGCCTTGAACTCGAAAATGACGATTTTTTTTTTATTCCTTTTCTATCGTAAAGAAACTTTACTGAGGACATAATTACGTAACTGTAATACAGTAGAAACGTCGGAAGGTTTTAATTGTTCTTCAAATAGTAGTTAATCTTCACCATCAAATGATAAACCTGTAATCTAATCTGGCGGTGTGATACTTATCAGGTACCTTACGACACCCAAAATGGATACCGCGGTATAACTCCAATAAACCATTATTATTTCCAAGTATTTTATATTTTATGACAGTTAATTGTGATGGGGAAGTACTTTTGTATACTATTATCTGATGTTAATAGATATACCTACTTAATTTTGCTGTAGATTCTTGAGCAATATTTTGCAGTGTATATTTTATTGATGTTTTTCTAGGATTTCACTAATCGATGGTGACGTAAATTGTTTTATATAATCAACTATCCGAACCGGCTTCTAACGTATCTGAAATACAAAATATATCTGGGTAACACATACCTACTAGCTGGATTGCAAGCTTGCCTTCCCTTAGAGTTGAAGATGATAAAAACAATCCTAGCCAAATCTAAAGAGTGATTTCCAAAAAAAAAAACGTATATAAACGTACAAAAATTGCTCGTTAAAATATATTAGACTAACTGACCCCCGCAACTTCGTCTGCGTCATTTTTTTCCGTTTTTGCAACATTATTCATTGATGCTCCGCTCCTATTGATAGTAGCGTGATGTTAGTCTATAGCCCTTCTCTATAAATAAGCTAACCAACAGTAAATAAATATTTTAATTCGAACCAGTAGGTACTTAATTCCTGAAATTATCGCGTTCAACCAAACAAACTCTTGAGCTTTATAATATCAGTATAGATTAACTTTAGAGAAGATTTTTTTTGAATGACAATGAAAAACATATCAAAATCGGTTTCATAGTTTAAACCAGCCTTACTAAAACCAGATTCAGAAGGTGACTTCTTTACACTACCGACGTTATTGAAGTACGAGTACGTGAAGTATGTTCTTGGTTTCAATTTAACATCTATGATATCTTTTAGCCAGTTTGGCTCCGACTTCCGCGTTTATAGTTTACAAATCCCCATGAGGATTTTCACACTAAAAATGTTCGTTTTTCATTACAGGATTATGTATTACCTAAACAGAAGAAAGATCAGCAGTTGGTTCAGGAAACAATGGAGCTCGTTTCTTTGTGATGCCGTTTTTTATCTATTTGCTGTTAGTTTTATGCTTATGAGTTATGGACGGACTGTGGAATAGTTTGTAGATATTAGAGTTGATTAGATAGATACGGTTAGTTTCCTGCTCTATTTAGAAGTGATAGTCTATCAACAGAGACCTATCAGTGAAATTGATACCGCTTGATCATTAAACGTGTGAAAACTGAGTGCGTCGTCACAATTTTGTTTAAATGCCCAGTTCAAAATATGATTAAAAATAAGACTAACTTTAAGTGAATGACTTTCTTCAAATCTGTGGACTAAATAGTCCACAGATTTCTGCGTTATCTAAATAATAGAATCTGAGAATGTTAGCTACGAATTAAAAGCAGTAACCGAAGTAAAGGTTTTAAATATGTCTTAATTTTTTGCCGAAGGACCGATGGCAGCTGGAGCAAATGAGTCCTAAAGTGGAGACCACGACTCGTTGAAAGTAAGGTAGGACCACCCCACTCAGTTAGACCAACGACCTAAAGGAGGTCTCTGGAATAAATTGGATGTAGAAGGACCGGGTGTTTTGGCATAAATAAGACGAGGCCTGTAATAAAATATAATACTACTAATCTGCTTCAATCTAGAAGGATCTTAGAGTTTTTTAAATCATAGTCATATAAACAACCATCAGCATTTTTCTTAGAATGTTATACTAGTAGATATGTCGGCTTTACCAGATTTAAGATTTACATAGTGTCTGCAAAACGAAAGTAAGTATAAAATGATGTCCATAGTAGATAGTGTAAAGGGTAATAAAACCATTCAAATACCTAAATTGCAAGAAATTGCACGTTTCAACCGAAGACTATCGTTAACCAATGACCTTAAAAATATTTTAGCAAAAATCAAAAGCAATTATGTCGGCGAATTTCAAAGAGATGTTATAAATTGATAATCAGATATTGTAGTTTATCATGCACCGAGCTAAGTAACACTTGTTTTTGCGTAAGCCGACAGTATATAGCGCCACAATGCTGCATGAACTTCCTCGAAAACTCCTAGATCGCCAGATAAGTTTATGCAAGTGACATAAAACTGGCTTTAGTGTGAGAATTTTATTTATTCGTGTTACGTGTGATAACATATTTCATAAACTGGAATGTACAAAACATCAATGCGCTCTGTGCGGCAAGTACATCTAAACTAACAAGTGTCTTTAAAAGTTGCATCTGAATGTCGAAATGAAGTTGTTTCCGAATATTGCGTCCGAATGCATTATGAGGTATTGCATATCTCATTCTGTGGTTTTCAATTTGACATTTTATATTAATACTAGCTGACCCGCGCAATTTCGTCTACGTAAATTTTCCCCGTTTTTGCAACATTTTCCATTGCTGCTCCGCTTCTATTAGTCGTAGCGTGATGTTATATAGCCTTCATCGATAAATGGGCTGTTCAATAGTCAAAGATTTTTTTAATTCGGACCAGTAGTTAAACAAAGTCTTCAGCTTTACAATATTAGTAACATTCTTAAGAATAGATGTCAGATATAGTATTTAGATATTAAATACAAAATTATTATTTAGAACATTGGGGTCAAATACACCTACCACCAGTCGCTACAGTATTTCCATGTTTGAAATTTTGTGTTATTTTAGTGAGCCTAAATTGAATAACACATTTTTTTGATGAATTATTGTCGAGTGTTTCGGAAACATTTAAGTAAATGGCCGGAAACTTCACTGTAGTACCGTTAGACCAAAACACATTAGTAAAAAAACAGTCTTGTTAAAAGCCTTAATAGCTCATGAGAAATTATGGTTGCCTAAAACAGATTATTAATTAAAGAGAAAACTTAAATGCATTATTAATACATTAGGCTTAGTCCAATTTCTTCATCGATTTGAATAAATAAAACTATATGAATATTCATTGCAGGTGCTAATGATTTCATCTGCTTGAATAATATAGAGATCGCTATGAAATATTCAGTGTGAATTGTCATCCTCTTGAGAAAAAGCCGCCTAATTAAAGAATGTATATCGCTCCATAAATTTCAATACAATTTAATCGCATTTCATAACTGACAGTTTGGTATTACAAATGTTGCCGACCACGTGTACAATTACTGGCTAAAAGTCCTGCTAATAAATTGCTTAAGACATTACTGGTTATTGGCCACTTGATATTAGAATAGTTAGAGTTATTCAAGTTATTACAGATCTGTACAGGTATTTAAATGTAGACCGCACCGATATGAATAACTTCATACCTCATTGTAACTAGTTTCTTATAACTAGCATTTTCCATGGTTTATATTAAATTTTTAAAGCCTAGGTCTTGTACTTTTTGCGTGAAAGAACAAACAGCCATTAATTCATTAGCACGAACTTTCGGATTTACTTACCTATCAGTAGGATAGAGCGAGCCAGATTTTACCCAATACTTGACCTAAACTATTCATAGACTGCTATTTTGATTGATTGGCGTAAAAGGAATACTAACAAGTTTCGAAATTTTACACGTGTCGATTATTAAGCTTAGGTTCCCTGGCAATCTTGTGTTGAAAATAAAGGCTCGCCACTTTTACTTGTTTGTTAACAAAGTCTGGGGTAAAGCAAGTATGTAATAATTTTACTACAGAAGGCATGCTTACTACCTATTGCATGGCAATTAAGTAAGCGAAGCTTGAGGCGTAGTTGAGAATTTAGCCACCTTCTTTTCCCTATTGTTAGTCGTATTAAGGTTGCAGACACATTATTAGCTCCAATGATGTTTTAATTAAAAAGGTGTAGATAGGGTACATAAACAACATTCGATCTTTAAAAACGGCAAACTAATGCCCACATTGGTAACCTATATATTGCAATGTAACCATTATAAAAAAAGTCGTAAAATAGGAAAGCGTGATTTAATTATCACGAGTGAAAAAGAGAAAAATGTAATCGCTGCTTTTCAGCGTCAACGCTGGCTATGCGACACTATGTTTTATAAGCCTATCTTACTTAAAGCATCATTGGTTAGCTCTTAACGAAGGAACCTACTCAATTATTCTAAAATACATACGGTATGGTAGAATCATGGACTAGGACGCCTTTAATGCTAAGTAATCATTCATGACTGCCTCTGTGGCGCGGTGGGAATGTATCCGTCTACGCAAGAGGTCGTGGGTTCGATCCCCACCCAGGATAAAACTTTGTGTGATGAGCACGATGGTTTATTCTGTGTCTGGGTGTTATTTATCTATAATATGTATGTATTTAGAAATATATAAGTATGTTTATCAGTTGTCTGGTTTCCATAGTACAAGCTCTGCTTAGTTTGGGATCAGATGGCATTGAGTGAGTTGTCCCAAGATATTATATTAAATTAAATATTATATTATAAGTAAAAGTTTTATTTGATGAAATCTCTTTAATGATTTAAGAAATCATTAAACGACTTTCAGTGCCGCAGAAACCCTTTCTGCTGGTAGAAAATGTAATGAAAAGATTAAAAATGTATTTAACGTGTCTAGATAAACTCATGCAAGGTTATTGTGTGCTAAAAAAGTCTTAGATCATAGAAATCTTCACACTATTAGCCTTCTTAGCGAGTTCCCACAATCATTGTTACTCAATCATAACGGATCAATAATTTTATAAAAACGCAAACTATGTGAATGAAACCGTGGATGATACTACGATTAATTACTGGTTTCTTCTATTGGTTTAGCAAAACCGAGCAAGGTTTAATATTATACCAACTGCAGAGTGCCAAGTGCCCATACTGTTGACGCATGTCATAGCATTTTCACGTTAGAATTTTACGACTACATACATATTCTATGCCAGTTGCGAGGTATTTAATACTTGTATGGTACAAGTTGCTACAATGTAGTGATGTTAAGTAGCCGATTCTCATAAAAGTCATTCAATGACCGTAAATATAAATGTATGCGGTATACTTAAGTGGTATAGCCTGCTATAATAAAGATAGTACTTAGATATTTGCTTGGTTATTTCAACTGTGAATTGAAGGCTGTTTTATTATTTTAGAGTTCAGGTTTTCTGTACGACTGGCCTGATGTCTAGTTGTTAGTGACTTAAATCAGAAGTGGGCTGAATCTAGGATAAATCTTTGTGTGATGAACACGATGGTTTATTCTGTGTCTGGGTGTTATTTATCTATAATATGTATGTATTTAAAAATATATATGTATGTTTATCAGTTGTCTGGTTGCCATAGTACAAGCTCTGCTTAGTTTAGGATCAGATAGCGTTGTGTGAGTTGTCCTAAGATGTTATTATTATTATTATATTTTTTATTATTTATTTTATGTAAGGTAAGATTATAAGTTTTATTACATAAATATAAGCTTGTAGGATGCTCTATATCGTTATTTTTTTCATAACGAAGTCAAGGATTACAATATAATAAATATTCATAAAAAGCCCATCAAATTCATACCCTCAGGCCACATGCCGATTAACTGAATTGTTGATCGCAAAATGTGATGTCATTATAATTTGACTCGAAACTTATATTTTATAATATACCATCAACATATTCCTATAACTGGAGATTGAATAATACGCTACGAGTCATTTTATTACTCAAATTTTAATATAGGTAAGTTTAGAATTTTAAAATAAATTTACTTACCAATTTAAAAAATATTTTGAGACAAGTCACATAACGTCATCTGATCCCAAACTAGAGCAGAGCTTGTACTATGGCAACCAGACAACTGATAAACATACTTATATGTTTTTAAATACATAGATACATATTATAGATAAATTACACCAGGCACAGAATAAACCAACGTGCTCATCACACCAAGTTTTATCTTGGGTGGGGATCGAACCCACGACCTCGGGTCATTTACCACTAGACCAACAGGACAGTCAATAGTTGGTATAGTTCCCACACAAACAAAAACAAATTATTCCGATTGTTTATGAGGTTAATAGTAAAACGGACTTGACATTTCGAAACCATAGAGATAGTTTCATATCTGAGCAGAGCGTACTATTCTCAACACAAGAAATTTAAATATTCAAGGAGATCGCTTTAAAATATTCCTTTTAAAAGCTTTATGTTATTGAAATGACCGGTATTACATCCCAGCCTCCATTACTAACTGCACTGTGTCCACATAAATATTCATATCTCTAAATTCTCGAACCCAAAGAGAGATAAAAGTAGTTTTACTGCTCCGGTGCAAGTAAGATGGTAGAAATTCGATCAGCCGGCATAGGTGCGAGGAGGACGGCGATCACTGACACTTAGGTGTGAGAAGGACAGCAACAAAATCAGAGGCTTTTACGGTAGACCGGACTGCGTGCAGTGAAATGCGGACTCGGTACACCTTTTTCGATCTCGCTTCAAGAAATTGAATTTGAGATTAATCTTTTGTAGTCGCTTTAAGTGACGGCTAGATTTTTCTTATTGGTGCCGTTAAATATGATGGGTTAGTAACAAAAGTGCTATCATGTGTAGCATTATTTACATATTGAACTTATTCCGTTACTTTCATAGATTTAATAGACTTGAATAGATATCTAGTTAGAATTTGAAGGATAACTTTGACACCAATCAAAAGATTAATTACAATTTAACTTTTTCTGAGTTAAATAAATAAGCAATTATTTATATGTTACTTCATTTAAATTACTTTCAATAACTTCACCGTTACCACAATTTGTCTTGAAAATTAGGAAGAACAAAAATATAAATCAAAATATATTATTCTTCAACCATTCCTTCATTATTTCTAGACACATTTATTTGAAGAAGCTGTCTTGAAACTGCATACTGAAGTTTGATCGTAAAAGAGAATAATAACAGAACATAAACTGTTACTACTAGACAAAAGAATATAACATACAGACGCCGGAAACTTTATGAAAACACACGAAGCGGCTCACAGTTTTATTGTCAAGCATGTTGTTCATCTCAAATGGAAATAGGCGGCCATCGTAAATCTCTGAATAGCAATCTTTGAGACTTTATTAGAGCGGTACTCATATTACGAACTCGGTAACAGATATTTTCACTTTGACACTAATACGTCAATAGACTGCATTTACCTCAATGGATTCTGGATAAAATTGTATAATAATATGGCTGTATCTAATGGAAGATTCAATATTGTAAGGTCACAAAAAAGAACTCAAACCAATAAAATCGACAACAAATCGAAAGCAGCTTAGTAAGTGACATTGTTAGGCAATATCACTATTTAACTAAAAGAGTTTGAATAGAATTGTAAATTTTAACTTCTAGCGTAATAATTTCATAAATACACACATCAAAAGTGTCTAGGGATCAAGCATTTTTATGCGGATTTCTTGAGATTGAGATGTGGCTTTGTAATAAATTTATGATTTTATAAATTTATATGGATCCTTTTTGGTGCATTTCATAATTTGAATCAGGAACTGTGAATCAAATTCGAGTAAAAGATGAAAATCAGCTGTCAATATTTTCCCTATAAAAACATACAACGCATTGAAGACATTATTAGTGCTACTGTTTCCCTACTACTGATTAAAACCAACGTTATTATGGAGCGGCGACGTCATTTAAGCAGGGAAGAAATGCTCAGAGCCATGGGAATGATAGAAGCTGGTTCCCGGCAACGTACTGTGGCTTTAGCTCTGAATACAAGTCAGAGTGTTATCAGTCGACTTTGGACACGTTACCGAAGCACTGGTACCGTGGCTGAGCGCCATGGAGGACGGTATCGCTGCACCACACGGAGACAAGACCGATACATTCAAATCTTAACTCGAAGAGGTCCAACAATAACCGCCATGATGTTAGCCGTGAGGCTTCATCACTCTTCAGGGAACTTAATTAGCGACCAAACAGTCAGAAACCGCTTGCATGAAGTGAACCTTCATTCCCGAAGACCGCTACGGGTACCACCTATAGCAATGCACAATCGTAGGATTCGATATCAATGGACTCTTGAACACAGAAATTGGGCAGAAGAACAATGGCGTTTCGTGTGCTTTTCTGATGAGTCTCGTTTTGGTATGAGACCGGATACAAGACGTATACGACACTGGAGAACCCCTGGACGCCAACAGCGATTAAAATCCTGCCAGGAAGTCCATCCTTATAGTGGTGGAACCATCATGGTATGGGCGGGTATTTGGATCGGCGGAAGAACTGAGTTGATTTGGATCAGAGGCAACCTCAACGCTCAAATTTATGCTGAGACGATTGTATCAGACGTCATCGTTCCTCTACAAGTGCAAATCGGTCCCTTATTTCAGTTAATGCATGATAATGCACGACCGCACACCGCAAGAGTTGTAAGACAGACTCTCGCCGCAGCTAACATCAATGTCCTGCCCTGGCCTGCTCAGTCGCCAGACTTGAACCCGATTGAGCATGCATGGGATATGCTACAGAGAAGAGCTCTGCCGAATATGGAGGGTATCCAGTCGCAAGAAGACCTTTTTTTGTTGTTGCAACGAACATGGGCGGCCATTCCACAGCGTGATTTGGATGAACTCATTTTGAGTATGCCAAACCGATGTTCTTGTGTTGTTAGTGTTCGCGGTAGAAACACGGATTATTAATTGTTTAAGTTACCCAATAAAATTTTAAAGAAAACTGTTATTTCAGTCTTTTTTTCGAACTTTAATGTTAGTGGTTCAAATGTCAAAAATCCCTTTATTAGGAAAATGGCAAATTTCTTTATTAATGCAAAGGTGACTTGGTTTATCGTTACTGTGACAAACGAAAACACTTTATTTGATGAATCCTTAAAGAAATAAAAAAAAAAAATCAATCAGGAGAAAAGTTATTGCAAAAATATATGTTGATCCCTAGACACTTTTGATGTGTGTATTAGCGTCAGTTAGCTTGTAACTACGACATAACATACAAGATTTACACAACAAGTAAATTATATTGACTCGAATGAGCAAAGCTGGAGGTCGTCATGAGAACTCCAAACACAATAATAATAAATTTTAAAGTAAATTACTTAAATTTATAGTTAAATCAAATCAAAAAACAGTCCGTAATATATCAGGTATTGACACTAATGCCGATACCATGACCAAATCCGGTACTCATTAACATTTTCTGATATCACCAGAAGCTTATAACTTATACAAAACTATAAATTGATGAATGATGCATGAGGCTAACAAGAAAATTTAAAAATAAAGAACAAAACGTTTTGTAGCACAGAATTAATATTAGATGTATATAAGTGTGATGTAGACCAACATTTTATTTTTATTCAATTTGAAATATGATACTGTTTTATAAAAACAATTTTTGTGTTCATTCGCTGGAATTTCTTCAAGACTTGTGAATCTTGTCAATCGTGTAGATTTATTTTTGCACTACCGTTTATAGATTATTTTTCCCGCACTGGTAAATACGAGTATATCATTCTGAATATTGACAATTCTTACCAAGATATAATCCTTTCTACATTCCTCTCAATACCAGTATGTAAGGTTTAAAGATCACATTTGTGCGTAAGTAGTGTCATGTTACAATGCACGGGTCACCAAAGTATCTACCCGTGGTACTGTGCAACCGGTTTCTCTCTGGAAACAAATCTTTGTCTCTAAGGCTAGTGGCCTCCATATATTTTACTTTGTTTTCTTAAGTTTTACTTAGAATAGGTAGTTTTTATGGACCCCCATTTTCACTTGCCTAAATGGTCTCTTATAATGTTTCACTTATTTTTTTAGTTATAATACGTATGATTATTAATTATTATAAAATTAGTTTAAATTCCTTAATCACATTTGCTTGATGATGAAACAAGCAAAGCTTGCTTATTAATTTTTCACTGGTAAATATCAGTTTTAATTAACAACGCTGTTCAAAATGCCGATCCAAAATCAATTAGATGCAAATGAAATATGGTAACGAAAGATCTGATTCCATTACATTTGTTAGGTGAGAATTCATGTTTTATGTTAATATACTAAAACAATGTAGAGCTGCTTAATTAAGCATGTTTCTCGATCCATAAATCTCAATGTTCATCACTTATGTGATCGTAATGGAAATAAGAACAGCATATCGAGCTTACAATCTACTGATGAACTGAGATAAGAATCAATGTTTAGTTAGAAGAGTATTCACATGCAGTTAATTTACTGAGAGCGAGGCTATAAAGTTTTTATCATTTACATGTTTATCTTCATTATTGGCTTTATTTAATAGGTAAGCATGCTGTTATGGTATATTTCACGTTATGGGAATTTGAAATGTCTCTTCAAACGATGTATAGTCCAAAACGTTATTCATGTTGTTTACTATATCATGTTCTTCGTTATCGCTAACTAATAAAGTTGTTACACGTAGGATTACAGTGATATCATGTTAAATTACTATTTGTTTTGTAACCACAATATTATTGTTTACAGATGTTTTTGAGACCGTGATGTCGGACAACGGAGCAGTCGTATCCAGGGCGTCTACACCTCGCCCAGTAAACGACACACCAGTAACTGCGCCATTGAGATCCAGACATGATCAGTTCCTCGCCAGTTCAGCTGAAAGAGCTCAACAACGTCCAACATCAAGTGGCAGAAACCCAAGCGGGAGTTTTGAGTCTCCGCCTCTACCATATCATCGCCAGATTACCACAGGTTCCTTACTGACCGCATCACACCGGGAATCGTCAGCATTCGTTCCTGTTGTACCGACTCGTACTATGCATCCTGTCATTTACCCCAACGAAATGCATCCTGCGTTAATACCATCAGAAATCATTGAAAGAGAGAGGATGATGGATAGAGAAAGAACAGAACCCACTAAAGGTTCACCTGACAGAGCATCAGGAAATTTTCCTAAAAGGAATTCCTTTGATTTAATGGCTATGATGGTTGAGAAGAGGAAGGAGGTGGCATTGCGTGAAGCAGCGGCTGCAATGTTAATGCCTCACCATAGAACATCTTCCATCGAAGGCATGATGTCTGATGGATCTTCCCAACCACCTATTTACGGCCCCCCAGGCGCTTTTCTCGGTGCTCCAGGGCCTTCACCTACCACGGCGGGTAGCTTTACTTTTCCCGGAGCCGGTCTTTTTCCTCCCGGTGCTGGCCCACATCAAATGCATCCACATTTAGACAGGCGCCTTTTAAGAGCACCTGGCCGAGCTTCAAGACCGAAAAAACAATTTATTTGTAAATTTTGCAACCGGCAATTCACCAAATCATACAACCTGCTGATTCACGAAAGAACCCACACAGACGAGCGCCCTTACTCCTGCGACATTTGCGGCAAAGCATTCAGAAGACAAGACCACTTGAGAGACCACAGGTATGTATTTTATCAAGTCAATAATAATGTATGATTAAGTATGTTTACTGACTAAATTACCGGTGTGCCGCTCCCTGCACATTTTAATTTTCTACAAGGCTGATCGTAGTTTGTTATAGAGCTAATTTGTATGCACGTAACAAGCAGCCGGTGTAACTCAAGTTGCAGATGTTAAGCCGACTGTAGCCGTATCCGCCCGACTACTTGGAAACGGAATATTTATAAAGTTTCTCGATCGTAGCTAGCTTCGGCTTCTTAGAAATCTTTATATCTTGATTAATAAGTAAAAGGTGATTATACTTTCAAAAGCAAAGCTCATGCACACTTGTGATGAAAAAAAATGTCGGCTGACGACTGTTCCGACGAATATCATTTGTTGAGTAATATCTAAACCAGTGGTCGGTGGTTAGTCGTGATTGTACTTCAAGATAACGGACAAATAATATATCGCTGTCTCGAACAGCACACGACAGGCAAGCTGATGGATTTTATTAGAGTATCTCCGCATGAATTGATAATAACAAAAGGTTAACTAATAAAAAATCTTATAGCACTGAAACGCAAAAACTAGAAAATGAACGTACAAAAACGAAAAATTTAAATCTTATATTATAACCCCGATATTAATAATTAATAATATTTACTGGCCATATAATTTATATTTAAAGCTTCATAGATGCGATCGTCTAAGAATTTTTATGTCCTTACTCACACATACAGATTTGTTACAAAGAAGTTTGTAATCGGATTTAAATATTTTGAACGTCAATCCTATAATATATAACTCATTAAAGCATACGTTTGGTGTGAGGGTCGTTGCCTTACGAAGCGAATCGACTAATTTTATAGAGAGTTATAAAAACTGAACAGGCGTTGGGCTTCATTGGACTCAGAGCTACCAAATGTTCATATTTCTGTACTAATAAAGCTTTTTGTAGTTTTTTATGCGTGAGAACACTCTTCTTAGATCTGTATCACTATCAAATAAAAAAGTTAAAATTGTAACAACAAGTCAACAAATTTTAAATTGCTTTAACTTTTTATGAAGCTGTTTATGATTAAGGTTTCGGGAATGCTGTAACAGTTTGACATTCATCTTTATTAGAATAAACAAAACGTTGGTAAATGGTATCAATCGGCTTCTATTGCTTACTTCAAAGAGAAACCTTCAGATTATGTCAACTCAAACATTAAAACTTTCTTTTTTATAAACAAAAGAAAATCGGTCGATGTGTCTAATGGACGGTGTTATGCAATAATTCTTAAGTTTAAAATTTTATTCCGGATAAGTTATTATCATCATTCTTTACCAATTACCTACAATTATAATTGAAAGTTCAAAGTGTTCAAGTCACGTCGTTTAGATTGCTTTTATAACTTGTTGCTTTACGACATTTATGTCTAATTTAATAATATATTACGGTGCGCTCTGAGTTCAAGAGGTCGTACTACAGATTTTGTAGTTGAAAAGTAAGTCATTAGGACGCTAGGAGGGATACTAGAAACATAGATAGCTGTGGTTATTTTTTTTAAATTTCAAAATATAGCCAGTTTATCTTCATCGATATAAATAATAACAACATTTTACACTACACTAAAACGCATACTAGATAATAAAACCTCAACAGGAAACATCCTGATAACATTATTGTTAAATACATTGCCTATTTGGCAATAGTAACTGTTAATCAGTAGTATCATTGAAAACATCTATACTTCTAATGTGTTTCCTATGTCCAGCGAACCGGACCTAGACAGAAATTGTGAAACCCACATCAGTCGGTAACAGGTGTAACGTGATGTTAAATTCTGTAATGATAATTGTCGTCACGGTAACAAATCCACTAAAGAAAATCGGCAAACAAAAATACGTCAAACTTTAGGTCCTCATAAAATGACTGTAAGACTATTATTTCAAAGAAATTTGAACATTATTGCATTTAAATAGGATTCAAATTTTAATGAAAATACTTTGAACATCTAATATTTCTTGGGATCTTTATGGAATAACGTCGTAAGCACGAGGGGTCAATTTTGTGACATTAAGAGTGACGTTGATCGATGCTTGTTTCTATAATCTAGAACAATTAAGATTGCTAATACTTAAAGTAAAGTAATAGTTATACTATTTGTATAAAGTCATTTTGAATTCACGACCCCTGCTAAAAATATTGTAATAAGAAAAGATAAATGAAAACAGTCACCACCTATCACACACCTATTTTTTCTATGATTGCGGATTTATTTTTTTCCAAGTAATATTAAGCAATCTGGAAATCTAAATATAAATTATACTACGTTATTTATTGTAACCTTCTTCATAAAATTCATCTATTTATAATTATAAGTTCAATTCCATACGTATCAATTTAGTAATGAATTAATATGTTTCCTTATTGAATAAATTAATAATCAATTTGAATATCTATTTCTTTCGTTACGTATCATCATCTAATAGTTTTGACATTTTTGTACGTTCTACCAATTAGGAGTATATAACTTGATTACTAAAAAATCATAATTATTATAATCGAAGATTCGTTAGTTACTTATTTGTTATTAGTTTCGACTTGTCCTTAGAATAACATTTTAAAGCCGTCAATCACTCTTGACTGATGGAGTGATGGACATTTTGAATTAAATAACAGGTGGACAATCTCGGTCAACTCTTACATTAACGTAGCCTTTTTATATATTACGAAACGTCATTCTATTATTAGATATAAGCCAATCGGGTCGGCTAATATCTACCACTTTTGTTGATTTTTAAACCGCACTAGTACTAGAGCAAATAAAACAAAAACGATTTATTCGAATCGCTTAGGTCTTTTTTGGACACGAATTGCAATTAATTTTTATATTATCAGATATAGTACAAAAAAGTAACAGACTGAACTCAAAATAAAATTGAAAAGTAATATAATACAGACTCAGGTACAAGGGAGACGAAATACGTACTTCATACTAGTAGGTCCAATTAATAAAACCAGGCAAGTGCATGTCGGACCACGCACAATGTAGGGTTCCGTAGTCCTCCATTATAATAACAATAATAAAATAATAATAATAAAAATGATATAATTACTTAGGAAGCAAAATACTACACATGTGAAAAGTCGATTCTACATTTACTTGTAATGCCTGTTCGCAAACAATAGGTAAATCCCGAGAAAAGAACAACTTTGTTATACTTAATAATAATAATTTTCAATGGAATTTGTACGTTTTTTTTAAAACGGCCTATCTAATGATATCCCACACGACGGGGTAGGGGAAAAAATATCATGTCCTTACTCTACATAGGGAAGACACCCTAAAAAAAATATTCTTTCACTTTGTCGGCGTAAGTACCCATGCTAAATTACAGCACTAGCAGTCTCTGAGCTAAGCTGAGGACGGAGGTACGAACGGACGGACGGACTTGGCGAAACTGTAAGGGTTCCGTTGTGCCATTTTGGTTACGGAACCCTAAAACGGCTACTATGCCCACGAACAGATAATAATATTATTTACTCTTAAGTCTACTCTGGTTCAGGTATTACCAACTTGAACTGCACATTTTCCTCATTCAATTTCAATCTTATAGATCACGCTCCCTAGTATCCCCTCTTTTGTTGAGCTCTTTTATATTTTGAAAACTTACAAAATAATTTTAACTCAATTTATTGCGCTAGCAAGTAGAGATTGCAGGAAATTACGACATGAGTTTTTCATTTGAGCAATTCAATAAAGTTAAAGTAGACAAGTAAACAGATTGAAGCAGGTTACATTCTAAATATGCTTGTTGGGTAGTTTAATGATTTTTAATTTCAACTCGTGAAAACTTGCAATTGACTTAATTAGTTATTTCTGCAAACATTTCTAAGAAAATTTTATGCCGAATTTGTGTCCTTTTATATATACGTTGCGTCGTTTTAATTTACAACCGTAGTATTTAATTACATTATTTTGGTCAAATTATTTATTTATTGGTCATTAACAAGCTACTGATGTTACATAAATTAAAAAGTCGTTTTAGTACTCCTTCGTTCTCACATTTCAAGTGATTAGTTTTAACGGATTTTCGTACATGCCATAAATTTTGCTAATTTAATTTGAAGTTTTAGCTATTCTTGAGTAAAGCTTTAAATTCTTGAAAAATACAAGATCAACTTATATATACAAATTTAAAGTATTTATCTACGGTCTACAGAACGTTAATACACGAGTTAAGTAAAAAACACGAATTGTAATCAAACTTCCATTGCAGGCCGACCACAAGCCACCATTTCGACAAAAAACATCATGATCTTTGTGATTTTCTGATGGATTCGGGCCGACCGGCTCAGTTCCACATTATATAGCAGGTTTTTTACTTACCGCCGTAATTAGTTTAAATTCTGATGACTCACCTTTTTCTATTGGACCAAGCAATAGAATGCAGGACTCAGTACCAACAGCAAATAAATCAAACTATTAAAGTACGTTACCTGCTTGTACGCGAATATTCATCCTCAATAGTTTTTATAGGACAACACTATAAAGATGTTTTTAGACGTTTTTATAGCATCTACTTATTATTTTTATCGTCACAGCTATAAAATTCCTTTGAGTATGTTTCGGCAAATTAGTTTGTGCTCATTAAGAAAATTTACTGATGTTTTTTGACTCAAAACTAGTAAGTAGGTAGTAAATTTTTTCTGTCATTTTTTATTGTTGTTGCTGTCTGTACTGACACGTGGATAAGTCGGGCGTTCGTGGGGCAATTTAAAGCTATTATTATTCGGTACATCTCTGTACATCGTTTTATGTGTATCCATCGATATTGAATGGGTGGTAACAAAAAAATCTTTGGTCTTGTTTCTCACTTAATTCCGATGACCGTCACTACTTTTGTATCTAAGTGTATTAAAACGTACTTACTTGTATGGATTTAGTGAGTTAGCAACAAGTTTTACCGCCAAAGCGCTTGTGTGGTCTTCATTTTATTATTTGGTGAGAATTAACGGTTATAAGCCGTCTATACGCAATACCCATGAACGACCTAATATTATCTAGTCAGAGAGAAAATCTACGCGTTGCCAGTGTTATAGAATGAAAGAAATTATTTTATATTATAAAAAGCAAGAAAAAATCTTTACTTGTGTGTAATTTTTTTAACTTTTTACCAGATATCAACTTTTAGCCAAACCGTATAACGTCTTAGTTCTCTCGACATCAAACTTCCACAGTCTTAGTATCAGAATTTGTACATCCAATATATTTTGCTCCAGTTGTCTAAAACATTGTTAGGTTAAGTTTACTTATCATCAGGAAATCTTTATTAGTTTACAAAACTGTTTAAACAGCTCTTTTTCCTCGATGAGTTTTTTTATAAATTCACGGTACCTCATCTCCATTAAAATTATATTTACATGGAATGGATAACATGAACTCATCGTACCATAATGTGCAACTATTTTTTGTCGTCTATAATTATGTTATGATTGGTTCATAAGTAAAGTGCATAAGATGCATAATACCTCGTCATTAAGCCCACGAACGTAATTAATACCTTGAAAGAAAAAAGGCGACAGGACTTGAGTTTCTTAGAAATATGAAGCACAAAATTATAGTATGAATAATAAAATTGAAAACGCTTCTTCTATTTTTGCTATAGGTACCAATATTTACTAAGTTTCATGACGATGTGCATAAGTAATGTCAGCAATTAAATGTAACGATGTATTATTTTATAAAGTTATAAATAACATTATTAATATTCGTTATTTAATTATATTTTATATTTATAGGAAAATATAATAATCAATTTATCATGTAATTGCTATTTTTTATTAAGAAGGCTTTGGCAAATTGATACTGGCGCCATTCTTCATGAAACCATCAGACTGTAACCACTAAAAAACTTTAAAAAATAAAAGCAATAACGATACTCGTACCTACAGGTATTATTTTCATGAATATTTAACAAGTTACCCGCCTTACGTAAATATAAAAAAATAGCTTTTAATGATCTTTTCTTATCAAAAATGGATCGGTAGAATCGGAGCGTGGTCTGAATATTTTAACTTAAATTAAAGACTCGTGATAGCATGGCATTTAGGTGGAATGGTAAACTGGAGTATGCAGCAGCAAATTTTTACAAAGTATTGTGTAAATACGAGGAGTTAAAAAATTATAATGTTCTGTAAAAATATTGTTCTTAAACTCTCGCGATTTGTGCATATTATACAACATTATAGATCACGGATTAAGATCCTATGATCATATGAATGAAACGTCGGGTAATATATCTATTAATTTTGTGTTATATTCAATCTAACAAATATACTTAATAATGTTCTCATAATCAAGAAAAAAAATAGTTCATCGGAGTTTCGGGAGGAAATGTACTAAACTTAAACACATAGTTAATATTCCATTGCTAAGCACCCATTTCCTTATGCCTTATTGTCATAAGAAACGGAAATAAGTGACTTGTATGTTTGTAAAGTCCCCCGCGACACAAGCCTTGTACCCCCGTAGGTACTGAGGGAGTCGTCTTTTAAAAAAAAAAAAAAAGTTTTACATTATTTTGATTAATTAAAAAAAACGCAGATTTATTTCCGATAATAATAATCGTTTCTCATTTAGATAAGATCAAAAACCAACAACAGACCATAATTTTATTACAATCAATACAACTATCTATTGTAATTAAATTCTCAAAATATAAAGTTACGAAATTTCAAGTAAAGTTCGCGTCGAATCAAAATTTAGCCATTAAGTACCGATATTCCCATCGTTCGATGGACATACAACTACATAAATATAGCTATACAAACAACCTGTGTTCACACCATAAACCTGTAGTACCGGAGAGATAAAAATATTGTTTAGGCGCACGGCACACGCACGTTTGTGTTAGGTACGTCTAATTACAAAATCGCGTATTCATTTCTTTCACTATTATTTAATATAGCTAATAACGAACAAGGAATAAACTAACACTTAAATATTTTCACAGTAACCGTTTCTAACTTACAAAAAATAACTTTATTTAAGTAACTACCTATTCCCAGATTCTATAACCCTATTAAATATTGAGCCTTTAAGAAAACAAGAAGACACTTCTGCAAAAAAACTGTTATTATAAATCACAGCAATTTCTCAACAAACTTAGAAGAGTATATTTCACAGAGGCTTGACAGCTGGACACAATATGATGAACGCACAGGTGGATTCTCCTCCTGATATTTTAATAATGACTTACCTCTTGCTATACTCGTGGGAACGGAAGAGACTATATGTATTAAACTGTAGATGTAGAAAAAGAAAGAATAAGAGCAATAATAATAATAACACACGATTCGAGATCCTTTTAATTTGTCGGCGACAAAACTAACGATAGCCTGCCAGTATAAGCAAAGCCTATAACGAAACGTGGAATGTTTCGTTACATTACACCTAGACGGCTATCAGCTATCATTAATTTTCTACTGCAAGCGAGGCAATTTCTTATTAAAAACTGGTTCGAACTATCTGCGGGAATATACATTAATATTACAAGGTGTATCATTTATTTTTGACTCTTTTCATTTCTACGTACACTGAGAACGACAAAATGTATCATCATTATAAAAAGGAAAAGGTAGGAACAAATATTTCTGATTGAAATAATCAATAACGTTATAATTACTGATAGCCTTAAGCTCTGTTCGTAACTTCTTATGGTCAAAGTCAAGAAACAGATTGTGACCTTGTTCTTTTATAAAAATGTTTTCAGAAACGTAGTAAGAAGATTAAACATAATATTGGAAAGTTAAATACTTTATAACTAATAATTTATTAAATATTTACTATTTTACTGAAACTTGTGCAGGTGTAAATTTTATTCTTCAATATTTATAGCTGCTTGCTTCAGCATTCTAATGTAGTCATATAAACATTCCATTTTTGCCAAAGTCCTCATAAGAATTATTTTCGCATTGAACATTATTTTATCTCGAGGCTCATATGCAATTATGATTGAACCGAGACCACATATAATGGGGACCGAGTAAGGCTCTCGCTCGTACAAATTGCTCAAGGGGCTACAACAAAAAGGGATATCAAATTAATACTGAATCCATAATAAATCAAAGATGGGCAGGTGGACTCGATCGTAAGAACGAGAGATTCGCCTAAGGTCTTAAGAAATTATCATCTTTGGAACCAATCTCAATGCTAAAACAGGATTGTTCGTATTAAAAATGGTCAAATTGGAATCTCTGCAATTCAAATTCCAGAAAATCTATCACGTTAGGGGTTTCCGCATAATTGTCACGCGATGTTCGAATTTTTGGTCCTCAATTTCATTGTGACAGCATAAGCACATTCGTTTTCGTTTCGCTTGAAACAGATGGTTTCATATGGAAATTATTGTCCATTAAAATCAGGTATATCTTCGAAGTGTTTTTGTGCCGTAAGGGTAAAAGACAGGACTTGATTCATTACGTTGGCGTGGCATACATTATTTTTACACTTGATTTTCTCTTCTTGCTTCTAATCGAATATAAGTACTTTTGAACTTTTAATGCCGTTCAAATTATTTGGTGCTTTATTTACTCACTACTAGACAAACCGGCTCGTCAGTGTGATGCGATGGGGATATTTTAACATTTTTACTACGTTTTGGTGTGTATGAACACAAGCTGTGCTAAATTATAGCGACTACATGCATTTACGAAGGTTAATATTATACTGAAAATATCTAGAATATACATACCTTTCGTGTCACGTTTCTCACTAGTATTATAAGAAGCGATTATTTGATTAATATCCTACAACTTGTAATAGTTTCAAATAATCGTGACAAAGGCTCTTTGTTAATTAGCAAAGTACGTGATACATAATACACCGCTTGTAGATTTCACAGTAGGTGTTGCATTGCGTTTTGAAAGTTCTTGAAGATCGTTGCACAACTTTTTTGCTGCACTCTCGACTCATTTTGATCTTAAGGACGCCCTTATTCCTGTGCACCTGCAGCGCTGAAAATAAACTTGGTTGTTTATTTATTAAGAAATAAGTCAAAATGCTGCCGTTGGGCCAGCGCTATCTTGGAGGCAATCGCTTACGAAATCTCCCGAAAGTATTTGCTAAAAGATCGTTCGATAAGAAATTTCGGTAAACGAGTATTTGGATTTTATGAAGTAATTGATGCGCCTGTATTCAATTCATAAATTTTCCTCGAATCGACAATTCGTATAAAAGTCATGATTATGACTTTCAAATTTTCGACAGTTTACAGGCATCGGATTCTTCGGCATGCACATGCTAACGGATTCCATTTTAATCCGTCTTAGATTATTCGGATGCCATTATTGTTGAATCGATTCGGACAGGTAAACGTATTATTTAAATTATACTTGGAGCGTTTGCGTGTTAGGTTGCAAAACGCTTTTTTGTCGCTATATCCAACCAATTAAGTTTAGTATTCGCGTGATTCGGATTCTCAGATAACATAAAATGCAAAAGACTCTCGGAATCTTGTTTCTGTGTTCATAATTGGCTGCTTTATGTTTGTTATTTTTATTTGCGCCATATTATCATTCAAATAGATGAATGATGAGAAAACAGAACTAACGTGAATAATTAATATTCATAATTTCTTCAAGAAAACAAAAAATTAAAACTCTTTGATACAGACGTTGCAAACGTCAGTTTTCAATTAACATTCTTACGATACAATCTCCACGATTAATCATACTTTAGCTATCGCAAAAACGGAAAGTAACTCATTCGTAATCCAAGAACCTGTCTCTAGATGTCGAAACGTCAGACTTTAGGGTTCTTCAGCCTCATGATAAGTGAATTTTATCTATACCGTGGACTAAATTAATCTGAAATTAAAATTAAATTTAAAGGTGCAGATTTTATCGCAATGCATTAGCAACCCGATATGTTTGTTAATAAAATATATAAAAATCTTACATACATTTCTGTTACGCCCCACGGCGTAAGTACGCATATAAATTTCTGAGATTTGGAACTTAACTATATCGAACATTATTGTGTTAATCCTCTTCGGAATTTTATAATCCGGTATGTGATATACTTGACACACCTTTTATCATATTTTTTATGTGAATATTGCTTATTTTATGACATTTTGGTTGAGTCTTGAAAGAACGCGGGCAAAAATGGTAATATAATCTTTGATAATATTAAAGGTTAAAGCGCCATTAGCTTTGTAAAATACTAGTTACTACTTGTCGCAGATGTAGCATTTACAGTAATGACTGACATTTAATTATGAAGTGCTACTTACCTCGGAATAATTCAAGTTATGATCTTATTGCTTATCTGCTTATATCTCATTAATTTAATTTGACGTAAGCTGCGTTACTACTGGTGGGATGAACTTGAAGATAATCACATAATTGGTAACATAAATAAAGATGATTAAAAACTTCAGCCACATTCAGCCATTTTTACTTGGGCAAAGAAGAAAACATAAATTTATATTTAACAAACAGTACATAGTACTTTTACAGCGGGTTGCCTGCATTTAACTAAAGTAGGTATATTATCATTCTTCTTGAGAACAATAGGAATATATTTCAATGAATTCAAAACTTGAGTTTATAATGTTGTCAAACAAAAAATGTCTTTATGCGTTTCTTTATAGAGCTTATTACATCACGTCAAGTTCAAGTAAACTTGTGCGTGTTCAAGCGTGGGTTGACAAGACTTATGCTTATCGTCGATTTAGCATTTCTTTGCTACTTAATCCAGTTTTTAAAAGCCATTAAGCTTGTAGTAGCAATCTGTATTGGTTGTTTTATGCCTACCATCTGTGAACGGGGGGCAATGATTTACAACTACATTTTATTCTTCAAATTCAAACAAATAAACGTTTTGTTCTATATACTATAAGATAAGACTGAATTTGTATCTTCATTTGCTTTTGTATTCTCGAATGTACTATTAGCTTCATTAAAAACTTATTTTTCTTCATCATTACCTTGTACATGTTTGAAAAAAATCGTTTCCATAAGTATAGTTAAGTCGTTGCTCAAGAGTTCGTTGGAAATATTTCCGAGTGGTGTTGAGGAGCCCCGTGCAAACAGTGACCGGTCGTTTATCCAAACAAAGCGGTGTACCGGTGCCATCCAGTATGGCCTCTAAACCGAGCCCACGTTCGTCAAGAATATTTGTATTTACATTAACATCCTCCGCTATTTGTATACGAATAATGTAATTACCTACGTACGGCTAAAGCTTGGTTCTCTGAAATGCGTGTGTTATCTGACCATAATTTTTGCTGCGTTGTGATTTCTAGAAACTTCGGTGTAATAAAGTACAAAACTATATTATTTTAGTACGTGATATAGACATAACAGTATTACTTTTGCAATTCAGAGAAAACTAATATTACACCAAACCAGTCAAAAACAGTATTTTCCGTTTCCAGCACTAAACATGTAGTAAAAACAATATTTCATAATTTCATGGGACCTTAGACAACTCTGTTCAAGTTATTTTACTGTAACATGATTTCATTATTTTATTCTATGTCCTCTACAATTAGTTGTGGGTTTTAAAATATTTCAAAGATTTCATTGTAGTTGGAAAGGTATTCCTGGCTTTCTGTAGTATAACCATTAATCATATGACGAAGTCAACGTTTGATAAAATCCGTAGCGACACACATATTGTCTCTGTTACACACACATACATGTCTAGAGGGTTCGTTAAACGTAACTTCATACATAAAAGCCAATTTACAGACAGGTAGAGATCCATAATCTTTCTTATTTTATGAAATTCTTTGTAAATAACTGTTCTAAGGTTTACGTTTGAAGATTACGTTGATTTAGTTGATCTCGTATTGTTAGTACATGGTTTTTTATTTTGTTGTTTAGAGTAAAGTTTGTTGTCAATTTTAATACTTTATTTGGAAAGTTTGATATTGTTATGACTAGGTTTAGTTTTTGTGCTATTTTCATTACCATGACCAAAAGGATTTTCAGATTTCATAACTCCAGTTGAAAAGTATAAAATAAGTATAAAAGCCTAAGCATGTTTGATTTTAGAACATTACTCTCCCCACAATAATCATAATAATTTTGATCACCAACATATTCTTTTACAAAATCATAAAAGATCGGAGATAACCACAAAAATATTTCGGCGTCCTACGTGACAGCAGTTGGGACATTAAAAATGGTGGAAATGAGTTTGATTTTATCTGTCGCTACCCACGGGGTTAGGTTGGCTGTATACATGACGATTCGTTCCGAGATCGGGTCCACTACTTTGTTTATAACTTGTTTTCTTTTATTTTTAATTCAAAATTTTATTTCCGTGTCAGTTTACACCTATACATGCCTATAACCATTCCAAAACTAAAACCTAGAATTTGTAATAGGCAATTTATTTTAAGATTAGGTATACAAAGTCTTTGCTTCAAATAATTTACCCTATGATGGAAAATTTAAAAATCCTTCGCCCCTTATACGGTCGGAAGGCAGCGGGCAACTTAAACAACGCACCACAACCGGTCGTCCTTGGGACATGGCGGTTGAACCCTCGCATACCCATGACTTTCCACAAGCTTATGGTGCATCCAGTAACAAATTACTGTAATGGAAAAATGTAGATTAACCAGATCAATTTTAATAGATAAGTCTAGACTACAACTCACAGCTTTTCGGCATTTATAAATCATCCAATTAAATAATTGTGTTGGAAAAATATAGAAAACCAACTCAAATTTAACAGATAAGTCTAGAACGGCTCAAAGCTTTTTGGCATTAACAGGCATTCAGAGTGACTAAAGAAAACATCTGTAAAGAATTCAAATCTGAATGGTTTTGTTGTGTCTTTTGGTAGGTTTTGAGAACAGATATCCAAAGATTGATCACAGGATTTCGTTTAAATGCTACCGTATCTAATATGTTTAATGTAAAGTAAAGCCTCGAAAGTAAAAAAAAAACATAGATGCAACGTCAAATAAGGCACGGTCTCACGTTAAGCAAGAAAAATTTAAATCATGGGATTTGTAAAATGAGATACAAAAAATGAAATGAATTACTAGACGTCTTTGTAATACATACAAACGGCAGCTCACAGATTAAAAATAAACGAAAAGCTTTTGAAGTAAAACCTTAATCCCGTTAACAAAATTCTTTTTCGGTCGAATTCACTCAAAAAAGAACGGTTTAGATATTGTGGCCAGTTCGAAGACGAAATCACGTTATTTATTACCTGCGTCTGGGAGTAAGCAACTTTAATCTGTTCGGAACACGTACGGAACGATTTTATGGGAGATTAAGAGCAGTGATCGAATTTTGAAAAGTTTTCGAATAGTAATAAACGTTATTAGTTGAAGCTAGGGCTGTGCTACGGTGATGAAAAGTGATTAAATCAGGTTTTTATTAAAAATCGGTAACATCAGAAATTATATCAATGGCATGACTATAGTCGATGTATTTGCACTAGCATCGCTCTTGCCTCTTTTGAGTTGATTCCCATTGATGGCATTCAAACCCGCAATCTTCTGATCATACATAATCGATGACTACAGCAAGACTACTGTGCCGCTTCATTCAAATTAAAAAAAAATGTTTTGATCAAAAAGATTTTTTTACGGGCAACATTTTGGCTTAGCATTTGCCTCACTAACTCAAAAACGTGCATAACTCACTAGCCAATTAGAAAAGAACAAGCAAAAGCAGAAAGATATCTAGATAGTCATTTAAGTGCTACCAAATAATATGTCATATAGAACAAAATACGTATTATGCGATTAATATCATATCAAAATCATAATCAAAACGAGTTCGTAAAAGTGACATCCTTAAATACAGAAACTAGAAACAAAATTAATGAAACCAATTACTATTCTATTGTAAATTATGATGTTTTTAATTTACTTGATTAGTATAATGCATAACGATTCGAATCCATAATGGCACATAACTATTTAGACCAATATTCATTTTAGTCAGGTATTTTGTTATTACTTGCGTTATAAAGATCTTTAAGAAAGATATCAATATTGTAACTATTAAACTTATTACTAATGTTTGCCGCTTTATTTGATTACAAGTAGTTATTATTATCAATACGTCTACCAATTTGTTGACCTATGATAATAGCAATAAACCGAATATTTCTCTGAATTCACTCATTATCAAATTGCTTAAACAGGATTCTGAGCGGAAAAAATCAAACTTCAAAGTATGTGTGACTGTATATCGATTACCTATATAAAATCCACTGCAAACTACGATAAATATCAGCCTTGAATGATGACAAGTGTAATGTATCAAGGGTTTTTATTAAGGATTTACTAATATTATATATCAACCCATATGATGGCCCACTGCTGGGCACGAGTCTCCCCAGTAGAACCTACTAGTATGTAGATCCTGGGGGTAATTGCCATAATCGCCACGCTTGGCGAGCGGGTTGGCGATCGCAGTAAGGCTTTAAATACGCAGAGGACGCTGCTGCCCGTCCTCCGGGGTGAAATCCCTTAGTCACCTTGACGACACCCACGGGTAGAGATGGGGTGGTACTATTCTTAAGCCGGCACCACACGGCACACGTACTAATATTAGGCAATTAAATAGTAATATGGCTAAGGGAACTTTTTACCTAACAAAAACATACATCGCATCTTTATTTTCATTTGTCGGTTAGCTTTTCCCTTAAAACCTTATAGCACCCAAATTACAAAGATCCTAACACAATTTAACAAAAACAAATCCTTTCACATGTTTCCCACGTGTAAACCAGCCAGTAAAATATCTACGATACAAAACGATTACAAGCGATTACGGTCAATTACACACACCACTAAAACAGGATTTACGACTAAACCAAAATTAACACTCTTACATCCCGATGGCCTAATTGCATCTCCAGATATAATAAATCATGTAGGATCAAACAAAATTGAAGGATTCCATCTAATTGGATCTGTACATAGAGTGGACCAATCAATATATATGATTAATGGTATCTCTCCTGGTATAATTGCCAGTCGAGACGATCATGAATCAACTGCCAGTGTTATAAATCTGATAAGTGGAACTCGTTCTTAACAAGAATATTCACTTCCTAAGCCACTCTGGGCGATCCAGTTTAAGTTCTTTCTAACCGTAATGAATTTGAAAAACGTATCTGCGTTGTACGTTTTATCTATTCGTTAGTTAATCTTATCAGTTTATTTAATGAATACACAGAACGGGACTAGAAACAATAAAAATATATTACCTACCTGTATTCAAGTGTCATAGATCTAGCAAGTTTTACAGTTCGATTTAAAGTTATCGAAGATACCTATCGATTATCGATTTTAAATGATCATGAATACAGCAAATTACGAGTTATTGCTATTAAATATGGTTTTGGAAATGATTTTTGCTAAATTAGCGTTGATCGTAAAACGAAGAATAGAATCTGGTTTCATTATTATCTGAACCGTGAAAAATTGTATTTTGGAACTATTCAAGCGCGTCTATGTTGAAGGTACTTGATACTTTGGCGTATCGAGTATCAAACTTTTTTCTCGACAGGCGCCATATTTTTTGTACAAGTCGTGTGTTAACCGAATCTCAAAATCGATATAAAAACAATGCGGTAGGATCACGGACATTAGATATAATTTATAGTAGAATTGCGTACAATTTATCAACACAGCGGCAAAAAGAAACTCTTCAAGTTTTTATAAAAGTCAGTAGTAAATATCATACAAATATTTTATTTCTTGATTCATCAAATCTGTTATTGACAAGGTAAATAATTCTTTAAAAATGACTGCGGTTTTTTTTCTTCATTTACTTTCTAATCCTTCAAAATAACAGCTGTGATTCTTAGAGTGATATTAGCCTTAGCTATGTCTAGGTTATCGTTGCTTAGCTTTCTTGATCTCTTGTCTAGCTTCAACGATTGATACTAGTAATAATTATAATAAAGCAATGTGTCTTTTTCTCGTTATTTATTAATTGTAAAAATTAATTACAGCCTTTTCTAAGAACTGGTCTTTCGTAAATTGTATGCAATTTGCAGCAAGTACACCTGACTTCAGGTCTAATAAAGCGGTCACGACGATGGTTTGCAACAATTTTAATTATAGACTGGACTAAAGGCCTTTAATTTTTTTTTTTTTACGAACATTGCAATATTAGTTATTAAAATACTTTTGGTCTTGCTTGTGGTCTTCCTTATTACACTATAGTAGGAAAGACTAGACCAAAGGCATTTTCATTTTCTTTCTTGTGTTAGAAATATTAGGTAAAGGCACCTGATGCCGACTAAGTCAAGTACGCAGTTACAATGAATGTTTGCGTCACTCAGAGGTGAAATTGTGTGTGAAGCGGCAGCGGCGAGCCGTCGCTCCCATTACGTCGCACGGACGGCGTACGCGCAGCCAAACCGGCTGTGGACGCTTCATAGTATGTAGCTGGCTATCAACATAAAAAATAAACACTTCGACTCTACTTCAAAATGAACTCTGAGTTCTTTTGCGAAATGTATATTATTTATCGACTGTTTGAATCTTAATGCTTACAATCAGGGTATTTATTTAAAATCTAATGAAATCTAAACATTCCAATTATTATTATTTTTTCCGAAAATAAAGCAGGCTGAACTATTTTAGTCTGGCAAACATAACACATTAACTAATCGAAATAGTGATTTTACGTGCAAGGATAGAGTTAATGATGATGTTTCGGCTATCGTCATGTGTAGATAATGTGTACAATTCAAAGAAATCTTGATCACAATTCATTCTTTAATAGTATCACTACCAGCAGCTTCAGTACCACTAAACGTAAAGTCTTCAGATGCACTTACACGACACCACACACAAATCTGAACTGACGTAGAAAGTAAATAAAATTCTCCATCGCTGCCAGTTACTTACTGTAATGCTTCGCGGTCCAACCTCACCGCGCCGCTCCATTAGTATTTTCCATTTATTTTTTGTCCACGTACCTGTCCGACTTTTGGGGTTTTGACTTTTTATAACGTCGACCGCGCGACGAATACTAAATTTCTTTAGTATACAAACGGAAAATAAATGATGCAGTGCCACGCATTGCAGAGCATTCTGTATTATTTTTCGATTAAGTTTTTGTGCTAGTAAAGGTTTTGATAAACATTACAAATATATTTATGATAGCACACAGTTATACAGATATACAGTTATTTTGAATTTTGGTAATAAATTGTTAAAATAGTAAAATACTATACAAAGGAAACAACAAAACACGATTAACAGAAAAGAAAATAAAATAAAACAACAAATTAGCCCTTCGCGTACACACAATGCACTGTTACTGTGACAAAGAAACGAGAGAAATTTTCTTGTGTAGGTAGCGTCTAGACCATTACAGAGACCAGCTACATTAACGATTCATTGTGCTGATTGAAAGCAACGCGCCTACACGAAACCTATTAAGCTCCGAAGCTCCGGTAATGACGTATTATTTTTGAAACCCAATCCGAGTTCAATAAGGGTCTTAAAACGTACACCGTGAAGAAATGTTGTAATGGTATTAGAAAATGTGAAGTTATTATAGTTCGATCAAAAACGACAGAAGGATAGCTTTTATCTACCCATAAAAATATAGGTGATGTTAAAGTTGAACCAAGTAATTAAAGGAATGGAAAACAACTTTGAGATAATAATTTTAATTTAATCAAATCGATAAGTGAACGAGTGAAGAAGTCAACACCAGTGAAAACAAAAAGTAAGAAGAAAGCATTTTAATAAAAATAAAACACTAACATGTTTAGCTACATCTTAAAGGAGCGATAACGAACCGGATTATACATCTGTTCAAATCACATAAGGCAATAACGTATTTGGTTTAAGATTACAGAAGTGCATAAGTAATGAGCAGTTCTCGTGGGCAGTCATCGAAAGGGTTAATATACGAAGGATTCATAGCAATTAAGAATTCGTTATTTAAGCATAACACATTGAAAATCGTGATTTTTCTATTAAGCTTCTAAAAGCTACAATAATAAGCATGTTAAAGATGACAAATATTACTAACCAACTAATTTCTTTTGAATTGATAAAAGAAAATATTTAAAGATTAGTCTTAAAACTTGACCCCCTTTTACGGTACTTACTTCAGTTTTATCATTCAAAAGAAGCTTATTACCATAAATCTATTGCGGTTAAAAACAAAACGCTATACTCGATGTATTGACGTTTCATTTTGTCAAAAGCGATGCAAAAAAACGTTCTAATGGTAATGCTAATTTCGCTCAGTCGTTGCGAAAATACATCTTGCTCATTTGCATTATGTCATATAGCTCTTGTAAATATTTTGCTACCAATACGAGTTCCTATGGTTCTGTTTTTAGAAATATTAGCTCCACTGCCTTTATGCTAATTAGACTTCTAAGTTTCACTAGGCGTTAGAACCGACACGTCTGCTAATTAGTCAAATGATTCTTTGAAATGTCGTTTACTAGTTTCTCTAGCTTCTGTGTAAAGTACATTAGGTAAAACCTTTAATATTTTGTAAAGATTTAAATTTATTTTATGAATATGAATATTTGAATGTAGATTAAAACTGTTTATTTTGTCTATAAGCATGATTTTGATTTTATGTACCGGTCAATTTTATTTAGAAAAATAAATACTTTCAAATCTTCTGTACTTACTTTATTTGTATTCTCATTTTCTTGTAGGTACAATCGGCCTACTCGGCGGTCGTACACCTCTAAGGCTATAATGGCTTGCGAGAAACGTCCGCTCTCTACGTAAGCGCACTCACACAGGAACATCTGCGCCTTATCGGATGCAAGGGGGCGGTGTCCTTGTTTTTTTTAGTGCGTTACGTTGTTGTTGGGCATATTTCGAACCGATTAGAAGATTGTAAATACTATTATAGGATTGTGACTTTTGTTGTAAGCGCGCTTTTTGCAGTTGCGCGAAATAGCAATGAATTATTTTATTGTAATACATACAAATCTACATTAATGTTATAAATAGTTTATATTGTATATTTATTCGTTTGTGTTGTTGAAATAGTAAAGAAGTAGTTTAAAGCTTAGAGAGGCATATAGTATATTTTGCCTCGATACCATTATACATGTGAAATTGTGGACGGAGGTGCGGGAAACCGTTAGATTTTAATATTTTTTTAAATTACTTTTTGATCTGTAATCTTTTCTATAAATATGAGTAAGTAGAGGAGTTTAAAACTAGTGCCTATAATTTATGACCTATTTTCGTTGTTTTATATTGTGCGTATGTTTTAGTATGATTCGGTTAAGTAGATTCATCGAAAATATATTATTTAATTTAATTTTTGTAAAATTATTTTGCATTTTTGAAACATATCTATACTAATATTATACGTGTGAAAGTAACTCTGTCTGTCTGTCTGTTACGCTTTCACGCTCAAACAGCTAAACCGATTTAGATGAAATTTGGTATGGAGATAGTTTGAGACCGGGGAAAGGACATAGGATAGTTTTTATCGCGATAACCTTTACCCACGCGGGCGGAGCCGCGGGCTAAAGCTGGTAATATATGTTGCGAAATTATCGTTTTGTAACATATAATGTTACAAAACGATCATAAATATTTTTCAAATATTTAAGTTATTAAGTCTTTATTTTGGCTTGCCCTCCGTAGGTATTTAAGAGGTAGTTCAACTCATAAGCAACTATGAGTTCAATGATTAATCTACACTTAAATATAGTATTAAAATATAGTATATAGTTTGTTTGTTTGAACGCGATAATCTCAGGAAGTACTGGGTCAAATTAATAAAATCTATTACTGTTGGATAGCCTATTTATCGAGGAAGGCTATAACATCACGCTACAACCAATAGGAGCAGAGCAGCAATGAAAAATGTTGCAAAAACGAGGATAATTGAAGCAGACGAAGTTTACGGGTCTTCGTCTGCTTCAGTCAGCTAGTATGCTATATATAGTTAATTATAGTTGTTCCCAGTGACTCCGCTTGCGTATATCTTGATTCGAGTGATAAGAATCCTACGTCCTTTACCTATGCTTTAAAACCTATATCATTTTGTAAGTTCTTTGTTTTAGGTGTTTTATCTAAATTTAATTTCAAATACCCATTGGATTGATTTAACGAAATAAAGATATTTGAAATTTAAAATTTAAATCGTGCTAGTAGCTTCAGGGTAAACCTCTACATACAACTTTAACTCTTTAATAATAATAGTATAAGTATGGTTTTAATTCAGCAAGTTATATTTAATTTTTAAACCACAGATTATTTTAATAGAAATAAATGTATTACCTGGAATGAGGGGCAAGAAATAAAGAAAAGAGTCAATTGTTTTATTAATTTTATGGATCAGTCAAACAATTTCATAACATATTTGTGCATATATAAATAATTTAATACTTAATTATACTTTAAAATTGTGGATGAGGTATACAAACTAAAACAATAGGCCAAAATCATATTAGTTAACAATAATGATATATTTTTAATATTATTAAATTATTATTTTATCATGCTATATAGTCATCAAAATGCTTAATTACCAATTACTTCATCAACAAATATTATATTAATAACGTCTTAGTTAATGAAAATAGTCAGTTTCATTATACTAAGTAACAATGTATAAATTATTAATTATCTCAGATGCTAGTTCATATTTATTACAGTAAAATAACCAATAAGTTTAATTTAGATAACAATTTAAAATAATTACAAACATTTAATTTCAATACAATCCATTGGCTATACCGTCAATATATATTAACTGTGCTGTTAACAATAATTCGTCCTCACATTCAGACTTCCGGCTTCACATTTCTAGCATTATTAGCTTGTATCTAGTATTATTTACAAGCCATAAGTTCTGACAAATGTGTGCACATGATTTAAAAAAAATTGACTGAAAATTTAGCGTGTGATAAATCAAAACCTCTGTACTCGCGAGCGAAACGCACTCTTGCTTCTTGTAGTTCTTGTCCTAATTTTTGTAGCGGAATAATGCACACATTTCTTATAGCCTGCATGCCGCAGTCAAATAGTCTAGCAAACGTCGACGTCTTGGTAAATGGCTGCACTTCGTATGTGCTGACCATTTGCGTTACGTGATCCGAAGTTAAGACAGTCCTCCTCAGCATCCCACTACAGCCAACGGCACGCTGTAGCTCTCTGAAAAAAATACGAAGTTAAAATAAATGTATAAAAGATCTTCGTTACCCACTCATTAAAAGTTTGAATTAATAGAACAGTAAGACAAGCACATTTTTTAAAAAGGTGTTGTTTTATAATACCTAATACTATTTCTTTACAAATCAACAGACAATGAACGAGTTGTTACTGATAAAATTAAATAATAGTTCTTAAGCAGTTGAAATATGATTGAAAATAGAATAAGCGTTAATATGAGAAGTTGCCGACTGCGAAAACAAATTCGCATGCAAACTATTTTCAATTCTATTCAATTGATTTTAAAGATGATAATTGCCTTAATCGTTTCCAGTTTTAGGACATTTATTGTGCGTAGGTATCATGAACCTATTTTTTCGGCAAACATATTTATGGCACCTGGAATTACCGAACCGTGGGAAAGCAAAAACTTATTGTGTGCAAACTATTTTCAGTTCTTGTATAACGATTTAAAGACGATAATTGATTAAAGAATTCTCAGTTTTACAATTTTTACTATAGGGATCATTTAACTATTGTTTTATCAACACAATATACGCTTTATGATTTCTAAAATTTACTAAAGCGTGTGAAAGAAAACAATTTATTTTGTCAAAAGTAGTTTAAATGAATTAGGATTTTCAATACTTCAAAAAATTTTAATTATTTTATTTTGTTTTAACATAAATATTTTAAAAAGAGTTATGCATAACATGTTTAATGTAAGAAAAATAAAAATGAAACACCATGATTTAATAAGGGTGGATTTAAGTATGAATCATAGAAAAAGAATATAAGTGTATAAAAGCACGAAATTCCTACTCTTCACATTTCAGTAGTTCCAAGAAGTTCACCTTTAAAAAATATACGAATTACCAAGTGACTCAGAACACCATGTTTTAAGTAAACTAAATGTAAATATTATTGGACATCAAAAAATGTAAATGAACTTTCACTTTACATTGATTTATGGAAAAGACATTAACAGCATATGAATTTATAATAAATCATTTATAATATTATTTATTTGTTGAAAATCATAAGTAGTCCTATATTAATTATTTAAATATTTATTCATAAAATTACTTATTTTCTTATTATTTCAGTAGTAAATTAGTAGAATTCTTTTTCGACAATCATCGTCATATTTGAATATATTTCATAAAATTTTAATAAACTAAGCACTTAAATCTTTCTCACCCATTGCACCGTCTATTAACAAAAACCATTTAGTAGTTATTATTTTTTTTAATTATATACGAAATAAATACATTTCACTTCACTACATAGTAAAATAAAAATAATAAGTTTATATAAAATATTAGGAATAAATAACTGCGAATGATGAAACAACTAATCCTAATGTCTGCCATCATCATTAAGAATATTATTATATTATAACAACGAAACAAACCTTAGCTATGAAATTAACCATAGTCTTCAGAAATATTGATTATATTATTATTTGGTCTCCCCCAACTACTTTTTAACCAATAGCCAATTATATTGTTAAACATAGTTAATAATTATTGTAATAAAATATAACTTGAATTTGACTTACCGTAACATTTAACTCCCGCGATATTTGGTAAAAGTTTGTCCTGTATCCTTGGCCATGAAGATCCATAATTTGATTCCCGGTTTAAATTTCGGTTAATTGTGAAGACTCGCAGAGGTCAGCAAGAAAGCACCCAACAGTCCAATAAAACACAGCCACCATAGGTAAACAGATGAAGAGGAAACGGTCCACACCACAAGTCAACGAGAGTTCAATCAGTAGTTAACAAAATGGCAAGATATCGGAATCCGTAAACAGAACAAGTCGTGAGCAAAATACAGTAAACACGCGCGCGTCATCATACAAGGAAGTGCAAATTGCAACTAAGTTAACAAAAATGTTTTATGTTCCCGTTCCCACACCTTAGCCCCGTCCTAATTGGTTGGAAGTAAAATGTAGGAGTGGTTTTGCGTTTGTGTGTGTGACCGAACCGTTGTGAACCGTTCATAGTAAAATATTTTCAGGTGGTCGAGCATCAAGTGGGCCGATTGTACAATATTTTTTACTTACCTGTACCTAACTAAGCAGTATAAGTTCACACGACCACTCTGAACAATGTATGTCATTCAAATGTTAATTATTGGAAAGCAAAGCGTTGGCGTCATTTACTACTGATGCTGAGATATTAGTAGCATAACAATAAATCGTCTTAAAGGAAACCAGCTTGTAAAGAGATAAAAGTGCGTGGGTTCACAACGCCAGTCAACTACAGTTGCTTAAGTAAGCCTTTTATACAGGCTAATACAACCAAACTATATTCTGTGTCAGACACGGCACTGGAATAATTCAACTTTTAACAGAGAAAGATGCATTTTTTTTTGTTAATCCTCTATACAGTTTCTGCTGTTTCTATAATGACAAAAAACTTCATGTAGCTTGTAGGAACACTTTATAAGTATGACATATTGTAACCTTATGGACAAATGATAAATGTTCAACGATACTAATACTTGAATTATTATAATATTATTTTCCGTTTACACACCATTCAAATAACTCATACAAATTAAATTCATATGTCATTGTACAGAAATATGTTAAGACTTGTGTATTTTGATGAACTTAAAATTTATCATAAATATCATCCAAATGTTTGTTCCTAAACAACAATTTACATAAATCCGTGAGCTTTTAGTTTCTTCACATCTCTCACTGTTTCAAAACCAATAGAAAAGTCGGAATGACCAATAAAATTATATTCCGATGCATCTACCTGAAAGCGACGCGATTTTGAATAACAAAGTTTGCTACTTCATTATACAAATCGCGAGATTATGTTAATACGAGCTATTTGTAAGCGGTTTTGATTTACTTATGTGCCAGTGTGCGGCATGTAACGTTTCTTTGAATAAATTTATGTATTATCGTTCGCTACCGTTCTGCATTTGTGTGGGTTTTGCAAATACACCTACGTACATAATTAAGATCGCTCTACTCATTATCATAAATACGGTGGCATTGTCTTTTCTGCCATATTTATGTTTTATATGACTTAATTTAATTAGTGTGAATTCTCATTTTGTATTCAAAGTTATTATTTTTGTTATTTTTTTCTTTAACTTAATATGGATGTTTATGTTTTATAATGTGTCTCGTAAATTATATAAAAATAAATCAAAAGCCTTACTGCGTCCGATGTATAAATAGAGAACAAACAAACAGTCACTATTGATAAAGTCCTACATCTGGCTATTGTTGATGATTTCCTTTTCCTAACAAATTTCTCCTTACGAATATTGTTGATTTATTTCTCTCATAAAGCTGAATATAAAGCCTTTCTTACTGCGATTCCACCAAACGCCATATATCGGTACACAAACTATGAGATCCAAAGATGTAATTAGTAAAGTTAATGAGCAAAGCGTTTTACGATCAATCTATTCGATAGGTTTAGATAGTGTAGATGAACGGGAGGTACGTAAGGAGGGATCGGACACTGACCCCAGCGGCATTCCAACGCGCGTCCGCTGTACCTGCTCTCTTTACATTTAACTAGATTTTTTATTAAAAAAGTTTCACGAATACTACAGAAGTGCATGCACATACATTTTATGACGAAATATATATTTTTGAGGCTTAAGGTGTTTGTATTCTTTATTATATTTAATGTATTTCTGTGTAATGTTCCAGTTAAATATATTTTTTAAACTAGCCGAATTAGCATTACTAGTAGGAAATAAATTTTAGATGAATCATATAAGTAGTAAAAGTTGAGATAGTGTAATTATATTGGTATATGAATGTATAGTAATAATAGTATCACTAGAAGTACTAGTCTTTCGAGTGATATTATTATTACTATAAATATACACCATTGCACAACATTTGACATAAAAACAAAAAGG
This sequence comes from Herminia tarsipennalis, assembly GCA_945859575.2. Lineage (NCBI taxonomy): Eukaryota > Metazoa > Arthropoda > Insecta > Lepidoptera > Erebidae > Herminia > Herminia tarsipennalis. Next base: position 8,615,330 of record OX243846.2, read on the forward strand.
AATAAAAACATTTAAATATACAACCAAAGTCATATTATAAACTCACAATATCAGCAAAATCGGAAATAAAACTACTAGCAATAATGTTCTAGATAGCTAAGAAAAACTCGATGTAGACATTCATGAAGTTAAAGAGACAGTAAAAATACAACACGACAGATATTTAAATAAAACTGTAGACGCTAAGGCAGAGAATAAAAATAAAATATATTGAGTTTATATAACTACGCACTTCGCTAGTGGCCAGTTCATTCTCAATCTACCATTCCATTGTAATAAGAAAAAAAATCTACGAAAAGAAATTGATTCGATGCGTGGTACTACTAGCCTTGGTGAAGACAAGAGCCATTGTAAACCTAAATATTTTAAATATTATTTTTCTTCAATCACTGATTAATGAAAGAAAATATAATTCCGGAAAGCTTTATTATGGTTTTGCATTTTTGGAGACCACGAATAGTGGTCAATCAAGCTTTTGATTCAATAAATGCTCAAGAATTTTGAGCCTACCAAAATAATTGATTTCTGTGGCTGAACTATCTGCATATATCTATCAGGATATTAGTATTAAAAGTTTCTCTGGAATTGCTACAATAAATAGACAGGTCTATTATAGTCATCATTCTACATCCGTTACTAAGCTCTCGGTCGTTGGTCGATAGACAATCTCAAACACGATTGAATAGAAAAAAAGAATTGACCCGGATCGATAGGAATACTTTTATTAGTATTTTTGGTTTTAACATTATAGGTAATAAAAGTAGTTTTATCTCAGTTAACTATACTTAAGAAAAGATTTGTTTAAGTCAAAGTACCAATGAACTAAGCCAAAATTTTGTTTGACTTTGTATTCGCAATTCTGTCACAACGGCTCCACAGTAAACTTGTGAAATGAAACGAGAACGTTTTAAGAACCAGTTCCCGCACTCGCAAATGGTTTCTTACCTTAACCAATTACATTCACAACGGAAAAAAGAAAAAAAATATTAACATTTTAGACATTTTAGTTAAGTGACCAATGCTTTTTATTTAATCGACACTTTTGTGAGCGTTATTGGTTACGTTGTTTTTATCAATTGAAATTGTTATTGTTTTATTGTTCTTTTCATGAGTCACTTGCATATTCTCTAAACCGGCGCCACTTATATAATATACCTTCCAAAGCACATTATCCACTCGGCAACTGTAATGGAAAATATTTTTTAATGTAAGCCATTAGCGCGGGATCTCGGTCCTCTCTGTAATTTGAAGTCAAAGTTTTTTAATCTTCACTCCGCGTCTTGATGGGGTTCTGAGCGACTGTCCATCGCGATCCTTATCTCGAAGCATAATAAGAAGAGACAGACGTTACTTATATTTTATTTAATGTCAGAATTGATCGAACTGGCGCGATAAGATGCCTGAGAGGGTAAGATTTGTTTATGTCATTAATTATGTGTATTCTTTATGTTTGTTCTATTTTTTTTTATTTCATATTATTTTTTGTCTTTAAAACAGGCGAATAAATGTATTATTTAATGTTATACTTAATATGATCATTTGGAAAATGAATCGAGTTCTTTTGGTCCAATGTTTTGATATCGTATCGAGGTTTACACATTTGAACAGCAATCGTGAGTTTTATAGTTTTCATTGGTTTGCATCGAACGTTTTCGTAGTAACCTGGTAATTGCCTTGTTAATTTGAATCTGGTGTCGGTCTCTCTGATGTTAGTAGAGTTGTTTAACTGGTATCCGAATCCGTCATCATATGATGTCGATCGTGGCTCTTGATTCATCTAAGAATAAAGATATCGCGTTCATTAGATATTTAAAATTTATTGGAAGTAATTTCGGCTTCGATATTAAAAGATCAGGTTTTTATTTAATTGGAACACTTTTTCTCTACATCTATCGATGTTATATGTATGTATACAATATTATGTTGTATTCGATGTTTTAATGTATTACTAGCCGTTTCTCTCCTCGTAAACATACAACACTTTGATAACTGGTATCAGTATACATTAATTACATACACATTTTAAGTACTTATAAAGTCTTTGAAATAAACAAGCCCCTTAGTTGTTTTATTAAGAAATAGAACTTTTAATTGGCTCATTGATTGCTAACGCCCAAATATTTTTTGCTTCGTTTTTTGTAATGGTCCCAACCCAACGTATAAATCCATCATAAATTTTCGAAGACACATCCATTAACTAATAATAATTCATAAATTTAATCCCTCCAACGTGGGTGTTTGGACTAGCCTGTGTGTACAGAGGAACCGGTCCGTTCGTCAGTCACAACTCACAACACAATATTTGCATGACGTTGGCAGGTCGCGCCCTTCTCTCCACTTCATTCATGAATTTGTTCTTTAAACTTGACTTTCTCTTATTTTATATATTCTTTTTAATATTTTAGGGCATTTATGTATTTTTTCCCTTGAGGATTTAGGGGTGGTATTTATTAAGTACATCAAAGTTGGTATCTATGGAAGCATTTTCGGTACGTCTTGTTTTTTTTTTCTGAGAAAATTAATAGCATAAAATTTAAGATAAGGTCAGTATTAATTATACGGAAATCTTTACTCATAAAATATTGAAATGAATAAAATAGTAAATGAGATTTTTGATTGGTCAATTTTCTAAAGTTTAATAGCTAGTGTTTTAGCTCCGTTTTGTTTGTTTCTAGGTTTTATTTAGTATTCATTTCTGTTTGGTTAAGACAACATTAGTATTCCTTTTTTCATCAACTAATGGTACCTTAGATTCAACCAAGCAGTGCTTCAATATTAAAGTTCACTTAATAAGTATATCAAATCAAATTATTTATTAGTATGATTTTACAGTTAAATGAAGCATTTAAATAGAACTTCACAAATCTTAGACTATTTATTAAAAAAGGGTATTTTAACATTTTCATGTATAAAATAAAACTTTTTGTTTCCAAGAACTGAATGTACGAACTCAAGAGCAAAGTAAAATGCGTGCACAATCCGTGTAATTGGCTTTGGGTCATTACTCTTTTTTAGAGTTCTATGTATAGGATAGATTCATAAATTGTTTTTACCATATACAGTGCTAACTTTATTACCAAATATAACATATATTTTAGAGTCCTGGATCTCAGCCGTATGACTTTTTAAATACTTATGGTAACTTAGATCGTTTTTATGTAGTTGAAGGTTATCTAATAAATACGTATTCTTTAAACATCTGCAGCACAACCTAAAAACATAAATATTAATCTTAGATCCAGTCACACACATACAAGATAGTCCCATGTTCGTACACACCCACAAATATCTGTTTTTTATTCTTGCGATGTTTAAAGATAACTGCTTAAATCGATTTGATAGAATCGATTTCCATCATAAACTCGGAATTGAATTTTGAACATTACAATATTTCACTCCTCGCATTTAGTCGAAAGTGAATACATATAAATGATTATCGGTGCATAAAGATAAAACATATCGGTTACTGTAGATGCCAACTTTATCCATTTATTTAGATGTTTATCGATTATTAACTTAATGTACAGTTCTTTATAGACTTCTGTTATGTTTATCAACAATTTCATAATAAAATTGGATTTAACAATTTAGAATATATTGGTAGGTAAGTAAGATATTTTTCATCATTATGTTATCCTCATCATTTTGTAACCTAGGTACATACTCTAACAACGAAAATTCTGGATGACTGATGCGAATTTCGAATTCTCTGGCTCGGCTTTAGCTTTAATGTAATTCGTACACCTGACATGAGGTCAGTTATACATTCATGGAGCATTGCATCGTGTAGTGTTTCATACTTACTATACGAACATGGTGCGAAACAATAACTTCTTTTGGCCAATGAAAAGAATACCCCATTTATGCGGGTAAAACAATCTTCTTTATGATACCCATAGATTAATATGAGATAATTTGTAAAACCACGGATTAACTATTAAACCTCGTCACAGCAAACAATGGAGTCAAGTATTGCCTTGCCTCCAGTGGAATAAATCAAATAATGATGTCCAAAACATTTGTTCCCGAAGCCTACATTAACTAGTTTTTACATAACTTATTCTTTACGTGACGCATTCTTTGCATGACAAGACAAAGAATTTTCGGAGTCATCATCATTAAACTGACGTTGCTCGGCTCATTCTTCACTGCGTTTTTGTCGAGTTTCCCATGATTAACTGGGTCTGTATCATTAGTCTCAATGATTTTTTCATCAAGAGCTCCGTAAGTTTCTGAATCAATTACAATTATTTTCGCTTTAGCTATAATGTCAATAGACTCATGAATTTTAATCTAACTAAAATTATTTTAAATCGGTGAGAGAAATAGGTGTTTTCATTCTCTTAATGATGGAATCATTTTATTCTGAATTTAGGTTAGAATAATTACAAGTTGATTAGTACGTTACGAGTATAAATCCATTGTACACAGATGCCAAAAAATGATAAATTACAGGTCAGCCTAGTAGCCATTTAACCGAAAAATAACCAATTTACCTTCAACAACATAAAATTAACTGCCCTTAACTTCAATTTTATGTACTTTTTCCGTATTTAGCAAGTCGACTGAAACCGCATGGGGTTATTATTATGATTACATGAAGCTCCCAATACATCTTTTGTTAATACGCAAGCCGACCTCGCATAGTTTCATTTCCTCTTAAAAAAACCTCGTGCAATTAAAAACTACACTTTATTGAAATATTGCTTATAAATAGCTATTTTTACTTTAAATTACTTTCAATTTGTATACTTGCTTTTTGAAAACTTCCGATAATTATCTAAAGTAGCAGTTAATTTATTTTCTATGTTGCTATATAATGAGCTAAAGCTATTATATAAACTGGTATTTTATAATAACTGGTCTTTTAATATTTAATAGCTTATTATGTGGTCCTTATCTGTTAAGGTGTTTAGACCTTTGCGAGTTTTGTATCTAGCTGTCTATCTATCTAAATATATCAACGGCAAATGTTTAGGCCAATAAAATTAATATAATATTTTATAGTAATGTATCGCGATCGTTTTAATCCAAAGAGTATTATGGTTACTTAACAAGCAAAGTAGTCCTTATAAGCAAAAATTATAAGCATATCTGCTCTAATAACATTCTTATAATTGCATTATAGCAGACTCTTTTACTCACAAGCTCTTGAGTAGCATTCGTTTTTGTTATCTCAGTCTTATAGTTTGCTACAAGACTGACTTATAATCTTATAGCATACTTGAAGTTGCTTTTAAGTGTAGTCTTAAAACTGTCTTGAGAGCTTTATTTTGTTTGTTGGGTAGTTTCTTATACTAAGTTTATATTATTCTGAGACTAATGCCATGTCTGTATATTCATGGAATTAAGTTTTGTACGAGTACTCATTGGTCTTCTTATACTACAGATTGTTCACTAAGACAATCTCAGTTTTGAAATATTTTTTTGATTAACAATAACGGCTTCCAAATGTTCCAGCTTACCTTTTGCAAAATTTCTAGCAGTATAATATTTCTACAAAATGGTTCTCTCTAACTATAAGAGGTTTGTAATATTATTAGACTTTGACAAGCAGATGTTGACTAGTAATCCAATATACCGCTGTTAATAATAATTAATCGCAGCGATTGGCCACAAAATGTCTTTAACGTAATTCGATTCGGTTGGACTGGAACTCTTGTGGAAACGAACCAACTCAGCTAGACCTTTCCATCTCCCCACGTGTCCGCAATACATACCCAAAAGAGGGAAGTGAAAAGAATTAGCGGAGGTCTTTAAAACATGGTGAGGTTGTTCGTACTGTGCGCATGCGACGTTGTCGGTTTCGCCTTGAGACTAAAGGCTCATGTTACTCGGATCACGTTCAAGGCGCGTCTGAACGAACAGTATAGTGGTCACAGACATAAAAATTTTACTTTTACATTATGTAGAATCTCATACAGTTACTATATTATCTTAAATGACATCTACTCACTTTAGTTAGTAGCGGACAATGAATTGCTGGGGACGACAAAAGGTCGTTCCTCTCTTAATGAATGAACGCCTCCAATTCCAATCAAAACCTGTTTTGGATACCTACGTATTGTGTACCATAAATAAACTACGTTTCATATCATATTATCAGTAAATTCGCTCCACCTCTACTCAGACATTTAATTAAATCACAATACTTTATGGTACCAATCATGAAATCCTTCTCAAAGAATGTTCATATTATCTAGAATTAATCTTAAAAATAGTACAGGAATTTAATTTTTATTTCGTTGTTACAGGTACATTCATTCAAAAGAGAAACCGTTCAAGTGCACAGAATGTGGCAAAGGGTTTTGTCAGTCCAGGACACTGGCAGTGCACAAGATACTTCATATGGAAGAGTCGCCTCATAAGTGTCCCGTTTGCAGTCGAAGTTTCAATCAACGCTCCAACCTCAAGACACATTTGCTCACCCATACAGATCACAAGCCATACGAATGTAACTCTTGTGGTAAAGTATTCAGAAGAAATTGCGATTTGAGGAGACATGCACTCACACATGCAGTTGGCGACGTGCCACCTGGCGATGTTTTAGATGTTGGCGAGGAAGATATTGGAAGACCTGGTTCGCCCATTGAACCCGGATACGATGATGAGGATCCTGAACTATCGTCGCCGGAACATTCTCCCGTTAGACGGGCACGATCGTCATCCATTGAAAGTATTGGAAGAGAACAAAGTGAAGAGAGACCACGGCGGACATCACCTTCTCCAGTTGAACGCACTCATTGCCATCATAATGAGCAGAGAGACAGAGCCAGCCCGTACACAATGCGTCCACAACATCAAGAAAAACATCGTATGCCGTCCTCAGACTTATACGAAAAGCGACGTTATACTTCTGAAGAGATTATAGAAAAGGAAATGCGCTATTCAGATGTTCCTGATCCACCAATGAGGCACCCTCAGTTACAAATAAGAAGAGATTTGCACCAAGTCGCTCCACCTGATCCCACAAAAATGGTTCAAATGGCCAGTCCACCTGTTGATCCAGGGCCTTCTGGTATGTTTTTGAGTCCATTTAGGAAGAGAACTCATCCGCCTGATATCGGAGAAAACGTAAGAACCTGTGCAGCAATTTATAGAAGCCGATCTCCCGAACCGACAAACTTGACAATGCCCAGGCAACCCTTAGGAAATGCCGATGTAGTAGTAGGAATCCCACCTGCAATGATGGGAATGCCATCATACCATAAGTTTGGACTGCCAATGCCTCCACCTCATCCCCAAATGGCATTCGGTCCTGTGCACGCAGTTATGGGACCACAGCAAACTGTTGCTCAGGATTTGATCGTAAAACACGCACCACCTAAAGACACTACCCCAAGTACCTCTACATCGGTTACTAATTGCAAAGATGGTCAGAAAGATCCAGAAGAAGGTAGTTCGAGCTATATAACAAGTGGAATAAAGAACATTGTTGGAATACAACCACCAGCCAACCCAAAACCTGGAACAAGTCAGACTACTGGACCGAAAAAAGGCTTTAGTATAGAAGATATTATGAGACGCTGATGAAATGTTGGCAGGAACATCTGTCAAGTAAGACTTACTGTATGTAAATGAGATTGCGTAGAATAGATTACGTTAAAGTTTTAGCCTTTAAAGGTGTGTTGCCTTATTTTGTTAGCTGCGTAGTATGAAGTATATTTTCAACGCGTGTATGTATAATTTGATATCTTGTGTAGACAATGCTTCATACGCAATTGTATAGGTGCATTTATAGATGACTTTTTAAGATAATGAAATTGTATTTGTACTTAATTTTAGTTTTACTTTAATGAGAAGTATTATTAGTCCAAGTTTCGATTATAAATACGCAATGTAAAATTTCTAGGGGTATGTTTGTATTTGCAACGTGGATTTGGTTTTCGTAAAGATCTCATAAGGATTGTTTGTGCAGTGTTTTGTTTACCTCCAAATTTTAAGAAAAATTTAGTTTATCAAAAATTAGGCAATATTTTTTTTATTTTGTCGTTGTATTGTTGTAAGTCGACAAACAAAACAGTTATTTGAGAGATTTTTTGTTTGAATCCATCAGTGCTGATTTTGTAATTTATTAATATTGATAGTAATTTTATATTAAGGTAGGTATAGGCTAAAATTATTAAGAATTGACTGGTTCTTATTACAGCTGTTATTTATTATTTAGTTATTTCGATGTTAGTTTTGTCGGGCAATAAGCAGTTTTAATCGTAATCGTGATTTATTATAAGATTTTATTTAAGTATCGATTGTAAATAAATGAGATTAATTTGTTAAGTTCAGTCTTAAATAGTTAATTTTAGTTAATTATTGTTAATTTTAATTACAAATGGATGATCGTTGTTAAAATTATGGATACTATTTGAACAAAGTAATATGTTAAATTGATTAAAATAATACAGTAAAGTACCTTTACACTATTTAAATTTAAAAACAATGAATGAATGTTTAATATCAGCCTCCTAAATAGTTTGATAGTTTTTGCTCAGATGTAATTAAGTAAATTACTTTATGTATGTACATTCGTATTTTTATATTAATAAATTATGATGACAAATAATACATAAATGTCTTTTGTTGTTTTAACTTGAAATACCTCCAAATGTATGCCAACTAATTACCCGTTACTGAGTTTATGAATGAATTTACTCCTGTCAATTCTTTTTGTAATAACCAGTCACATAACTTAATAAACCCCACCATAATTTGCGATCACCCACCAATTCCATTCTTTTATTCTTATAATTTTATGTCACTATCAACTCACAAATAAACAAAGATTATTATTGTGAACCAGCTATCCTGCGAAACTTCGTCTGTGTCAATTTTCCCCGTTTTTGTAACATTACTCATTGCTGCTCCGCTCCTATTGGTCGTAGCGTGACGTTATATAGCCTATAGCCTTCCTCAATAAATGGGCTATCCAACAGTTTTAATTCGGATACGGAAGATTTTTTTAATTCGGATCAGTAGTTCCAGAGATTACCGCCTTCAAACAAACAAACAAACTCTTCAGCTTTATAATATTAGTATAGATTAGCAAAATAATTTATAAAATAAAAGGTCATTCTCTCAACCACTCTACAGTAAACAGAATATCTCGAAAACTACTTAACGTGAGATACTGAAGTTTGGCTAGTTAGATCAGGTCAGTTTGGTTAGTAGTTTGTAGACAAAGACGTCATCATTGAAATGTAATCATTTTTCTGAAATTTTCATCATTTTTGAAATTTCTCCCCTAAATGGGACAAAAAGGATGTTAAAGCTTAGTAAACTCAGGAAGCCGTAGTAAACGACCAGATGTTAATGGTCTCCTAACCAATGTTGGTTACGGCGGCCAATCTCACCTCACAGAAGATAATAAAAGTGCACAAGTGTGTGCGCAGGCACAAGTGCACTCTCTACCTATTACCGCACTCTCATTGCCCAATGGGACCGAAATCCAACACGACCGAAGAGAGATTTGGGGCAGTAACGACGGCTTAACGTGCTCTCCGAAGCAAAGAGGTGTGTGTCGGTCGGCCAAATCGGTCATCCATCTATGAACTGATAATTGTAACATTGACTTACTTCGCAGATATCTTAATCTGCCTGGTTGCAAATGAGTCAGGGACCTTTAAACTGGACCAGTTATTACTAATACAGGTAAAATGTAATGTAATGATTTCAAATTATATCATCGTCAGATGCAAAAGGGCAATGTGCTATAATTTCAGTGTAAATGAATTATAGACGTAGGTCACAAACTAGGTAGAGCTGAAAATAATAACAACGTTGCAACAATGTTTGTAACACGTACATATCAAGCGACAGGTGAATGCTAGTATTAATTTTGCACGATCAACAAGAATAAAGACACCAATTTTATAAGAATTGCTGGCTTGAGGGTAAGCATCTACTTAGGAAAGTAATGGTAAACTATCTTATGTAGAAGTGACGAAATCACATACTTAAAAGGGAGAGAGAGTACAGAAAGTAACGCTTATGAACACGAAATGTCAGAACGCCTTCCAAAGAAAGTGGTCTGAAGTAGTCTGAGGTCTTTGTCCGTGAACGATAAGCAGGAGTGCAGTTACCGCCTTATCAGCCGTATCAGTACGCGCTCAGTTAAACAATGCGAAAAAATTGGCGGCCGCAAGAGGTTTTTCGCGTCATCTAAACGAAGCCTTATACGGGGCTCCGGGGTACGTGCCCCCCAACGACCGTGCGACATACACTGGTCGGGACGGTGTTATTGTCTGACATTAGTTCGGCATTTGAGCCCCCCAACAAATTTTGATACAGGGCCCGACGCACCTGTCGATAAGCGAAGTATGTACAACATAGGTGTAAAAATTACCTTCTGTACTTTCGGGTGGAAACAAAACGCAAAGACCACAACTGAACTGAACCTCCTTTATTTTTATCATTAAAGAGTTGGTAACATTAAATGAGCACTGAGGTACCTAAATTTAAACCTAAGTGAGTTTTTTGACAATTCTCTCTAAAAACAGAGTACTGTGTCTTTTATCACTAGCTCAGCAGTGTCAGATATCCAAACGCCAAAACCTGAAATTATAAAACACTAGCTTTTGCCCAGGTCATGCTTGTGTTTAAAATCTTAACGCTGCACTTAGAATCATTTAAATATTATTAAATCATTTATTAGTACAGATTTTATATGACAAAAATTAATGATTTAAGTAACCACTAAAGGAGTGTGAGAACGGCAGTGAGCTATTCAGGGTCCTAATTCACGTTATTTTTTTCCGTTTTCGCGGCAAGCCCGTGCAAACTGTCAAAATCTTGCCATAATGGTAATAGAGAGCTGTGGTTAGAAGTGCATCAACGCGAATGCACGGCGGACATCTTTGAGCGTACCACGCATGCGCCAGTTTGCACGGGCTTGCCGCGAAAACGGAAAAAAAATACGTGAATATGAACACAGGATATAAAAACAAACTACATCAATGTAAAGTTTTAATTTTTAAACAAAAGTACAACAGTAATGTATGCGTATCTAAAAACCCTAATTACGATATTCTATAGTTCTTACAAAAAAATGTGTTTTTTTTGCTGCACATAAACTGAATATTTTGCGATAATAATGCTGTATATTTTGCGATATTTTGCTACTATGATTTATCCCACGATCCTTGTATTGACGACCTTGAAGATAAACTTTTGATTAAATGTATCACGTTATAGAACTACCGTCGTATGACGTCATTAAATTAGTGTGACGACATTGAAATATTTGACCTTATAATCATTTCGTTACACCATTTTGGAGTACGCATGAACAGCCTTATGCTGTGCTAAATTAGTTATAGTAGTAGGAAACAGGTGTGTACCCGTTGTCACGATCCGTAGATTAAGGTAAGCAGTACCTGAGTATGAAACTTGATTATTTCAAAAGATGAAAATAACTCTTACCGCGTAAATAAGAGAAATCTATTTTAAATACCTAGAACGTATTGTATTTTATTTCTTCGTGTTGTAATCAAATAGATGACGAAATATGAATTAGCGCTACTAGTGCAAATTTAGGCTTTGTTTACGGAGACGCGGGGAGCTGCGCGTCGCGTGTGGCATGGCGTCTCGCGTCGCGTTGGACGTTTTTTCTGTTCATGGAGAGGCGGTGTGTTACTTATCATCGCACGCGTAAACACAAACCTATGACAATATATGACATTGTTTATAGAGATGCGTGGTGGGAAGTGTGGCGGTGCCCGCCGTTACGAGCGCGACAAATCCTCAAGCGTGCACTTTTTAACATATAATATTATGGTATTAAATAATTCACTTTTAAACAGAATTTTCTCTAAAGAAAAGTCGAGTCTAGGTAATGCAATTTCTATATAAGACTAGCAGAAGGTTTCGACGCGGGCATCGCTTTATCCAGGACGCGTGCCGCCGCATGGATCGCGCCCCGCAATAAACCCTTCATTTCAAAATCGCTTCTCCATGAACGCACTCATACAACGTCATATGTTTGAATTCAGTCTTCATAAAGAATTCAATTTTGACGCCTAAAGGTAATACATGGTCTATATTATTGAAGCAATAACATCAAACGACCCAATAATACTGATCAATATGCCCGTGCTACTTAGACGTACAACGATATTGACACAATAATATTGACCGTGTAGGGTAGGCTTTATGTTTGTATTTGACATAAGTTCTCAATAGCATTCTCACCTTACAAATGGTACTGACAAACGTAAACGTCTTTTGCTAGCCAACTGTAAGCTAATAGATAGCAAGCAGATAGATAGCAAATTATTTCAAATAAAGACATTAGTTCATAAACGTATTTTAATTTTTATTCAAAATGTTCCTACTTACGGTGCTCCATAGTTTCTATAAAGTTTTTTGTGAATGTTTTTTTGTTTTCAGTCAAGATATCAATACGTTTGAAGCGGCATCTAAACGGGCCATTTTTTACGGCAATTTGTGGCGGCAATACTGTGACCGGCAACATGGCAGTACTCTCCAATATTGAATTGATGGTTGCCGGACGATCGCTGAGCGATCGATTTTCCGCAATGTTGCCCGACCAATTTTGTTGCTGTTTCAGTCGCTCTCTATTTTATTGTTTCCGGGTTGTGTAGCCTGTTTATAAGACTGGATGATGCGCCATACAATTGCAGATATATTGCCATTATTGGCCCAGCAATTAGTTGTCAATGGTACCGCCACAAATTGCCGTAAAAAATGGCCCGTTTAGACGCCCCTTTATAATAATAATGGCCTCAACCGATGTCGGTTACAGCGACTTATCTCATCAGAAACTAGCCAACTAAGCAGAAGGTATTATGGTGTACAAGTGTATGCTCAGACACAAGGGCACTCTCTATTCCTTCAGTCCGATGGGAGGGCTTTGAGAGTGAAGGATTAGAATAAAGAAAAAAATGGGAGGGCTTTGAAAGTTTCAAAGTAGTTGGCTAGTCTCTGATGAGATAGTCGCTGTAACCGACATTGGTTAGGAGGCCATTATTATTATAAAGGAAGTCCGACACGACCAGAGAAAGACGGGTTAACGTGACTGGTAAACGGTCACCCATCGACCGACAGGAACAACGTTGCTTAATCTTTAACAGAATTATTAGATTTAAGTTTCGTAATAGTACAGATTTTTATGGATACATTTAATTATACGAATTTAATTATATCATATCGCAGTACTGCGAAGCTGTAATATGCACAGCTTCGCAGTACTGCGATATGATATAATTAAATTCGCAAAATACGTAAATTCGTATCATCAAAAATGCACCAAAAATTTTCAGTGACAACGCCAAACACAGCAAACTGTTGTTGAGATAATACAATCACATATATTAATTCAGTGCAAAACAACGACTTCCCTTATAAGCAAAAAGGTGTTTCTTTTATGGTCGTCCGTTTTACGATCCGAACCACCGTCCGTATGGCTACTTGCGACTTTATGCAAATCGACTGCCGCCTAAGTAAAAAAAATGTGTAATAAAATTCTCAGAGTGTGAGGTTGGGTTCCGCGACTGATGCGCTTCAATGATTTTTGGTTTTTATTTCTTTTAAGGCGCTTAAAATGTTGTAAGACTTAGATAAATATGTAAATCAGCAGTCCAGATTTTAACGTCTTAGTTCAATCTAAATGTGTTCACAAAGGAATTTGAAATTCGACTTTGCAGTAGATGTGAATTTATGCCACATATTTATTTCTTGATTTTTATGACGAAATAAAATGCTGCCAATCAAATTTTATCAATTTTCTAGTTTAAACAATTGTTATAAGTCTTGTCGAAGTCTAATAAAAACATCAAAAGGCGCTACCTAGGTGTCATAAAAATATCGTAAAACAAATGGTTCTTGTCAAAATCATTACTGGAAAGTAGTAAAAACGAAAAGATAAAGTAATAATAGTTTTATAAACGGGTAAGAAAATACCAACATGTTTATCTGGTGACTAAATATTGGAGGAGTCAAATATACAAGGTGGACCAAAAAAACCAGGAGGGAGAGTATTTGAGTTAGCAGATTTTAATCAAAGAAAACATTTTTTTTTATTTTTAGAATTAAAAAGAACTGCATTTTAAAATTTTCTAAAAGTCACTTGCATAAGTCGGTAATCGAACCTGCCAAATGTAGAAAATAAATATCCTGTGTTTTTATGATACCAATTATAAGTATGAATCATATGGAATAAATGTCTCTATTAAATATTGCATCTACAACTTGAGGAAGTGCAATGAAATTTAACAATAAAATTTATAAATGTACTCTGACAAGGGCAAGACGAAACATAAACACTAACTATTGGAAATAGTCAAAAAGATCAAAATATGCTTTTAAATAATTAATTATCATACCTACCTTGAGTAAAGCAATATGCAATTGATTTTTGTAAAGATTCAACCTTTGTATTGTGGCAAATGGTTTGCATTTAAGTTAATATTGTTAAATTAATAAATTAAAAGTGTAGATAGAAAAATACATACTTATTATAAAAACGACCGCTTGATGCGCGTTTTACTCATTTTAACGCACGTTACCAAGTGAACGCTAAAAATAATGTGGAAGAAGTTGTGCTCATAACTTAAACAAACTTTTTTTTTAGTAAAATCATCATGCACTAGTCACCTAAACCTAGCCATTAGTTACAAATTCTATAGGTATCTTTTACCACCAACCATGAGCTGATCCAGGATTTTATTCTGAAGGGGGCACAAGAGGCAAATGGCAGTGATGAATCTAACATGCTTCTGACAGGGAGAGGGGGGTGCATTTAGTTCCACCCGACGTCGGCCAAGTGTGAGTCGCACGCACGACTCGCCTTAAAAAATTGTTCTGGGGGGACAAGACGCAAATAGGATATTTGATAAAAGAATTTTAATGCAATATAAGAAATTCGGTACTCAAAATAACCACCTGGGGGGCACGTGCCTCCGTGCCCCCCCACCCCCCTACTGGATCCAATTTTGATGATAACAATAATGAAAAAATACATGTACATAAAAATGTAGAAGTCATTTTTCATTACTTTTTTTACCGGTTAAACCAACACAATGGACTGTCATTGTTTTGATTTTAACCGTCAGTATTAAAAACTCTATTTTCTTAGATAACACTTGAACGTCTTTCCTACACCACGGTACCCAAAAAAAAAAAAATGGATCGGACCTCAGAAATTTAATTCACATCGGAGTGAAAGCCCCTTCACTATTGATGTCTGACGATCATTTAGAGCATAGAAGTTTTATTGATACCGATTTCACACTGTAAAACGATTAATTGAAGAATTTGAAGCTCTCGTGACTCGATCTTTCAAGGTCTTGTGCATCGTGCAGAAAAGTTTGATGCATCTGCTCGAGTTTGTGTCGTAAACGATACGTTTAGATGTCATCTATATCGAATGAATTACCAATTTTCAATTGTCTAATTTGACCAGTCTTGGATATCGATGCATCGTCAGTTTAGTTAATACGAGAAGTTGTGAGCTTCTTGTCTTAACAAACTACTTACTTAATAAACTTTTTGTTGATACTATACTAAACTATGATATCATTTCAATAAACATGGTGGAATCTACAACAAAACATGAACAAATTCATCAATAATTGCCCCAGAAGGTTACTTCCTAATACGGAAATCCATGAAGCGATTAAAACCAATTTACTTATAAGTTTTCTTACAAAATGTGCTGGTTCAATTTCCGGTCTACCTCGATATAATTCCAGTGTATAATTACTAGTTTTGCATTTGCTGCCACGATTTCGGGATAGAGCGGAAATATGGAATGGTTCTTCATTCCGCTATATGATAAAATAACTCGTTTTTGTCTTTCGTGGGAAATCGGCAATTTGATCAATTAAGTAGTGACCACGACTCCACGACTAATCGTTTAAATTCTGATTTCGGATCAACTTGGTCTTTGTCTTAACTAATAGTATAAACGGCTTTAGTCAAGTGGATTGACATTTGACTATGAAGTTTAGGTGATGATTTTTAGTGTACATGAATACAAATCATTTGTATTCATGTACCCTAACGTTTCCCGTGTTGGACTTTAGAAGTATTTATTTATTGAAGTAATTTTTATAGGCATGGGTTCGATTCCTAGGTCTGGACTTCAAATTTTTCTATCTTTCAAAAATGTAATTATTGTATTTGTATTTATTTATGTTGAAACTTTTGGAAGGGTTGGTATGATATTGCAAATTTATCTCTGTAGTTTCAATGTTTGTCATATAAGTATATGGTTCTGAAAAATTGTAGATTGATCAATTGTAGTAACTGAGAATTGTAGTTTAATCAATATCTATCACACATTTCTATTCTCAACATTGTATGCTTGTTTTCAAAAAGCCTAATCTTATTCAAACTAAAATTATAACCATCTATTTTTATAAATCAAAAACGATCTTACAACTTACGCGGTATATGTATTATTTACAGTATCCCCAGAGCGACAATATTCTGTTTTTTTTTACAATTGCCTATGTAGAAGTTTGATTACATAAAATTCATGTGTGTCATAAGTAAATCATGATTATTTCAAACTATTGCTACAGCACTTTTCATCGAAGAAACCCGGATTCGTGTATAATTCTGAATAATCGTAAATCTAGCTCGTGATATGCATACTAAAGCAAATGAGTTGATGTTTTTAAAAAACACATGTAGTGGGAATCCCGTATAGGTAATCTAAACCACTGGAGTACGTGATAAGAAAGCTTAGTAAGACAGTAACTTAAGTACTTTATAGCTTTTGGTGATGGGAGAACTATGTTTGCTTGTTAAAGTCAGACCTGACGTCGACTGAATAGTTCTTTGTCTTATTTGTTCGTACCAATGATGTGCAAACATCTAAAAATCTATACTAATATTATAAAGCTGAAGAGTTTGTTTGTTTGAACTCGGTAATCTCAGGAATTACTAGTCAGACTTAAAAAATCTTTCACTGTTGGGGATAGCCCATGTATCGAGAACGGCTATAGGCTAAATAACATTACGCTACGACCTAAAGGAGCGGAGCAGCAATGAGAAATATTGCAAAAACGGAGAAAATTTACGCAGGCGAAGTGAAATAAAATTAAATGAAGTTGCGCGGGACAACTAGTGTATAATAGGCAGTCACATATATGTGACATATTGGGGTTAAAATATAGTGTCCTAGACTGAATTATTCTGACAAAAGTTTGGCAGTAAGTTTTTTACACATTTAATAAAAACAATGATGATGATCTTTGAAGGTTCTCGAGTGGCGACCACAACTCAACAGACCCAGTGTGGGCCGACCTCCCACTAAATGGACCTACGATCTTTTCAAAGGACCAAATGAATGATTGTGCCCCAGGATCGTCAGGAGTAGAACTTGTTGGCAGAGGACTTTGTTCAACAATGGGCGTCTGTAGGCCTAAGATGATCTTTTTCTGATTTTAAATAGTCAATTTTGCAGTTGATTTCTGCTAGTGCCACTTACTTAATGTACACGGGTTTTGCAAATATTTCATATATTTTCACACGTTAAATGATGATAGTTCAATTTGCCGCCATTTTCACAAATCGATACTATTTTCATGGTTCTAAATTATAGTGTAGTGTTTAGATACCAATAAATGTACCTACTGATGTATTTTTTACAGGTCAAACAATTGGAAAAATGACTCAGTACACTTGAACCAACTTGCGCAATATTCCGTTTGAAAACTAACGACATGACATCAAGAACATGGTGGTCTGAAAGGAAACGGTAACCACAAAGTGAAGTGTACTGAATACGAAATGTCATTGATTCATGCAATACATAGAAGTGTTGGTTACTGACATTTTATTACTTCTTCGTAGGTGACACCCTTAATATGAATTTCACGTTCAGAACAAAAAAAAAGGTAATATCAACCATGGTGTTTTATATAAAAACGTATCCTTTAATTGTATACATGTTATCCAGTAGTGCTCGACAGAATCGAATGAAATACCAATGCCAAACAGGTTCGTCACTTGTTTCCAATGTTTTAAAAACTTTTTTTTTTCTGAGTATTTAAGCAATCAGCCTCTTTTCAACTATTATCAGATGTGTTGTATGCGAGTTTATTTCTATAAATTAGAGACTTCCTCCATCGAGGAAGCTGCTCATCTGTGTAGTGTGATGTGTCAAAACTGTGAAGAAAAACGACCACTACTGTCGTGGGGAAATCGGCTTGTCCTATAATGAAAATTTCGAACATACACTACACAAGGACTGGCCATACACGCTAGGGTTTTCACGATGGTTATTCCGCTACAAGCGTAACCAACAGGCGTAACTGAGTTTTATAGAACAATGCAGATGCCTTGTTATGCGAATGTTCTATCAAAGAGATTTTGAGGCCAAACTTAAAGCTTTTCTAGTTGATGGATGCTGTTCTATTGATCATTTTAAAAATAGACATTTATATTAAAATTGGTAGGTGACATTGTTTTACATAGGTATATTTAAATTATTTTTTATTATAGGATTGACATTTATATAATTTGATATTGTAGTTTTTCTTCACCTCATAATTTGTTTTTTTTTTAAATATCCTTTTTATAATTTTATTTTAAAGACTATTTCAACACAATGCAATATTATTATGAAATAAATGAGAAAGAGAGAAATTGAAATGGGCACCTACATTGTTTCGTAAACTCTTCATTTAAAGAGTATTGATTACATTAAAAATGGTTGTAAAAACAACTAGCTGTCGCACTTGAGGTTGTCGTTTATAACACAATCAAAAGTATCCTACGTCCTTCTCCAAAATACCAACTATTTTCTTGCCAAATTTTATTATGATAGGTACGTGATACCTGGGGAGTCCCATGCCCAGCAGTAGGACGTGATATGGGTTGATGTGTATGTGTGTGTTAACGTTTTAACACAAAACGTTTAAACGTTTAACGTTTTAAAACAAAATCACTTTCGCATTTAAAATATTTTCTATATGCTGTTAGTTATAATTACCTACTTACCTTTTTTATGACTGTTTTCTATACTAATATTATAAAGAGGTAAAGTTTGTGAGTTTGTAAGGCTCTACGGGGTAATCTATGGATTTACTGAACCGATTTTAAAAATTCTTGCGTTATATGAAATTTCTTAAGCCACGTTATTTGTGAACGTCATAGGCTATAATTCAAAAACGGGGGAAAATTACGCAAACGAAGTGGCGCAGGTCAGCTAGTTTAGTTACGCTACTGTATTAATTAAAAGAATTCATGACAAAATATTTCGTTTCGAGCGGCTCGTAATTAAGATAAAAATGGACATTCAAGTAAAGAAATTAACTCAGTTACTTACAGGTGGTCTGACATTTCACCGATGTTATAAGCAACAACAAGTAAACTACAGCAATCTAAGTTCGCAAAGACAAGTTTTTAGTATCTGTTATTGTTTTATAAGTACGTTAGTTGAGATATACTACTTTAAAGTTAGCTAGGTGTAGCATTAAGAGTTCGTTGTGTTTAAAAATTGTATAAAAAAATCGCAGCTAGAGGTAATATCTGAGAAAAAATTAATTGGATTGCCATGACAAATGATTGAGGCGCCCCTCCTCTACGCAAGTCTGGCGGATCGTGAGTTCTGCGGCAATAAAATGTATGGAATTTTCGAATATGATTAACAACAATACAATTAAATACATCACCCTTGGTAGGTACTGACAGTCGTGGAATCTGCAAGCAAAGAAACCAATACCCAGACGTCGACGTGACTAATTTACACTGCAAATACAAATTTTTTTTTTTTTTACCATTGAAATTCTACAGTTTATCTGTACAGTGTTCGTAACTAAAGTACGGGTACATAGAGAAATACTATCGGTAGTTGTGCTATCGACGATCTACGGAACTGGTCGCATTGTCCGGTGCCCGCCTGCAACTGGACCCGAAGGGGAAACCACTGTGACTTTGAATCTAAGAAGATTAATTTTACTTATTATTCCCGATTATACTCTATTCCAATTATGGATTCTCTTTATACCATACACCAAAGAAATTTAATTGGAATAGTATATAGTCTAGTTGGACTTTAAACTCCCAATCCATTATTATGGATAGATTTATTATATACTCATTATGAATTATAAAACACTCATTCACTCAAAACAACTGGATGAATACCAACCATCTGATTAAAATCGTACGAATTCAACTGAATATTATAATAAAAAAACAAATTTATAACGTAAAACCAAATTCATGTTTTTTTACCAAATTCTTTTTAAACTGCGAAACATTATATTTGTTTAATATTTCGACTAACGAGAAATAGAAAAGACAGTTTTCTGGTACTTAATAGCTGTGCTAGTACACGTACTGTATGTTATACTTAAACTATTCGTATTTTCTAATTGGTTATTTCTTGTCATGGTTAATGTGTAATTTGACTCACAATAAAACAAATTATGTGGGTAAATTGACTTTTGAATTTTCACTTGAATCATACATGGGCCGTAATAATAATTCTGTTCAAATTTGGCAAAATTTGATGTGTGTTAGATTTGCATTTTAAATAGTTCCAATTGGCCGTCTATTCTCACAAAATATTTTCTCTAAGATGACACAATATCATATAGTTTAATACACATGTGCAAAATCTTATAAAATATTTCATTTATCTAAAAAGTGTTTAGGTTCGAATTCGTATAGGTGGTTGTATGCCGCGTGTAGGTACGCATTAGCCGAACGGCACTGTCCAGTGGATCGCAAGCGGTTACGTACCACAGTGCAACTCACAGGGCTGTCCAATATTTACTTTATAATATTTAAAACAAAATCGCATACGCGTGTTATTATGAATATGTGAATATAGCCTCGAAATGCCATGTATTGAGATGCCATTGTGATTGTGTAAAATATTTTACGCAATTTTTACTCTCAGTTTATTTTGTTGTTAGTAATTTATGGTACCCAAGTAGTAGATAATATTTTAGTCAGTGTAAGAAAATCTATTATTCAGTCAGTATGTCAGTATCAACATTGATCTCTAGGTAATAGAGCAAACTAAAGTTTGATTTGACAATGTCTTATTTACGTTAACGCTATTTCATTAAAAATCTGACGCTATCAAATTCTTATTAATAAAATTTTGATAGATAGTTATGTCCCTAAACAAATTTATTGAAAATAAAAATACATCGCTTGCAATAGGGAATAATTCCCATGGCGGGAGAACTTTACAAACATATTGTATGTTTGTAAAGTACCCCAAATCACGGAAATAACGTGCAAACTATCTCCAAACAACAATTTGTGAATAACACAAATTGGAACACTCTTTCGTAGCAGTTGCACACTGCGCCACCAAGACAGTCATAAATAAAGTAACGTATTAATATTTGCATTAAGAAAAATAAATGTAACAAAAAGCCAATACTATACGGCTAACCCTACCACAGCCATCAGGCACCCGATACATTCTACCGCCTAATTAAAACGGTCCAAGAGACCCTTTTATCTACCGAAGATACGATTACGGCGCAACGACACGCGAACTCTCGCTATATTTCGGTCATTTTCGCCGCGTTTCGTTTAAGTTCGCGATCCGATTCGATAAAAGAACAAAATACACGACAATACAGAAAGTAACCTTCATACTTACCTCGCGCGAGTCACACACTCATAGACATCGTTCACGGACACGAAACAGATTACTTTGTTCTAAAGGCTTTCCAAGATTCTGTGTATTTTGCGATATCTTTGTGTGCATGGCTTGAGCGAGATAAGTATGGCGCTTACCTTCTCTACCTTCGATATTTTGTGCTCAAATGAAAGAGTGCGATTTTAAAATTCGAAATGCTTTAAAATTCGAACGCAAGTAACTTTCATTTTGATACTATTTCTTTTTAAACGGTAGTTGTGGCCAGTTGCTAAGCAACTTTGATTTAATTGTTGATTCTTTCGTCGAGCTTACTGGTCGAAAATTGGTTTTTGTATGGTGATTAATTCTGACATACATCAGTTTACATACCAAAGTGAGATTACTCGAATGAAGGATGATATTTTCCTATCATTTTAAAAATAGGACACTATATTTATATATTGATTTATGTAGCTCATTGTTTAGGAACATTTCCCTGTCTTTATACTATTTTAACTTTTAATTTCTTTCATAATTGACAGGAAAGAAGGGTTTACATGTGTATCGAAATCTTCAAAGACATCGTAACTCCAAAACGGGCGAACAGATTTGGATGCGACTTTGTTTACTAAAAAGCTAATTTAATCGAGATGCTTTTTATTTATTTGATCAAAATCCGTGCAGCCGTTTTGAACATAATAAACTTTTTGTTTTACGCATCGGGAGTTTTTTAGTCTTGTAATACCTTTCCGAAAAGATATAAGCCTAATGAAGTGTCATTGTGTAATGTACGTTAGCAATAGATAATAAATATTTTTATTAGTATTATAGCCAACCGCTGGCTCGATTCGCCATTAAAGCTAGCTTGAGAAAATGGTCCGTTTCAATTCATTATATTAGTTCATATGTGTATAAGTTATTTAGGGTAACCATGCTTTAAGTAATATTTTATCATATACCTCATACAATTGTGTTTGTGTAACTATTGATAAATAGAGACGCAGGAACCATTACCTATTGAATAAGTTAACAGTTACAATAATATCAAATCATCATCAGTAATCAATACTACCCCTGTGGCGCGGTGGGAGTTTATTCGAATGCTACGCAAGTGGTCGTGAGTTCGATTTCCACACGGGGCACCGCTTTGGGTGATTCACAAATTGTTGTAAAGACTCGTTGTTGACTTGTATGCTTGTAAAGGTCCCCCGCGACACAGGACTTGCACCCTACTGCGGGGGTCGTCTTTTAAAAAACAAAAGGTATGGTATGGCAATGATAGATAGTTTTCAATAATAATTATAGTACAACACCGATTAGGTATACCAATTATACCGGGATGGTGAAAACACGGTGGACGCAATTAACTAGACAGACATTCATCTTAAACTGAAATATTTCAACTCGAAATCAAATAAAAAGCGATATTCATTATTTACTTCAAATCAAATGCGACACTTGTGACAATAGTTCAAATCGATGCTAAGAACACAATGGCTTTTAAAACGGCACAACATAACTGAGGAAGAGATGTAATTGGCTACCAAAAAGCGCATTTAAATCGGTTAACACATTTAGGAGCTAGCATGCTGACCTACCATGTCGGTTATTTTTGTAGCCCTTTCAATTATTTCCATCAGAATAGCAGGTCACTATATACCCATATTTTACATCAAAATAGTTACCTATATAAAAATGCTACCTAAGTAGTTGCTTCTAGTTGCTACTAATTGTCACATAACTGCTACCCCCCATTTTTTAAATAAATGACTTTTAAGATGACGTGTCATTCTGCCATCAGGATGGTTGGTCACCCATTTAACGAAAACAAACTGCGCAAATGAATCGAGTTTTTTTTTTAATTTATAATTGCTACTAGACTGATACCTTCATGTACATCGTTTTGACCTTCACAGGTTTTAAGGATAAAAAATTATTATCGATGTACTATGTTAATGCCTAAACGTCTGTAGAATTAAATGTGCAAATTTGAAATCAAATACATACATAGTATTATATATGCAGGCGCCACTTATTGCAGGCACAAACTTATTTAAAACGAATATTGCAATCAATAAAAATTCCTTTTTCGTCATCATTTGAATTCTGAATACAAATTAAAGACTGCCTCTGTGGCGCGGTGGGAGTGTATCCGACTGCTACGCAAGAGGTCGTGGGTTCGATCCCCACCCAGGATAAAATTTTGTGTGATGAGCACGATGGTTTATCCTGTGTCTGGGCGTTATTTATCTATAATATGTATGTATTTAGAAATATATAAGTATGTTTATCAGTAGTCTGGTTTCCATAGTACAATCTCTGCTTAGTTTGGGATCAGATAGCGTTGTGTGAGTGGTCTCAAGATATTATATTATTATTATTAAATTATGACGAAGACGTAAAACTGAGTATTTTAGAAACGCTTCAGTTTGTTATTGAAATCTACCTATGAAAGAGAATATCCCATAGATAAAATGCAAGCATGGTACGCGTACGCAGCTGCAGCACAGGCGGTCTGTAGCATAAAGGAACCAAACTGGTTTGTAGCCTGAATCCCGACGCAAGTGGAGACTGCAGTATTACAGCCAGCGTGTTGTGAATTGGTTGTTAAAGTAATAATATATTATTTTAAATATATACTGTAATAGTACCACTCTATCTCTTCCTGTGGCTGTCTTCAAGGCGACTAACAGACGTTCTCAATAATCTATCTACCGATGAATTTGGCTTCTAGAGGTATATGTTTGACATAAGCTCCATATAAAATATGTCAAAATTCTACCTCTTGTAGCCAAATCCATCGATAGATAGATTATTGAGACCGGCCGTAAGGGATTTCACACCGGAGGACGGGCAGCAACGTCCTCTGCGTACGGCGATTGCCAATCCGCTCGACAAGCGTGGGGATTATGGCAATTACCCCCAAGATCTACGATAAGTATGTTCTACTGGGTAGACCCGTGCCCAGCAGTGGGACATCATATGGGTTGTTACGAGAAATATACTTTGTTACTAGAATTATTTGTTCAACATATTGGTGTTAAGAGCCTCCTTTTAAGCTTATAATGCATGTGTTAGCAGGCTCTACATTTGTATTCTTTTATGTGGAGGGAAAAGAAGAGCATTGCATTCGGTTTGTGAGGGTAAATAAAGATAACGTACACACAGTCAGGCTCACAAGGTTTCCATTGCAGTGACCGCCCATCCAGCCCGCAGGTCCAGCGCGAATTTGTTTGATTAATTTGATTTGTTTGATTGAGTTTGATATTATTGCGCGAATTTCTAATGAATCGGAAATTAACGAAGGAAAGTTTGAAAAATAAAACAAAAAAGCGACTTATACAATTCAACAAGAAAACAAACACGATCATGTTTTACAATGCAATCCTAATTTTTAATATACAAAAATTACAGTCCTGACTCATTTAAATACTCAAGTCCAAATCCCAAAGAGGTTTATTTTAAGAATAAGACTAGAGATTAAAAAATATTTCGCAAATCTCAAGCTTTGAAGGAGTGATCATACTTAACGCGAGCGAAGCCGCGAGCATAAGCTAGATTTCAATATTTATCCTACAAACATAAGTAGTGAGAAATTAAAGTACATTTTAAATTACATTTGCCTAGTGATAGATTATAACGACACTTATTTATATTGTCTTGTATTGTATAAGGATAATCTTGGCTAACGCAAGTCACTGCAAGCTCTTATTAGCGTAAACAATGTTGTAATGCCTGTCCTTACTTTACGTCTACATGAACGTCGGGTGACTTGCTTTAACCTTAGAATACGCGTTAATTACGCGCCATTGTCCGAAACTCAAAAAATATAAAAATATACGGTTTATGAAATAGCCAACAACGACCAAAATTCATGGAACAGACTATACAGATTATTGGGTGCATTCGGTACAAATCATAAAACTTGATTAAAACTTCAAAAGTTATAAATGCAATTAGTTTTATGTTGTTGGATGAGGCTTGGTTTCCTATTTTATATCTACATAATAAATCTATAACATCATACATATCAGAATAGGTACTTATAATATACCAGTCATACCAGATACTTACGTAGACATTTTCAAATGGAATTGGAAA
This sequence comes from Herminia tarsipennalis, assembly GCA_945859575.2. NCBI lineage: Eukaryota > Metazoa > Arthropoda > Insecta > Lepidoptera > Erebidae > Herminia > Herminia tarsipennalis. The sequence continues at coordinate 8,641,002 of OX243846.2, forward strand.
GAGAATTCTAAGTGGATTAATTTCAACTTCTAAACTTGGCTATAAGATTAGGCTTTATACAATTTTTGTTGATACTATTATATGTATCCTAAATATAAAAGCATTTAAAAAATGGTTGTCTGTAAAGTTGGTTTATAGATGATAATTTTACGTGATAAGTTCATAAAACATTGATGACATATCGCCATTTGCGTTGTTAGCAACCAATCAATAACTTGACCATTGCTATGTGACACTTCTTCATGCGTGCGCTCGGTCATCGATTTTCGGTTATAACGTCAAAAAATTAAAACAACTTTTGTATTTGTTAAATTTTCTGTTACAAGTTAGTACCTAGGTGCGTGACTATAACATCCAACAAAAAATATCACTTTGTCTATGATATTTACTACTAAACTATGGGTATTAAAAAAAATACTACATAAAAAGTAGATTTTGTGTTATTTATGACTATTTTAAATCAATATTACATTGATATTAAGTTAATATTACAAGGGTTAACAAGACTGCTAGTAATGTAGGCCTCAATCCAACATTGCTAGTTATCTTTTTTTTTATGAAAAAAAAATAGGCTAAATTTCATTTAGATTCGTTTAACCGTTGTAGAATGATGGAGTAAGAAACATCCATCCATCCGAACTTTCGCATTTATAATGTAGGTAAAGAATAAGAATCGCAACTATTATGTGGAGATAACCATTGGCGAAAGTACAAGGCAAGAAAAACCTTCGAGCTTTTTTACTACTCTTTAATAACGCTGGCAAACATTTTACGAAAAATAACTATGTAATTAAGTATTCAAAACGACAAAAGGAGCTATTATAGACTCTTATTACGCGACTTAAAAAAGGAAAATTAACAAAGAAAACTTCATTGTATTATAATGAAATGGAAAATTAACTGCATCTCTTCCTTCTTTTTAAGAATAGCTCTATCTCGCTCGTTCTTAGAGTTACTTTGTATTTCTGTCTTTTTCTACAAACAATGGCATAGTGCGTACCAAAAAGAATAAGTCAAGATAGTGTATCGACAGCTCCGATCTTGAAATATCGATAACTGTCAAGTTGTCGCCTTTTATTATCGATTGTATTTGTTTCAAGAGTTGAGCTGTTTTGAAATAAATATTTGATTGACTGAGATAGAAATTTAATAATACATAAAGATATATTACGTATGTAGTAATACGTTTTTCATATGCGTCATTATTTTATTATGTTAAAAAATAAGATATTATGACACAAACATTGCCCAATTTATGTGCCTTTTTTTATTTCTGAAAGGTATATAAATTGTTTATAATTTGAAATATATTATATAAAATCGATTACGCTAATGTACTAGTAGGTACAGTAAAATCAGTGTTACAGCTAGGCGCTGTAGCACTGATTTGACATCAAATAAAGTAATTTAATTTAGGCAGGCAACGGAATTAAGAAACTAACAAGTTCTGTAGTTTTCAGAAACCTGTCAACCCAAGAATATTTTCCAATTCGCAATATTTATGAAAAAGTGTTTGGACACAAAGGACTTACGTAGAAAATAAAACTGTCGATAAATTTAACCCTTTGAAAGTCGACTCCGAAATTTATCGACACCATACAACCCTACCGAGCTACTGCCACAAAAAATATTTTATCGTGCGCGGGGCAGCCTAAAAAAACAAATGGCCGGTAAGTCACTCGTCGTCAGACGACCAGAGAGGAAAGTTTTTTTTGTCACAGCGGACTGGGCGGCCGGTCGATGGTATTGTGTTCGGTCTGTGGTTCTCAACTGTGCTTTGTTTAATAATATGAACAATTTCTTGGCAGTATTAACATACTGTGGTAATATAGAGTGTGACTCTATTACCACAGTATGTTTATAATGGCGGCAATGCGAAGTGTCATAATTATCACAGCTTGTGGCGTGATATGTGAAATAGGTTCAAAATCCGTAAGATATAGTATTTATGCCGATAAACTATGTAATAAATATTTAAGGGTATTCTTGTCAATGATTCTACCATACAAACACGCTGAAGGGATTACTCGTCTGTAGACTAGGCTTGTACCCAGCCATCATTGAAAATAAGTTATTATTTTGGAAGTTATAAAAGCCTTAAAACCTTTAGGAATTTTAACAACATTTTTTGCGAAATTCCAATTTATACAAGCTTATGCGCATTTGTATGGTTGAATCATCGACTAAGGCGCCCTTAACAAGGGCAGAAATTGGATAAATTGCCATTAACTAAGATAAATAAGCCAGTTGTCTAAAGTCAGTGCTGTATAAATAACGGAAAAGCACAAGGCTTTTACAGTACACGAATTATGTTTTTTTTATTAGATAATTTAATTTACAGTGCGTCCTTCTATGGGTTTTTCTTCTTAAGCGGACGTATTTGCAGCGAGCACGAAACAATCACGTGGAGACTTATAATTTTGCCGTATAAAATAAAAATACCTACTGTAGAAGTCAATCTGACATGTTTTGATTTATGCAATGTTTTTATAATCTAGAACAAAGAGGTACTGGTACTGTACTGGTAGGTGTATTGAAGTAGGTTCTGCATGTTTTTCTAATAGTTTTGTTACAGATCTGGCTGCAACAATAAAAAAAACTCTTAGGGTTTATTTAAATTTGGACAACTTTAAAAATTTTGGATTCAACTTGAAAAATGGATTAAAAGGTCAGTTTGGTCCTGGGTTTAACAAGCAACAAGAAGAAAGGGACATACCTGGAATCTACGTCTTCTTATCGATGCGGCATAATTTGTGCCGTTGATTATCTTGCTATTGGAAATTTGTTGCGCCGTGGTCTTCTAGCCGATACTGTTACACAGTGTGACTACTCACGCCGTTGCTTTCAAAGCTTCGCGCCGTTGGTTCCACAACTTTTATGGCGGTTGCTTACCCCGCCGTTGGATATTCTGCCGCGATCGTGTACAGTATTTCTTATCTGATCCTTTTTAAACAATGTGTATTTAGGTTAAATAATTCTTGGGTTTAAGGTTTTGTTACTTATTAAATTTATCTATTGCAGGTACTTTTCCTATTTTATTTCATTATCTTAACTAACCTATTATTACATTACACTACATACCCAAATATGAAACTAAAAGGGGTAGAAATTATAAACAAAATACATGCCACTAATGAAGGCAAACTCATGATAAATTAAACTCTACAATTTAACATGAGTACTAACTGTCAGTAAAAAGAAGTAAGAAAAAAAACAGCTGTATTTCCGCTTCAAAGAAAGTTTGACAATCACTGCGAGTACGGAGAGTGCATATTTAAGCGTTTTTGAAACCCTATACAAGGCATTAAACAAAAATTTTAGAACTTAAATCATAAAAGTGGGGTACAACTGGTTTATTATGGAATGTGACTATAAAGACGAGGATTAGATATCAACCTACATTATTTGTCTTTTATGATTTAAAAAGTAGGTACTTAGAAACTTTTCCCACTCCTATAGTGAGTTATTCGGTCGGATATTTCGTATCTGATACCCTGGGGATCCGACCGGAATAACTCCCTATAGTAGAGTAGAAGATGAACCTACATATTACTGTAACAAAAAAATACAAAAAAAAATATTTTGTTATTGTTCTTATGTAATTTCTCTATGAATAATTCGTAGGTACTAATATTATAAATGTGAAATTTGCTGTGTCTATCCGTCTTTAACGTTTTTATCCTTAAACAGCTGAACCGATTTAGATGGAATTGGTTTGGAGATAGTTTGAGACCCGGGACATGGGATTGTTTTTATCGTCGCAGGCGAAAGTAAATTATAATACTTATTGGTATGTATAAGGTAAGTACCTTATCTTAGAACTTATATGTATAGATTGCCTTTTAGTATAAGCTGGATATTAATTAAAATAATTATATAAAAACAGTCATTTTCATGGTTAATGACCATGCAGACTTTTGTTATGAACATTGACATAGAGACCAGGATTGCGCCATAACCTCACAAAATCGACCACTCTCTAGGGAGGCAATGCTACTTTGTGGACAATACTTCAAAGGCCGCACGAGTTTTTTTCTCTCTTTCACGCTTTGTAGTCAATATTTACTTTATAATTGAAAGGGATGGCGCGGTCCAGGTCTATACGTCAATGGTTATAGGTGAGATTAACATAACATTTTTTTTTTAAAAATGCATACCCTTACCTTGCAAAGAAGTTGAAGTTTAAAATTATACTATTCTTACTTTTTCAGCACTATTTTGCCTACAGTTGGGCATATACAATAAATTTCCATTCGGCGCGGTCTAAGGCCTGTTGATGCCATAGACGACCAGCGGTAGCTCATCATCGGACCTTCTGGCTGCTGGTCTACCTGCCCTTCGTTTGGCCTCACGGAGTCTCCACACTAGAACGCTTCCACTCCACCTGCCATCACTTTGGCGATACAGATGCCCGGCCCACGACAATTTCAGTTCTGCAACCTATACTAACGCAGGAAACGGGAAGTGACCTTTGTATTATAGTGACCTTTATTTGCTATATATTATACAAATAAATTATTTATTATTATGATTACTTACCTATATATTATGTAAATGGAGCGCTCCCTCAGCAAGCCAAAATAGTATAATAAAAATGCTACTGAAATATAGCAGACTTCGACATTATGTAATAAGTGAACCTGTTTAAACTTTTTGATATCTTTATGATATAAAAACCGGGCAAGTGCATGTCGGGCCACGCACAATGTAGGATTCCGTAGTTTTTTTTTTTGTTTCATACTTACAACGTTATTTCAACTTAATAATATTTTTCAATGGAATTTGTACGAAAATGTTGTTACTTCTCATTTGATCAGCTGTTATTCGTAAACTTGTAATCCTACTTAGTTGTGAAAGTTTTCCTTTTAATTTTACTATATATACTACTACCGTAAAATATTACATGCTCCACCTCTATCGATTAATACTATGTTAACTAATATTATAAAGAGGTAAAGTTTGTGAGGTTATAGGGGGTAATAATCTTTGGATCTACTGAACCACGTTATTTATAAGTGCCATATGCTCAATAATGTGGTCACTGGTCAGCTAGATAAAAATGCGAAAGTGATTTTATAATGATAATGGTCTCTTAACCGATGTCGGTTACGGCTGCCAATCTCAACATGGACTAGCCAACTACGCAGTGCTGGGACGGAAATCACGATCGGAGAAAGATTAGGCGCAGGATTGTCGGCTTAACCTGCTCTCCGAGGTACTGAAGGTGTGATTTTTTTTTAAAAACGGTCACCCGTCTATGACCGACAGTGGTAATATTGCTTAACCTTGCAGATATCGCGATGTGATCAGTGGCGGCTAAATCAGGGACTCCTGAAAGTGACTTTATTTGTTACTAGATAACCTGCGCAACTTCGTCTACGTTTTCCCCGTTTTTGCAACATTTCTCATGGCTGTTCCGCTCCTATTAGTCATAGCGTAATGTTATATAGCCTATAGCCTTCCTCGATAAATGGGCTATTCAACAGTGAAAGATTTTTTCAATTCGGATCAGTAGTTCATGAGGTTACCGCGTTCAAAAAAACAAATAAACTCTTCAGCTTTTAGTATAGATCTATCACGATATACCCTAGGGAAAAACTAAAGGTACTTTTTATCGCGTCAACATATATCTTTACTGATGAACCACAGGCAAAATCTAATATACAAAAGCCATATTAACAAAAAAAACATAGATATTACCAAAAAAACTTCAAAATGAATCTTCCAATAAATCCCAAGTGACTATCGTTTTTCTATTATTGTCTGGTGACCTTGTCAGGCCCATCCATCAATCGGCCATCTTGATATCGGATGATTACAGAGCATGCGCGACTTCTCCCCTGCTGTGACACGCCTACCCACTCCCATAAGGGTGAGGGGTGACTTCTGAGGTACATAGGGTGACGGTAATACCGTGGGTGGTAATGTCTAGCTGAATTGGTAGATTTGGGTGAGGTAATCTGAATTGTATTGTGGGTAAAAGGAAATCTTGAACGGGTTTGCAGATTGTTATAATTCAGTTTAGTTTTTTATGTCTTTAGGTATACGTATTTAAAACCATGTCTGGCCCATCTACCAAAATACTAGACGTATTCACACACCACCTACTAAATGTATTAGGATTTAACGAATCCTAATTGCCTACGATGACAAGGGAGTTTTGAAAATTCAAACCTAATGGGGTGAAACAGAGGTTTCCACTTTAAAACTGAAGTTAAGAAAAGGTAGTATAACGGTCGCGGTTAGGTGACAATGCGTGGTGCGAATTTCATATCGAGAAAATAATAAAAATGACAAAAGTTTACAGGCAGCCCAAAACAACGTGTTCCGTCTATCTATTCCGTGGTACCTAGTTAGTTCCTAGTTCTAGAGCTTGTTCTAACTAAGAAAAGCAGAACGCAACACACACATAAATATCTAACAATCTTTAATATCGCACATACCTACACTGTAGACCAAAATTACTGTCCACATCGATTTCGCAATAAGCGCGGTTTGTGTAAACACCGATTCCCGTTTGTTTGCTGACACGAGCCGTGTGTAATGAATCTGATTAAGTAGCCTCGCCTTGGAAATTGACTGACAACACAGATAAATTAGTTGGGTAAGCGAAATGTGTTTCGGCGAAATTACAGTTTATTTGACTAGTCGGTTCATGTTGATTGGACGGCAGCGATTTTGGTTGTGGCTTTCCTGGGGTATTTTGTATTGCGTAGGTGCTTTATGTTGCTATTTAGGTTAAAACATAAATAGAATATGTATCGGCAATTTATATTGCAAATATTCTCTTTATGTGTCAGCGAATTTGCACAGTTTACATAAATTAACATTCTGTAAGATTTTTCTTAGGATTTTGAATAAAATCGATAAAAGTGGTGGTCATCGACACCCAAAACCATTAATGCCTTGAACTTTAACTAAATTTGTCAAAACCTTTTAAATATACCTACTGAAAATCTTACAGATGGTTCTTATTCATAAACAACAATAAACTTAATGCCATCTTTTGTTTTTTTGAATTAATTACAAAATATTTTTTTTTAACAATTTTATTTATAAAATAGATAATAGGTATTTTATATTATGTGATAGGTTATAATAACTTAAATATTTTGCCATTTCATTTATTAAAACAGAAATTAAATAAGCATAAACATCAAGACATTGGGCGCGGCCAAGACATATATTTCGATGATTTATTACTGTTTACTTAATATTATATCGAGAGGCGGAGTATCTGGGTAACATAATAATTACACAACACGATTTAAGGCTTAATGAGATATCTGAGCAATAAACATTGGCCTAACACTATCGTTACTACAAAGGTAGAGTAAAACGGCACCTACATTCTCCAACCTTGTATAAAATTTATAGAAAAACGTGTAATAAAATATTCCATGGGCCTTAACTTCACTATGGAAATGAGGTATGTAACTGACTTGTGCAATGTAATATACTGCGATCACCAATTCGCTTCCTAAGTGGTGATTACGACACTCTTCACCATGAAGGCCCAACAGTGCTAGCTTATCTATGAGCCGTAAGTTCATGGTGAACGTCAGCGATAAGTCGTGTAACATTTGAAAGCTTTAACCTAAAAATATATTTAACATAATTACTTACCTGGGTAAGTACTTTTTACCGTCAGAGAATAAACAATGTTAAATAATATATTCATTAGTGTCACAAAACGTATTGAAGCATTCATATTTTCTAAAAAATAATTTAATTTTTTGCCTAAATTTTTACACAAACCCAACATCAACCATTTTACTGGCAGGGGGGACCTGACTTTTAACAAAAAAATGCACTTTACAGCTTAATATTTCACAAACGGATCCCTTAATCTAAAAATGATCATTACAACCCCAAAACATTTTTAAAATGACCTATATAATGATAGCCCACAATATGGGGTCGGTGAGAGTAAAAAACCACATCCCCACTTTATAAGGGATTTAATGCTTTCAATTTGTCGGCAAAAGAAATATGTTTATCCATGCAAAATTACAGTCTTCTAGCACTAAGAGTCTCTGAGCTAAGCTGCGGACGGACGGACGGACAGTCATGATTTTGCCATTTTGGGCACGGGACCCTACAACTTAATAATATCTGATACCATAGTCCGATAGACATAGTTAGGTATAGGTGGAGACAAGCAAATCTAGCCTAGCTTAATAAGCAAGCAAGATATGCTTGCAAAGCTTGAACTGATTGTCGTTCTTAATAATACCTAAAAATAACTGATATTCATCCACTCTTAACTCCTAACCACTTCCAAACTACCACCCTAAACACAGAATCCGGACAATTTATGGCGTTCAGTGCGGATAATGAAACCCGGTCGCCGTCGCCAGGGTAAGCAAACAAATAAAATCGAACGCCAAATTAGACCAATAACGTGGTCGACACTGTAATGATCTATTCCGCGGGATGTAATAAAAGTAGTTGCGATTATTTTATTTATAGTGGATACTGAAGACGCTACTAAAATGGATACATTATAGTCTATTTTCATTACAATGCTAAAATCAAAATTATGTAAATACTTAGCATTTTTATCAATTTTACATTTTAAAGCGACATCTTTAGGGTAGTTGTGGTAGCTGTTGTCTTCTAGTTATCTCTATAATTCATAGATGGAGCTAATAAAAGCGACATCTAGCAAAAATAAGGTGGATTGTTATTGAACAAATCGATTTTCTTTGTTATTAGTACTAGCAATTGAACATAGATGGCGCTTTTGTAAATCAACTTTTATGTATTTTACTTTAATTTAACGCCATCTAAGAATAATTTTGAGAACTCTTTTCATAAAATCGAACCCAATCGACCGACTTATCATCAAAACTATCGTTCTCTTTGTTACAGTTACAAGATCATAGATGGCGCTAAACTACGAAAAGTTAGAATATTTTTTTCTTTAATGCTATAGGTAAATGCCAAATAGTGTCTATTTCCACATAAATATGCTAGAGTATGAAAATGCAGTGCTATTCAGTATACAGTATAAGTGAATTAAAAAAGACAAGATTCTATTAATTATGAATATTATGGTTATAAAAATATCTTCAAAAACTAAGGAGTAGCAACTTTAAATAAGTACCAACTTCTATTTATTGTATTATTATTGTATTTTTTAGGATAATGGACAATAGTGTATTTATTACAATTAAAACTAAATTACATACCCTACGTACTATGTTAAAAACTATATATAATTACTAGCTGTCCCGCGCAACTTCGTCTGTGTAAATTTTCCCATTTTTGCAACATTTCTCATTGCTGCTCTACTCCTATTGGTCGTAGCTCGACTGCTGATGCTGTGATGTTGTATAGCCTATAGCCTTCCGAGATAAATGGGCTTTCCAACAGCGAATTTGGATAAGTAGTTCCTGAGATTACCGCGTTCAAACAAACAAACAAATAAACAAACAAACAAACTCTTCAGCATTATAATATTATATATAATATTATGCGTTTCGACGGTATTGCAACGGCTGTGGTCACGGGTAGACTGAATATAATATAACTAGCTGACCCGCGCAACTTCGTATGCGTCAATTTCCCCCGTTTTTGCAACATTTTTCACCACTGCTCTGCTCCTATTGGTCGTAGCTCGATGTTATATAGCCTATAGCCTTCCTCGATAAATGCGCTATCCAACAGTAACAAATTTAATTTAATTCGAACCCGTAGTTCCTGAGATTATTGCGTTCAAACAAAAAAACTGTTTAGTTTTATAATGTTAACTAGCTGTCCCGCGCAACTTCGTCTGCGTAAATTTTCCCCGTTTTTTAAACATTTCTCACCACTGCTCTACTCCTATTGGTCGTAGCTCGATGTTATATAGCCTATAGCCTTACTCGATAAATGGGCTATCCATCAGAAAAAGAATTTTTCAAATCGGACTAAATAAACTTATTTTATTTGTTTCACACATTGTGGCTATAGGCTATATAATCTATACTAATATTATAAAGCGGAAGAGTTTGTTTGTTTGTTTGTTTGTTTGTTTAAACGCGCTAATCTCAGGAACTACTGGTCCGATTTGAAAAATTATTTTTTGATTGGATAGCCCGTTTATCGAGGAAGGCTATAGGCTATATAACATTGCGCTACGGCTAATAGGAGCGGAGAAGCGACGAGGAATGTTTTAAAAACGGGGAAAAATTACGCATACGAAGTTGCGCGGGACAGCTAGTATATAATATAGCGGAGCATCAATGAAAAATGTTGCAAAAACGGGGAAAATTGACACAGACGAAGTTGCGCGGGTCAGCTAATATTATAAAGCTGAAGAGTTTGTTTGTTTGTTTGTTTGAACGCGATAATTCCAGGAACTACTGGTACGAATTAAGAAATTATTTTACTGTTGTATAGCCCATTAATCGAGGAAGGCTGTAGGCTATATAACATCACGCTTCAACGAAAAGAAGCAGGGCAGCAATGAAAAATGTTGCAAAAACGTGGAAAATTGACACACACGAAGTTGCGAGGGGTAGCTAGTTTTTTATAAAACTAAACTTTTTATAAAAGTTAAAAACAAATCTTTGTCCATTAGTGAGTTATAAAACAAAAACCATTTCGAGAGTTTTTGGATATTATTACAGAAATAAAAACATAAACACACACTTTTGCGCCATCTAGACATACACGAAGAACTTTTTTGAAACAATCGATACCAATCGACCTTAGCTTCCATCATTCTCCTTGTTACAGTTATACCACCATAGATGGCGCTAAACTATAAAACGATCGAAAATGTTTATCTTCAGGCGTGAAATATTCGAACTAGTTTCTATTTATACCTAAATATGTATGAGTATGGAAATGCAGCGCTATCCAATCTACAGCAACTTTTTCAAAATAAATTGTCAATTTCTCCCAACGGCCATCCCCTAAAAATTTGCATGCAGAAGCGCCACTTCAAAGGTAACTGTTGATAACTACCTTGCTTTTAGGTTACTGTAATTTTACTTTCAACTTTTTACCTTATTTTTCTAAACATAACGTTGAAAATCATTTGCAGACACGTTCAGCGCTTTTGTCAAACAAAATTATTTTGTTCATGAAAAAGTGAACTCTAAACTTTACTGAATAAGGTTTAATTTAGTCAAAACATAGAATACATATAAGCTGTTTTGGAGTGCAATATTACAAACTGATTGGTTTAACTCCAAAGCGATGTTCCCGAGGGAGGGTTTAACTCAATTTTATACCGGTGAATGAGTTTTGGTAGCCGCCAGCCATCTTTGGCTTGCTGAAATGCTGTTAGGTATCTGAGGAATAAATCTGTGTAAGAGGGTAGGTAAGTGGGTTTAGTGATTCGTATGGAATTCAGTTGACATAAAAACGTACTCTAGGTACCTAAGTAAGTATCTAGAATAGTTCTTGAGCCGGCTTTGTTATAAAAAAAACAATTATTTGTCTACAGTTCCGCCCTAAATAGGTAAGTACCTACCTATTTAGGGCGGAACTGTACCAAAATACAAAAGTAGAGAAGAGGAATATATGTATTTGCATATTTTTGCGGGAATTCCATACACCCTAAAAACTTAATAGTAAAGTCAATTGTTAGTCAATTGCTGCTGCTGGTGTCTCTTAAGCTGGTCTTCCACTAACAGCGGATATGACTTCTGTACTACCGAATTAGTAGAGAAATTCTGCCAAGAAGATTTTTTTTAATTTTTGTAAACGAACTTCTACCCGAAGTTGAATTTGAACTCGGATATTTTCTAAAAGTCAAAAACGTTTATTAGTGGCAGGTAAAACTTTCTTTTTGAGTATATAGTTCTACTATGTACTCACCCGTTATTACTCGTCCATCAGCCTTCTCTAGTGTAAGCCCGAGTTTATAATAGAATAGAACAGTGACATTCTCAGGCTAGGCTCATCATCATAGCTACGGTGATGATTGTGATGAATCATTTCTAACCTTTCACAAACAGAACTTTTCCGCTACAATTATGAGATCTTTGCTTATCTCTATGGCAATTATAGCCGTATCTATCCTATACTCGACGGGTGGTCATATCGCGTATCACATCGATAATGTTGCCGATAACAAAGCATCTGTTTGAACCTTTGTGACATAGCACTGATTTCGGTACCATGCAATTTGTTTTATTAGCTGCGTTATTTGCTTTTAGTTCACCGTCGGCTATCTCTTTGTTGTTAAAATATATTTTCATCCTTCGTTTTTGCTTGGGACTTAAAAATACCAGAAGTTAAGCTTCCTTGACCAAAAGGCTATAAAAATATATTTTGTGTTTTATCTTGATCAAGAAGATGTAAGTAAGAATAAGATTTATTTTTTTTTATGATTAGCATGAGGTCATAACCTGCTTAGCTTAGACCTAGGACCACATACAATTCCACCTACCTGTCTAGTTAATCTGAAATTCTGATCTAGAGTATCGTGTGATAGGAGAAGATCTCCTGAATAAAAAAATATATATTACACGCTATATCAATTAAAAGCATCTTAAAAATTCTGTAAGTACTTACCAACTATAAAAACGCACAATCATCTAACACCTTCAAATCATCAGGTCGACAATCCATCAATCAAACTAATCTATCATTCTGAAGAATTTATAACATGTTTACTGAACCCAATTTCCCAGTGATCTCCTGTATGATCGGAGACACCTCAAGTATATAACAAACAAGATACGAAGACACCCGATTGACAGCTTATTGGTGAAGGATTATTAGTATTTTACTACTATCTCTGAGGTAGTGAATCTATCGAAGAGTAAACAGATCGTTTGATCTACTTTCCCACACTAGTTTTGATTGAGAGCCGCCGATAATATCTACGTCGATGACCCATCTTCAGGTGTAGCAGCAGCCGAAACAGATAACTTTATGTACCACAATATTTTTTCCAAGTTATTGTTTTATGTCAGTTTAGATTAAATAAACGTCAGTTTCACGTTCCAGTCAGACTACCTATCGAAAAGCTTTAGACTTAGGTAATATGAGCAAAGCAAAGAACGGGATTACTTTAAAATTGCCAATAATTTATGTTGCGGTTATACATTATATTTACTACTTCATGACTTTAGAATTTCTATGATTAGGATAAAAATAACAAGTCAGATTCTGTAGAAAAAGATTGTGAGTAAAATATTAATTTCTTGGCAAATCATCGTGTCAATATCGAATTTAATTATTATTTTCCTTGTTTTCCTGTCGAATCTATTGATATCTTTAGCCAGTCCTACGTTATGATCTTAGATAAGTTAAATTATAATAATTATTGAGAAAAATTCAACTGATTCACAATGTGGAGTAATGAAGTCATCATAATCCTAAGCCGTAGTCACTTTGTCTACGATAAGTTAGTTTATCAATATGTTGACTGTGGATTATGAATCATGATTACGATGAAATACGCTGTTTCCTTATGAGAACGTTTAAATTCCTTTGGGTCTACTGACATGTTCTCATGTTATAATAATTATCATGTTAATTCAAGAGAAAATATAAATCAATTTATATTTAATATTGATTTTGCTGGATATTTAACCAGTGATGTGACGAGTTTTGTGCACCATTTGAGCTTTATACTTCTTATTTTATAAAAGCTGTTTTATGACGATATAAATACATTGTCTTAAAAAAAAGGAATAAGCCATGCTATGTACGCGGGGTAATTTACAAATATACATCATTAAGGACCCAAAATTGGGTGTTATTGCGTCCATGATGATGTTTGTTTTAAGTATTGAAATTACAATAATATGGGTCATTCAAAGTGCCTATTGCGGCATCTAATGCTTAGACCTCTTGAAATACAATCGCACGCATTTTCACTGCACTGCGATAAATAATGTTTTCAACCGACTTCAAAAAGGAGAAGGTTCTCAGTTCGACTGTATTTTTTTTAATATTTGTTATCCGATCCGATTACCCGCAGACGGCTGGACCGACTTGAAAAAATATTTTAGTGTTTGAAAGGGTATATTTATAGATTGGTCCCATTGTCATCAAAGTTTGGATCTGAAGATGAGATCTTTGAGAAATCAAGGGAACTCTTCAACTATTAATGGAACACCTATAGTAATTTGGGTATATTTTGTTGTAATTCGTGCATTTACTCTTTAAAAAAACACCATTTAGTGAAATGGAACTGATGATGAAGACCACAGATGACCAGCGGAACTATTCACAATTTTTTTTTTTAATAAATTAAACTGGCAAGGTCCCACATTACTAGCAATCTTGTTAACCCCTCCAACTTAACTCAAAGATTTGTGTTAGAGTGGGTTCACGTCGGTAGTTTAATGGATAGGATTCCAACCCGCGACCTCACGATTGCGAGACCGATGCCTTAGCCAATTAGGCTACGGCCGCTATTAAATAATGCGGGTTGCGATCTGAGTACCGTGTTCGATACCTGATTCTTCTTTTTAAGATTGTAATGGAATTGATGGTCTGGTATCAGGTGTAGTCCCCAAAAATCAACGGCCTTGTATTGCAAAACAAAAGTGAGAAATAAAAACTTTTTTATAAAAAATAAAAACCGACTTCCAAAAAAATAATTAAACATTTTGAAGTTGGTGCCAGGAAATGTAGTTTTATGTTTTAGGCACCAAATTAAAAATGTTCAATTATTTTTTGTTGTTGTACCTATAGTTATTTTTTGTTTTTTAGTTACCTTAAATTTATTTTGGAAATCGGTTTTGTTTTTTTGTAAAAAAAAATCACAACAATTTAAATGTACTGAAAGGGTACAAAATTGTGTTACTTTTTTCAACAGAATATGAATAACGTGATATGTGTTGAGTAGTTCTTGTTTTCTTGTATGTCACTTAAGTATCTAGTTCCGTAGTCTTTATGGCTATTGCTATCTGGTTCTCAAAATTGTGTCTTAGAGTTCTGTTCATATTTTTTCCTATTGATAATACACAGGAAGAGAAGAGAGAGAAAACAAATTCTCACGAGTGATAATAACTTTGGCGTCTTTTTAACGCCTATCGGCGGTTCAGTCAAACACTTCACTGATACGATGGCTTCCCAAGAAATTGATTTTATCATATTTAAGATCCGGTAGCATGTTGGGTATGTGTAATAATTTGCATAAGATAACTGATCTTTTGCTAAACACAAATATTTAATTTCACCTGAATATTCCAGAAGCGAAGTAAGTTTAAGCATTTGAGCGCTGTTAAAAGGCACTGAAGCCAATATTTTAGAAATCTGGAAAACAATTTTAGATTAGGATTCTTGTTAGATTACTTACTCGTAGAAAAATTCCACAGGACATTGATACCTACTTCCAACCGAAAAATCCCACCGCCATTCTTAAATATTTCATATTAATCTTTACTACACGCAAGACAACAAGATAATAATATACTAAGAGCAACGAAATAAAACCGCTGATTAAGAGGGTAAACAACGTAGTTTAAGATGTATTTTATTCAGTTTGATTGATATTAGATTTAAATGGAAAAGAACTTCCGAACCGATTATAAGAATATTCACACGTACGTTATCAGTAAAATTATTTCATTATCATCTCAAATATTTGACTAGTAATATCAACTATTTCTCCGTGGGAAATTACTGAAATAAATATATACATTACGTACCTGTCGTTAGTTTTTTATAGCTCCCAATAATATTATTAAATGGGAAATTCACTCGGGTTTTTTCTGTAATCGTACATGCAAGATCATCGTACGAAATTTTGAGCCCCGCATTAAAAGATAGCATATCAGCTTATCTCGTGCGTTAAAATAAACTGAACGGCTTGGATTTTTGTGACGTAGACGTAGACCTCTATAGGTATGTAGTCATGTACTTATAGTGTGTATTACAGCGTAAGTATTTTACAGATATAAGAGGCCCCAATTCACCGCCTTTAAGTATGCCTTTGAAATTTAACCGACTTCATATATAAAGGCAAGAATTTATTTTAATTATAGGTAAGTTTAAGATTTTCCAATATAAGAAGACTAAAGAAATTTCTACTAATAAACTAAAAAAGAATACTCACAGTATTCTTTTTTAGTTTATTTGTATCGCAAGCAATAATTATTTATGACAAATAGTTTATATTACGTAATCAAAGGGTTTGATCAAGTTCATATTTAATTTATTAATTTTCAACAATACAATCATAACAAAGAAATTAAGTAACGAAATAATCTTAAATGACAAAGTATGTACTTATTTAACAACTATGTAGAAACAAATAATATATTATACTTTTATTGTTAAACAAACATCAACTGAGTAATAAAAATACATCTCTAAAATGAAGGCTGTAATCTTATTTAAATGAAAGTAATCCAGGATGTGCCTACTTATTATCAAAAATATGTCTTAGATTGTTTGTTGTATTTTGAAATGTCGAGGAAATATCACAGGCAAGTAACGTTACGGTGCCCGTATAGAATTTTCTCTTCGAGTACTTTCCTTCTTCCCGAATATTTATTCCAAATGATATTGTGTGTCAACCCTCCTCGTGTTTTCCCCACTTCATCCCATCACACATGATTGGAAATGTGACAAGTGGTATCCTTGTTTGGCATTGGCAACGTCTGAAAACGACACACGAAGGAAACAAAGTGAAATGACACTAAGGTCGTTTATGTCCTATAAGTTCCCAATCTCTGTATTTCGTCATGTGAACGAATGAAAAGATCCGATAGAGAGATTTACTATTTAAAGGGAGTTTAACGAACTCGGAACTAAGCTTCTTTTTGCTACGATTTGACGACGATATGACAGACTACGGTAACTGCTTATGTATCATCAGATGAGAGAGATGAGAGAAGAGATAACATAATTGTTAGCAAATTAGGGTGCAAATAACACGTGGAAATGATTCGTTTTGTGAAAATTCAACTAGCTTCGTTCGATTTAAATTTAAATTCTACGGTATCTGGCTGGACTTGGACTTAAATGTACAGTGCTGTATATGTGTTTTTTTATTTATTAAAAATAACTACGCGTGGTGCAAAAAACACGTGACAAATGGCATGTATGGGTTTCCCAGTCTAAAGGATTACACCTAGCTTCTGTTCATGTTTGATGTCGAGATGATAGTTAAATAATTTTGCGATAACACAATCCTAAGGATTACTTAGGTCTGTGTTTCAATATTTGGTGAGTATGACAGTATTGTTTAAGGACGTGACTGTTTTGATATCCTAGACGTACTTAGTTTTAATGCCGCTCTTTATAGTGGCTGGATTTACATTATTCGATTACGTTACCTTAACATTATGGAAAAACTGCTTAGAAGCAGTATATTATGAATGAAGAAGTGTCTAGTATTATATTAAAAAGCTTTGTTGTTTAAAAATCACAAAAACAGCAAAGAGTTGCTTTTAGGGTTCCGTAGCCAAAATGGCAGCTTAGTTCAGAGATTGTTGGTGCTAGAAGGCTGTAATTTTGCATGGATATACATATTACTTATGCCAACAAAGTGATGAATAAAATTTAGAAAAAAAAATTAGGGGAGGTACCTCCCCTATATATGTATAAAGTATGGATGTGATTTTTTTTTTACTTACCCCATCGTGTGGGGTATCATTAGATTGGTCCTATAAAAACATTTAGGGGTTGTAAAAACTATTTTTATCGTTTTAGAGAACCGTTTGTGAAATATTAAGCTTTAAAATGCGAATCTTTGTTAGATTCAAGTGCTCTTGCCAGCTAAATGGTTGATGTTGAGTAAAAATATTCACGGTAGTAGTATATATAGTGAAATTAAAAGGTAAACTATCACAAAGGCTTTACAACTTAACGAGTAACAGCAGAGCAAGTGAGAAGTAACACAATTTTCATACAGATGCCATTGAAAAATGCTAACGTAACTAGCACAATGTAGGGTCGTTGTGCGTGGCCCGACATACACTTGCCCGCTTTTAAACATTGACATGAGTACCCAATATACTTTTTTAAATATATATCTCCGTTTTCTAAATGACCTCTCTGATTATAGTAACCCAAAATGTTAAATTACATTGATTTTTGATAGAAAAAAATTACATTGCCAAGTAAATCTTAATATAGTTTTATTTTTTTTAACTAATGTAAAAGTATTTTTAGTTAGGGTGAATTACAGTTCTTCTTTCTCATGCGTCACAGAACGTCCATAGAATCTTGTTCAGTTTTTACGTCATACAAAAGTGTAATTTTACAGCAATTGCTTTAATGTTCAATGTCACCGGCCGACGTTGTTCAAAACAATTGGTTTACAGCTTTGTCGCTTATTTTGAGTACAGTGTCCCACCAACCTCCTCCCGAAATTCCTCTCACGGAAATATGGACTTTATTGCATTCAACAAAAGGTGTAATTGATGTGATGTACAAATAAATAAGCGATTGTTTTTTAGGTTGACAGTTTGGCGTGGCGTGCTCTGCCCACGCGCCAGAGTTGTAAAACAATTTAAAAATAAAAGATTAATAAATAAATGACAAAATACAAGAATTCCTTTTTCGGAAGGTCGAAAGAGGCTAATGGGACTTCTTCTACAGAGTTTTTATAGTCTCTAGATTTCTTTAAAAATTTTCTTGCCAACTTAATTTTTTTAGCAATACGCACTACTTATTCATAAAAGTTTATTGCCGAAATATTTAACTGGGGTAGCGATATGGATGGAAATGTTCAAAACTGCCTAATTAATTTTAGATATTATATAAAAAAAATTGTTTATTCTAGCCAGTTTTTGTACGTTACTTACGTACAAAAACTGGCTAGAATAAACAATTTTTTTATACGGTTGATAATTCACAATGATTTATATTTTTGAATAATAAAATCCATTGAATTATTTCAGATACTTGGGTATCTACCTAAAAGGTTCGCAGTCAAAGGGCGGTCAAGGTAAATAGGTTGAAATAGGTTTTTCACCCGTTTCATAAATAAAAAATATTAGAAGATCAACTACAATAGGTATACCTATTATAGGTCACTGAGCACCATAGTATGAAATTCATACCCACGATGTACAGAAATAAAATCGGGTGTCATAGATAGATAAATGTCTCTAGTTTATGACAGCATGGGTCGTATTACCTATTATGGGTACTGTCTGTCTGTCTAGTCGATTTTTTTTTTTCATATTGAATTTAATACACACACACATGTAACAACTATATAGTCTTTCCATTTTAACGAAATGAAATCCAGTAGCAAACAATAAACCAGTGGACACGTCTGAAATAAATACGATTGTAAATAAACACGGGAATAAACGGGTTTAACCTAGGTAAAGTATGAACCTTATGCTTGACGTTTCGACCGGGTTACACCGACCGTGGACACGAGCTTGTGACCATGGTCGGTGTAACCCGGTCGAAACGTCAAGCATAAGGTAAATACTTTACCTAGATTAAACGCGTTTATTTAAATTGTATTTATAATGCAACGCGTAAATATAAAAGTTATAACGTCTAAAATAATCGGTAAGAACAATAACTAGACTGCCTCTATGGCGAGGTGGGAGTGTGTCCAACTGCTACGCAAGAGGCAGTGGGTTCGATTCCCACATGGGACACCACTTTGTGTGATCCACAAATTGTTGTTCCGAGTCTAGGTGAACTTTGTGTCCGTGACTGGTATGTTTAGAAATTCCCCTGCGACACAAGGTTTGTACCGAATTCGGGAGTGTTCTTTTAAAAAAAAAAAACTCAAACGCACAGATCTCAACAACAAATGACGAAGGACTGCGATGTGTGTTAATCAGTGCGCAAGCGCCACAATGTTCACGTAAGCATTAATGTGGGTGTGAGGTTGATACCCGCATAATATGCTACAGACAACCTTCCCGACATCGGTTACGGCGGCCAATCATATCAGAGACTAGTCAACTACGCAGGAGATATTATAGTACACAAGTGTGTACGCAAACACAAGTGTACTCTCTTTTCACTCACTCATACTCATAAGACGAAAATCCGACACGACCGGAGAGAGATTGGGCACAAGACCGACGGCTTAAGCGTACTCTCTGAAGCACGTGGGGAGTGACATTTTTTCGAAAAGCGTCACCCATCTATGGACCGAGAGTGGTAACATTGACTCAGATCTATTCGATTACCAAGAAGTTAGGGTATAATAAAAGCTCATTAATTATAATTAATGCTGCTCCGCTCCTATTAGTCGTAGCGCGATGTTATATAGCCTATAGCCTTCCTCAATAAATGGGCTATCCAATAAAAACCATTTCTTTCAAATCGGACCAGTAGTTCCTGAGATTAGCGCGTTTCAACAAACAAACAAACTCTTTAGCTTTATAGTATTAAGTATAGATAATATAGTCAATTTTCATTATAATATAAAGTAATAAAATTATAACACTTACTATTAATATACTAACTTACTATTAATATAAGAAGCGGCAGTAGCCTAACGGCTAAGGCGTCGGTCTCGCAATCGTGAGGGCTCGGGTTCGAATCCTACCCATTATACTACCGACGTGAACCCACTCCAAACACAAGCCATTGAGCTTAGCTGGAGTGGTTAACATGATTCTACATCATAATTAGCAATAAAATAAATAAATAGATATATTTTTTGATCCAAACTATGTCGTACAGTACTGTAGTAGAAAAATCTCGAAGTAATCTTACTTCGAGACTACGACACGCTTTCAAATTACTTTTTAAACAACAATTGAGGTACAATTCCTACAAAACCATTGTGTGTGGTTTCTCCACACCCAATAAAATTTAACGCAATCATTATTTGTAACACAAAACAGAACAAAATAATTTGCAAAGTAAAAAAACTGCAAGCTTTTTATTGTTAATGCGAGTGCGATTCCTGGTAACTTTCGTTTTTTAATTTTTTCTCAGATGGCCACGTATCAAATTAGTTTAAATTTTTAGGGTTCCGTAGCCAAAATGGTAAAATGGAACCGCTATAGTTCCGTCATGTCCGTCTGTTCGTCCGTCTGTTAGAGCTAGGAGGCTGTAATTTTGCATGGATACTCATATTATAATATGCCGACAAAGGGAAACAATAAAATCTTCAAAAAAAATGTGGGTACCTCCACACTATATGTAAAGTGGAGATGTGATTTTTTTTCTTTTCTACCCCATAGTGTGGGGTATCATTAGATAAGTCTTTTAAAAAAGTTTGCGGGTTAGAAAGACGATTTTTGGATTCAGGGATCCGTTTGTAAAATATGAAGCCTTTAAAGTGCAAATTTTTGTTAGAGTCAAATGTCCCACCCTTCCTCTGCTAGCTAAATGGTTGATGTTGGGTATGTGAGAAAATTCACGGTAGTAGTATATTTAGTGCAATTAAAAGGAAAACTATCACAGCTAAGTATGCTTTACAAGTTTACGAGTAACAGCTGAACCAATGAGAAGTAACAACATTTTCGTAGAAATTCCATTGAAGGATTGAGTCGATGGATCAAGTAGGTATTGTGAGAGCATATTTTTTTAAAACAATAAACCTTATTTTGCATGAAAAAGCGAAACCCTTGTAGAATCACTTTGTTGTCCGCCCGTCTTTATCTCGGGAACACGTTAAGGTATCGAGTTGAAATTAAAACCATATACTCAGGTCTGCAGTCCCTTGAAGCTATAAATAATCAATTTTCTAAGTTAACGTAAAAAAAAAATATATGAACTATTTATAATATGTAACCCCTTAGTGGCCGAATCCGACTCGCATTTGCCGGTTTTTATTATATAATTGTAATTTATGTCTAGATTTTGTATACCTATATGTATACGTTTAAAACATATACATGAGTTTATACTACTTACGGACTGTCGACTCTTTTTACAATCAAAAGGAATCTGCAATAGGCGTAATATATTGTGATTGCTTCCAAAATCATTGTTTAATACGCTTATTGCAGATTGCTTTTGAAGCATTTATTCGTAACCTACGAATAATGCCATACCATAGATTTTTCTTAGCAAATTAGATAAGAAGTTAGGTACATAATTGGTTCCAGCCCTTCGTAGAACTAAGTTTGGAGCAAGTTCGCCTGTTCCTAGATTATGTAAGATTATCAATGAAAACAGTGCTTCTACTGACCTTTACACAGATGGTCAGTTCACACTCATCCCGAATATTACCATCTCTCTCGACATACCTAATTCTGAATTATATCTGGTCACAGAAGGCCGTTAGTGGAACCATGTTAGGTTTTTTAAAGGAATTCAAAACTTTAAGTATTTCTACACTTAAATAGTTTCAAAATAAAATCAGTAAGTAAATAAGTTTTTTTGTAAAACACTTTGCATGTAGTGTTTACCTATAATTAGATGTACAGTACTCATAAGATTTACTTATATAGTTTTTTTTTTCTTTTTAACTAATAACTGTAACATCTGTTGGTAAACCTTAAATAAATAAATAACTGCAAACTAATTTATAGCACGAGGGTTTTATTGAGGGAATCAGAACAGAAGTAGGCGCAGTTTATGTAGGTATGATTCGCGCAATCTAAGTTAGCCGGGCTGAAGTTGGTAACAAATAGCTTCGCGAATGTATTTTGGATGAAGAGTTAAATACTAGTTTTTATGTTGTTAATTGAAAAATATTTTATTATAATATGATAGTAGGTATAAGTACAAACTACCGATAACCTTTAAGACTCCAACATATTACCATTCCGCCTGCAGTCTGTCACTCTATCGACCACAGACAGACCCAGGATGACAGGTGCATAATCCACACACTGTAGCGATTATAATATTAGCCGTCTGATACCGGCTTAAGAATAGTGCCACCCCATCACTTTCCGTGGGTGTCGTCAAGGCGACTAAGGGATTTACCACCGGAGGGCGGGCAGCAGCGCCCTCTGTGTATTTTAAAGCCTTACTGCGATCGCCAACCCGCTCGCTAAGCGTGGCGATTATGGCAATTACCCCCAGGGTACTGGGGTACCCGTGCCCAGCAGTAAGACATAATTTGGGTTGATATGTAAGAATAGCCATTATGGCCTGTCGGCAAAGATTGCGATTGCGGGCCAGCTACTTGCTATTTATTATGTGTTCGATTGTCGCGGATCGTCCAGCCAATACCTGAAGATGCAGATCGTATCGGGCGACAAGCGCCCACACTATGGGAATAGCTGTCATCCAAACCCTATAATAGAAGACTGTTTGTCTGTGATCTGTTGCGATTAACTGACATCGATATCGATGATGATGCCTGCCGACGGCCTGCTCGTGTGTGTGAGCTTTTATATAATGCAATCGCTCATTTATGAAATCTCGGAACGTTTTCCTCATTAAGTATTCTGTAACGTGTGTCCATACGAGTGTTGCTCGTGCGAGGTGTGAATTAAAGTTATCCTAATCTGTACACTTGTTTTTTTTTTTAAAAGATAACTAGCAATGTGGGATTGGGTGCCACATTATTAGCAATCCCGTTATCCCTTCCAGTTAAGCTAAGGTGCTTATGTTACGAGTGGGTTCACGTAGATAGTATAATAGTAGGTAGGATTCGAACACACGACCTCCGAAGGTATCTTAATCACATACGCAAATATAATACATAACCGTAATTCAGGCCGCCCAAAAAGATTAGTTGAACTGAAAATCAAAGACTGGAGTCTAAAGAAAAAGTCTAAGACTAGATACAAAATTTCCTGTAGAACTGTAACGTTACAGTTACATTGAAAACTAACGGTCATTATCAAAGAACCTAACAAAAACATAATTATGGCGCATACATCTAATCAGCGGGGCGCAAACACCATAATATTACACGCGTTAAGCGCAAAATCAGTGTTTGTGATACACAGACGGACAGACCATTAACATCAACATTAAGAAAACAATACACATAATAGCACACAATAGTACACAATACTCCGCCCGTGTCTACGCATTGTTTACAATAGGAAAACCATTAAAATTATTGACGTTTACAAGATTTTTTGGTTCGTACTGAGAATTTTGGAGTTCGTTCTGTCTTTTAGATCGGTAATGAGACTAAACGATGTTATTGTTGTAGTTTTTATTGTAGACAGGTATCTATGTTTTGTGTAGTACGTCGAATCACGTAGTTTGAGGTTTTTTGCGCAAGTGATGTGCGCGTGCGCCGTAGTGTTTTACACGTGTAAAGATGACATATTTTATCGGCTTTGGATAAAATAAGTTGATACTAAGTAAGAAGTATAAATTTCAATTTCTGAAAAACTCAAATAACCGTTAGGTTTAATAATAATATTTAACTAAATCAAGAATTCCTTAAAATCCCTGAATCCCTTAAAATTTTAACGACATACGAGTAATAGACCATGTCACTTTCTTGTCTTCTTCTCTTCTCTATGGGTGCACCTTTTGAATTTTTGTTGGTATAGGTATTAAAATGTACTGTCATTTAAGTCTATCTATACTAATATTATAAAGCTGAAGAGCTTATTTTTGTTTGTTTATTTGTTTGAACGCGATAATCTTAGGAACTACTTGTCCAATTTAAAAAAAATAGTTTATAGTGTTGGATAGCCCATTTATCAAGGAAGGTTCAAAAGCTCTGTAATCAGTATTCTTAAAACCTAAATTATATTAATTGGCGTTAATTTATAATCACTATACTCTAATTGTAATACGTGAAAACGTATTGTACATAGATTTAATTTGTAAGACAGAATTAGAATTAAGCTAAATGTACGATTGTTTGTTTTCCCAAATAAAACAAAAATAATAAAAAGGTTATATACTTAGGTTTTTTTATCATCTGGTTACGATTTGGGTATTTTGGATTGAGGTACTATTAGTACATATTATCTCGATGAGCATAAATAAAAATGTCGCAAAGACGAAGTTGTGCGAGTCAGCTAGTTAAAACTATTTTGACTTTGTATCTGTCATACTAGTTTTGCTAACAGGAAAGAAGAGGTTTAAAAACAAGGAATCAAACTAGGTACATACATAGAATTTCTTTTAAGTTTGTGTTCAAATTTCTGGCAACTACTGCAAGGTGGCAGGCATTAATAAATGCAGTATATTTAGATTTACTACTTGAAAATTCGTCCTACCGTTTTTACAGCCGTACCCTTTCAGTGTTTAACATAAATATAATCGATTTGAGTGCCTGAGATTTTATTACAATTTTGTTCCCAAAGTTTTTGTAAGAACGAAAAACTTTATAGCGGGATTTGCTTAAACACATTTTGTCACAACCCTTTTATAGTCAAACTAAAATTGTATTCTAACGTGCAATCAATTTTCAACCTTATGCAGGTGAATTAAAGTCTACACAGATATTATTGAACTTTAAAATTGTTACAAATTAAAACAACATTGTATTGCTTTTCGAGAAAATTAATTTGAACTCTACTGCATTTGTGACAAGTGCTATTTTATCTGCAAATAATAAGATTGTCAATATAATGCAGGGTGTACACGTGATTGACATTTTATGAGTGTAAAAACTGAAATTTATTACTGTTACAATTCGCGGAACGCTTGTTTCCGTAATAAAACCCTTTGCGTAGGTGTTTTATAGTACCACGTTAATGTGCATTGGGTCTAAGTGACAGATGACAATCTGAAAAGTACTATTGTGAGGTACAGATAGTAGATCCATTATATAATGTTATAAATCTATAGGATTGTTCGTGGGGATTAAAAAAACTATGATAAAGGCAGCGCCAAAAGTTCTTTAAAAAAAGGTTTAGAAATACCCTGTGTAGCACTGAACAAAAAGGACTTTCAATGATTTCCAAAATTCTCACTATTCTTCAAATTTTCAAAATAACACTGACCATAAACATATGCTTATGGTGACTTTTTAAAACTTCATCTTCGATTTGTTTAAATACTTGGGTACTTGGGCTCATTTCGAATGATGTCGAAATCAAAGTTCTAAATAGCTGTTTTAACTGATGAAGGGCTAGTGATTGTCCGTTTAGCAATCCATAGCAAAATCTCTCCATACTAGCCTTAATGTAGGGCATCGAGTACCATCATAATGTTTTGTAAAAGGTTAGTTATAGGCCAAAGACCACATGCATCAAGTATTACTTTGTGTAAATCCCATATCGATTTGAACACTGTTAAAACACGTTTTTTTTCAGTCAATGATCTCTTGACTTATCATAAATTTAGTTTTTTTTTCTTTTTAAATATAACTAGCAATGTGGGATTGTGGTCCCACATTACTAGCAATTCTGTTAACCCCTTCAGCTAATTTCTATGGCTTGTGTTAGGATTGAGTTCACGTCGGTAGTATAATGGCCATGATTAGTACCCACAACCTCACGATTGCGAGACCTATGCCTTAGCCATTAGGCTCCCGCAGCTTAAATTTAAAAAGAAGTGGAAAATTTTGTGTTTTGTAATGGTCACTTAAGGACCAAAAACTACTTGACCATGTGAACTCCATTTTAACATTATAATATATTGATTTGCTCACTGTCAAAGACGATTTTTTATCCAAAGACCTCTTGACTTATCATAAGTTATGTAAAAGTGAGGAATTTTAAGTACAACTGGTCCCACAATCTTCAACGTGTGAAAAATATATCTAAAAATATCTACAAACAATTTTAGCAAACACTCTTTTTGAAACATATGACACATAATTAGTCTTATCCAAACTTAGCAATAGTTATCGAAGTTTCACGAAAATAGTTAACACTCTTAAAGCTGAGTGTTAAAAATACTTGAAGGAACACAAAAAGTGATCAATACCCTGAAACGAATGCTCGATATTATCTTGAAACTGCGGGTTGTGAAGAGGGTGCGATGTTTCATAATTAAGCGAAAACATCAGTTGTGAAGGGATGAAAGCGCTGAAAGCATTTTAGAAACACGATATCTAATATACTGTACCTACTTTATTCTTATTTCCAATATTTTTGTTACGAAGCGTTTATTATAAAATGTGTGTTTTTAATTAAATGACGAAAACATTTGATTCAGTTACTGTTATTTAAAAAATGTTAATATTCTTATTTCAGTTTAAGGAGAATTAAGTTTAGAAACTGTATAAATAAAAAGGCTCTGAAAAGATCTTGAAATACGTCCTTGCGCACTAGATTTTAAGAATGTAAAAATCGTAGTAGTTAGATATATAAAATTCTCCTTTAAATTATAAAAACATGCTTAAAATTGAGCAGCTTTTTTGTATATTTCATTTGGTTTGGTAACCACTGTTCAAAACGCATTTTTTTACCTCATTCTGCGATTTATGTTAAAGCTAAATAAAAATTGTTTCTCTTCAGCGCTGCATCAGCTAAAGTACCGATGTCTTTCTTAACACGAAAGCGAGAGGACTTTATCTACATCGTAAGTGACGTGATAACGCAATGGGTAGACGTTAACATGTGTATGTTTCAAGTAGTGATCATTATGGCTACTCAAGTGGTTGTATCCAGCGTAAGGGTTGGGAACGATCAAGTGATAACTCGAGATACTGTGGAGAAAATATTTTAGTCTTAGCACTTGTATTTGACATGGTTTTAAATTGCGTTTTTTTATTATGGCTCGAAATAAATTAAACTAAAGGAAAACGTACGAAAGAATGATTCTTCTATAAAGTCATGGTAGAAATAATGAACTATATGTTCGTAAACTTTCGCGATTTGCACACATTATAGAATTTTATAAGCTACGGGTCTTAATTGCGTAAATATTTTATTTTAGGGCTAAATACCTTTGGTTATTGCCCGACGTTTCGACCGTATTGCGTCCGTGATCACGGGTAGACTACCTGTAATAAAATATTTACGCGATTAAGACCCGTAGCTTATAAAATTCTATAAAACAATGAACTGTTTCAAATTTTTGTAAAGCAGATAAATTAATTAGATTCATTAGTGATATTAAAG
This sequence comes from Herminia tarsipennalis, assembly GCA_945859575.2. Taxonomy (NCBI): domain Eukaryota; kingdom Metazoa; phylum Arthropoda; class Insecta; order Lepidoptera; family Erebidae; genus Herminia; species Herminia tarsipennalis. The sequence goes on from OX243846.2 coordinate 8,668,784, forward strand.
AAATAAAATGGGATATAGAGAGTAACCTGTATAGTTGGGATTTAAATTTTCCGCTTGTTGGTCAACAAGCCTTGTAGACCAAAGGCAAACAAACAAAAATATAACTTTAGGCATGCTTTTTCATATGGAAAGGAAGATATAGAAAGAGAGCCTAAAATATCTATTAGTTTTCATCTAATATGACTACATTTTGATAATTATGACATTTTTGATCTGTCTCTTTTTTATTTTATTTTTCTTTTACTTTATTGCTATTTATTTACAGTGTGTTTTCCTTTCCTTAGTGTAGGTAGAGTCTGAGTAAATAATTCTCAACATTCCGTTCTCGTTACGGAGTGCATACAAACCTAATTTGTGTCAATATTTATTGCACAGTGATCTAGATAATAAATACAAAGCAATTTGATTCCGAGTTAGACGGCGAACCAAACTGGTTGAGAATGGCTGAGAAGAAAAAGAAGATTCGTAAATCCTAGATTAAACTCGCTTAGATCTTTTGGTGCAGTTAATTTGAAGTTTTTAAATCATATATGCCACCGTAAATTTGAAGTCGTTTTGGAGCCGCAAATTTTTAACTCCTTATCAATAACGTAGCCTATAAAAAATATAAGTTTAAGAAAATATTTAAATAATAAAAATAAAAACTGAAATTAATGTCATTTGCAGAAAATAAATAAGCACTTGTGGTAACGTTACTCGATTTCACATAATAAGAATAGGTACTACGATCATAACACAGATGCAATTCATGCAAAAATACTAAAATCACTATTAAAAAGAAAAAAATATCTCATACCTATTTATTAGATTTAAAAATTGAAACTCCTGACTCATTCATTAACTTATTAACGTTCAGCCTTTTGACATATAAAGCTGATTTTTGTAAAAGTTTCATTTATAAACCTGGATTAAAAAAAGATTTCAAGCCGCAGAATAAAGCTATGAATAAAATTAAAATATCCATTACCCACATATTTTGTAGTATATATATATTAATTTTACAAAGCTTTGTTTGCTTTTTGTTTGAACTGGATAATCTCAGAAACTACTGGTCCGAATTGAAAAATTATCGAAAAAGTCTATGGGCTATATAACAACACGCTACGACCAATAGGAGCGAAGCAGCAATCAAAAATGTTTGCAAAAACGGGGAAAATTTACGCAGACGACGTTACGCGGGTCAATTAGGTTTTAATTAAGTTGGAAGGTTTTTCTAAATTGATACACTTATTTACATATTATAACGTGCATATAGCCCCCTGCTAAAAAATGTTGTCTATCAATTCGTCTGTTCCGGCTTACTCTTGCATCGGCAAGTAGGATTTTGATGATAGTAGCTAACAATGCTTGCAGCTAATTTATATGTAGAATTCACGTCACCTCCAAACCTGAATCATATCAAAAACAATCCCTATACACTTCCTTTATAAGCTGTGCCCCACGGTGTTACCCGCGGTTTATTAGCCTATGTGTTAATCCAGGGGATCAGCTAACTCCATACCAAATTTTATTAAAATCGCTCCAGCCGTTTAGACATGAAGAAGTAACAAACATACACACTCACAAACTTTTATAATATTAAGTGTGATTACTTTGTCACGTGATTGCAATCAGTAGATCGAACAGTCAACTGGGCGGGAGTCGGTGATAAGCAGCCAGATGCTAAGCCATCCGCCCACTGATCGAGTTACAGTGGGCCGCAGTACTGTGAACTGATTCATTTCAACACCCCACTGGTGATTGTAGAGATATGGATATTACTCATTACTTTTTAAAAACTGTTAGAATGAACTCAAAGGAGTTTGATAACAAAACTGCGTCATACCATTTTGTTTAAAAAATAGGCTGTTGTCGAGGTTACCTTGATATCTATTTTTTTTTAATTCAAAAAGAGTTCTAGGTTCTTGTCAATAAAATGTGGAATTGTAAAAATGGCGGCAAACTGAGTTTTCGTTTTCACAATCACATTTCATAGTGTGAAATTACGTGCAGAATAGGTAAGACCTAATTTTTGTGCAGTTAAGCGTACAATATTCTTAACACCACATATTTTCGGGATTAAAAGTAGCGTATGTACTATGCAGACTATAATCTATCTCTGTGCCAAATTTTATCTAGATCCGTTTGTGTTTGTAGCGTGATTAAATCACAAACATCCATCCATATAGGTTTTTCAACAAATTAAATACCTGTACTACTTAATAGTGGTTATTTAATTGGTGTTAAAAACCTCGCTAATGGCGCTTATTTTAACGCAGAATGTAATTAATTTAAGCTCTTTTAATCAATTTTCTGTTGCATGAAATTTTATGTTCAAACATGTCACTTTCATACTACGATAGTAAATATTATTATTTACATCAATAAGTACCTACACGCTGATAAGCCAATAATTTGTACTTACTATGAAATAAATAATTGGAACATAACATTTATTTGTAACATTCGTATATCAGCTTTGGCATTTAGTATCTACATATATCTAAATGTACTGTATACCATCCATACATGTAATCAGACTAGTCACTAATGAGCAGCACTTCTCAGAAGCATGTCATGTATGGACACAGGGTGTCATGTGTTAGTAATAAAACAGATGACACATTTATTTAGTAAGGGCTATCAATATTGATATTTTTTAATTTATTTTTTTCCTCATCGTAATTAATTAGATCATACCTAAATTTAATTGTAACGGTCTATGTAATATTACTCACACTAAATTGTTATGAAATAATCTTCCAAATGTTGTATTCTGAATTTAAAAACATTGACATTCCAATTTTTAATAAGTAACGAATATAAAACGTCAGTTGCAACTTTCATTTAAAACTTTTACTCGAACTTAAAATCAAACGCTACATAAGTCAAAATCCGTCTTTTTTGCGCTATACGATTTCACGATCTATTTAAACTGGGATCAACCCATCACAAATGGCTGTTTCGGTGAATTTCTCCGCAAAATCAAAACTACCATGTGACAAACTCGACACAGAAGTCGTAGCTCAAATTACAATAATATGTCACATGTGGTTGTCATTTTTTACTAATTTGCGTGTGTTCTTGTGAATTCCCTTTTTCAATGATACGAGATAATTTTCGACATAAATTTTGTTGCTACCTACTGCATTACTCGCATTTTTAAGTGCTTACATGTGTTGAGTATTGAAATTGACATGGTTTTAACATCTATTAGTTAGGAATGCAAACGATAAAAAGACACTTGAGATAATTTGCACCTTTTGGAATGTTAGATTCCTAAAAAGTACGTGGTATTCATGAGACTGTAGAACGGCAATAGTCATTTATTCATCAACCTGAATATTTATCTTTTGTGGACGCAAATAATCCCAAATTACTTCACGCTTGAAAGTGAACATGACGAGGATATCTATTGTATGACTTCTTCCACAAATTTACCCGAAAAATAAACAGTATATTCCAAACTGTACTCTTCACGCCAATCTGTTCTCACATTGTCACAGTCCGATGCCCCGCTAAGCTACAGTTAAACACTATTCGACCAATAATTACTTTGGTAACTTATTCTTTTCTACACTTATTGAAATGGTCAAAACACGAAGGCACGCTTACGTTCCTCGCGCTATTGTTTTGTATCTCCACGCTGCATTTGGTACCGCAGTTTGTCAAAATTTCGGTTTCTATTTCTAAGAACGAATCTATTATAAGCAACTTGTCATCTCTAGTTCAAGGCTCCGTTATACAACTGCTCCCAGCACACGCTTGGCGACAGTTAAACGCGTTTTTTCTACACAGTCCTTTGAGAAACTAATAAATATTTCAAAAGTGGAGCATTTTATAAGAGCAGGCTGCCTTAGTAGTCAATAACTGTTCTTACTTTCAACGAACTATTTGCTTCTTTGTTTATAAACAGTGGATGAATTATGTCTTTGTCCGAAATCCAATAAAATTTCGTTTTCAAAGGTCGTTACGAATAAGGTCTCACGTGCCTTATGGCAAAAAATGTAGTGGACAGTTATCATTTTCTGAAGAAGTATTTATACAGTAAAGTTTTCTATATTATATATTATCTATCACTGTAAGAGTATCCATGATTTTGCTTCTTGATTCAATATTGCTCTTGAAGGCTTATGTATTATTTCTAAAAACAAAATGTCTATAAAATTTGTATTCATCAAGCTTACTTATTTCTGATTTAATTTTGTTGTTTGATTTACTTCATTATTTTCTCAAATTTTATTGTAAATTGTCTAGGTTTTGTCCTGTTATAGATTTTACACCATAACTGACTTAATACCATGAACGATTAACGTAACGTTGCTAAATGTTCTTATTAAAATTATGTTTAATAATTTGGCTACGAGCTTATTGATGTTTTTAGTATGATTTTCAGTAAAGATATTTACAGTAACTAACGGATAGAATACGTTGATATATCGTATATGTATGGCAGAAGATTCCCAGACGGTTTTTTTTTTAGCAAAAATGTAAGAACTTACCAATATTAAAATTTAAGATGAAGTGTTTAGTTTATTCAATTTGGTTTTTGAACAAACTACTGCTACTAAGAAACTTTGTAGTGTGTTTTCACTTATTATTCTTCAGAAATTTACCTAATTAATTCTAGAAAGCCAAGCTCAAATTAACCCAGTGAAAGTAACCAACCCTTTCTAAACCTTCTTTAATAGGCGTTGCGAATGGACCAAATGCAAAGAGAATTTCACTTTTACATCCTAATTACCCTTTATTCCTCAAAGACACCTCTTTCATTGCCATAAAACTGAATTTATGAGTTGTACTGTTTCGCGCAGACGACAACAGTCAAAGAAAACAATTGTTTTGTCATGTCCCAAATAAATGCAACTCTTCCATACAACGGATAGCGGTCCCCTTTAACTGTTATTCAATAACTGTCGGAACAAAACGGTCTTACTTACGGTAACGAAAAGGGTAAAAATAATTTGTCCTGTTTGTAACAGTTAACTAATAAATAGATCTTTACACAATAATGAACTCTCTCGTAAGGTATCTAGGAATAATTTAGCATAAAACGATTTAGCAAGTAACCTTGTAAATATTTATTTCGCCGAAATTGCGAACGGGTAACGCGATTTTTAATTTTATTGCATGTTTTTAGCATTGCGAGAATTTAGCGAACCCTTTAGTCGTAAAAGTCATTTTAGAAACAGTTACCTATTTAGTTTTTCAAAATAGCTGTGAATTTTTAAGTTTATTTTTTAATGTTTTTATTGAGGTTTTTGGCAAGGGGTAATTTAGTGAAAGGATTGCAAGGGTTTTAACCGTTACTTTTTTAGCATTTGTAGAAAATTGCTGTGTAATTTTCATTAATGGCGAATTTTATTTTTATTCAACAGGTTTTTTATTTAACAATCATTTCAACAACAAAACTTTAAAATATTTTAGATTTTTTTGCGTCAAAATGTACAAGGTTACATTGTTGTCAACCATTTAGTAATCTATTATTCTAATACTACTGAGATAAAGATTTTTTATACACAAAAACTTTGAAATGAATGTAAATTATTTCTAAATGAGGTAAATCCCAAAACTACATTATCATTAGAAATCGATATACACCCATTTAGATTTTTAGATCATATTACAAATATATCTCAGTTAATCAAATGTTGGTTAATTCTGATACATAAGTAGATTGATTTGCCATCATTTGCCAAAGATTAGGATTACCAACGTAATTATTCAAAGGGCTAACGCTGTAGCCAATTATCACTATAGCATAGTTACAACTATTCAACAGTCCATATGAACTAAAATACTATACAGTACCTGTTAATATAAAACTCTATTCTCAGTACCTGTAACTATATATCTTGACTTTACATTATTGCTAAGATAATATTAAAGTTAGTTCAGAAACAGATGTTTTTATTATATTTATATCCCGTTACACTACCGAACATGAGAAGTATTGAATATAGATCATTGTAGTAGCAACAAAGGCAATAAAAAGGAAGTAATATTTAAACTTAGTAACATTTCTCAACACTCACTCAATGTACAGTTTATTGAGTGGGTTGAGTTTGTTTAGTAAATAACTTCGACAGCACCATAGCGGCATCTTCAAACAACTGTAATTGGGCTAACGGAAAGAAAGTAGCCGGTTATAAAACTATTCAAACAGTTAGGTAATAAAATATCTGTGCCGTAAACAAGTAACTGTTTCAAAGGATATGGAAGTGAAAGAAGTACTGTTACAATTGAACAGGCGAAATTTCATTTTATTGCACATTTTTGCGGCAGAAATTTCTTTGATAATTGCGAGTTATAACTGTTTTGCATTCGGCCTACAGCTTTTGAAGGTTGTAGGTAGTTTTATTACTTATTGTTCCTAACACTAGTTATTGCTGCAAATATAATGTACTTAAGCTTAAATGCGATGACGAATTATAATAAATATAGTGTTGATTTTATTTTCACGTAAACTGATATACCTAAGCCTGTTTAGAAATATCACTTATTGTCACTTTTCAAGCAGTTTTCTTTAAGAAAACTGCTTGAAAAGTGACAATAACCAGTGATTGGCAAATAAATGAAATCGCTTAGATCAGAAAAGGTAATGGTAATATAAACCTAAAACAAAGCGATAATCATAAATATCTATTATTATTATTTTAGAGCTTTTTCGACTGTGTTTTATTTATAAAATGTAAATATTTATTTATAATACGCTGTTTGATCCAGGTATCCCGAACATTCTCTATGCGATAGACTTTACTTCACTGCAGCGAATACGTCTACAAAGATTATTCTAAAGTGGTCCTTCAAAGTTTTTGATTTTGAATTACCTATTTAATGATCGTAGAACTATTAAAATAGGACCAAAGTAAATGTTGTTAAAAATTTTGCAATGCAGTCCATCAAAATTTGAAATATTAATAATTTGAGCTGCAGATTTAAAATATTAGAGATTTAGATTCAAAACACCTACAAATACGGGGCACTCGTGGTCAAGAACCACGTGTTGAAAGCTCGGAAACGCGTCCGGAACCTTCGCCTTATTTAAATTTTCTTTTACTGTCATGTTTTTGCTACAACTGATTTTGATACCTACATGCTTATATTAAACTCTCTTACTCGTACATCATCTTTTTGATTTATCGTTATTTCGCAATTGCAAAAGATGTAACTCTTAATGAAGAACCATTTCACATCGGTAATTTTTACAATTTTTCTGAAACATTTCTTTCATAAAATATTGGGCTCTTGGTACAGTTTTACTAGTCATTAACGCGGAGAAATTGCACCTATTTTTTGCTCTAAAAAGCTTCTTGAAAAAATATGTAGCACATTTATCTCAGGAGTTCTACCTTTTTAAACTATAACGGTTACTTTATTACCAAAATTTCTGTGGGCTTTTTATCACAATTTCTCTTAGCAAACATTTTGCGCAATAAAAATTTCACCTAGCAAAATGACTGCCGAACTTACATCCCAGCAATAAAAAGTTTTTATGCAATTTTTAGCCTTTTTCTTTTCGCAAACTATAAATATTTTCTAAAATTTGCCTTTGGTACGTTGCCGCTAATGGCTTTTAGCTACACTGCTTTACAATTCGGAAGTTTACAATGCCATACAACAGTAGGACGAATTGCTTTATTGTTGGGGAAAAAGAGACTTTATGACACCCATTGTTTCATTCTTACTTCACTTTTGGAATAGTTAAAAGATGCCGATGTGCACGCTTTGTTTTTTTTTCTAGGTACATGCGCCAGTATTTTGACGATATTATGCAAAATTTCATAATGGTCAGGAACTCAGGATTTTGGATTTTATTACTTGTGCTATTTTCTTTGGTGGTCCCTAATCCTATGTAAACATATTAAATTGGGTTTTAAAGCTTCTTATCTTATTTTTAACGTTCGATTTTTAATACTGGTATTTTATAAAAATCTGTAAGAAAAATATATTAACTTCAACAGACTTCAAACTATTTCAAAGGAAACAAGGATTCATGTTGAGATACGATCTGTATTCGTGTACATTTTTTCCCTTGTCACACCCCCGAAGATCATTACTTCCCTACTCATAGGCGTATAATGGAACTAATTTGTTGTTCAAACAGGGGTCCTCAATACACAAACATTGTTACTTTGATGCATACAAACATAACAATACACTTCGAAATATATCTCTTGAATCTAATTTCATTAGCATAAGGTTCAAAATTCCTAACTATTTTTACGATTGACGATATAATTGGTTGGTAATTGTTGACTGCAGGACATTCATTTGACACGTACCGAAAGCAATTGTCACTTTCAACACATTGTAGTATGAATGGATCAGAAAATTGGTTGGACATCGTGATTTTAGCTGTGTGTACCGGATTTATTTTTATATTAAACTATTATTAGTTTTAGTATTAAGTATCAAAACTTAATTAAATAATTTATTGCGTTCTACGTTATTATTATTAATACCAAATATATTAGCAGTTACGCGAATTATATTATTCGGTCAGAAGGTTGTGAAGTAAAACTTATTTAGACAAGGTAATAAGGTATTCATACACAGAAAATACAAAATTAGAAGAAATGTATCATGATGATGATGAATAACAGTTTGACTGATATGCCTCTGTGGCGCGGTGGGAGTGCGTCCGACTGCTACGCAAGAGGTCGTGGGTCCATTCCCACACAGGACACCACTTTGTGTGATCCACATATTTTTGTTCCGAGTCTAGGTATAGGTACTTTGTGTCCGTAACTTGTATGTTTGTAAAGTCCCCTGCGACACAGGGCTTGGACCCTAATACAGGAGTAGTTTAAAAAAAAAAGTTTAACTTTACGGTATAATAACTTCATTAGTATTGGAGGTGGGTAGTAGTTTGTAAGGATTTAAAGGCTTTCTGCAGACTAAATATCTTTAAATACTGAGAATCATAATGGATGAAGTCGTTGAAATTAGTACCTACTACGTACCTTCATCAATAAGAAGGTACTGGAACTAAAAAGGGTAAACAGAGATAAGATAACCTTCAAAATCTTATCAATAAGATTGAATTATGTCTATTAGGGCTTTTAATTGTTTATAGCTACCGTTTATTTCTAAAGATTACAGTTAATATTGATAATAATTTTAATATCATAAAAAAACAACACATACAATGTATATTATTGTTTGGTACTAATAAGATAATAATATTTACAAGACAGAAATAACAGAAAACATGTTGATTTTATAATTAAACATTTACCCTTCGTATAAAATTACAAATCAAATAACTGGTGACATATTCAATAACCACATCCAAAAAAATCAATCTGATTGACAATTGATCATCTATTAAATCGAAACCGTCAAATATGCAACGCATGGTCTAGTACACCCCGAGTTATTTATTAACCAAAATTATTACTTATTTCTATTAAAATAGGGTTGTTTATAAAATGACGGATTACCTAGTGATTATAAAAAAAACATACGTTGTGTGGTCCAATGTAACTGGGTAGCGTTTTATAACAATTGAAATCAAAATGGCGTGAAATTGCGTCACATTATAAACGTGAGTGTTAGATTGCGTTTTTGAAGTGGCAAATATATTGATACTAGTGTCGTTACACTTATTTATGTATCGATGCGGAAATTGTCTTTGTATGGAATTCAATGCATATTTTGTGGGTATTTGGTTTGACAAATGTGTGAGTACATGTGATTTGTATTTGGTTTTGGAGGCGTACGATTGGAAATAAAATGTTCAGTAATACATGTATGATGTTTTGTAGAGCAATGTCTTGTGATATTTTCTGACGATTTTGGGGCGAATCAATTCATTTTTGAATAGGTATTTATTTAATTATAATAGGTCAAACCGTGTCTCTTTTTCATCTGTAATAAAATGATATTTGAAGAAAAATCTAAAATGTCTACAAATGATTACATCTGCGTAGCAGGGTTTAAAAAAAACCTTCTAAATGGGGCAAATCAATTCATTTTTGGATAGGTATTTATTTTATTATACTAGGTCAAACTGTGTGTCTTTTTTATCTGTAATAAAATGATATTTGACAAAAAATCTAAAAAATCTGCGTAGCAGGGTATTAAAAAAATCTGCAAACAAAATAATCAAAAAATATTGTTAGTATGAAAATTTGAACAAAACCTGTTATCATAATTTTCCGTAGGTAGTCGAACATTTGAAACCTCCTGCACGGTCGAATGTACCAATCCATAGAAAAAAAACTCTAAAACCTAGTGGACATTAAAGTATTGACAGAACCCCAGAGGTATGGTAGTTGTAAAGTGTGATTATTTTCACAGATCCTCGCTTCAAAATAAACTGTAAGCTAATCCGATGCGTGCAAAAACTTCTTCTTGGGTGGCCTTAAGTGGCGTCAGTCCGTGCTACATTCTGTGTATTTTGGACCTATTTACGATACATAACTCTCGAAGAAATTTCAACCTTATTGCTGACAGCTCAAAGTCAATAATGCGACTTTTGTACTTTGTTTTTACTCAACATCGTAACCAAATATTTATTTTTGACTTGTCTTTATGAATGAAATTTCCAAACGCCGAAATGTAGGTAAGGTTTAACATGATAGCGTTGTTGGTCATTCAATAATAAATGTAGGATCTTTTCGACATACCATTCCATACGTCGAAACAAACTCGAATATTTATAAGATCGCCACTAGCCACAAGCAGTGGCGATTTCAGGATTTTGTTTTTGGGTTTGACCCTCTGAGGATCCCAAGGTTTGAGTGGAGGAGGGAGGAGAGGTGGATTGTCCCCACTAAGAACGGGTTTTATTAAAAAAAAAGCACGCATACTCTAGAGTAGTCGGATATTGTCGTTCACCTGTTTGATGTGGATGTGACCCAACACAGAATCTACCAATTTCAGCTCTCGTTGGCCACAGTTTAAATATCAATTGTAATAATTATAATCTATACTAATATTATAAAGCGGAAGAGTTTGTTTGTTTGTATGTTTGTTTGTTTAAACGCGCTAATCTCAGGAACTACTGATCCGATTTGAAAAAAAAATTACGGTTGGATAGCCCATTTATCGAGGAAGGCTATAGGCTATATAACATCACGCTACGACCAATAGGAGCGGAGCAGCAATGAGAAATGTTGCAAAAACAGCAAAAATTTACGCAGGTAAAGTTGCGCGGGTCTGCTAGTAACAGATATTTTTATTTTTCGCGTTTCCACCTTCGTGTAAAGTGCTTGATACTTTTTTCCGCTTTTGTCCTTCTCCGAGCTTAAATGTACCAATTTTATTTAATATTTATATCCAATATCCATACTTTACCTCTCTATAACATTAATGTTGATGGTAACGTACCATGTCTACTTCCAATATTTTAACTGCCTCAGTGACGCATTGGAAGAGCAAACGACAGCTGTGCAAGAAGATGTAGGTAGGATTCTCATGAGTAAAGTGGACGACTTTACTCATGAGAATCCTACCTACATCTTCTCACGTCACCCAAGAATTGTACCCGATAGAGAGATTTATCATTTATTGATAAAGAAAAGGAAATTGCCCTTGCGTGTGATTATTATCACAAACATCCACCAGCTTAATCCATGTTTACACTTATTTTCGTAACAGTTTTTCAGTGAGATTAGGTTCTTTAGTCATCCAGATAGACAATTCAGTTCATCTTATCATAGTATTAGCCTCTACACGGAATCACGCCCGTGACACAAACCGATCACAACGCAGAAGCAATACAGTCGCAAAACCCTTCAAACGACTTTATTCTCCGCCGCTGATAATGTAAAGCGCTGATATCAGATGAGCAGTTGACTCACTGTAATCTCTGAAACATGCTAATCCATCGTTAAAACATCGTGAAATGCATTAGGCTTGATAACGCAAATTATAATTGACACATTAGGTACCTAGTGTCCACTTCGGTAGTGAGCGGTCAACTTCAAAAGTGTAAAGGAGAATGCACATTATTTTTATCTTTTATTTGTACACTGTAGCACTGAATTGGGAAATGGGCCTACTAAGTCTGGTGGCAAGCAACTACATTGGGGTTGAATAGAAATGTTGTTTAAATAACGATGTTTTACATTAGATGTGGAAAATGCCTTTGAAGCTATGACATTTACTTTATTTAGAGGTATTCAAAAATAGCTTTATTTACAAAAAAAACATACATATCAACCCATGATGTCCATTTTCTGGGCTCGAGTCTCCCCAGTAGTACCTACTTATTATAGATCATGGGGTAACTGAAATAATCGACACGCCCGGCGAGCGGGTTGGCGATCGCAGTAAGACTTTGAAGTACGCAGAGGACGCTGCTGGTCATCCTCCAGTGGAAAATCCCTTGGTCACCTTGACGGGCTCACGGAAAGTGATGAGGTGGTCCTATTCTTTAGTTGGTACCACGCGGCATATCCACAACTAGTACCTACAGGAGCCAGAATTCCAAAAAAAATACTGTAAAGTGTATTTGCCAATAAAGTTTATATTTAAGCAATCTTTAAAAACATTTTTTGCCAAACTAGTCATAAGAATTATACCAATATGTTTTTTTTTGCTAATAATCGGAATTGCTTATGGTAATTTCTATACATACCTAACAACAGATGTAAATGGAAGTAGCTGCATGAGTTTCACCGACAAGAACAACTGTTATATAACCCATCTATACTAATACTAGCTTTCGCCCGCGGCTCCGCTTGCATGGATGTCCTTCCCCAGGACTCAAACTATCACCATACCAAATTTCATCTAAATCGGTTTAGCTGTTTGAGCGTGAAAGCGTAACAGTCAGACAGACAGAGTTACTTTCACTTTTATAATATTAATTAGGGAAGTATGCATTATAAATGTAAAAGTAACTCTGTCTGTGTCTTACCTTTTCACGATTAAACCGTTGAACCGATTTAAATGAAATTTGGTATAGAAATAGTTTAATTCCCAGGGAAGGACATGAGATGAGGGACAGAGAGAGTTTTTATCGCGATAACCAACATCCACGCGGACAAAGCCGTGAGTGAAAGTTAGTATCCTATATTAATCTTTGCAGAAGTAAATAGCTTGGTAATTGGTTATTAGGAAGATTGTCTGATTGACATAAAATAAATCAATCAATGTTCACAAGTCATACCTGTAATCTAATCTATGAATGATTAATCAATGCGTGTCTCTATCTACTACTTAAATTCATAACTTTTAATTCATTGATAAATATACCTCAGCACTTTTTAGTTACCACCTGTTCATAACGGTACATTAGTTACTCTACTTGCTAAGGAGCAGAAGACGTTTTTGCCTCATTTTACTAATGATATTGCGAACATGGAACTAAGCTTAGTGTTAAGTAGGGACTATTCGTATCTTTAATTTCAAAGTTAGAGAGTTGACATTGAATATACATAATTTATTCAAACAACAGACAAACTGAGTCTACATAATTATGTAACATTATGACACCTAGACTCTTGAATTTGCATGAAAACAGTTGAATCGGAAACATACTATCATACGCAACGCTATCACACGCGTCCCACGCGACGTTAGAATCCATCGGCATCAGAAAGTAGAGGGGATATCATCGCACGGGTAAGACCAGCACTAGACTAACACTTGAAGAAATGAGAAATGAGTTTAACTTCAATATGTGTTGTATACGTGGGACAAGTTTGTATACCAACTCCCACGTTGCGTAGTATACGTTGCATACGTGGGCAGAGTTTGTCCTCACGTGTAGGTAAGCTCACTTGTAGCAGATATTAATAAGAAAAACCGATCCATTGTATTATAAAAGTATTTTCTCTAAAACTATTCCTACCGTTTGAGATGACTGATTGAATCAGGTGTCACATGGCGGAAATCCATCTTAAATTGATTGTTAAGGCTTCTGCCTTTAAACCACCACTCACCACTACCGCTGTTTATACTGAAAATGAGACACCCATTGCAATACCAAGAGTATTAATCAATGAATATCAATAGTTGCACGTAGCCAATCATCTACAATGTATGTAAAACTCTCACGTTGGCCCCAACATCGGGCCCAACACCAATGCCATTCTTCCAACGTGTGGAACTAGAATAACGCTCGTCCCAACGTTGGTGCCAATGCTATTTTCTAGATCCAAATGTTAGGCGAGTGGCTTTGGAAGCGACATTGAAGCCAGTGTAAAAGTATATTATTCATCCTATTCTATAAGCATTACATTTATATCATCACAAAACAAAAAACCTGACTGTTTAAAATTAATAACTGAAGTATTTAGCGCCAAAAATCTGCTATTTTATTTTTTCTAATTTTTATGTAGGTAATGTTAATCTCACAACTGAGACGAATGTAACGATACCTCTCGAACTCTCGAGCTAAAATCCATCAAACCTCTCAAGTCTCTAGAGCATGCCAAAGAATTATACACACACACATATATACCTATACTCGAAAAACATAACCTTTCTTCTTGCGCAGTCGGGTAAAGTATTCCAAGGTACTAGGTATCCATAGAGCGTATAATGTTATGCGAATGATCTGCATACACCTTTAGCACAACTGATAGCGGGCTGCAAAGCACTTCTGTTATAATACGCTGATTAGAGCCGAGGATCCATTACAGTACAACACTGACACATTAGCCGCTGCTATGAAAGGGGAACGGGCCAAGTGTTAAGATAAAGCGAGTTTATTATATCAATTTTCCAATAATTTCAAACATAGGGTGAGATACACCAGGCTGGGGCTTAGAAGGGATGTTGCACTCCTTAAATAAATGTACAAGGTTTGTTTTAAATGGGAAAATACACCACCCAGATGTATTGGCAGCCCTACAACTATCTGCACAAGACGGCTATGTGATGAACGACGTCGCCGTCGTCGCCCATACATACTACAGCGAGAACAAACGCCCTTGTTTGCGCCAATGTGTCATGCTATAATACTCTTTAACATTATAATATTAAAGAGTATTATAGCATGACACATTGGCGTAAAGCAATAGACATAGACATAGATATATCTCAGTGTGCCGAAATTCACAGAAAGGGTTCAAAGTTACCTCAAAACTAAAAACATATAAGTATTTTAATCTATTTTAATTTATGTTATTAATGTTACAATTTTTTAATTTTTGGTCTATGTATTTTATATAAGCAATTTTGATTTATTTCTTATTTTAAATTGTTTGTTTTAGTTTAATAAGTATTCTACTCTATTACTTACAACATCGAATTGGGTAACAGTAATGGTGTAGTAATTGTTTTTGTAAATAATTTGTGGCTGGCATTGCAGACAATTACTTAAAAAATACATACCCAAGAATCCAACGGGAGACTTGCGATCAGCAATTAATCCGGGCCGCGAAAGTCCAACCGATAACTGGACTCTGCCGCTAAACTTCAAATTCTCTCTCCTGCCCAGGCTGTCGAAGCCCCTGCTTGCGTGTTACTTTCCAATGCAATTTTGAAAACATATATTAGTAGTAAATACCTCATTTATAGTGTAAATCAAATAATCTGTCATACTAGTATTTTAAAAATATAAATATTCTGTAATACTAGTACTTTAAAAAATGGACACGAGTTTTCAGTAGTCGTATAAATGTCATAAGCAAACTAAAAGATCAAGGTTAGAAAAGATCTCAGAGCAAGGTTCCAAATACACTAACATTTACCTACCTATCCACCCTATTTAGGCCACTTTTCCCTGGTATTAAATATTTTCTATTTCATATTATAAAACTGGCATCGCCTGTGAATTGCACTGTATCTTGATATCGTTGATAGACGTCCCGATAAAGGCTGTCATAATAGACATGTCACATTGAGCTGATATTTTTATTATAATGTACCTATAATTATACATAGGGAATATAGACTCTTTGTTAATAACTAACTATATTTATAACGATTAACTGATGTTATTGATTGTACTTACTTATTATATTCTCAGAACACAAAGATTAAAAAAAGGACATCTTCAAAGCTTTCGTCAAACTTCGGAATCTTTAAAAACTATCTTCTCAGTTGAGGTCTTCTCCTGCCTGCTACAAAGTTTTTTACTTGGCCAAAGCTGAAATTTAGCTTTTTGGGCTCAATAGTCTCTGATATTGTTTATTTAGTGACTGACTTAAAATAAAATATAGACTTTCCATTGTACCTATACAAACTAGCTAAATAGGAAGTAGTAGTGAATTATTCACATATCAGCAAATTCGCATTGCTGAACAGAGTCCAGAACTAGAACAAAAAACAAATATATCTCATTACGAAAATAGAACGTGTTAAAGATTATCAAAAATCAAAAACTTAAACTTAGGTTTTTATTGTTGATAATCTTAAAATCATTTTCTTTGTTTTCTAAATATTTTGAAGCCTAACCGCCTAGCTTAGGCCTAGGTGGGTAGGCTTTAAAATATTTTATGCAAAACTTACAGTTTTATAATGGCCTCATCACTATGTATCTTATTTTATACTAAGACAGAAGTCAGTCTTCAAATATAAAGTTATCTCTATTTAGTTTAGAGATTGTCATAAGTATGTATGTAACAAATTCAAGCGGAAATGACTGTTGGAATATTAAATACTTTAACGCTGAATGCTTTAGAAAATCATAAAAGTTAGTAGCGGGCACAGAATAAATGTCAAATACACCAAAATTACGGTCTTCGGAAGTGTTTGTGTCAAATCAACTCTGAATTTCGAAGCACCACTTCATTCGTTATATGGGTGCTGTATAGCGTTTAGATCTATAAAAAAAAGCGTAAACACAACTCAGATCATAACGCTACTCTCTCTTTAAGACCTAAGATTGCCCACCACACTGAATACTTAAGGATCTACAGCGGTAATACTCGACATTTCAACGATATCTTAGTAATTATATAAGAAATAGCAGTCACTCTACTCTCATAATCTATACTATACAATACGAAATAACGAGTTCAAATTACCTAAAGAGCCCGCTGCACACAAACACGTTAGAATGACACAGTCAAATCGTTCATAAAGCGAACTGACGTCAAAATGTATACATACCTCCCCATTATTACGAACCACTTCCTTTCAGCTGTAAAATATATGTATATAATAAACACTATCACAGTGCGTCCATTATATACAAAACAATATACAGGTAGGGGCTAAAGTGTGACGCGATAACAGATCAAAGAGTGCCGCCATTGATAAGAACAGATGTGAGAGACCGACGCGCTACGGTAGCCGATATAAAATGTATAATATTGTATTTTATTGCATACTGTATGATGTTTGCCGATACGATAATGTCTAGCTTGGTTCCAGTACTCGTTTCTTTTGATATTACATCAAGTATTTGTAATAGAAATGGAAAATGTTCTTGGAAAGTGTCATTTAATGAGTCGATAACTGCCTAATAGCTTTTGTTGTTGTCCCTTTCGTTTTGGCTAGGTGTGAAGAGACTAATCTTGTTCAAACTAAATAGATATGTGGTTTGCTGACACCATTAAATGTAAGTTAGGTAACTGAAAAAAATGTCGCACGATATCGTCATCAGTCCTGATGTTACAGATCAATTACATTGTAAATATATTAGCCATATTTTTAACATTACGGGGGCATGACGATCACTGCAGATGTCTCAGGCAGCCAAACTTTGATTACCTCACCACGATAGATAGTGTTAAACACTTACCCACCTACTTCATTATGTTAAAAGACATGACCTCTTTGTGTAAGTAACTGCTTCTGGTAAGATGACGACGGCTTGCCAATCCGATGTCTTATTCATTGGGTAAATTTTGAGTTGGGAGATCATATGTCTAGCAGTCGATCGATAGAGGTTGATGACGATGATCACCTACTAGGTTAGGTAGTAACTTAGTGGATAAGAAATTCGTCGTGTTAAATGTATTTTCCTACTTATTCCTCTTTAAACAAGATTGGCATACCCAGGCAAAGTGAAAACTTTGTTTGAAACCAATATTGTAAACATAAAATGGCATAGGTTAATCAATATTTCGTTTTGTAATAAACCTAAATGCGAAACAACAAAAATTTTATTAAAACATTAGTCATGAACGCATTTCCACGACTTGGTGACTCTAGTACATACATATAAAAACAATGATTATGTAAATACCATTCTGAAATGTCAGCTGCATTAATTATAGATCGATTAACATTTTATCAATTATTAAGGGCTTTATGATCGATAGAAATTTCTTACACAATTATGATTGAAATCTATCTAATCAATATTGTAACTCGTTTGATCGACGGTAGAAGGAAGTCGCCGATATCTGTACGGTTGCCGAAACATTATGTACATATGAATAATGTTAAATATCTACATATTCATATCATATGATAAAATAGTAATTTGATTGATGGATTTCAGTTGATTCGATTGTAATCTTTTGTGTATGACTTGTATTTTGTTTTGTCAAAAAATTTACTAGTCAACGGGCTCTGTGAAGCTTAGTGTCACCCTGACTGCTAAGCCGGAGGTCGTTCGGGTTCGATCCCCAACCAGGATACAACTTTGTGTGATGAGCAAGATGGCTTATTCTGTGTCTGGTTGTAATTTAATTATAATGTATGTATTTAGAAATATATAAGTATGTTTATCAGTTGTCTGGTTTCCCAAGGTCCCAAGATATTATTATATTATTGTTATTATTTGATGTGTCTATATCTTTATTTTCATAATACTTCAGTTTAAGTTCTGCTATTATTTGTATTTTTTAGAGGAACTACAATATATTCTTTCTATTTTGTTATAGTTTACAAATAAAAAGCTCAAGGTCACACAAAAAGCAATACAGAGAGCTATGCTCAGAATTTATCTGCCGAAATAGAATCAAGAATGAGACCATGTTCTATGGTATGGTTTCGGTTTCCACACTTAGTCCTTAAAGTGGACCATTGTACGTGACAGTCAAATGAGGACATTCGTAGAAGAAACAAACTCATCGATATATTCTTAGCCCGAAAATTGCCAAACTTAAGTGGTATTAGGCAGGACTAACGACCATATAGTGGCTGTTTGGTCGTTGGGCGCGACGTATTGTTCGAAGCACCGATGGCTGATGGGGCCGAAGCGTTCTCGAGTGGGGACCACGAACTGAAAGACGAAGCGCGAGTAGGTTTTTCACAAAATGGACCAATGACCTGGTAAAGGTTGCGTGAAACAAGAATGGTCAATGAGGACATCTTTCAGACGTGGACGTTTTCGGCTGAAATTTTAGTTTACAAATAACGTTAATATCTACTATAACTTGCACTTAGTTTGACCATTTTTTTCCATTATCAGCAAAATTGTATTTCGAAGAAAGTATATGCAATTAAGAACAAGATAACGATCGTGTTTAACTTATCGATGGTTTGATACCTATCTATAGATAGAACACTGAAGATAAGCTAAACAATAATATTGCAGGTGGGTATGTATGACACTTAGAATGAAGAGTTTGACGTAATGCATTTGCATTACGTCAAACTCTTCATTCTAAGTGTCATATAATGAACACGATAATACTCATGCCAAGTATTTCTTGGCATGAGTATTATCGTGTTCATTAGACAGCTTGTCTTTCCCTTAGTAAATAACATAATATTCATTGCAATTACTTGTTTTCAGTAGAAATGTTATCGAGGCATGGTGTTAGACTACTACATTAAAGTTCTCCAATGTATGTGGTTTTAAAAAAAATATAATAATATGTTGGGATAACTCACAGAACGCTATCTGATCCCAAACTGAGCAGAGCTTGTACAATGCCAACCAAACAACTGATAAACATACTTATATATTTCTAAATACTTTAGTATTATAGATAAATTACACCCAAACACAGAATAAACCATCGTGCTCATCACATAAAGTTTTATCCTGGGTGGGGATCGAACCGACGAATTTCGGCTCAGCAGTCAGGGTCACTAAAGTCTAAACTAACAGGCCAATCCTTTAAACCTTTTTAAGTCTCAACACCAAACCAACATTTTGGATCATTTTTGGTTAACTTGGTTGGCTCTTTCATATACCTTATCAAAACGATTTTTCTCGACTTCATCGGTCATACCAATGAATTCAAGTATCGTTCATGTCGCTATAACTTGTAGAACATTGCACAAATGCTATCGCTCGATACCATTAATTAACATTGTTCAAAACTTTTCAAAAATGTCTAAATTTAATGGAAAAAACAAAACAAATGGAATTAAAGAAATGTGTCGTAAATACTAAAACTGACAAGCTTTGATAATATTAACGGTATTTAACATACAGCCAAAAATAAACATAGGATGCAAAGGATGCAATCTTTGCTCATGAACTCACACATATTAGCAACTGTCGCGTCAATATGCGACTTCGCTGGATGTGTTGAAATGACCAGATGAGATTCTGGTAAATTGCTTACAACATAATATTTATACTAACATTATAAAAGGGTGAAGTTTGTAAGTGTTTGTGGTTGTAGGGGGTAATCTCAACTGGAACTGATTTCGAAAGCAGCGAGAATCAACCCTTAAGGGGTAACATTTTGAAAATTATTTTACCAATCGAAAGCCACGTTATTTGTGACTGTTATAGGTTATATAACATCACGTTGCGATCAATAGCAGCGGAGCATCAATGACAAATGTTGCAAAAATGGGGAAAAATTACGGAAACGTAGTTGTGCGGGTCAGCTAGTTGTTAATAAAGTTGAGAATGCTTCTTAAAACAGCAATTATCCTGCAGTTGCCAATTAAAGAAATGAGACTTTTTAGTTTTTCTTTCTTTCGCAACTTTCGCCGTATAAGAAAGAAAACCTTAGGTACTTTTTTTGTTGTTTTGAGTGCATGTTTTATGGGTGTCTATGTCTTTGTCACATGTGGCTTGGTATCTCTTTGTGCCATGTGGTCTAAACGGCATAATTCAATTTAACATAATGAGGATTCATTAGATTCGCCTAAACTTTTAAAGTTACATTGAAATACAGTAGACAGGTATTTTATCTTTCAAATTATTATGCAATAGTAAATAAATATCTTTCTCCGACCGTGTCTCATCAGTCCCATCAAACTATGCGAGTCAGGAAATTAGTGACAGCGAAAGCAAGTGTGTACACTTGTGTCTGCTGACACTTATTGCTGCCATATATTCAGGGCCTTGGCCGCCGTAACCGATATCTATACATATATAATCACTGGTCCTGACTGATTGACTGATTTATGAACACAGAATTAAACCGCTAGGGTTACAAACCTGAGATTTTGACAGTGGATACCTTTTATGTTGCAGGCATTTACAAAAAAAGAATATTTAAGAATTCGTCCCCTAAGAGGGAAAATTAGGACTTTTTAATCTCTATTTTACCCTTTTAGGGGATGAATTTTATGTGTGTATGAAACTCCGATAGTTTTGAAGTTAAAACGGTGAAATTTCGTATTTAGCTTTTTAGTTTAGAAACACGTGTTTCAGTATTTTGAAAAATCAACACCTAAGGGAGTAAACTAGGGGTTGCGTTGCAGGTTTTTGTGAAACTCCTTCGCAAGATAGTGTAAAACTCCATCCTTTTTAAATTTAGATCTGTGAAATTTAGATCTTAGATTTTTGGTTTGAAATAATGAAACACGTGTTTCATTGTGACTGCCTCTGTGGCGCGGTGGGAGTGTATCCGACTGCTACGCAAGAGGTCGTGGGTTCGATCCCCACCCAGGATAAAACTTTGTGTGATGAGCACGATGATTTTTTCTGTGTCTGGGTGTTATTTATCTATAATATGTATGTATTTAGAAATATATAAATACGAGTATGTTTATCAGTTGTCTGGTTTCCATAATACAAGCTCTGCTTAGTTTGGGATCAGATAGCGTTGTGTGAGTTGTCCCAAGATATTATTATTATTATTGTTTTTGGAAAATCAACCCCATAGGGGATAAATTGAGGTTGCAAGATTGTATGAAACTCAATCAGTTTTGAGGGTAAATCTGTAAATTTTCGTAATTGACTTCTTAGTTTAAAATAAAGAAACACGTGTTTTGGCGTTTTTGGAAAACCAATTACTAAAGCTGTAAAATAGGGGTTGCAAGTCTTGTGAAAATCCGTCATAAGATTGTATGAAACTCCATCAGTTTTGAAGTTAGATATGTGGAAGTTTGTATTTGGCTTTATGGTAGTCAATAAAGGAACAAGTATTTCAGCGTTTTGAACGGAAGCCAAAATCAACCCATAAGGGACAAAATAACCCCCGCGGGCGACAGCTAGTACCTACATACATTTAACAGATAAATATTACACCCAGACATAAAATAAACTATCGTGCTCACAAGGAGATTTATCCAGGGTGGGTATCGAACCCACGACCCCTGGCTTAGCAGTCAGGGTCTCTAACCACTAGACCAACAGGCCGGTCAATACCAATTTACATTTTTTTCCTGTTTGGTGATAGAGTTAATATTTATCAGCCAGGATATTGCTTTTACAAGATATATAGATAGGATATAATAATTGTTTCCGGGAATATCTAATGGCTTTATTACATAATGTTAATTGTGATTTATTGTTTCTAATGTTTTTATCTTTATGTTTTACTAATTGATACATTACGGATAATTTGTATTGGACAAAAACCATAAATGGCGTTTAGTTGATAATCTATAAGATAGAGTTAATTTAATTAATGTGTGATTATAGATTTCGTGTTATATGTGGTTTTCTGAGAAAGTATTCGCTTATAAGGAAACATTCTCTATTTAGTTTTCATATTTAAATTAGATTGTCTAGCCATTTTTTTCTCCAGTTTTCCTTAATGTGTCTATTTTCCTTAAAGTTTCATCATTATATAAAACAATTTATTTTATACTTACTTTATTAATTTAACTCGTGTCCTGCTATAGGTTAAATTGCCATGCAATTTAAAATGTGCCGGCTTGTAAGCAATACTACCGACGTGAACCCACTCCTAACACAAGCCTTTGAGCTTAGCTAGAGGGGTTAACAGGATTGCTGCATAAAAATAATAATAAGTCTTAAACTATAAGGTATACAATATTGGGGAGTCCATGTCTACGGAGGAAGCCGGTGGTGGCGGTGGGCCGGTCTATACCGCCGCCAACTTTGATTACGTTCGCATAGAAAGTCGAACTTTTCTTATCGTATAATCCCTACTAATATATAAATGTGAATGTAAGTTTGTTTGTTACGCTTTCACGCGAAAACTACTCAACCGAACATCATGAAACTTTGTACACATATTCTTGGAGGTATTAGAAGTAACATAGGATTATAAAAATAAAAAAGGGGAAAATTTACGCAGACGAAGTTGCGCGAGACAGCTAGTGATTAATATTAAGCATTGGTTAGCTACTTTTTGCCATTTGCATTGAATTAATTACCGTTAGTAAAAATTATTATATTTGGATGCTGTTTGCTAGTATGTACCCATTGATTGGTATACGATGACTAACTTTTTTTGTATACGGCGACCATATAATGTTGCACAGAATATTTGGGTCATCGGAGAATGACTTATGTGAATGACGTTAATGAGTTTCATACCAGGGCACAAAAAAAAAATCAAACTAAGTTTCAAATCATAATGCAATGTAATAAAATCATCCCAGATTTGTTTAATACACATTTCGTTACTTACACACAAGTGAAGTCAATAAAGGCGTGTTAAAAACAGGTAGTATTACTCATAATGTTATTGATCCAATTTCTTAGCAAACGAGCCGCCGAAAACAATAGAACAAAAATGTGCCGGCTTGTAAACCATCTATTTGTTTACAATAAGCATAATAGCATTAAGGAGTATTAGGTGCCACTGCTCTGTTTGAAATGCCGACAAACTGTCATACCTGGCTCTTATCAAAAGGCATATTTGAAACGAGACGTGTTGTTAAACCCCTCTGATAGAACCAAAAAAGGTTTCGTTAGTTCTCGTATGTACTCTTCCCGGAATGATAAGGATTTTTAGGAATATGTAGGCATTTATGTTACATAATTTGTATATTACAGGAACAATGGACCTGTTGTTTTAGAAAATCATTTTTGCACATGTTATTTGTTGTTTAAAATAATATATTGATGGTAATTTGAGTACTGATTCTTTGAATTTTAGTGGGTTTTTGTATACTGGGGGTGAAGTTACGTGTTATGCGTCACGGGATATTTGGACTTACGAGTATTCTTGAACAGAGCAGTTACAGAACTGTTGCTAGGGAAGCGAAGTCTAGTACTCGATGGTCAGTACAGAAGCACAGAAGCATGAAAATCGGCGCCGTAAAGAAAAGCGTCCTATTGGTATTCAATAGTGGGTTGAGGCCTTGAGGTGAACTGACATAATAAATATAATAATGGCTTTTTCTCTCTCTTCACATAGATACATGACTTATGGTCCGATTTTCAAGGCATCACGATTTTTTTAGTAAGTTTAAATTTAATTACCATTCATACTATTTATGCGTGGATTCTGCGCCCATACTAAATACTAATACGACTTAACTTAATTGAACTAAATATGGTCTCTAGAAATAGTTTTTCCGAGTCGACCAACCTTCAGAACTCAAGGTTGTCGCAAAAGGTACCAACTTCTTACGATATTTTTATCCGGAGTAGGTAATCTACTTATCATGAAGGCCTCATAATCCTGCCAATTAGGAATTTGAAATGTTTACACAAACCGAAACTGCGTACAAAGATTATAGCAGCAATTAGTAGTCAGAAGATAATAATGTTAATAGTTTAGTTACACAGTTTTATCAAGAGCAAATTAAGAATTAAAGTCAGTATTAAAGTGACGTTGCTTGTTTGTTATGGTTTTCCTAATGATTTATTTGAACAATCGTATTTTGAAGGTAGGTAGGCATATCATTTGAGGTACTTATTGAGGTTTTACTAGCCGATAGCGTCACACTATTATAGCAGGTATTATACATACATATCAACCCATATGATGGCCCACTGCTGGGCACGGGTCTCCCCAGTAGAACCTACTGGTATGTAGATCCTGAGGGTAATTGCCATAATCGCCACGCTTGGCGAGCGGGTTGGCGATCGCAGTAAGGCTTTAAGTACGCAGAGGACGCTGCTGCCCGTCCTCCGGAGTGAAATCCCTGAGTCGCCTTGACGACACCCACGGGAAGATATGGGGTGGTGCTATTCTTAAGCCGGCACCACACGGCATAAATACGTATTTTTATAAGTACAATGTACACTAAACTGAGCTTTCTAAGGTATTTATCTCTTTATTTTTTGAAGATATGGAAAACCATATCAATATCAGTTCCTAACGTTCCCTCACTAACGGATGGGATTCAGGTGGAGTGTTATGTTTTGTAGAGGTGATGATTCCCCATATATTGTATCATCACATCAGCCAAACATGATTTTAGTAAGGCATAAATGGGAAGCATTAACTTACTGCGCAGTTTAGATATTGTACTTAGTTAGTTTTGGATTTCACTGATACTGTTATGGGCTAGCGTGACTCTCACCATCATGTTCAAGACATCCTCGTCTCTGAATGTCGTAAACCTGATAAAAAAGTTAAAATAAACGTAAACGAAAACCTTCGAAAAATAGTTAGGTAAGTAGGTAGGCACGGTGTCATGGTGTGGATAACTGCGAGGTTAAGCAACGTTACCACTGACAGCCTATAGATGGGTGACCGTTTTCGAACATTGTCAAACCCCTCCATCCTGTCCCTAATCTTTCTCCGGAGTGCACTTGTGTAGGCTAGTCTCTAATGAGATTGGCCGCCGTAACCGACATCAGATTAGCCAGCTGAAGTGGCAGTGGGCTGGCCATATTGGCCAAAGAACCGGCAATCGTTGGGGTAAACGAGTTCTTGAGTGGAGACCGCGTCTCGGCAAGCGTAGTGTAGGACGGCCTCAGGCCAGGTGGAGTAATGATATACGCAAAACGGCTGGCAGGCGCTGGAGAAGCCGAAGATAGAACAAAGTGGCATGCAAGCTGAGGTGGCAGTGGGCTGGCCATATTGGCCGAAGAACCGGCAACCGTTAGGGTAAACGAGTTCTTGAGTGGAGACCGCGTCTCGGCAAGCGTAATGTAGGACGCCCTCAGGCCAGGTGGAGTGATGATATACGCCAAACGGCTGGCAGGCGCTGGAGAAGCCGAAGATAGAACAAAGTGGCATGCAACTGGTGAGGCCTAAGTCCAGCAGTGGATTGCGATCGGCTGATGATTGAACCGATATCGGTTAGGAGACCATTATAGAGACAAATTACCTGAAAGTAGATATTTGGAAGCATGGGTTGAAAATAAAGATAATAGGTACTTCAAACAATAATAATAACGTCTCTGGCTGCGTTTGCTATTTATTAGGTACCAAATCCAACTATAATTTTTATTCATAATGAAGCCCAGCTATTCAAAAGGACGCTTGAATGAGTTATACGTTCCCCTTTAAACATCGTTATGATACAATCAAATGATACGCTATTTAAATTTGCATCGTTTCTTTGATGCTAGGTAGGTATAGTTGAGGTCTTTGTAAACAACTTATACAACAAAATACGCGCGAAAAACATAACCTTATTCACTATTTTTTTTTTTCGACCTTGCGAAGGCGCATGCGAGGTGCGCTCAAAGATGTCGGCGCGCATGCGCGATGCATTTAAAGTTCACGATTTTTACAGTTAAAGTTGACAGGTACCAGGCTTGACGCGAAAACGAAAAAAAAGATAGCGAATACGGATCCCGACTGCAAGGAAGGGTTATGTTTTTCACGCCTAACTTGTTTATATGTATTTTGTATACCTATAAAATCATGCAGTCGGAGGCACTTTACTAAGGTCATTGAGATTCATTGATCGCTCCGACTGCATTATATTATAAACATAGGGGATCTTGTTTCCATCTTTTTTGAGCAGGCGGGTTTATTGAGTTTTTTTTTAATTTTTAAAGTTATGGTTAGGTAGGTACTCCTAATTCTAACTACCTACAAAGAGCACGCCACGCAAAAAGACAGATTTACACATATTTAGAAGATAATCTATATAGGTATATTTCGCTTTATAGAATTTTATAAGCTACGGGTCTTAATCGCGTAAATATTTTATTTTAAGGCTAAATACCTTTGTTTATTTCCCGACGTTTCGACCGTATTGCAACGGCCGTGGTCACGGGTAGACTTACCATATTTCGCTTGCCAACGCATACAAATAGTTACCGTTGACACACAGAGTCTGACACATGTCATCCTTCTCAACAAAGTGTTCCGAGCTGGTCTGACATTTTGTGTCCATTAGCAATGTTCCTTTTAGACGTAGCTATTACGCTTTTTCAGTGTATTTTAGCAATGGTGGGAATTTCATAGGTAAAGCTAATTATAAAATATAAATATAAATTTTATCGTAGGAAAATTTACAATCTGTCAGTTAACTGTGAGCAAGTTAATTAGAGCATAGAATAACACTTCCTTGATATTCGTTAATTCAGTCATCTCATAATAATTGCGTTTGTAAGACATAAGACTGATCTCAGATTATCATTATGGTTCCCGTAAAACGAATTCTTACGATATAGCATGATCTGCAAAAATTCCACGCAATCAAGTGATAAATAATGAGAACATGTAGGTACCTATGTTCACATCTAAATCTATGTAGTAAATTACACATTGTCTATCCGTTATCTTTACGATGATATAAAAAATATAGAGATATACATAGTATGTGCGACGAAATCTTTATATGTTAAACAAATATGGAGTCTGAACAGAAGCAATGTCTCGTTTAAATATAGTGTAATAAAATACTTGTCAAGATAAATTATATTATTTAATACACCGATTTGACGTTATTTTTTACGGTCTATGTTTTATTTTTTATTACTTAGGTACTAGTTTATTAAATGTAGATTGTTATAATTGTAGTGAAATTCAGGTGAATTGTTTTACAGAATTTGATTGTTTATTTGAGTACTAGCTGACCCGGCGAACTTCGTACCGCCTTAGCGTAAATTCGATGCACTACTTTATTTTGTATAGCTGACATTCGTAACGCGCTTTTTTTAAAATATGCAAAATTAAATGTATATTTTTCAATCTTTCTGAGAGATTTTCTTAATATTTTTTTCCGTAAGAACCTTGTACAGAGTAATAGAAAACTACAAAAAAAATAATCAGCCAAATCGGTCAAGCCGTTTTCATGCTATGTCGTGACAACGGAAAATGGGTTTCATTTTTATATATATAGAAGATTAAGACCAACCACAATGAGAACCCTTTGTTTATTATGTGGATTTTGAATATGGAATTAAGCAGTAACATTTTTGAATGTTGTATCAAACTAAAGTTGATAAAATGTACAGTTTACTTTAATATCAGAGAGAAAATTAATTATATGAATATAAAAAAACCCCGTTTACGACTTCATAATAATTGCGTGCCAGAAATAATACCTATAGTAGATATAAGTATGTTTATTAATATGCAAATTATACTATATACCTCTATAGTTATCAGCTGGAAGGGTTAACAAGATTTGGCAATCATGTTAACCCCTGCAGCTAAGCTCAAACATTGATATTTATCTAAAGTTGCACATTAATAAACATACTATAAAAAAGATAACTAGCAATGTAGGATTGGGCCCCATATTACAAGCGTAATGTAGGGCCATATGCTAGTCATCTTTAAAAAAAAGAAAGGTAGTAATGTGGGTCCTACATTACTAGCAATTCTGTAAGCCCCTCTAGCTAAGCTCAATGGCTTGTGTTAGGAGTGGATTCACGTCGGTAGAATAATGGGTAGGATTCGAATCCGCTATCTCACGATTGTGAGTCCGATCCGCTACCACCGCTTTTTATATAGCTCTTACTTCATCATCAGCCTATCGCAGTCCACTGCTGGACATAGGCCTCTCCAATTGCACGCCACTTTGTTCTATCTTCGGCTTCTCGCATCCAGCTCCTGCCAGCCGTTTTGCGTAAATCATCACTCCACCTGGCCTGAGGGCGTCCTACACTACGTTTGCCGTGTCGTGGTCTCCACTCAAGAACTCGTTTACCCCAACGGTTGTCGGTTCTTCGGCAAATATGGCCAGCCCACTGCCACTTCAGCTTGCTAATCCGGTGGCCTATGTCGATAACTTTGGTTCTCTGCCGGATCACCTCATTTCTGATTTTGTCCCTAAGAGAAACTCCGAGCATAGCCCTTTCCATAGCCCGCTGAGCGACTTTGAACTTGTGGACTAGCCGTACCGTCAGTGTCCACGTTTCGGCTCCGTATGTCATGACGGGTAGGACGCACTGATTAAAGACTTTAGTCTTTAGACATTGTCTGCCTCGACTGCCTCTGTGGCGCGGTGGGAGTGTATCCGACTGCTACGCAAGAGGTCGTGGGTTCGATCCCCACCCAGGATAAAACTTTGTGTGATGAGCACGATGGTTTATTCTGTGTCTGGGTGTTATTTATCTATAATATGTATGTATTTAGAAATATATAAGTATGTTTATCAGTTGTCTGGTATCCATAGTACAAGCTCTGCTTAGTTTGGGACCAGATAGCGTTGTGTGAGTTGTTCCAAGATATATAAGAAGATATTGTGGGATCGACGATGAGAAGACTTGACGTAGCTTACCAAACGCTGCCCAACCCAACCGAATTCTCCTGTTCACCTCGTCCTCGAAGTTGTTTCTACCTAACTGCAATGACTGCCCGAGGTACACATATTTTTGAACAACTTCGAGAACGGCGCCGTGCACCGCTATCGGTTCCGGTAGTACATGTTCATTGAACATGACCTTGGTTTTATCCAAGTTCATCCGTAGGCCGATGCGTACAGAGGAGTCAGCCAGGTCATTCAGCATCAGTTGCAGGTCCTGCAGCGTTTCCGCCATAATGACAATGTCATCTGCAAATCGCAAGTGAGAGATGTATTCACCATTGATGTTGATGCCCCGCCCTTTCCAGTGCAGCGTCTTGAACATATCCTCCATTGCATTTGTGAACAGTTTCGGGGAGATAACGTCCCCTTGCCTCACTCCTCGATGCAATGGTATAGGTTTTGTTTCCTGATTCTGTACTTGGACGGACATTGTTGCGGCTTCGTAGAGACATCTCATCACTTGGATATATCGCCAATCTACTTGGCATCGCTGCAGAGACTCCAGAACGGACCAGATTTCAATCGAGTCAAAGGCCTTCTCATAGTCCACGAATGCTAGACACAGGGGCTGATTATACTCTTGCTCTTACTTACATATACGTAATTATAAACGCTTTTAACCGAATGCATCGATTCATCTACATTGCTGAATAACAGCGTAAAGGCGGGGCTCTACGCGATTATTAAGCTATAGCATAGCTGAAATTCCGTATCGGAAATAAACCCTAACACCCCCCACTCCGCCTATTATGTAGCTCGGCCGAGCGTTCGCTTAACGTATATGTATATGGTATGACTGCACGAAGCTCGCATGGATCGAGACGAGCTGCTCCAAAATGTAATGAAAAGAAAAAATATTTTTTAATTGTTTTTTGTTGTTTTTTTAGTTGATAAAAAATGCTATGCAATAGGTTTACCGGGAAAGTCCCCGAGTGCCAAACATTTTTTTTACAAATGAAATTAGAAAGCAAATCAGTTACCAAACGTTGTGAGTTCATATTCTTAATTCTGCCCTTAGATAGAACAAAGTGGCGTGCAATTGGAGAGGCCTATGTCCAGCAGTGGACTGCGGTAGGCTGATGATGATGATGATTCTGCCCCTATCCCAATTATTTGGAATCGCCGTAATATGTACGAGCATTTTGCCTTCACACACTTGTATCAGATGTCATCTTTGTTTTCACTCCCTTTAGTATTTCCCGGTTAATATTTCTAGTTCACTTTGCAGCCTCGTTCCGCTTCAGTGGTCGCCTTACAATCTAAACTATCTAGTTAAAAACCTTGTGAAATTGGGCACAATTGCAGAGCATAGGGTTCTAAATAACTTTATCACTGAAATCCTGAAATGAGACATTTTGCTGGGGTAGGTAAAACACAAACGCAATGTAAATCTACGAGTATACTTATATTTTAAAACTGAAGAGTTTGTTTGATTGAACGCGGTAATCTCAGGAACTTCTGGTCCGAATTGAATAATTATTTTTATGTTTGGTAGCCCATTTATCGAGGAGGGCTATTTAACATCACGCTACGACCAACAGGACCGGTGCAGCAATGTAAAATGTTGCAAAAATGGGAAAATTTTACGCATACAAAGTTGTAGCATGTGTGTAAATAATTTGCAGCTCAGTAGATACATCTCAGTATTGGTAATCGAAGTCATAATACCGGGACTGGCGGAACTTCGTCAGTACCGATAATTCCTGAGAAATTTCGGGTCTTCCTTTACTTTTTAAGCCATCCAAATTCACTAGAGAGGCATTAGATCTGGCTGGCTGACTGACATTAGTAACCTAATCAGTATCAACATAAAACGACCACATGCAGACTGTTTATATTTATTTAATTAATATACCGACAAAGCTCTCCATGAGTGCAGGTAGTAGTATATGGGTACTTACTTGCAATAAAGCGGTACCAACATTAAAGATGTGTATTCATCAATATAAACAAACATATAACGAACTCATTACGAACAAGCCACACGACTGTTCTCGCCATCGCGAGCTAACACCGAATTCTAGACTCAACAAGGTGTCTAGTGGTCCTACGAATCTCTTAATCAAAACAATTTAAACGCCAATACATGACAAGTTATTTTAAACCATATGTTTCAGAACCCAAAGTAAAAATTGAATCATCAACAATTCTAAACAAATCTCAATTGATTTACAACTTTAAAATTATTGTGACAGGGTTGAAATTTCTCTGGATTTTAGGTCAGTTATGTCAGTTATATTTGAACGTTCGGTTGTTTGAGTCGGCGCCTTTGATCGCAGGTACAAAGGGCGCCGCCTGAGTGTCGTGTGTCTCGCCCACCTGACTGTTTGCTGGCATCGGTCGCACTCGCAATGTAATGTCGTTGAATGTTTAGAAGCTTAGACCTCATGTTCCGTAATAAATCTGTAATACAAGTTTTGAATTTGTAATTATGGGAATATCTGCGCATAATGGCAAGTTCTAGTGTTCAGTCGTTGGTTTAAGACCTAAAGGCCGCGAAGTATGAAGCCTAAGCTCTAACAAGTAAAGCTTCTCATTCCTTTCGTAGAAAGATACAAAACAGATTTAGAGTTAGTAGGGATACTTATATAGTATAAGTTACCAGGTATGTAAGGTGGGATGTAGAGAATTTCTGTTCACCTACCTACAAAGGTACAGCATATGTTCACGCACTTTTCCATAGTGTACTCGTAGCTAGCAATATCATAAATCTATACCAATATTATAAACAAGCTTTGCCTGTGACTTTATCCACGTGAAGCTGCAGTGCTGTTCTCTTCCAAAATCCGTTCAGCCGTTCCGGAGATTAGCTGGAACAAACATAGACAGACAGACAGACAAAAAAATGGGTTTCTGTTATAAGTAGGTACCATATATACTTTCATATACATTGCGTCAAAAACTGTTATTTTGACATTACAAATTTTATAGAATTGTATAGATGTGAAAGTCCACTCTGTCTGTTACCTTTTTACATTTAAATTGCTGAGCCAATTTAGATTTGGTATGGAAATAGTTTGCGTCTTGGGTAAGGACAAAGAATAGGATTAAATAAATCTTAATAAATTAATTTCTATCGCCATACCAGACATCCACGCGGGTAGAGTCGCGGGCGAAAGCTAATATAACCAATAAGGAACCTAGTTTTATTACCTTTGCCATAATATTGGTACGTAGTTAGTACTAAGCTACAACAAATGAAATTTACCATAAACCATCTATATACTAATATTATAAAGCTGAAGAGTTTGTTTGTTTGAACGCGATAATCTCAGGAACCACATGTGTTCGAATTGAAAAATTCTTTTACTGTTGTATAGTCCATTTATCGAGGAAGGCTATAGGCTATATAACATCACGCTACAACTAATAGGAGCGGAGCAGCAATCAAAAATGTTGGAAAAACGGGGAAAATTTACGCAGACGAAGTTGCGCGGGTCTGCTAGTTAAACATAAAAATAAAAAGATGTAGAGCACACATTGGTGTGGTCTATTAATCTCTTATTGTAATTTAAAATTAAATAAAGCCAGAAACTATTTATATAACTTAACATCAGCTGTACCTATGTCATTCAGATGTAAAAAAACATAAGGGCACAGCTGATTTTTAAAACTAAACAACTCTTAACCGCTTGAACAATGGAATCTATGTGTAAATACCTACTAAAAACTACCTATGTCAGAACAATGGCCATAGGTGTCGGCTTCTTCACAAAAGAATACAGATAAACCCACCTACCTATGCAGCTAACATGCGATAGGCTTTCTAGGTATATTACAATTGCCTTTAACACGTCTTATCCACTTGAACAAAAGCTTTGCATATCTGTGTAATAATTATGTATTAGTAATACCTGCATACGTAATTATATTTTACGTAGTCAATGATATTGTTCCATCATCATAAATTCACTTATAGGTGCATATACATAGCCTCTCCAAATTTGCGCCACAAGACTCGGTCCTCCGTCTATCCCATCCAGTCCATCCCAGCGCTCTTCTTTAGGTCGTCGGTCCACCTGGACCACCACCACCACCATCCACCACGTCGTATATCGAGTCATAATACCCATTCTAGGATTAGTCTGCTCCAGTGGTCACGATTATACCCAGTTCTGTAAAAAAATCGGCAGAAAAAGAAGATTATTTATTTATTTGTTTTAACCATTACATAAAAAACACATGACCTAAAAAGATCATCTAAAGATACGATATTTAGTAGAAAAAACGATTACGTGGTTATTACTCGACTGCGTGCTTTTATGTCTATGAGTATTCCATTGATATACATTATGTCCATTTCTTGGGCAAGTGTTACGTTATGATATCGTTTGATTCATCTCAATGATGGACATATTCGTACCCGGTAAATTGTTTTTAAGCAGTCAGTTTTTTGGTTTTTATTTGTGACTAGCTGACCCGGCGAACTTCGTACCGCCTGATGACGTTGACATTTGTTAGCGCGGTTATGTATGTGGTGCCATAGATCACCACAGAGTTTTTTGTTTTAAATTGAATGACGTTGACATTCCTAACGCGCTTTTTTTAAAATATGCAAAATTAAATGTATATTTTTCAATCTTTCTGAGAGATTTTCTTAATATTTTTTTCCGTAAGAACCTTGTACAGAGTATTAGAAAACTACAAAAAAAAAAAACCCAAATTTGTCAAGCCGTTTTTATGCTATGTCGTGACAACGGAAAACGGGTTTCATTTTTATATATATAGATTAGTTATGTTCTTATCCATTGAAGTTATTACCTTGATTCTATAGAAGACTATTAAATAAGAATTACATGACAACAATTAGTATACGGGTATAATAAATTTAAGATTAATAGAGTCGCGCGGGAAGCAGTAATAACGCACTACCTACTGTGCAAGAGGTCTTAGGTTCGATTCTCACACGGGACACCGCTTTGTGTGATCCACAAATTGTTGTTCCGAGTCTGGGTGTAGGTACTTTGTGCCTCTGACTTGTACCTATGTTCGTAAATTCCCCCGCGACACAGGGCTTGTACCCTACTGCGGAAGTCGTCTTTCTTTAGAACCAAAGAAAAAAATCCCTTCTACACGAAAGCAAAACGACACTAGATATAAGTCACGTGATTCTACAATTGGGTATTTGACTACTATCATAATAAAATATTTTATACTGACCGTGTAAAAATATGTCAAAAAATGTTTTGAAAAATCATGTTCATTTATTAATTTAACGTTTTTATTAATTTGTAATCTTAAAAAGAAACATAAAAAGTAAATGATTTGACCATAGACCATGTGACGTCATATGCTAGCATTTCATACAAATTTGCAAGGGGCGGGTCGTTTGTGACATTTCTTAAAAAGAGGCTGATTTGATTTCAGTCAAATACCCTATTCTAAATGTAAGTAAAATCTTACATTTCATTCGAAGTTCACAAAGTATCTAATATGTAAAGCCACAGAAAAGAAGCCAATATTACTATCAATAGTTTTATAGGTACTTACTTATATTACACATCCATACCTACAAAACAATGCTAAGTAAATACCTACTTGTATAAAGTTTACAACTACTATGAATACAATAGACTCTACATGTTTTGTTTTATCAACAAATGGGAGATCTTTTGTTTATTGTTCTACACCTATTCCCTTTGTTTTATCAGATAGATACATTAAGCAACTTCTGCCAGATTTGGAGCAAAAACTTGCTAAAATCTGTAGAACTAAGAACAATTTCGTCACTTTACAATATAGTGATATAGAAAGCAACAATTTTATAGTCATTAATAGTTATTATACACCTGAAAAGTGTTCCGGACTTTCTGGCATTTTTTTTATATTTCTTAAGTGATAAAATCATTTAGCAGTGAAAGCTTATTTCTAAGTCCTGAATAGAGTTTCCTATATTGGGAATCTTTTAGTTTTGATTGTGTTAGTTTATTGTCCCTATAATTTTCTTTAAATTGAGATTGATTTGCTTGTAGGTTATTGATAGATCTTTTGAAAATTAAAAAGTAGGTAGGTATAGCATATAGGTAGGCTTGTGTGACAAGTAGCTGTGGCTTAGCAAATTGGTGTCACATCTGTTTAAGAGCTTGTAAAAGTTAAACATATATACCTAGATTTTTTGACACATCATTGGGACATTACGTTTTGAAATTATCGAGGTACCTCATTATGATCAAATTAATGATAATGATAATGAAATCTATGAATAATTTATTAATGAAAATTAAAGCAGTAAGTAAGTAAATTTCAAATTCCGTACCTAATTATTATGCGTAGTTTATGTGTCAAATTAATTAAGAATTGATTTTAAATAGTTCCTTAGGAAGCCTAATTGTAAAAGGTTTAGTCACTCCTGTCTTTTAGATTTTTAATAAGTTGTATACAGTTTATAATTTTATTTAACTAGAGATAAACCTAGCCAGTTTCTGATTACGTTTTCAATTAGGTAACTAGCTATATTTATGGAATATTGCTTACATTTATCATTTTCAAAACATTTTTCAAGACTATACGAACTAGCAAATCAATGTCAATTTAAAGAAAATTATCTATTGGGCAATAAACAAACACAATCTAAACTAAAAGACTCTCAATATAGGTAACTCTATTCAGGACTTAGAAATAAGCTTTCACTGCTCCAAAACAGTACACAATGGTCTCATGTAATACGTGCCTAATCTCAATACAGAAACAAATTACAACAACTGAACGGAGATATACGACAAAGCCTTGCCTACAAAACGAAATTACCAGAGCAATCCGCTCACCTAATAGCTTAAGCGTCACCAAAAATTTGCATCACCAAACAAACTCACTTACAAAACGATACAAACTTACAACGACTAACTGTGACAAAGTTCTATAAAGGTACAAGATTGTGTTGAGATAGGACTTGGTCGTTGTAAGGGATTGTATGGTTGGGGCTATTCGCGATTGTTGCCGATCGATTCCGAAGGCAGTGCTCGGTAGGCCCCGCCTATTGGGAGGCGCGGAGCTGCTTCGGGAGCTAACACAGGCGCTGGACGGAGCGGCGCGTTTGATCTGTCCCCCCCTCCCGCGGCGCGCTCGCGCAGGCCCAGATAACGAACGCACACAATCTCATAACGCTCCGTGCGCTCTCCCAAGCCGGTTGTCAGCACCAACCGGTTTTGTGACGACATCAGAGTGATACCAAAGTGAGACCAAGTGTCCGAGTTGAGGACAGTGCCCTAGTGTTTAGTTTTGTATGGACAATTGTGTGTTGAAAATGGAAGATAAGCCGTATAGTGTTGACAGTTCGGACGATATTAATATCGACGAAGACGAAGAACATATTGAGGATAATCACAGTAAGTGTTTTGTTTTTGCGATTGTTTTTTTGATGTAACGTTTATTTATGTTAGTGTTGATAAGGAAAATCTTATAATTATTGATGTTTTGCATTTATATGTTATGATCTTGATGTCTTGCAATAACTATACACATGATTAATGTTGAACGCAGATAATTTTTGGTACTAGTTAGTAGACAGCTATTTTTTCTTAAAAAATAAGTCAGATATAACTAAATTTTCGAGCTTTAATCTGTTTTGGTGATTTAAAGCATTCAATTATGCTCTATGTTGCATTGCGATACTTAAAAAAAACTATAAATAGTTATTTTTATTAAACTTATAACGCAATGTTATAACAATACTTTCATTACTTCCTCAGGTTATCCACCAGACTTTCCGATCGAAGCTTTAGTAAAGCTCGAACGGCCATCACCCCCTTTGCCGACGCCACCGCATACGCCCACGGACGACACGCCCCCTGCTGTAGTCATCTCGCGCCATCAGCCTTGGACCCCACCCGCACCCCAACCCTACCCTTACCCCCGACCGACCATGCAGACACCCTACCCCTACGATAAAGTCCCAGTACCAAACTACACTCACCCCGCGATGTCAGCCTACGTGCAAGCTCAGGCCGCGCAAGTTGCAACCTTACCACCGTCGGCTCCGTACCACGCGATGCTCGTCAACCAGTGGATCAGAAACGCAGCTTTCTACCACCATTCTTTAAGATACCCCGGCGCCATGGCTCAAAGACTACCAGGAAGAAACCCACCGCCGATGCGAGCACCAGGCGTTCCCGGCACAAGACCCAAGAAGCAATTCATCTGCAAATACTGCAATCGCCAGTTCACCAAGTCCTACAATCTTCTCATCCACGAAAGGACTCACACGGATGAACGACCCTACTCGTGTGACATCTGCGGGAAAGCTTTCCGCCGCCAAGACCACCTCAGAGATCATAGGTATGTATCATTATTCAAATTAACACTTAAGCTGTTTATACTATTATGTTTCAAGTGCCCGTTTGGAAATTTACAAAACCACTTTCACTATTTAAAAGTGTTAGATGTCGGTGATCAATTTATCGGAAAGACTCCTAATTTAATTTAATGTTTCCTCCAAATACCAACAACGTGATTTAGGACGTGTTTCACCGAGGCATTGTTGACGATAAGAGTATAAAAAAAATTAAAAGTGTAAACCTTTTTGTGAGGTCGCGAGGCGGCGGGCGCACGCGCGCCCTCGACGACCGGTTTGGTTCTTTACGATCACCATATCTGTCTTGCTCCGCCGTCGAACAAATTACACGTTATATTTCTTCGCTTTTACGAGACCACAGTTTTTTTTCTCATATCGTACCGTATATATTAACAGTCTAATGTGTCCGTAATGTAGAATCACTTCAATTTTCATTGAAAGCGCTTATTTCCTCGCCTATTGAGCCATAAAGATGTAGATGTTTGTTTACATTGTGTGCCCGTGAGAAGTGAAAGTTGAGCTTGTGTCTAAATTTTTTTCTCTATTTTCCAGGTACATACATTCAAAGGAGAAGCCGTTCAAGTGCACAGAATGTGGA
The DNA here is from genome assembly GCA_945859575.2 of Herminia tarsipennalis. NCBI lineage: Eukaryota > Metazoa > Arthropoda > Insecta > Lepidoptera > Erebidae > Herminia > Herminia tarsipennalis. Next base: position 8,707,231 of record OX243846.2, read on the forward strand.
AAAGGATTCTGTCAATCGAGGACCCTCGCAGTACACAAAATTTTGCACATGGAAGAATCTCCGCACAAGTGCCCAGTCTGCAACAAGAGTTTCAACCAAAGATCAAATTTGAAAACTCATCTTTTGACACACAGTGACGCGAACAAACATCATTTGGAACATTTGGAAGGTTGTCAAGAGGTTTCATCGACGAGTCAATCTGAGAGTTCATTGTTAGATCTTTCTCACAAGCCGTCACCGCCCTTACCGCAACCCATTCAGCCTCTTGTGAGCCCACACCAATCTCCCGTCGAGGGGCCCAAAAGAACTCTAGGTTTCTCAATAGAAGACATAATGAAACGTTAACTTGTTTTCTGTGTAAATGTAAATATTTAATATTGTTTGCTCTCACCGCGTTCTAAGGTACCTGTTAAAATTGGCTTGAGGCTCAGATTCAGGGAAATGTTATGTTTAGTTAATTTATATTTGCCAAAGATGTATCATTGACTGATTAGTAAGTTCTTATCATTTTGCATCCGTTTTTCCTGTTTCATTTATCGGTATTAGCAATTTCTTTGTCATTCCTATTATATCATCATCCATCATTCATATCGATTCTTTTGTGATTCATGTTACGGTTGAAACTCGGATCTTTTCAATTTGAAGACTGAAATTGTTTATAATTATTGTTATTGTTTGTTTAGAGGTTTATTTATTGTGATAGATTAGCTTCGATAAGTTTATGGTTAACTAAAGTTACCGAGAAAGTATTACCTTAGTTTTTAAGCTCATTTTGTTCCAAATTCTTGGCTATGACGTAATTGAAATCATTTTCAAAAATGTGTGTATTAGATGATTGTGTTAGATTGTAGTAGTTGTAAAATATCTGTAAATATGTAAATTAGGTATTATAGTTAAGTCGACGAGGCTACTTATAGAACTACAATTAAAATAAAAGAAAATAGAATGAACATTAACGATTTGTTTTATTCCTTCTTCGTGTTTTTTGATCTTATCATCACCATGTTTCTTGATTAAAGATACCATTTTTGAACGAAGTACTTAGGTGTGAACTTATGTAATTATTTTTAATAGTTGTAATTAATTGGTTATTAAGCAACCAATTATAATGTAACAACCAAGTAACATATCATCACAATCATGGTGCTTGATTAATGAAAGTATTTGATGAATGAAAAATGATGGTAATTATAAATCTAATATTTCAATGTTTGTAGAATTTTGATTATATATTTCAACCATCGTTATTTGAATCTGAATTGAGAATTCGTATAGATTTTTATTATTTAATTAATTCAAAGGTAATTAATTTGAATTGAGACAATGACAAAGATACTTAAATAAGTTGCAGACATATCTCTGAATAAGTAAGTTAATTTAATATCTCGTATTATCAAAATAATTAACTCAATTATGTAGGTACAACATCCCAAGTACGTACGAAAGGTTTAATCGTTGCCTGTCACCTATGTTGGCTGCATTAAAGGTTCGATTCCCGTACCGCCACAATTTTTCTGTAGTCAGAATAATGTTTAAATGAGAGCTTAGTAACATAAAACTCTGATAATTCAAGAGCATTATTGCATTGACAACCTTTTTATAAACCGAGTGTACATCTAAATTAATATCTATAAGAAAAAAAACCTTACATTTACCAACATCAAGCAATTTCTCCATTCTTTGAAGATGTTTTTATCCAATTTTCTATAAAATACCTTATGAGGAAAGTTATTTATGACTGCAACTAAAAATAATTTTCCCTTTTAGACAAAAACTTAAGTAACGGTTCCGTAGCGTGTCAGTTTACCCATTAGTATGAGGCCTATGAGCTACGAGTAGGGTTTTCACCTACGCAGTTTTGAAACTATTACATTTTATATTAGGCATCATGGAACACAGGGCGAGCAGAGTTCTAGAAAGCACTTTAATTTAGGTCCATGCCTAAAGTTTAGTGTACATAATAAGCATGTCTTACCTAAGCACTAATGAGTGGTTTATGATAAAAGTAGATTTATGAAGAAAACCGTAATCTTAATCCTCGGTTTTTTAAAATTATTTATAAAGTCTTTTTTGTCCCAATCCCTAGTAAGAAAAATTTTATCGTTACCTTCTATTTATGTTGCTGGCTACTATTACATTAAATTTTCGATTCCCGTATCGGTACTTTACTTTTTAAGTTTTAAAAAATTTAAGTACTTATTGTTTGTATCTGGATTTACCTTTTCTTAGTGATTTGTATGTTTGAAAGTCCTACGAGCCACTCAGATTATAGTGCGAGTTTTCCTATCAGTCTTTAAAAAATAAGTAAATATTTGTATTATTTTCTTCTGAATACTTAAAGTTGTGTAGAACTTTTGAGCGGTCATTATATCTAAATTTACCTACATACATGTAATTTGCGAAATGAAAAGAATATTCTAACTAATGCAAATTAAATTATGCGTTTGCCAACCCTAAATCGCACATCGTGCAATACCAAACACAATCATTACAGCAATGTAACAAAATTAATTATAATTATAGACGAGAGTCGAGAGCGATTTTGTACTGACCCGACTTTTAGTAATGACCATCTTTGCTAATAAAAAAACGTGACGAATTTCATTTAGGATTTCCAAATGAAAATTTAGACTTTGGTATATGTTAATTAATAAAATGCTTTTTACTAATGGTTTTCTGCAGTTCTGTATATATTTCTATACTACGTTTATTTCTACACTTCGCTTACGTTTTTAGGGTCTAGTAAGTAAATAAGGAACACTCTTAGTTTCATTTCAGGCTCGTTTGAGAATGCTTTATGATTAACATTTATTTTATAAGTAGCATTCCTGTATCACTTCACCGACATTTATATTAATGCATGAAATTTGTATGCCTGATGCATGGCAGGACACGGAGTCTACCCATGACCACGACCGTTGCAATACGGTCAAAACGTCGGGCAATAAACAAGGTACCTTAAATTATTGACGCGATTAAGACCCGTTGTATATAATTATAATTTTATAAAGTACACGGACACTTGAAGTAAAACTGAATTGAATTCCCCAAGCTTTAAGCTGAATCTAAACAAAATTTTAAGAAATCCTTAGATGTCTTATATTGCTAGTAAAATTAAATTGTATACATTCTTTACCCGACTACGGCGAATTCATAAGGTATGGGTATTCTAATTTTCGTAATTAATTATTCTAATTTGCTGGCTCTACCGTCCATAAGTACCTACGCTGTATAGTACTCTTTAATTTATGAACCTTCAAGTGGGCAGAATGCCACATAATACTTTGATGAAAGAAAAAGCTTTCAAATACTAAATAAATTACTAAAAAATAATAGGTATTAATTGAAAACACATAAATGCAGGGAAATCTACCTGAGAGAATTTACATAATAATAAAAATCAATTGTCATAGAATATATAACCAGACTTTCACTATGAGTGAAAACTTTATATGGTACCTACGATATTCTACTTAATAATGTTTTGCATTTAAATAAAGCTTAATATCTGTTTTTATGACTGTCTAGGTGTGAGGTCGATATTGTGTCGAGATATAACGGTGTCATTAATAGCATCAAATGACTCCGTACGACTTCTTTGCAAATAAATTGATAATATCGTGCTAATGAAAGTATTTGTGCAGATCAAAATACAAATCGTAGGTATAGATTTAGTAGATCATTTTCTAAAATTGTCACACTTCCTTCTGCTTCGAAGATTGAAGCCTTACCTAAATATTTATCAGGTAAGAGACTATGTCCATCTCATGAGATTATGAGAGCATGGAAATAGAGAATGCACTTTATAGGTATATGCACTTGTGTACAGTCGTTGCATGTATGTTTGCGCATGTAGGTATTGTGATAGTTTTTCCTTTATATATTTTAATCACTCTAGGTTAAGGGGCCTAAGACCTGCTTTATGTATCCAATTCCACACAGACATATCAAAACAATATAGAACAACGAAGCTCCCTAAAAATTATAGGTAAGTAAATAGTAAATATATAGATACTGAATCTAGCGGGGTTTTCGTGTGTCTACAAGAATTAGTAAAAAGACTTTATTTTCTTAGGTATGTCTTTACCGCCGGTTTAAATAGAAAAATACCTTAAAAATATGAACACGAGTTTTAATAACCTTGCTTAAAAAAGTACTTTGAAAAAAGTTATAAACAAATATTATTGTCAACCATAGTTCAGAACAAAATATTAAGCCATGGAAATTAGCCAGTGTTGGTGTATGTACCTACCCCATAAATGGACATGTAGAGTCATGTAACTTTAATAAAATACTTCAAAAAATGCGCATTTACTTTCCATATAAATAAAGAATCTGTATCTAAATTTAATATTGTGAACCATGGATTTAGCGCTTAAAGTAATTATAATAATGTAGGTACATAAGTAGGTAGGTACCTGCTTAATACTCGTCTTTCAACGAGAGGTCTAATATTACGACATTCCATCCTTAAAGTAAACGATCATAACAGCATTCTTTATACGATATTACAGTAAAAGCATTTTACCCAAGCACTATAATTTTCAGATGCCTGAGTATTCTCTCAAGAATTATAAAATTCCTTTCGGCAATGATCGAGGCTGATCGTCGCGCCATCTAGTTAATGATGCCCGAACTACGATGTGTCATTTGTCACCATGCGATGTCGCTACGCGTCTTTGAAGAAGCCTGTAATTACTATAATTATGATAACTTTACTTATTGTATGAGTATATTTGGTTTAAATATATGATTTGAATTAAAATATAGACTTAATTTAAGCTTGAATTAATTTCAGTATTTAGCTAATAATTTAAGTACAAATTTATTTTTGTCGTAATATCTACCTTTTGAGCGTCAGTTCATGCTTACTTGTAATAAAGTACCTACACAGACTTAAAATTGTTATTTATTTTCATAAAAAACCTCCCAATAATTAGGTAATAAAATAGATAGATTCCTACTGACATTACCTATAGGTAGGTAATAGAATAACTAACAAATGTATGGGTACCTATTATGAAATTATTTAAACTACGGGTCTTATTTGCGCGAATAATTTAAGGTAAAATACCTTGTTTATTACCCGAAGTTTCGACCGTCATAATGCTTACAAATCGCGAAAGTTTATCAACATTTATAGCATGGGTACCTGTATATTTTAATTTTATGTACTCAGATAAAAACCTAATTTTATTTAAAAAAATATTATAGATGCCAATACATATTTACAATGACTATAACATATGTAGGTACTATATAATTATTAGGTATATACAAATAAGTCCAAAAATAGGTAATTAAAATTAAATTTGTTTTAAAATTAATTACTATTCAGTTTTATTGTGTTGTATCCCCAAATGAGCAATTTAACAGTAGACTATTTCAAAAATATTGTAATAAAAATAAAATTATTTAATTTATTAATGTAAAATTTGGAAAGTTTACATACATTTCAACATGTACAAACACAATAATGAACAAAATAATCACGGTTTTATTTGATTAAAGCCTTAGGAATCGTCCGCTGTAAAATTTCAGTTTGGAGGATACAACAACAGGTATCGAATTTAGAGAATAATTAGTCTAATCGCACCCTCGTCTGATGATTATAGAATCGTATCAAAACAATTTTCCAACGAAAGATCCTCCAATTTACGCGAATCGACGTGTGATTGATGATTGAACACAAAACTTGCATCTGCAATTTACCAGTCAATGGAAATTGCAACAAATCCCGTCTGATTGGGCTCTAATCGCATCGCAATCGCGCATTCTTACCCCAAATCGCTCCGCTTTCCCATGACTATTCCGTCTACCCCATTCCGATAATTGCTTTTGTTCTTTTGTACCAATTAAAAGCAAATCGGGGAGGATTAAAATCGAATTTAGAGGAAAAAACGGCAATAAATTCGAGCGATTTGATCTGTCATGGGTGCGTTCGCGCAACTGATTGACGTTCCTGTTGATTTATGAACGTTAATACGAGCAGTTCGATTCAATTAGATCTTAGTTGGTTAATTAATGACTTTGAAGGCTGTGGCGTTTGTAGTGTTAACACTCTATTACATGTTTATTAGATCCTATTATCTTACAAAATTTTAAATTGATACTCTTGTTATTTGAGGGGTAAATTGTACTGTTTTTTTTTTCAAACAGGTAAAAATGGGTTGTTAGTGAAATTTGCAATAACAGAACTTTTATTATTTAATTTTTTAAAGTTTATTTTTTTCCACTTCAAATAACAACTTTCGCATTATGATACATGTGCAGTATTTTGGGGAACTTTACAAATATACAATTAATGTACATACATAATACTTAAACCCGGAACAAATGCTTATAGATACTCGTATATGTATTCTATATATTCCCCAAATTTTAATGAAATCTTGAAGATTTTTTTTAATTATTAGCATTCACCTGGAACACACTCTTTAGCTGGTTTTGGCGTTTCAGGGCGGGGGTGGCACTACCTTCGGCTTCGGCGGTGGTAGAGACGGACTTTTTTGGGGTGTACACTAAGTTTGGTCCCAAGTGGGAGCGCCTGATCTCCTGCATACCATACGTAGGTACTACACTGTACCACCGAGGAACTGAAAAGATTTACATGACAAAGTTCACATAGCAAAATAGAAAAATACCAATTTAATAATACTTCGAAGGACATCTAGGCAAATGTGCTAACTAATTAGTTTGACACTTACGTGTGCATCAAATTTATATCTAATGTCAAAAAAATTGCAACCTCGAGGCTGTTGTAAACTCTATACTACATTTTTGATTGAGTAGTTTCTAACTACACAAAAGGAATAAGTATTCCGGCAACCTTTTGACTCAGGCATACATACCTAAAAACCATATCGTGTAGTCAAAAGTTTAATGAAGATTGCATTTGCCCTTAGGCTAGAACACCGTTACCACCAACTGAAGTAGCCAAGAAAATTTCCGAAATTATATATAGATTTATGACTACTTACGTGTTATTTTTTGATATTTCTGAATAAGATTTATGTATAGCTGTGAGCGTTAGACCTTTGAAACAAATGGTTGATTTATTATTTGATTGGTAAAGGATTCTTTGGATTTTGGGCATCGTGTCGATTCGCCCGAAGGCAGCAAGGTGTTCAGAGTTTGGTTTTTAAAAACGGTTTGGTTTGTTTCAATCAGTGTTTACTTATAGATATGGGTAGATTATAAAACAATGTGTGAGTATTGGTGTTAAAATATTAGCCTACAAATTATAAAGACTAAATATTTTGTCGTTTTTATTTTTATTTGTATTATGATTAGTAATAATTGAATTAGGTGTCAAATCCTAGTAGAAAAATGTAGCTCTACACTCTATTTGCTGATGAAATCTTTTTAAAAAAACTTTTAATACATTACATTATTATTACATTACAAGAGTTATAATATATTTTAATTAAACACACCTCCTAAAGGTCTTTATGTTTATATATGTGTACCACATTTAAGTAATATAGTTACGTATAAGTAGTAGAGATAGATTAGAACTGATCGAAACAGAGGAATAATGTGATAAAACTTAGAATACATGTCCAGGACCTTTTTCTTCAGCTATTACTGAACACAAAACAAAAAACCAGTACACGTAAATCAGTTAATAAAGATCCATTTCCAAAATTCATTCCTATATTTTAATAGTCATATATATACTAACCGACGGCGGCTAACCACAAACTAAGTATTGAAAGCAGCGCACGCGCCACCTGGCATCACGCGATCTGATTGACAGCTGCCAATCATCACATATCGAACGCATAATAGGTTTCATTTGGACCAATTAGGGCGCACCCACTGACGATGAAAGCTGTTGTCAATAGCTAATGTACGGTATGGACTTTTGGATTTAAAGGGTACGTGGATTTAGTTAGATGATTTTTTTTTTTTTTGGTATAGGTGTGTAGGTACCTACTAATTTTTTTTTGGTTAACTATATGAATGTTTTTTACTATACACAAGTTAATTATAATTTACTATTAATACCTTCATTCTAAATTCAAAGAAAAAATAATAAAAAATGAGGCGGAACTTATTTAAAGGTCGTCAAAGAATACAATAATACAATTGCTGTAAAAAAAAATACAAAATTATTTAATGCTATTAGTTATACAGTAAACGAAAATATTCAAAATCGTATAATCAATGATTAATAGCAAGATAATTTTCTATTCATACAAAATAAACATAATTACCATTTTAGAAGCGCAAAATATTAGCATAACGGACTTCCTCAGATTGTCTATTGTTTTGTTTCCAACAATTCAGCCTTCTGAGGTACAAATCAATTGTCTCTAATCGATTAAACGAATTGGTTCCTTATTCCGATTAATTAATCGGTATTTATTTGTACGGAAGTTAGGATATGTTTGATCTAATAATTCCGGGTATCTTTGTAAATCTTACTGTCTGTAGGCGTGTGCGCATATTCATAACGTTCGATGTAAGTGGTGTCCCGTATGTTAATCGAACCCACGACCTCTTGCGTAGCAGTCGGACACACTCCCAGCGCATCACACAGGTAGTCAAAATAATTATCTGTAACCGACGACGTAAGCATGGAAACAGAAAACATTACTGAAATCAGAAATCTGATGGTATATGGAGTAACTCAGAGTTTTGTAACTCTGAGGTACTCCATATAACATCAGTTATCTGTCAATGAAGGTCCCGTCATAAATAATTCAGCTATTTTAGAAAGAATTAAAGGACAAACAAACAAAACAACTTGTTTTAGTAACAACCTGTAATCTTGACGTTACAAACAGACACTTTTATTTATTAGAATATATACAATTAAGATACATATATTTTAAATCTATGCTTTTAAGGCTCTCCCTCACCGCGAGCATGCGCCTGTATTCGATTTCGAGCATTACGTTACAATACGGCCTGCCTGACTGACGGGCATTCGCCTGTAACTAAACATTTTATAATTTTAATAGCTTTCGCCCGCGGCTTCGCCTGCTCGGATGTCGGTTATCACGATCAAAACTATTTTATGTCCTTCCTCGGGACTCAAACTATCTCCATACCAAATTTCATCTAAATCGGTTTAGCTGTTTCAGCGTAACAGACAGACAGAGTTACTTTCACATTTATAATATTAATATGGATTTTCGAAGCGATCGTTTATTTTTTTTTTATTGAGATTACATTGAGTTTGTAATATTGCAGGTTGCGCAATAATGCTAAATTCTCCTTCCTTCAATGTAACGTTACATTACAGGGGAATGCTCGCGCTGAACGCTTTGGTGTCCAAACGGAAAATTAGTATAGAAATTCCTTCCTTCCATCTAGAATTGTAGAACGACTTTAAAACTCTTAGTTAATATAATCAAAATTCTACTTTCTTTGCATAAAACTAGATTTCTTCTGTCATTAAAAATTTTAATAGTAAAATTCTCTATATAAAAATGTTATAAAAAAATCCTAACTATGACTTGATGACTTCATGCAAACATTTTTTACAAATAACTGTATAGAAACTTATCTGTCATAATTTGGTTTTTAATAACGGTGTTTTTTTTACTCTCGATTGGCCAAACCTTTCTACAAACCAGAAAAATATGATTGACAAGCACGAAACCGCATTTAAACAAACTTCAAAAAGTTACAAAAAATAAGAAAAAAACCCACAAAAATAGGATTTAGGTTCATAGATTCATTGTTCTGTGGCTTGTGCTTTTGATAGAACAGTAAAGTTTGTTTTCTGTAGAGTGTCGAACAATTCAAGTATAGGATTATCCCTAGGATAAGCTTGCAGTACCGTTGACCTCTGGTTTGGAGTTTTTTTCAGCTTATAGTTATTCAATATAAGCGTGCCAAGTCTTTTTATCCTAATTCAATTATATAGTCCCGTAAGTTGACACCCGCATTGTAATTATTGTTTAGTTGTTTTTTTGCCAGTACTTGAAAACATAAACGTGATAGTTTGTGAGAATGGTGGGACGTTTGTTGTTATTGTTTCATCCAAAACTACTAACAAATTTCAGTAATAACTGACTGAAATGAGCTGACCTCCACGCGGACGGAGCGACGGCTCTAAGGTAGTAGGTACATGTATAATTTTAAAAACGTGAGATGAATGTTTTCACACATACCCGATAGTTTTGAACACAGAATATATTGCACCTTTTTAAAGAACTCCATCAGCTAAGTAATTTCCCAGCTGATTGTGAGGTTGACAAGACTAAGAATGGTTACCATTCGCTGTTAGGTCCATCAGAAGAAAGCAAGAAAGAAAAGGTGTTTATTACTGCAACTTAAATCATTGACAGAACTGGGCCATAACCTCACAAAATTGTCCACTCTCTAGAAAGAGACAACGCTAGTTTGTGGACAATACCTGTCAAAGGCATAACGAGATTTTTCACTCCTTCACGCTTTGCAGTCAATATTTACTTTTTAATTGGGATTATTAAAGGGATGGCGCGGTCCAGGTCTATAAGTCAATGACTTAAATACATTCTGACAATTATTTAAAAAAAATGCTCCAGGCCACCAATAATAACAATTACATCAACATCAGTTCATAAGGAGTAAAGCTACTTGTGGCTCATGGTTGCAGTAATCAGGTTCCCAGTTCAGCATGAGCCAGTCAGGGATGCCTAGAGCTGGTTATCAACTGAGACCTGTGAGATAAGAGAGGAAGGTTTTCTAAAAATATCATTTAAAGTCAAGTCAAACTTTTAAAACTACCGCATATACATATATTTTTTTTCTTTTTAAGAAAAAGAAAATTTTCAATAGCCCCTGATTATAGGTTACTATTTCTTCTTGTCAAAAATGATTACACTTGACGGACAGAAGGGTATCGTATTTTTTTTAACCAAAACTTACAAACTTTAGTGTGCATCTATGATTCAATTGTGGTTTTAATTATAGTGGTGTTTTCGGATTCTGTCAGTCATTTTTTTTACTCTGGCAATGCGGTCCGCTACTTTGTACTGCTATTCGTCACACTGGACATAAATATTGCTGGGATCTGACATGTTTTAAAATTATTTAATGTCGGAATAGATAATTATACTCTTAAAATTATCTCCTAACCAATTTTGACAATTCTCAGTCTTGGTCAATTCACGGTTAGGTGCCGTGAATATCTAGGTAACTACGGATTTATTACTGTACACATAATAATAGGCAATTATTACCTACAAAGCGGTCTAGACTGTCTATGCCAAATGACCAACGTTACTTATCTTGCTGGGCTTTCGAACAGCTTAGTCGCCAAAATAAAATAAATAAATTAATAATTATGTGATATTATGTGCAAATATTTAAATATTCAATTACTTCGATAGTTATAGCATATTTGATCTACTGATACGTTTGTATCTTAAATCCTAAATCATATACCATTTTTTGAAATTCTTATTGATATTAAGAATTGTAGAGTTTTTAGTAACAATAAATTAGAAATCAAATCCAAAATTATACATGGAAATAAACACCATCGATAACTTTAGAAATAATATAAAAAATATTACAATTATTTTTGCATCTGGTTTCCTACATCAAGTGACGGAAAATTATACTCGATTGCTGTAATAATACGTTGCCTCACATTAATTATAACAATTAAAATACACTGGTCAATTAAATCCTAGATTAAAGGGGTAAAATATATAATCGCAACAACCTTCAATCTGACATCTTCAATGACCAGGTAATCTGAAAATACGAAATCGACGCTTCGGAATACAGATATATAATTATAAAAGATCAAAATGTGAGTCAAACGGCCCAGTTATTAAACGAATTTGGGGGCAAATGTTATTATAATTGTCCAAAATCGTTTCCAATGATACAGGAATAGAATATAATTTTATTGTAGCAACCAAGACAGAGGTTTTGCGGTTACCAGACTCTTGCTACGTGCCTTCCGCTTGTCCTATGTTATTTTGCGAAATGATACCATCGTGTAAAATGGCCGATTTAATTTTTATAACGACTGGTGTTTGACAATTTGCTGTCATACAAATTGTTGTGATTCAGTGATTTATGACTGTCTTTCTGGAATGACAAATTTTGGGAGAAAATTATGCAATTAATCTAGGAAGTTAGGGGCTGTAATAGGGGTCCAATTATTGGAATTCTGCAAGATAATTTGGATCAGACAAATTGCATAATTATGATAATAGTATTCATCGTCTAACAAATAACCACGGAGAAGATAACTATGTTTTTGTTTATGCCTTTAGGTTGGTTTGAGTAGGTGTTCTAAAGTTCAGAAATTTCGAGAGGGTTCTTTAGACAAATCTAAACGGAATCAAATTAAGGAAAATTCCAGGACTGGAATTTCTTTTAATTTAGTTCCAATCTTCTACGAACAACAAATCCTTTGAACAAACCAGAAACCAAATCGCATTGGCTGTCTATCCTGAATCGCCTACAAATTAAACAGGTAGGTAGACACTTAATTCGCTAAATAATAGTATACAAAGTGAAGCCGACATATCAGTAAGTAATGACTAATAGGCGCCACCGATCGACGGCGCCGGACTTGCCCAAGTTCTGCCGATTCGGAACATTGAAGTAACCACAAGCTAATCAAACAACGTATCATTATACCGTCATTTTTGGAAATGATCACCCGTGGGATAGCACAATGAAAATGAGTAAAAGCTAATGTAAGGATTAAGGATTTTTAAATAGGCATGAGATAATGCCTACCGTTTCGAAACTTCTTAGAGGTTGCCAATAGCTAAGATAAGTTTTGACTATTGATACAGTTGAACTCTTGCAATTGCTAGCATAACTCTCAGTGAATATTTCCATTTGAGGTCTTCTAATTTTTGTATAAAAAATAAAAGAAAACATTAACAATTATGATCTAATCATAATTGTTAATGTTTTTTTTAATTTTATAATCATCATCATTTGGTTTCATTATTACTTTGTCATTAATATCAGTTATTGAAAACAACTTTGAAATGAAAATCGCTTCTACGGGGTCATCTATATTTTTAATCTATGGTCAAATTATAAGGTGTTTACGTTGGACATGTCAAAAATTATGGCAACCTTTATTTGTGGTGCACGTTACCGACCACCTATTATTATAACGAGAGCGATGTTTCTGTTTTTATGCCATTTGTGAATGAATTCAATGGACCCCACTGGTTTCGGTTGCGAATTTGTTTTTTTGCAATACAATGTAATATTAATGGGCCTGTCTACAATGTTCTATAATAGCTGCTAAATTAGTTTTGTGGCTACTTTAACATTAATTTCGTGTGTCATGTTTTTGAGGAAGGAAGTTGACATGCAGATCGTTATTAACAATAATGTGTATAATATTTTTCAATCTCTTGCAGTGGTCAGTGTTTGTTTTGTTTCTTATCAAGTTTTGTATCTTGGCGACATTGTTTCCGCTTCTGGGTTCATTCTCTCTCGGACCATTTAGTAAATGTTACTTTTATTCGTATTGGTTGGTTTTTGACGCAGTTTTTGTTAATGAATATACTTTTACAGACGTTAAGAAGTGGTGAAGCATTCAACATTTTTTTTTACAAACTAATTGCTTAATTCTACCACGACAAAGATTTCTCAAAGAGGTTTTCTGTCACGTTTTAAAAATTTAAAACGTCATTTGATGTCCCGTTTGGCTGTCATCTAGTAAAATATTACACGCTGTGTATGAAACAACATATTAATGTGACTGATAAATTGTCGTGATTGTTGACATAGGTGGTCGTAACTACCGGTAGATAAGACATAGGGTGGCACGTGCCAGATGATGATAATGTACTCATATATTTTTTGTTTAAGGCATTCATTTCGTGAAACATTTATCCTTTTAAACACTTTTGACAGACACAAGATAAAAAAGGTCTTGCTTGACCCATGACATACGTAAACGACGTTATAAAAGTTCGCTTTTCTTTAGATCTTTTAGGACGAGATATTTTAGTATATTACAAAAAGCTTGAACATTTTCATTTCATACGCATCAGTCGGGCAAACAAAATTTTAGTTCTACAAAAAGATACCCATGAACCATTCATTTAATCCTGACACAACAAACACAGACGATCCTAGATTACCTCCGACCCAAAAACAAAAGCAAACTCGAGAAGTAACACCCAAAACATTAGCCGTAAAGCCGTACCTTCACGACTTGCCTCAAGCCAACATGCTTATTAGGGCCGCAACGCACCTGTGTGAATATTTTCATAATCTCACTAATTAGAGGTTCGCGATTCTTCCCAAAGACGCCGAACGCTCGGGTTTTACTGCGGAGGCAATAAATTCATCGACATTTGACCCTGTGAAGTTTTTAGGGAATTCTTCCTCGGGCTGTCGTACAACTACAGAGTAGAGTATCAAATTTTGTTTATGTTGCTGTTACTTTATATTAAATATCAGTTACTTGGAATCGATACTGTTGATTTGTTTAGTACGTTTAGATCTAATCTGTTTACATTTAGATGTGTTTATTTTTCTATGTCGTAAAATTTGAATTAAATTGCCTGATATAACAATTTCAAATACATTTCACAGGTGTCACCAAAAGTAGTAACTTCATCTGTTTTTTATACATTGAGTATTAATAGCATCAGATCGTATAACATTTAGATTACACCTGATAGGTAATATTAAATTTTGATTTTCGCAAAATACTTTTCTAGCAGTCAACATTTGTTCACCTCTTATATCTTCCAACATCCTTGTGAGTTCACTGCTCTGTGGGCTAATGTTGGATATATTTATCACGGTGATCGTCAACCGTGGCGGATTGCCTCGAGGCACCCCGCCTCGACTTTGCGTCTTTCCCACGTGCTCCGAATGCTTAGATTGCGTGCGACCTCCTCACTAACCATAATCGTTCACACTACTCATACTTCATCAACGGCGAGACCATACACTATCGTTAACTATACGTTATAAATTTAAACATTAGCAGTATCAAAATTGATACTATGGGCATTTTCTTACTCTGTGGCTTTCTCATCATCATCGTCTATTTTATCTGTAACATCACATACAGACGCCATTGCTGCTTCAGTGGATCTACCGTTTGCTTCAGGCTACATTTCTTGAATCTCACCTTCGACTTTTGAAACCGTGGGATTTTGTACAAGCTTTCCGAGATTGTTAATGATAATAAGTGATTTTTTGTTGGAGCACACAATAGTTTAAAGTTGAAAATACATTAATAGTATCATCAATTAGTTAAATTTGTATCAAGTGATTTATTATGTAATTTGTTACGAAAAATCGTATCGCATAATTTCCCTGGCGTTTGCATGGGTGTACCTATCCATACGAAGCATACTTATAGAAACTGAAACTATATTTCATTAAGTAATTAAACAAATATTGATTTCAATAATTTTTAAAGAATCATTGTCCGTTAGCAGTGAGTTAACGGACGATGATTCATGCGCAGTAATAACATTCCAATAAATGGCAATATTCCATCGCCAAAAATAAACTCGTAATTTCCTATTGGTCTGGGTAAGTAATGAATTAGACAGGCTTTGTGATCTATTAAACCAATTTAAAGTTCAATGTCAATTTAAAGGGTTGTTTTTTTACTCCTCATAATCCTGCGAAAAGAGAAAGTTTAATGAGCACACATTTATGCTATTAAAACAATTTTTGCTCATATCTACTTTTGCATTAAATCTTGAAGGTATCTTATACTTTTTGCAATAATAATGCAAATTACTAATTCTGAAACTGACTCATCGATGCAAAGGTTAATGAAGTATAAATAGCATAAGCATATCATCTTTTCAGACGTTTTATAAATCGAATAAGAAAGAATGAATTTAATCGGCTTGGGCCTAAATAGGTACCAATGTATTTTACCGCAGATCACTGCAAAGTTTGATAAACAAATGTTTTAACATGCTTTCATGCTACGGTGCTCGTTAAAGCAGTTTTTCTTTTAAATTAGTCTATGTAAAAGAAAAAATACTGTCATAAACATTTTTGTGACTTTTAGTAAGATTCCGATCAAACCCATAGTTTGAAACCGATGTTTGGCTTGTTCTTCGACAACTTCAAATAAACTTACAAATATCGATCGAAAGAAAAAGTCACGACTGATTTCTTTACTGAAAAAGAAAGAGCAAAAGCAATATTAGCCCCTATAATAGCACCATGCGGTAATCGTGGTTAGCCGCAGAGGCGATTACAAGCGTTTACTGAGCATTTACCGAATGATCCGGTAATCTCGACCGATAATATTGGGAACATCTGAGGAATCTCCGTAGGAACGTTGGCAGGAATTTTCGGTAAAGAATAAATATAGTATTTAGGCAAGTATTCTAATTTGATTATCGAATATAAAAAATCTTGACTTAAGTAGGATGACTCATAAAAATATTAGAGTACACATGGTCTGGCTGTTGGATTAAGTGAGATGGATAATCAAGAATGTTGAACAAGCCTTAAAAATCATGATGATGTAGGTTAGGTTTTGACTCACTCTTTAACTTTAATACAACACAATTTCTCCATGACCCGAATTTGGCCAATCAACTACCCCTAAATTAACAAGCATATAGAAATATAGAGCACACTCCCGGTACTTCAGAGCCCTTTTTCTCCATCCAGCCTTATAGAACCTCCCCAAAACTTGGCGGCACGATTAACCGTAGTGGCCTGTTGCGGCCTACCGCCAATTAGGCTCAATTTTCGGCTAGCACAAAGGCCTCGTGTCGTCCTAAAGACCATTGGCTGGTAATTAAAACAAATAGGGTCAGAAACACCCCGCCTGAGGCGCCACAGGGCGGCGACGGACGCGCGACCCGCCGTCGCCGACGGCGTCCCAACCCCCATCATTATAATCTTAATCTAATTATTGAATTCGTACAATGTTATGTTTACATTTTTTTTCTAATTTGCTCCTCTATACTTAAGCTTGGACGAGTAAGCGCTAAATGGCACGTTTAAGACAATATATCATAAGATTCGAGTCACTGCGCATCTGAAGGATGGTTTCTCACGGTTTTTTGTCCAGTTTTGGTTAGGTCCTTAGATTAAGGCGGCACATAGATTATTATAAGGCGTTTAAGGTTTGCCTCTAGATGATTGTCACGATTTTATTGCATTCCGTCATTCGGTGGTGCTTATGCTTTGGTTTTGTTTTAATGATTTCTGGTAACGACTGGTGTTTAGAAGACAGGTGTGACAAAAAATCTTAAGGATTAAGGTTTTGTTCATTTAATTATTATGATCAAAAATTTTGTTCCGAAAAATAGAAGCTTTTCTATACATATACTTATGTTCGTAAACTTTCGCGATTTGTACACATTATAGAATTTTATAAGCTACACGTCTTAATCGCGTAAATATTTTATTTTAAGGCTAAATACCTTTGTTTATTGCCCGATTTTGAAGTGTAGTTTTAGGTACTTATAATTTAATAACTGCTAGCAACAACTTGAAGTAAACGTTGTACACAAATGTTTTGTCTATCCTTATAATATGGTCTTTAGAATTAGAAAGAATATAATTTCATTTTTCGACGACTTTCACTTTCCAAAGTCCTGTTAATAATTATTTAAATGCGCAATATGGGAGCAATAAATATTACTTCATTTTGGATTATTATGCATAATTTCTTTGGACTTTTTACTTGGAAGTAAATACTTTGCATTTAGAAACCCCTAATGAGCATACAATTATAAGTTAAGTTTCTATGCAAGTATTTATTCCGTTTTAAACAGCACACGCACAACAATATAAGTTTAAATTATCCGCAACTTATTATTGACAACTCATTTAAATAGGTAAAACGGAGAAGATAGTTCTAGCCTCGGGCGTCGCTTCGCTTCAGCAGTTCTCGGCTGTGTTCGGTCAAGATCGTGTGATCCCATCCATCATAGACGGTAACGACCTCTATGCAAAACGCTGACGTTACTGTCATTTTTTTGAATAATTTATGGAGCTGTTGCTAAGTGTGTCAGGGATAATTTTGTTCCACCTGAATTTTTGGAGGACGTTGACGAATTTGGGTTTAGTAAGGCTTTATTCCGAATTACTAACTTTTTTTTTTAAATGACTTTATAACCTAAAAAATAAATTGGGGCATTTTTTGTTACATCAGCTATTTAAACTTCAAACGAAGGTTATTGTTACATACATAATGCAAGTAACTATTGTAAAAAAATATAAATATTAAAAAGGTCTAAGCTCTAATTTACATTATTCTTATATGAGGTTCAAGTAAGAATCGATTTTATAGAAAGTTAATTTATTTAATTACTTACATAGTCTTATGAATTGATAAAAAATATGTCAATAAAACTCTATAAGTAGGTAATTTTTCAATTAGGTTTATAGAACCAGTATTGTTGTATTGTAATATTTTTTACGCTTTAATTTTAACTTTTCTGTTCATAATAGTTTTCCTCGGACTTCAAAGAATATATTAAAAAAATGAATTTAGCCCTGATAAAACATTTGGCGTTTCATTTGGGCGTATTTATATCTCATTTCTTCGCGTGGGTGTCGTCAAGGTGTAAGAGATTTCATACCGGAGGACGGGCAGCAGCGTCCTCCGCGTAATTTAAAACCTTACTACGATCGCCAACCCGCTTGCTAAGCGTGGCGATTATGGCAATTACCCCCAGGATCTATAATTAGTAGATTCTACTGAGGAGACCCGTGCCCAGCTGTGAGACATCATATGGGTTGCACTTAACAGTACCTATTCACATTTTAAGATATTTGATTATGAGAATAAAAGTGCATCAGTTTTACCGAAACCAATACGGTATTATCAGCTCTAAAATTATCCAAACTTTTATGATTTCATTTCATAATTTATACATGGTATGGGGATCATTATTTACTGTTTGGCCCGAGGACATGAGCTGGGTCAAAAGATGCCACCACAAAAAACCTTACCACGACCGTTTAATGGACTTGCCTTTGTACTGCTATATGGGAATGTAATTACTTTCGTGCATATATTTGTGACAGGACTTTTTAATATTGTGGTTAGTGTATGGAGGAATTATTGCATATACTTACTTTTAACAAAATAGGTAGGTACGCTACTTTGCTTTTGAAATATTTATAGTTAATTAAATACCTGTTTATTAACGGTCGGTGTCAATAATCTATCTATCGATGGCTTAGGATACTAGAGCTATATATTTGGCATAAGCTCCATACAAACAATGTCAAAATTCTACCTCTAGTAGCCAAATCCATCTATAGATAGATTATTGAACCTGGCCGTAATTCGATCAGGGACTAAGATCACTGCTATTCGATTAAAACTATCTGGTAATTTAAGTTATCTTTAAATATTTCACTCGATTCGGTCCTGCTAATATTCTAACTTGACAAACATCTAAAAAAATAATACATAATAAATAAAATCGCTTATACATTTGCCCCTGAAATATACTTTCTGTTTGACACTAACGATACGGCACTAAGCAATGAATCATGTACAAGTGCGTATGCGCATATAAATAAGCGGGACCATAACGTAATTGGTGTGTAAATATTCTTCTAAATGAGCATTAATGAGCAAACTCGAGCGTGTCTTCATTCTTCATTTGAAATATTTATGTCGCCGTTTTGATTTTCAGGAATGCACTGCAAATTTTTGATTTATTTTTTATGCAACTTGAGACTTTAAGATGCATATAATTTTCGCTGTAAATACTTTTTAAAGAACTATTTATCTATCAATTAAAGTGACTTATGTACCTAAAGTTAGGTCGCCTGACTAAAGCAATGTTTGAAATCTTTAAAACTCCAAAATGAATGGGCAAACCAACCATACATGACATAATGAGAAGTTTGATTTTTTCAAGGGAAAGAAGTGATTACAGACCTTAGTGTCGGTGTTAAATTCAAGTTGAAACCCCATATTCCTGAAAAAATGGCTATTGACAGACAAATGAACAAAGAAATATGTGTGTCATTTTTGTTTTTGATGTATCTACCTGAGACCTTTTCAAATCGAGTTTTTTTTTATTGGCTTTTTTTTTCATTTTACCTACATTCAAGAAAGGCGTCTGTATGTGATGTTACAGATAAAAATAAAATCTTGAATGTAGGTAAAATGAAAAAAAAAGCCAATAAAAATTATTGAAATTATCAAAACCAAATGAGGGTATTTTAAAAACCTCGCACTTCACAGAGACATCGCTAAGCTGTCATCAGTCGACCCGTGACCATGATCGGTGCAAATCGATCAAAACTTCGGATAAATAAAAATTCATACCTTAAAATATTCCGGTATATCCTAATATGTGTAATAATCACGAAAGTTTTAAAATAATTTATATAAATAAGAAAAAAAATACAAGTAAAAAAAAACAAAATTAATTCATACTCCTGTCGAGAGATGTCGCTACTGGTATCGGTGCATATGTAGCTCTTTAACATTGCGCCATCTCAGAATCAAATCAAAAGCCTTGCTCGCGACTGTAATATTCAAGTAAATTTATTTTAAGGGTATCCCTCTAATATATTTTGTTGCCTTAACTTTACAAAGATCTAGATTGTCTAGATACCACAGTGCTCCCGTCACAGCGGCTAGACGCGGTAACGAGGGGAAATGGGCAACATTTCACTGTAAAACCACGCCCACCGTCCATCAGATTAGATAGCGTTTCTAGTTCGTTTGCATGTAAGTACTTTAGTTATATCTTTATATAACTGTATTTTGTTCTTGAAGTTTTATTATATGTATCTACTAGGTGCCTATGTGAAATATAAAAGTGGGATCAAATTGTCGGAAAACCCATGAGTATGAATACTTGTATCCACATAATGTTAGCAAAACAACGCACCATTAAATTTCGCGACACTTTTTCTTTACTCCTACCGTCATTTTTTCAATTTATGCTTTTTAAAAAGTTAAATCAAACTTAAATTAAATAAATGGTTGTCATAAAAGTAGGTTATGGACGATAATTTTACGCGTTAACATCTCAAGTTTTTTTTTTATTTCTTTTTTTACATTTACCATTGTATCGCATGTCGCTGCAATCGCCAATACATTGCTGACATTGTAATAAACAACCATGACTTTAATAGCTTTAGTAGACCCGGGCGCACGCGCCCGACGGCCACAATACTTCAGCCTATCAGCAGGCGGAACTTGGTACGTGAGCGTACCATGAGCAGTGACGTCACACTTTTTTGTCATCGATTTATAAGACGTTAACACGTCAATAAAATATAATCCTACGTATTTTCATTTAAGAACACTGCTATATCTAATATTACATATAGAAACATATATACCTAAATAAATTATAAGTAAACTATGTAAAGGTGATTTACCATCTTGATTTCTCTAGGTCTTCTAAAACGCTAAACTACTAAATCCCATATATAGAACAACAATGTTTCAGAACATGATGTTTCAAAATCCAAAACAAAACAACCCCACAGCACTCCTGGGAAAAAGCTAGAAGCATAATATCATTACCATAAATATAGACATCACACAACCCGAAAATCAATCCACAAAAGTCATATTTCAAAACGATAGTACCGTTTACAACACTGACATCCATTTTTACACCTCGCAATTACTAAATTAGATACTGCATGACCTTACAGAGACGTGTCATCTCCATATGAAATGAAAATTGCTGTCAATCAGGCACGTACGAAACGCCGACTTATAATTTGTAAGGTCGTATGTTCTTATCCTGTTCGTTCCCATGCTCCGTCGAGGCATGAATAAATTTAAACCAGTGAAACATTTCTTTGTTGATTTCTTTATTCGTGTACTGTAATTGTTTTGCAATCAAAGTGTTTAGAGATTTTTGTTGGAGTAACTTGTTCTTTGGCTTGGGCTTTAGGGTAGTGAGAATCAGTTTAGCTTTCTTCATTGAGGGAGTATTACACTGAGAGAATTATTTATTTAGCGCTACGTACACAGCGACACGTTCGCCGGCCTCGCTCTTCCGCACACAACCATTACTTCATAGTGCGCAGGAACGCAGGTCAAAATAAAGTAGAATATTTGTTCGTATATAAGTTAGATTACGAACACCATGACTATGACAATACGAAAATGCTCGTTTTTGCATTTTTCCGCAACTTCAAGATTTATTTGCGGGATCATATTAAGACATATCCTTTAATTTCTTTATATTATCTACTAGAAAAACTCTTTGACTAGTGACACATTTTTTTCGTGTCCTAATATTTAGGTTTCCTATGTAATTTTTTGAGAGAGCCGAACCCTGTTTCGCGTAATCTATCCTTATTTTAGTCGTAGCTTTCATTTCGTATCGGTTAATGATATTGTTTTTGATGAATTAAGCGATATGCGATTAGCGAATATTACTAGAACATATTATAGACTATAGTTGTAGGAGGATGACAATGAAGCACAATTCCCTTAATATCTCAGATATTTTTGGTAAAGACTAATCCCGCTCTAGGGTTGCCTCTGTGGTGCTGTGAGATTGCGTCCGACTGCTACGCAAGAGGTCATGGGTTCGATTCTCACTCGGGATAACACTTTGTGTAATCCACAAATTATTGTTCCGAGTCTGTGTGTACTTTGTGACCGTGACTTGTATATTTATAAAGTCCCCCGCGACACAGGGCTTGTACCCTGCTGCGGAAGTCATTTAGGACTTTACAAACATTAACAGACTTAAAGTACCTATACTAAAATGTAAGCCCAATTTATGGATTTGACAAAGCGTCTGGTCTGGTCTGTCTGGTGCGGAAATTAAGCCCAGAACCTCTTGCACAGCAGTACGCAACTTACGCACTTCTTCTTTGCTAGTGGGGCAGTCTAAAGTCCTTTCTTTATTGACACCTCTATTCTTACCAAATCTAAAGTACTAACCTAAATACGATGTACTAATATTCTACTGTAGACTTACAATACGTACCTATTTTCAGATTTTTATTGCAACTTGCACATTCTAGGCTTAATAGCGGGAGAAATCTCATTTGTGTTACAAAATGAAGTCCATCATTATAACTGTCGTCATATTATTATTTTGTCCATTGAAATATAATGTTGCAATAAACATAGCGTACAGAGACATTAGCAATTATATTAGTAAGTATGCCTATAATTACTAAGAGCGTTATGGACATCATTACCGTTTTACAGTACCAATACTGTCAGTTCATCCCGACTTGCGTGCTTCAATGCTACGTAAGTTTCGAGCTGCGTTCGTTGTTTTAGCGCTTATTACTTATATCTGATACAAATCATAACTTATTGACGTGATAACGTCTTATAAATCGATGACATAAATAAATTTCATGCGTGCACCCGATGCATGAAAAAGTGTCGCGGTCTGTTACAATCCGCCTGCTGATAGGCTGAATGTCACGTTCTATCACGTTCCGCCAGCTGATAGGCTGAAGTATTGCGCCCGGATCCAGTATAGCTGTTACAGCCATGGTTGTTTATTACAATTTCATCAATGTTTTGGCGATTGCAGCGACATGCGATAATAAGAAAATAAAAAAAAAAAGTGCTGTTACAGGCCTGGTTGTTTATTACAATGTTATCAAAGTTTTCTTCTCTTGTGACGTTATAATGTAAAATTATCGTCCGTAAACCGACTTTACAGACAACCATTTATTTTTGGTTACATGATTGTAATATGTTCATATAATAACTACTTGTAGTCGGTCTACTACTTTCTGTTTCATGTTGATGCGTAATCTAATACAGGTATTCCATCTTTTTCTAAAAGTCTATAATAACTATCAGGTCGTAATCTGTATTTTCATGACTATGCGGTATGATCGAGATGTTTTTGCCAAATCAGGTAAAATATTTGCTAATAAGCACTAGGGTACTACTACTAGGTACGAGGGTGTCACGGGTTCGAAGTTAAGACACCACAAGATGTGACACCACCAGTATGGATGTAACTTCTGACCGGGACTTGTATGTTAATAAAGTTCCAAGTGACACCAATTAGTGCCTTGCGCGGACGTATCTCCTTTAAATGAAAGTGAGCTTCCGATTTACATGAAATAACTAACGAGTGCTTCTCATTGTTCTGTAATTTAACCTTATTTCTTTGCATTATAATATCATTTTATAATTACTTACCTATGCTGTTGTGTGTGTAAGCGTCGAAATAAATGTTTATTCTTTCTTCTATTTCATTAGTCAATGTCATAACATTGACTAGAATTGACGTAACTTCGAGGTATTAAATTGTCACTCATATTCATTTCCTTACATTATGTTGTAATAAATTTTACGAGGCTCCATTAGCATGATTTCTTAAACGTTTTGATTAAAATCTCACATAAATTACACGTTATATTGTAGCTTAATGCTTATACTGTGTTCTAGACTTCGTTTTGAGCCTAAATTGAGTGTTTAGTGAACTTTTTGATGTCATCTTATGTGTGAGATCAGAGTGGTCGTGGTTTCACGCATCTGCTAAGCATTGGCTCGCGACTAATATACCTATAATAAAATATACAGGGTGATTAGTAATATACTAATAAACCCCACGGCTGGCTTCTTAACATAACATTAAATAACTTTGTAATATCAGTTTTGAAATATATTTCATATATTAAACCCTTAATGACCTACCACTCGTTTTTGAAGTTATGACCTTAACCACCTACAGACTATTTAACTAGGATAAAATCGCTGTTTGTGATGTTTAGGCCCTAAACGATTTTACTTTAGAGTCTTTCAGATGTGTGGTAAATGCTTGTATGACAAAAATTTATGGTAGGTCGTGAAGGGTAATTTTTTTTTTCAAAAATTATATTACTAAGGTACACGATGTAATTTAAAGAAGGCAAGACTGGGAGGTAAATAGATTATATTAAAAATCACCCTGTAGAATTTTAATAGCATTAGGAATTCATACCGAATAATTTTTGTCAGTGCTTTGTCAGTGCCTACCTATGAGTAAGTACCTACCACTGTAGAGTGTCATTAGATATCGGCTACATAGTTAGTTGCCTATCTTGTTTATATGTTTTTACGGAGATACAAAAACCGCATCTAGCCTTAAGATTCTAAGTGCAGTTTTCCTATTATGAATAATATTTTATATTTAAAAGTTTGTCAGGATAAATCTCTTTCACGCAAAACTGAAATTGTACAGTAGTGTATTTAATACATCAGACAATAGCATATCCTAACTGTTACTATAAATGCAAAAGTGAGTTTAATTGTTACGCTTAAACCGTTAAACCGATTTAGATGAAATTCGGTATGGAGATAATTTGGATCCCGGGGAAGAACATAGAATGAACAAAAACATTTTTTTCGCAAGCGAACGACATGACTATCAAAATCAAACATAACGTAGGCGCCGCGGAAAAAGCTGGTACCATACCTATATGAATCGCAATAGATACAAAAATGTATAAGTACCGACTCAAATTACGTATGCACATTGCAGTCCCGTATGTAGATCACTAGCCAGCCCACTTGGCAGAACTCTTATCTCCATATCGGTCTATGTAGTGTTGGAGTAAAACAATAGCCTCTATCTATTACATGCTGAGCACTTCACACATGTACTTTTGAAACGTTGAGTGTTATCGCGAAATTAGTACAGTCGAGCTCTTATGGGTTTCAGAGTTTGATTTTAGTAACTACTGAGTGTCACAACCCTTAACAAAATTAATATATGACTGTCTCGTTGGCACTGGTTCGACTGCTGCACAAGAGTTCTTGAGATCGATTTCCACATTGAACAAATGTCCATAAAGTACCCAAACTTAGAACAACTGTTTGCGGATCATACAAAATTGTGTGATCCCCAAAAAGTTGTACCAAGTTTCGGTACTTTATGTTCCGCGCGATACAGGGCTTGTACCTAGCCTTATGCAAGAGTTTTGATTTAACATAGTTTGTCTCAATTTTCACAATTCTAAAATTATACGCCCTTCCTTTTATTCGGCTAGCAGAGGCGAAGGGTTAAAAAAATTCTGAGGAAACCCGATACAAAAATATATCTTGCTAGACATGGTTCTTTGTACCTATACTGTTAAGTAAGTAAACTAAAAAGGAAACCGAAAGTAATGGTGTTCTAAGGACCCTCCGCCATTGAGGGCTAGACCAGAGTTGGTAATAAAATTAAAATGCAACGATTCACAGTTTCAAACCTCAAACATTATCACTCAACTGTCCAGAAAATGCATAATCAGTTTTACGTAACGATCAGATATCGTTGCACCTACTTATGGGCGTGTCTAAGGGGCGGGCGCATTCTAATTCAAATTGCCAGTTACTTCTCACGCAAACCAGTTGCGTAGATAACACGCAAGCAATACGAGCAAACGAAATGGCATCACTGATTCATTCGTGCCCTACTTTTGAGTTTCTGTACAAGGGTTCAATTAAATTAGCTCTCTGCTACATTCACACACACATTTAACACAATGTCTATAGATTGTGTTAAATACTAAAATAATAAATGTACATTATTATATTATATTTTTGTAATCTTAGTTAGATACAATGCAAAATGTGGGACACGTGCTTATAGCTCATGCGTTGCCAACTTAGTAATTAAATCTTTGCCAAAGTGGCGACGAAGCAGTTAGAGATATTATTTGTCATTAGTGTCGATCTATAGATGGGTGACCGTTTTCAAAAACCTCAAGCCCCTCCGTAGAGCACTTTAAGCTGTTTGTAGTGCGAATATCACTCTCTGGTCGTGTCGGATTACCGGCCGTCCCATTGAACAATTGTATATCAACCCATATAATTTCCCACTGCTGGGCACGGGTCTCCCCAGTAGAACCTATTTATTATAGATCCTGGGGGTAACTACCATAAACGCCACGCTTAGCGAGCGGGTTGGCGATCGCAGTAAAGCTTTAAAGTACGCAGAAGACACTGCTGCTCGTCCTACAGTGTGAAATCCTTTAGTTGCCTTGACTCACGGGAAGAGACGGGGTGGTACTATTCTTAAGCCGGTACCACACGGCGACAATAAATGGGATGAAATAGAAAGTTTACTTGTGCACTATAATATCTGCTGCGTAGTGGCAGCTTTATTATGCCGGACTATTTTAATTTGACATTATACGACCAAATAGGACGATTAACCTAGATGGTAAATACCTCTATGAATGCTATTATCGATTTAATTCTGCTCTTTTAGCATTTTACTCAAAACTCAATTGCTTTTAGCCATGACTTGTAATTCACTGTAATGTAGAATTGGTCAAGTACCTATATAAACAACGTGACTATATTTAACCTAAGTATTCAATACTATAAAACCAGTATTACTGCTCACTTGTTTTCAAGTTAGTCAAACGTTAGACACGTCTTAGCTGTCTAATTATGCGCCCTTCGACTCAAGAGGCACCTTTCAACGGCTAATCGCCAATAAACCTCAAAACATACATGAATTTTGTTTAATTTTAATGTATGCAGATGTGAAAAGCAAGAACCACAGAACAGAATAATCTACATCTAGAAAGGCATCAAGTCGCTATTGCTTCGCAATGGTTTTTGTCAATACAACATTATACATCATATTTACATTAAGTATATAGAATGCACAACTTCTTATTAGTTATGTGAATGAATGAAAACAATGAATTCTTATTAGTTATTAGCCGTCCCGCGCAGCTTCGTCCGCGTAATTATTTCCCGTTTTTGCAACATTTCTCATTGCTGCTCCGCTCCTTTTGGTCGTAGCGTGATGTTATATAACCTTGATGGCCTTCCTCGTTTAATGGGCTATCCAACAGGGAAATCGTTTTTTGCGTTTAAGCAAACAAACAAACAAACTCTTCAGCTTTTTAATATTAGTATAGATTTCGATTCTATTTAGAACCGTACCTAAGAACCATATTACAATATTCTTTGACATCAAGTTAAAATTCTGTATCGCAGAAGACCAACTAGCTGCCGCACAGGCTTGGCACGGGTGTCTTTTAATTGTACGATATTAAAAAAGACTGTACTGACGATAACGAACACAACAAAAAAATATTATCTTATTTCGTGCAATCGTTATGAAGTTATGCGCTTAAACACATTTCGGCGATTCATTTTTATTTATATAGATTATGACTAACACAGTCAATTTATTTTATAATATGAGCGGTATTAATTATTTGACGCTCTTAAGGTAGGTATTTCTAATCTTTTTTCTCTATTCTATTTCAAGAACTCACAAGAAGAAAGCAATAAAATATGAATATATGTCTGTACCTAATATATATTTTCACAAATATGACTAAATATTTCACACGACGTTAAACAAGCTTACGATATACGACAATGGGTTTTTATTAAACGTGTCGCAATATAATAAATCGTTCGTAATCAAATGATAATACATTACATTTAGTAGCGTGCATGATTCTGACCTTTACTGCGTCATGCAAAAGATATTATTATGTTGTAATACTGCGTACGATTTTGATCTATACCACAAAACACTAAGAGTATAGAAGAATAGAATACCGTATACTCTGACCATTCATTTCCGTGCTTAAATTTGACAACTTCAAATGCATGAATTTATAAAGGAATCTTATTGTAAAGTTTATTTCAAGCTAGTTTCAACCTTACACGTTACACCTATTGATTAATAACACAATAATATTCACCGTGTAAGGTCTGCTTAAGTTTCTGTTTAACATGATCTATTCAGTACGTACGGTTGGCCAAGAAAGTGGTCTATCAGTTTTGACAAAGTTTCCTTTGTAATCAAAATAAAATTAAGGTTGAAATTAGTAACTGTCAGAATATTATTGCAAGGGAAAATCAACCTTGTTGTTTTTGACATGTAAACAAATTTTAACCGTAAGGTGATAGACCATATTTTTGGCCTTTTTTAGGATTTTTAGTAATGCATAATACGAAATCTCTAAATGCCTTCCGATAAAACGGTTTAAGATTCCTTGTCTGTGATCAATGTTACGTGTGCGTTGGTCGGGCGCGTTTGTATGCAAGCTTTCCATCTGTGAGTGTGTTTTTGTTTATACCTTATCAGCGATCTATTAAGGTCTTTTGTACTGTACATGCAATTGCACTTAATATGAGCCATTTGCTTACCGTTTTAGGGATATCAGACAATCCGAATGGCAAGGCTCGTGTATCTTTCATATTGTTATAGTTTCATAACAAATACATAAGTCTGGAGCAATCCTTTCGGTTAGACAATATGCCTAACTGAGTGTGCCATAGATTCAAGAACACGGCACTGCACCTAGGATTCCGGTCCGATTTACCAAATCAACCAGATAAACTGTGCCCTGAGTCTAATCAGCTTTCTTTTTTTGGCAGTTAGGCCAAAAAAAGAAAGCTGATTAGACTCAGGCAGACCCTAGTTGGATGTAAGAACTTACTGATAACTTTCGCTTTGAGATGCACGAATCCAATTATCTGAAAGTAGGTAGGTACAGTAGCTTATAAACAAGTCAAAACAAAGTCCAGCACGCGCAAGTCAGTGGAAACGTCAGACAATGCGAAAGTACTTACCTAACTAAACCCTTTTTTTAAGTCATTGCATAGCTTCTATAGCGGGCCTTGAGCCTGGAGACCGAATCCAGAAATTCCGTAACGAAAATAACCTAACACCCCCCACTCCGACCGGCACAGCTGTGATACTTTTTAGTTTTTTTTGAATTTATTATATTTTAAATATATTTTTTATATTAAAAAAAAATATATTTTATTATTTTTTTATTTTTTGTTGTTGTTTTTTTAGTTGATAAAAAATGCTATGCAATAGCTTTACCGCGGCAGTCCCCGAGTGCCAGTTTTTTTTTTTATTTTAGATATGCATTATGTATGTTCTTGACTTGTATGTTTGTAAAGTACCCCGCGACACCGGGCTTGTAACCTAAGGCGGGAGCCATTAAAAAAAAATACTGTTAGACCTAAAAGCAAGTTTTCTACAAAGAGAATTCTACTTACTCAAATGTCTAAACACCTACTTTTTTATATCGTGAGAAATATCACAAACACGACTTCAAAATTGAAAACATCTCATCTTTACAGCTTTAACTGATCGCACCGCACCTTTATATGGCATGTATGATACATTTACACCTACCACCTACCTTTGTTAATATTTTATTTTCAATCGACAGTCCACTGAACAAACAGAAACAGATTTCTCACATTAATCGCAATTTGTTTACAACAGAATTAAAAGCACCAGACTCGAGATCGCGTGTTTGTTCCCACTTAATAAAGGCTACCTTTTACTTGAATTTAAGAACGCGGTTGTTATGTGCGATCATTATTATAACATTAGAGTTTAAATTGCCATCAATTTGACCGATATAAATGGCTACTGCCTAGACCTGAACTAGGAAGGCCATTATTAAAATACGGGGGTATTTTATAAAGCAAAAAAGACAGCAGAGTTCTTTTAAAATGCGAAGATATTAATAAACGATTTCTGTCATAATAATATTGTAGTAATCTCTTAATTTTTTGACTGCATCTGTGGTGCGGTGGGAGTGTGTCCGACTGCTACGCAAGAGGTCGCGGGTTCGATTCCCACCCGGGACACCACTTTGAGTGATTCACAATTTGTTGTTCCGAGTCTGGGTGTACTTTGTGTCCGTGACTTGTATGTTTGTAAAGTCCCCCGCGACACAGGGCTTGTACCATACTGCGGGAGTCGTCTTTTATAAGAAGAAGAAGAAGAAGAAGAAGACTTGCTCTCGATCGCAACGGACAATCTTATCAGAGACTACCCATCTAGAAAGTGCACAATAGTATGAGATGACACAAGTGCATTCTCAATTCTCAGACTCCTAAAGTCCAATAGGCTGGAAACCCGACACGATAACCAGAACGAGATTAGGTACAGGACTGATCGCTAAACGTGCTCTCTGAGGCACAGAGGTGTCAGATTTTTCTAAAACAATGAAAGTCAAGTTCCAACTTTAAACACAACGTTCCACATTTACTACTACCTATTTATTCTGTGTTTCAATTTTCCCCGTCTAATTTATAAGCGATTGTCATCCCCTTTGATACGCGTATGTTACGGTATGCGTAAAACAATATCAGCCCTTAAGGATAACTTAATCGGTTAATTCAATAAATTGATTGCTTTAATAAACATCATTAGTCTTTGAAAGTTGTGTTTAAATCACTCGAAGGTTGCGTGTTAAGATGCTACTCGTGTTCGCACGCAACGCTTCTTGTAGCGTTATTGCTTCAGGCTAATTTTTGAATGCCTGGGATATTTGACAGATTATGTGGGATAATAACGAGATGCCGTTCGTATGTGCAATATTATTATAGTTTTATTATTGGTTCAATGACTTCGTTGGCTGTACGATCCATTTTATTTTATCGAGGAATGATAATTTAAACAAGAAAAACCGGGCAAGAGCATGTCCTACTATGCTCAGTGTGGGGTTTCGGAGCAGTTGCCGCATGAAAAATCCGATTTGAATAATTGCACCTGCAGAATAGCGTACGTTTATGACAATATGCCCTTTTGTTGAGAAACACAGTTTTTCTACAATAACTCAATGACGGTATATCCGATCATGTCCAAAATATTTTTTGTTTTGCGTATTTCACAAGCAAAACCTTTTTGTTTTCTTTTTTTTCATATTTTTTGATTATACGGTTTAAAAGATAGGGTGGGGGGACAATTTATGCAACTTTCGGGACGATTATTTCCAAAAATATTTGCTTAATCAAAAAAGTTTATATAGAGCATTTTTCAGTAGCATTTTCGAAAGATAAATTAAGAACAATTTAAGGTATAAACTTTAAATTGTTCTTAATTCATCTGTCTAAAATGCTGTGACACACGTTGATATTTGCTCAAATTTTTTTTTTACGCTTCTGTTACATACGAGTATATGGTGTGTCCCTTCTAAAAATATTTATTTTTATTATTTAGCTATCAAACTAAGTAGCGGCTACTATAAGACACCTTTTCACCAAATTTAATCAATATGCATTGTGTAATTTTCGAGTAAAATGCCTGTGACATACGGACGGACAGACAGGTAGACGGACATGACGAAACCATAAGGGTTCCGTTTTGCCATGTTGGCTACGGAACCCTAAAAAGAAACCTCTCAAATGTTGTCCATAAAGCCCCGTCTCTATTGGTTCACTATTACTGGAGGCGTAAAAACGCTTGCGCACCGTACTAGAATATCGTTATTGCGCTCTCGAGACGCATACCTACTTGACGCAAGCGTATTTGAGGTCGATCTCAAAGTTACAAGAATACATAAATAGCCGTTTTAATCGAAACTTAACAGCAACTGAACTGCAACTGCACTGCTTTAAATACGTGAATTGACCCCTGGACATAAGGCTTTTTCAACTTACGCACCTACGCTTAATTTTCATTACTATCCAGTTCATCCCAGCGACCTTCTTTATGTCGTTGGCCCAATGACCACATTTCCGACTCAAGGTCTACTCTTTTCGTCTACTCCAGCGGCCAATTGTCCTTCAACAAATATTCCAGATCATTGTCACTTCAACGTGCTAGAATAGTAATTCTTCCTTATGTTCCTACTTTCATAATTCTCCCTTTAAATTATTATTGGATTGTAAGTAAATTTACATACAGTCAATCAAACTGCCATCTTCATTTTGCAAAATTATATCTACACGATTAAGCTCTTTCAAACAATCTTCTTCAACGGTAACTCGATCTCAAATCTTCGCAGTTCACATCCCAATTATATTAAACAGTAATAACTCAAAACAAAACAAAAATAAATCATGATACACTTAATGACAGCGTACTGCAGTGGGAAAAATAATATTGATTGTGGCGCAATCAGAACACCATTAAAATAGTCAGTTTGATTGAATTTCTCATGGTACTGTTGTGAGAAACAGGCTAATCGGTAGCCATTATGTAGGGTAAACGAGCGTGTTACTTGTTGTATTGTTTTGTACTAAAGCACTAGAGGTAACATTAGGCAACATAATTACTATTGTCCAATTATGTTTTAGTATCTCTACCTATATAATTTCTAACAAAAGGATATATTATAAGTTATTAGCACATGTTATAATCGAACTTAGTAACGTTTGAGTTATGATCAGAATAAAGCAAATTACGATCATGTTCCTTTTTGTTGTATGTACCTATCTTCAACTGACGTAAATTGGTCATAAAATACTATACAAAAAAATAGGTAGTAATATTAAGCAACCGACATTAAATTTAAATTGCAATCAGACAAATCTAATCATAATCATATAATTATAATTATCGGTATCAAAAAATGTGTAATATAATGATGTAAATACAGTTAAAATAATATCACATGAAGACTGATGAAATAAGGAAAGAATGTAGAATCTGAACCAAGCCAAATCTAATACTTAGGTTTGCAATAAAATATAAAGTTATATAGATAATGCAAGGTACTTAACTAGCGCCTCTACCTTATCGTTTAAGGATTATTGAAATAATATAGATAATCTTCTAGTTGGAAATCTTAGATCATTACGATCACGGATTAATATGATGCTATATTGCAATTTAAATTAGATACAGTTATATTAACATGCCGGCGTAATTGCAAACAATCTAGGTATTATAACATATTTAAACCAATGTTCCCTTGTAATATCTATTACAGGTAGTTACTTTTAATGTCTGAACAGTTATATTTAGTAGTTAGTTAAAGCTAGGTAGGCTGGGCACGAGTACATTACATAATAAGTAGATGGTAGCAAGCGTAATAGGACTCCTCCTTGAGGCATCTCGTCACAAGTACTTTTACTCTTATGATAGTGTTTAACTGAACTACTTTGGAGCTGATTAATCCGATTATCCAGTTTCTTATGATTTATTTCATGTTTATTTTTTTGATTGCGTGGTTTATGCTGTTCTGCATGATTTTATCTAATGCTCTTTCTATGCCTATGAAGGCAGCTAGGTTGATGCCTTGTTTGTGATGATCAATTTTGTGTACTACCTGATGTAAAACCGACTCGGTAGATTTCCTTTTCTGTAGTATTTAACGTCTTCGTCGTTAAAAGTACTCTCAGACCTAAATATGTCCAAAATATACTTAATTCGAAAATATAAGTATAAAATAAATATAATAAAAGAATATCAATCGCTTGAATGGGCTTACTTATGTACTTTACGGCATATTAATCTGGGTATATAATATATTTTTTGTAGAAAATATCTATGTTTGAAGACCGCTACCTAGAATAAAAATATTTTTTGACATTATAAATACGATATTAGGTACACAATCAAAAATTTCAAAATTATATTTACATTAACATTTAAATGGTATACAAAATACAAATAAAGCACTGCAAATATTTAGTTTACCACCGTGAGAAAAATATAGCGGTCAAAATAAAGTAAATCAAATTTCGCGAATTTGGTCGGACGTAGTTCGAGCAACAATGTCGATTATTATTCAACGCATCATCGAAGTATCGATATAGAGTTGTTAGAATATTTATTGTTTTTATCTATATATATAAAAGAAAAGTCTTTATTTTATATGAAAGTAAAACTTGTCGAGTCATTTATAACAATGGGTGGGCCGATTTTCATGATCGTTTATTTGTAGGATTTGTCTATATCCCGAATATCAGAATAACTATTAAAATGTAGGATAAAACATAAAAAATTACGGACCGAAACGGAGTTCGCCGGCATAGTTAATGATAAAAATGATTATTAATGTTATTTTATTTACCTCACAAAATATATTATTTTTTAGTGTTCTCCATCCAAGTATTGAACGGATAAGAAGTACCAATCGTTTGTCCACCAACTAGCCGTTTACACGCAATTTGCTAAGACTGTTAGACTTAAAAACTATTTTTTATAAAAATAGCAGACTACAAATGAAGAAATTTAGTTACCTAAATTATTTCGTTTATAATCCGCTCAAAAATCAGCGTATATAAAAGTCAGATCACAATCTATTTTAAAATCCTCTGAAAAATGTTTTTCCCATTTAATTCAAAGTAGACATAAAATAAATACTAATATATGGCTCCTTTTTCTCTTACTATTTTAACATAGTCGTAATAATATTTATTTTTACAATATGTTCATAAACTTTCGCGATTTGTACACATTATAGAATTTTATAAGCTACGGGTCTTAATCGAGTCTACCCGTGGCTACGGCCGTTGCAATACGGTCGAAACGTCGAAATAAACAAAGGTATTTAGCCTTAAAATAAAATATTTACGCGATTAAGACCCGTAGCTTATAAAATTCTATAATATTTATTTTTGTAAGTACATTAATATAATTAAAGAAGCAGAATTTTTGACTACAATTTTTCAAAACTTAGATAAGTCATCAATTAAAATGTCAATAAAGTATAACTATAACTATTTTTGAATGCAATGCTATATCGTTTTCTATCAATGATGAACTCATTGTTTTCGTCGTAACGTAATTACTTACACCCTTAATTTCGATCAAACTGCTGCGATTATGGTCACGTGTCGCCTAAACTCGGCAATAACTTTAATTTCATGCCGAATTCTTTCGATGACTATCACAAGTAACACAAAAATCTAGTGCCACATTATTTGAAAGGAATTATGTAATAGATACCAATTTAATGCTATTCTTCATACAAAAACAATTGTTTTCTACATTTTTCATTGGTAACGACCACTCTATATAGTTCCTCCAATATTTTTTACGTCAAACGCCGGCGCACGCGCATTGTGGGTGGATTTTTTCACGTTTCTTCAACGATTAGAATTGTAAACTCCCATCACAATGCTTTTTTATATACCGCACCATACTGGTGCATTGATCTTGATAAGACTTCAATGTCACTAAAATTATCTTATCTATTTATATTGCAAATTGTATCCATTGCAAGAAAGTAATAATGTATTACTTTCTTGAAGAGAGTAATAATACATAAATATTACTTTCTTCCAGTTTTTGTGATAAACGTTACAGCAGAAGAATCGTAACCAATACTTAAAATTGAATTGAAATGGCACAAATCGGATTTTATATATGATTGTAATCTTGTAACATCGGTTTCCACCTTAGATATTTTTGGAAAAAATATAGAAGTTGTTTTACAGGATAATGATTAACGGCCGGTCTCAATAATCTACATCTATATATCGTTGGATTTGGCTACTAGAGCTATATATTTGACAAAAGCTACATACAAAATATGTAAAATTCTACCTCTAGTAGCCAAATACATCGATAGTTAGATTATTGAGACCGGCTGATAATGATTTATTTTTATTGCAACTTTACTGCATCAAAAGGAGGTTAAAGTTTTTCGAGCGTATATTTTCTTTTTCTTTGGCACCCTTTGCAACTCAAACTGATCGGCGAATTTTATCATGTGAGGTATTGTTGACAACTCTTACAATGCTTTCTGATCCCTAACTAAGCAGAGCTTGTAGGTACTATGTACACCAGACAACTAATAAACATACTTATATATTTCGAATATATACATATTTTAGATAAATAACACCCAGACACAGAATAAATCATCATGCTCATCACACAAAGTTTTATCCTGGGTGGGGATCGAACCCACGACCTGCGGCTTAGCAGTCAGGGTCACTAACCACTAGACCAGCAGGCCAATCAAAAGATTCATCTCATCTTGAGAGTAACATTGGCTATATAGTATTTCAGTTAATTGTTTTTCAGCAATAGATAACACGGTGCAATTTTATACTATTTAATAGAAGCAATCCTGTCCCACAAAACTGATTTCTCCCTAAATCCATAATCATAAACAATCTCTTTATCAAACTCACACTGCAGTTATCAAACGCCTTCAAAACAGAGTTAATACGGGTTATTACTTGAGTGGTTGAATGCAAAAAAATGAGTGTAGTGCACGCCGCGACTTCAGAGCAAGAGGGCGATAAATTCCAATCAGAATGCAAGGGCACTGGGTCGGAATACAGCCTTAAGGGGAGAATACTTCAAACGTTTTACTATACTATTTCCAAATCGAATGATTATGAGTTTAAATGTATCGAGGATTTTTCTTAGTAAGTAAGTCAACATCTGTTAAAAGCTAGATCTACTGCAAAAGAATGAAGACGGACGGGAAATTAGAAACTGACTTAAGCCAACTTTATAGTAACAATTAGGCATACGGTAGAGTTTTGATTCTAAGCTATTTTTTCTGGAAAGTAAGTAAATTGTTGGCTTGAAAGGAATATAGACGTAATAGGCAAGCGTTAACTTTTAATTGTTACTTATAGGTTTTTGAAACTTTAATTGTTATGTCTTCTAAGTTGACGTTTGGATAGTAACTACGTATCTACCTAATACCCAAAATGCCAAACTGTCTGTGACTGTATCTCTGTGTCGCGGTGGGAGTGTGTCCGACTGCTACGCAAGAGGTTGTTGATTTGATTCCCACACGGGACACCACTTTGTGTGATCCACAAATTGTTGTTCCGAGTCTGGGTGTACTTTGTGTCCGTGACTTCTATGTTTGTAAAGTACCCCGCGACACAGTGCTTTTAAATGAAAAAACACTTTTTTGCTTTAAATGTTAAAACTATTGTACAATCCCTGTGGCGGGGATTTTCATACTTCCTACCTCAGACCAATTTGTCGATCTCACAAAATGGTGTCTACCACTCCCACTGCTCCACCGAGACTGCACAGCAGTTACTCCCACTGCTCCACCGAGACGAAGTATACTTAGCCGAGTTATGTTTGTTCAATTTTAATATCAAATTAACGTTGCTTATATAGTAGACACTTATTTCTTCCACTCCGTTCTTTCAAAAGTATACTTCAAAACATTACTCAAGCCCCGAAACTTACTCAATACGGACATAAACTCTGTATGTTACGGTACGTTTTGTGCAGCGATTCTACACGCCCTTTCCATAACCCACGTCCATACGACGTACATACCTTACATAGTGGTTAAACAATAGGCCCACAAAGCTACCATGGCCCAACAATTATTTCTAGCTTTCTCTTTCCATATAGACCTTAAGTATTTAGTGCTAATGTTCTAGGGTTTCAATGAGAATTCATAACATTATACACTGTTTTCACCCGTATTTTGAAAAGGAACATCTGTTCTTTGGTATAGCAATTTTCTATGCTCATGTGGTATTGAAAGAGAAATGTGGTTGCTTATCGCCGTTTGTGGCGCGGCTTGCGAGCTTCTAGTCAACTGTTTTAAATTTAATTGTTGCTTTTGCGTAGCGATGCATTCAGTATGCTAAATTTGCCGTGTTCCTTTAGAGGAAAAGACTACAGAAATATGCTTTTGTAGAGTAATAAATGGACGGCGAGTGAAGGTAATCGCTACAACTACTTTCTTCAATATATAAGGTATCTTAAAATAGGTCGACGATTTTAAGATATAGTAATAGTATGTCAAAGGTTTTAAAATTTTCCGAAATTTCCTAAAATATTCATACATTAGTACCTAAATGTCAATTTAATTAAGTGTATATACTAACATTTAAACTTTCGCGTTGCATGATTATAACTATTTATTATACGAGAATCCGCTTGTGACCACGGCCGGTGCAACCTGGTCGAAACGTCAAGCAATTTTAAGGTAAACAATGCGCGTTAATTCCCGTTTAATAAATAGTGTAATAATTTATTAATAATATATTAATAATAAAAAATTGAACCATGGAACGATCTAAGTCGAGGTCGAGATTGATTTTTATAATATTTGATTAGAAAGAAAAATTCTACAAAAAATATGATTGGATAAATATAGTTCATATTATTAGATATAAAAGTATCTAATAATATGAGCGATATTTATCCAATCATAAAGTTACGAAATAATTAATTTGTTAATCATATTTTTTTAAATCAAGAACACTGTGATGGAAAAAATGCAACGAAGACTCAAATATATCATAACTAAGTATTAACATGAACGTTATTCATCCAACCTCATTTTTACTTTCTTCAACATTAACAAATAGCATAAAACCGTCTTTCTCCTTACTACAAAAATATTACTTCCAAAAAGGTCAAAGTTCATGCATGAATTAATGCTAATCGAAATACTCACTTGCTTTTTTGTACTATGTCCCATTCACTTGCAAATTCCACAATACGCCCGAGGGCACACTCGGTTTCCCACGATATATTTTATATTTAAAAACATATATTAAAATCCAATACCCATTACAACCTAAACTAAAGCTTAATGCCAACGCACAAAGATTCAATTTTGTTTATTAAAAAAAGTTACATACGATGTTATTATGTTTAAGTGTCCTGAGTACTTAATATCGACTAAAATCCGTCCAAAGAAATTATATAACGGTACGAAATTGAACTTTATGCTGACAACATAAAGGTGTTGATTACAAACTAATGAAGAGATTAGAACGGTTTGCTCTTACGTTGTTTACAAGGAAATTTCTCTTAAAGTTCTTTTTGATATAGCACGCGTCTGTTTGTTAAGGCTTGTTCATAGTGTCAATAATGAAATAATATTATTTATTGCTAGTACTAAACTGTTTTTTTTGTTTTTTTTTTTTTATACGACGACTTCCGCAATAGGGTACAAGCCCTGTGTCACGGGGGACTTTACAAAGATACAAGTCACGGACATAAAGTACACCCAGCCCAGGAACAACAATTTGTGGATCGCACAAAGTGGTGTCCCGTGTGGTAATTGAACCCACGACCTCTTGCGCAGCAGTCGGACACATTCCCACCGCGCCACAGAGGCAGTCCAATTTATTTCAGTCTTATCGGCATATTAAAATCAACGTACATTAGAAAGTCCTTTATGAAGGCATTGTAAGAATTTGCACATTTTAAAATAAATGGTATAGTTGTCTTTTACTAACATAATGTTTAAGAACACTGTATACAAACATAATTATGAATCATTGGTCTGAATTTAAATATTGTTATGGTTCAAGTTATTTACAAAACCATAAACCTCTTTTGGGTACGGCTCTACCTTTAAGCTTTTTGAACTACTCTGAGTAAGACAAAGTACTAAAATCATAAAGCGATAGTTGTTCACTAAGAGCAAACAGAGCCTTATTTCAAGTTCGTGTCCGACATTCTCAGGTATTCGTGTCGGTCAAATTCCAAACAGTATTATCTATTTG
The DNA here is from genome assembly GCA_945859575.2 of Herminia tarsipennalis. Classification (NCBI taxonomy): domain Eukaryota; kingdom Metazoa; phylum Arthropoda; class Insecta; order Lepidoptera; family Erebidae; genus Herminia; species Herminia tarsipennalis. The sequence continues at coordinate 8,747,255 of OX243846.2, forward strand.
TATATAAGAATATATCTATCAGAGCTTAACTATGTATATTAAATACATTTTATATGTATTAGTTATATTTCGGGACTTAATCGCGTGAATTATTTAAAGGTACGAACCTTTTATTTACCCGACGTTCACACTACATCGTGGAACCCTGTTATCAACAAATGTAATCGTAGCCGTAAAGACACCGCGCCTCAGTGTAAAGACGTTGTAAGTGTAGTGTGTAGAAGTACCGACAGTACAAATTATCAAAATTATCAAGACCAGGCGAGGGTAGTTGAAAAACCCCGCGCCTCACGGAGACATCGCTAAGCTGCCATCAGTCGACCCGTGACCACGATCGGTGCAATTCGATCGAAACGTCGGGCAAATAAAAGGTTCGTACCTTTAAATAATTCACGCGATTAAGTCCCGAAATATGTATAAAAATCGCGAAAGTTTAAAAACATTTTATATGTACTACCTAATTGTTCGACAAAGTATCTCTATAAGTTCATATATTTTATAGTTAAGCGTCTTCGAGACGGTTGGAAACAAACGTACAAATCAAGGTGACCTTGCTTGTTTCCAACAGTGTAGACGGCTGTTGCAAACCAATTATCAAGTAGTTTGGTTTACAACAGCCGTCTACACTGTTGGAAACAAGCTAGGTCACCTTGGCGGAACGCTAGTTTCCAACCGTCTCTGGAAGACGCTTTAAGGGCACTAATTTTGCTGCGCTCGAATCAATTTTGATTTTGATTATTTATTTATTATTATGAAAGACCAACAGCAATACAATAGGTTTATGAGTGGAATTCGACCCGTGACCACGAACGGTGCAATTCGATCGAAACGTCAGGTAAATGAAAGGTTCGCACCTTTAAATAATTCACGCGATTAAGTCCCGAAATATATCTAATATATATCTAATAGGTAGGTATATGACATTTTTTTTACGTAACATTTAGTCCTCACTTTTAACAATAGAATATAGTAAGTACCTAACAGTGCCAAATGCCAAACAGTGTGTACTTATACAAAATAAAATGAAGAGAAAATAAATATTAACATTAAATCATAGGCTAGTATTCAATAAAAAAATCTCGGTTCAACGCTTGTCTTATTGTTACCAAATCAGAATTATATATATCGAAATCATGCGTTTTAACCGCGTAACTTCGTATGCGTGCTTTTCTTGATAAATGGGCTATTTAACAGTATAACAATTTTTCAATTTGGATCAGTAGTTCCTGAGATTACTGCGTTCAAACAAATTCTTCAGCTTTATAATATTAATATAGATTTTGGAAATCCCGTTCTACTCTTTCAGGGAAAGGAATTTTCAAAAATCCATATTTAATGGATGCCTACATGATCCGTTCCGTGGGTTGAGTTAACCACTGATAGTCACTCATGCTTTTTTTTTAAATAATAAGAAAATTACAAACTACACAATCTAGTTTCTTTTTTAAAAAGACGACTCCCGCAGTAGGTTACTAGCCCTGTGTCGCGGGGGACTTTACAAACATACAAGTCATGGACACAAAGTACACCCAGACTCGAAACAAAAATGTGTGGATGACACAAAGTGGTGTCCCGTATGGGAATCGAACCCACAACCTCTTGCGTAGAAGTTGGAGACACTCCCACCGCGCCACAGAGGCAGTCAAAGTCAGTAAATAGTTTTGATAAAACAAAATAGTGTCAAAGAGTTACCACAAGCTGATACGAAACGGCTCAATCATAGAAGAGTTGGAACTCTGACATCAAATAACAGTACTCGTATTCGCAATAAGATTATTTTGACAGGCGTCTTAATCTACACAAGATTAAAATATTATTGCTACAAGCTTGTAGCTTGTGGTGGACTTTCGTCACGGAATTTGATAATATAAAGTTTAGAGTAGCTCTCCCTCAATTATGTTTTAAGTAAAAATGTGTAGATAGATTACATAAACGAAAAACTGTTGCACACATACACACATCAAAAGTGTCTAGGGATCAACATATAATATTTTTGCAATAACTTTTCTCCTGATTGATTTTTTTTTTTTTATTTCTTTAAGGATTCATCAAATAAAGTGTTTTCGTTTGTCACAGTAACGATAAACCAAGTCACCTTTGCATTAATAAAGAAATTTGCCATTTTCCTAATAAAGGGATTTTTGACATTTGAACCACTAACATTAAAGTTCGAAAAAAAGACTGAAATAACAGTTTTCTTTAAAATTTTATTGGGTAACTTAAACAATTAATAATCCGTGTTTCTACCGCGAACACTAACAACACAAGAACATCGGTTTGGCATACTCAAAATGAGTTCATCCAAATCACGCTGTGGAATGGCCGCCCATGTTCGTTGCAACAACAAAAAAAGGTCTTCTTGCGACTGGATACCCTCCATATTCGGCAGAGCTCTTCTCTGTAGCATATCCCATGCATGCTCAATCGGGTTCAAGTCTGGCGACTGAGCAGGCCAGGGCAGGACATTGATGTTAGCTGCGGCGAGAGTCTGTCTTACAACTCTTGCGGTGTGCGGTCGTGCATTATCATGCATTAACTGAAATAAGGAACCGATTTGCACTTGTAGAGGAACGATGACGTCTGATACAATCGTCTCAGCATAAATTTGAGCGTTGAGGTTGCCTCTGATCCAAATCAACTCAGTTCTTCCGCCGATCCAAATACCCGCCCATACCATGATGGTTCCACCACTATAAGGATGGACTTCCTGGCAGGATTTTAATCGCTGTTGGCGTCCAGGGGTTCTCCAGTGTCGTATACGTCTTGTATCCGGTCTCATACCAAAACGAGACTTATCAGAAAAGCACACGAAACGCCATTGTTCTTCTGCCCAATTTCTGTGTTCAAGAGCCCATTGATATCGAATCCTACGATTGTGCATTGCTATAGGTGGTACCCGTAGCGGTCTTCGAGAATGAAGGTTCACTTCATGCAAGCGGTTTCTGACTGTTTGGTCGCTAATTAAGTTCCCTGAAGAGTGATGAAGCCTCACGGCTAACATATGACTGCCTCTGTGGCGCGGTGGGAGTGTAACCGACTGCTACGCAAGAGGTCGTGGGTTCGATCCCCACCCAGGATAAAACTTTGTGTGATGAGCACGATGGTTTATTCTGTGTCTGGGTGTTATTTATCTATAATATGTATGTATTTAGAAATATATAAGTATGTTTATCAGTTGTCTGGTTTCCATAGTACAAGCTCTGCTTAGTTTGGGATCAGATAACGTTGCGTGAGTTGTCCCAAGATATTATTATTATTATTATCATGGCGGTTATTGTTGGACCTCTTCGAGTTAAGATTTGAATGTATCGGTCTTGTCTCCGTGTGGTGCAGCGATACCGTCCTCCATGGCGCTCAGCCACGGTACCAGTGCTTCGGTAACGTGTCCAAAGTCGACTGATAACACTCTGACTTGTATTCAGAGCTAAAGCCACAGTACGTTGCCGGGAACCAGCTTCTATCATTCCCACGGCTCTGAGCATTTCTTCCCTGCTTAAATGACGTCGCCGCTCCATAATAACGTTGGTTTTAATCAGTAGTAGGGAAACAGTAGCACTAATAATGTCTTCAATGCGTTGTATGTTTTTATAGGGAAAATATTGACAGCTGATTTTCATCTTTTACTCGAATTAGATTCACAGTTCCTGATTCAAATTATGAAATGCACCAAAAAGGATCCATATAAATTTATAAAATCATAAATTTATTACAAAGCCACATCTCAATCTCAAGAAATCCGCATAAAAATGCTTGATCCCTAGACACTTTTGATGTGTGTAGATAACCTATAGGTATATTGCATTGTCACACTATTGTAAAAAAAAAGTCGTGAAAGTAGGAAAGCTTGATTTAATTATCGCGAGTGAAAAAGAGTCGCTGTTTTGACGCCGGCAATGCAATATTGACATATAAAAACTAAGTAATTGTATAGATTTTAAGGTGCCGCTTTCTGAGCGCTTGTTGTGCCTATCTACACCTTTTTACTTGAAACATTGCTCTCCCAAATATACTAAAACCGAAATGGATGTGAAATGTTTTATAACATTGTTGCATAGCAACCATTGAAAAAGTAATAATAAAGAATGGTTGCTAAGCAACATTATTAATACATTTTTCACATCCATTTCGGCTTTAGTGTTAGTGAGAGAATGAGTAGAGAAAATATTAGAATTTTAACGGAGCCATAAATAGGTGATGCTTAATTTAATTGTTTAGTATGCCAATGATACTATTAAAAATAGCCATGTTTGTCAATAAAATGACAGTCACAGATCTGTGACTGGCATTTTAATGACAAACACTGCGTCATTTATTTTGAAACAACTGACTACAAAGTTCTTAACGTTAACCTCGCGCTTGTTAGGAAAATCCTCACTTTGTATTGAAAGGATATAACATCTTGTCAGTTCAGTCATTAGATTCGCAACCAAGAGGGCGTCAATGATGTGGACACCATGGAAACTTAAACAGTAAGCAATTCAACTTAACTAGTGGACAGTACATGTACATTTCAAAAAACATAATGTTAGTACCAATGTCTCTCAAAAATAAACACGAACAAGTTGACAGCCAAGTCATAAATAGGTACCACAAATACTTTAATAAATAATGAATAGTGACTCGAAGGTTGTATACAGGACAGGTCATGTTTTGATGTGGACGCAGGGGCGCATAAGTCAGGGGTCGCGTCAAACGTTCGACAAACTACGCCATTGTAACGCCATTACAAAGCCTTCGGATGATCTAGGCGAATAGAGGTGCTAGATAATATTTTTAGGTTTTAATTTATTAAAACTTATTATTATTTACACGGACATGGTACATATGCTTTAAATACATCATGAAATAATTGGTTTCCAACATTTAAGCTTTTAGTTAAAAAATAAAAACCAAAACATTGTGATATATTTAGTACAAGAAATTAGAACCAAATGATGAGTGATCATAATAAAAGAATGATGCATTTTTATAGGTACGGTACATAAAATAAATATATGCTGATAAATATGTCACGATCATCTACAAATTGTTTTCCTTAATTCCAAATACAAATAACGACAATGTTTAATATTAGACAAAACATTTGTTTACGTACGTAATAATTGCAATTGAGTTAAGTACATATATATTTAATTATTATGTTACGAGTTACATTAAATTACATTTGGATTTCTAGATATTGTAACTGATTGTAATATATAACTATATTATCTATGTGGAAAAATACAAACATCAGACAAGTTTCTAACAAAATCATGATCAGCCAATATTTGTTACAATTGTTACACAAGTACAATGTAACTAAAATTTTCATTAAGACCTCTATGCAGCTCAGTGGCCATGAACATTCGTCGAGAGCGCGTCGACAGCTCGTTGCGTTTGCCCGCAAGCTGCGCGCGCGCCTATTTGTGAGCGCCATCTATCGCTCTACTTGTACAACTCGCTGTTAAGGCACAGAATGACATGTTACTTTGTTATTATTTTTCTACGGAAAATCTGTGCCCAAACTCAGGTAAATAAATAAGGTTAGGGTAAATGGAAAGCTTTCGTACTAGATACCTACTAGATAACCTTATCAACAGTACAAACAAATGACAAAATTAATAAATTACACTTTAATGTAGGTATTTGATATGTACCTCCTACCAAAACATCATTTTTAGCATCAGAAATAAGTAGACACAGTCGTCAATATTTTACTTGCGAATAATTTAAATACAGCGAATGTTTTACAAAAAAAAAAGAACTATCTACTGACTTTTGAACCGACTTTAAAAAAAGTACGTAAAAGCTTTTAAATCAAAACTACTTTTCTTGCCATTCTTCGCATTCTATCTTCACCTGATTAGGAGCCAATTGTCACCTAGCTTTTTGTGATAAGTACCTATCTACTTACTTAGGTACAATGATGGAAAATATTCTTAAGTCGGTTAATTTATGTTTCATAAAAAAAATACTTTGATTTATGTTACTGACATTGTTACTGCTAAAAACGTTAGTGATACTAAAGAACTTGGCCTTAAGCGGTACGTTAAGTTGTAAATGCGTTCGCTTGCAAAGATAACTCGAGAACACAATATGTTTGTAACTAGCCTTACTACAGATGTTTACCATTAAATTTGTCGTTACCTGATATAAAACCTCTATACATTAAAGGAAATATTCTCGATAGAAAATGTTGACATTAAAATTCATTGAACATCAGCGATTGTAAACTTAAAATAATTTCTCGCAATTTGTTGCACTATTGTATCGAATAGAATATTGGTATTGGAGAATTTAAATCGATCAGTATTTTACAAGGTTTCGTTTTATTGTTTTTCCTTACGTCAAAATGGGTGACAACCAAAGGATTATTCTGTCCTATACTTTATAGTACCTAACTGTATATTTTTGACGTGCTTACGTCTTATAAATCGATGACGGAGTACACGCACGAAAAAGTGTCACGTTCCATCAAACTCTATCTGCTGATAGGCTGACGTAGTCACAGGTATGGTTGTTTTTTTACAATGTCATCAATGTTTTGGCTATTGCAGCGACATGCGATACAATTGGAATTTAAAAAAAAGATCTCAAGGGCATGGTTGTTGTTACTGTCATCAATATTTTTTTATGACGTTATCACGTCAAATTACCTATCGTTCGTAAGCCGATTTTACAGACAACCACTTTTTTAATTAGCTTTAGGTAATTAGACTGATAGGAACAAGACAAGTAAAGATTTTTTTTGTATTCTTCATAATTACGATCTGGTCTTAAGATTAACAAGTAACTTATTGAACTCAGCAGAATAATAAAAAATATATTTTTAAGTTAAGTTTAATATTTCAATTAAATTCTTATTGTTTCTGTTTAAAGGAAAGACACTCTGTTCTTGTGTTCTTTGTAAACGCTATCTGCACAGGTAGAGATAGTATTTTTTTCATTTATCAATGTGATTTTTTCCCCTTATTCATAATACGTTAATAACCATACATAACTCGGACATATTATGAATGGTTACTACTACTTATTAGAGTTGTTCATTAATAAATACCACCTAAATTTCATGGATGTAGGACTCGTCCAATCCATCCTAGCTTGTCCAAAATCAGAGGTTGGGAAGAGGTTATCTGTTTTAGTGACCTACATTCAATAAGAACTCTAAATCAATAGCAAATACAAAAAAAAATATGAATTAAGCATTATTAAATACTAACTATATACAACCTATCAACATTATTTACAACTTACCTAGTAAACTACAAAAAAAAGGATTACATAAAAAGGGAGTCACAACCAGTTTAGGCTCGAAGAATTCCTCGCCATCGATGTCAACCGGTATATTGCCCAGAAGACTGGCAGCATTGCCATGTTGTATTGCAATACTTATTCTCTGTGCAAAGAAAAGACCAGCCTTCTGGTCACGAGAAGCACTGACAAGACGCTGGGAAATATCTTTGAATAAAAGGCGAGCAGTTGTACCCTGTCGCTGTACGAGTCGCTGCGCGTCCAACCATTTGGTTCAGCAACAGCTGGCACACCAGTGCTGACAGCATTATTTATGTGTATTTAGAACAAGTTTACGGATTATATAAGTACTAGCTGACCCACGCAACTTCGTCTGCGTAAATTATCCCGTTTTTGCAACATTGTTAATTGCTGCTCAGCTCCTATTGGATGTAGCGTGATGTTATATAATCAATAACTTTTCTCGTTAAATGGGCTATCGGAGCAGTAGTACCTGTCATTATCGCATTCAAACAAACAAACTCTTCAGCTTTGTAATATTAGTATCGATAAGGATTCACAAGAATAAAAACCCCCAATTAAAATTTAAAAAACTAATATAGCGTAGTTGGATAAAAATTTCAATGAAAAGGTTATGTTCAGTTTGCCAGTTCCTCATTCATACGTACCTAATTGTACGCGTACGAAATCGGGGCGGGTCGCTTGTTTACAATAAAAAGAACATAACACATTTTATTCATAAGATCGATTAAAAAACCAAAACATAACGAAGACAATCGCTTTCTCCAACACCTTACAGGTGATTCGAACATATCAAAATTTAATATGTAAAGTCAAGAGATTATCAGCAGGAACCATTCATTGTTTCTCTCACCCTATTTGCATATGATCGGACGAACGAATGAACGAACATTCAGATTGTATCAAAAGTTTTAGGGTTCCATTTATGAAAGTTTTAATGGAAACGTTTTATTGATAGAAACTACGTCTTCCGTCAGAGCTCAGAGTACAGCACTAAAAATATAACAACTATTCTTTTTTAAAATACGAAATCTCTTATACTATATAAGTACATAGGTAAGTGGTATCGTTGGATCGTTTTTAATTCTTCAAATCTTCACTTCATTGGCCTATAGATGGCGTTGATGAATTGTATTTATTGAGAATATTTTGCTATCATTATTTTGCCCTTATTGTGCGAAAATTAGGTAATTCGTTGTCGTCCGAATAACCTAATATTAAAAAAATCGTATCAAAATTGAGAACCTACCAGGATTATCCTTATCTTTACATATCAACGTATTTTAATGCGGTTTTCACAATCAGTTAAGTGATTTCTTTCATTTCGATTAGATTAGGGGTTTCTAAACGGGGCATGTTTTACTGCAATTTATGCAATAGTACAAATCACAGAATACTGCAATAAATCACAACGTCACTCACAGCAAACTTCAATAAAACTGGCATGCCAATATTGCAGTAAAATCGATCACTCAGCTATCGTCCGGCATTTTTTCTAGACAATATCAGTCCTACATAAAATACCAAACATGTTTAGCTATAATTTGCGACGATATTGGGTCGATTAGGATGGAATTTGGTACGAAGGAGAGCTGAAGCTTTAGGAATGTAATTGGATAAGCTTAAACTTTCAGTAACATACGGGTTAGGCTAATAAAAGCAAATATAGATCCAGGAGGAAATAAGGGCACAAGAGCTCCCCCCCCCCCCAATCCTTCCACCACCAAATGTGTCTGAATACTCCCGTGTATATGTGTTTTCCTTATTAAAAAATACTGATTAAAAGTGTACTAATAAAGAATATTGTACAGAACCATGAGCCGTCGAGATCACGACTTGCGTTTGAAATATTTTTTATTTTTATAGGTCATTCATGATGTTTTGAAACTTTACACTGTGAATAAACGTATCGTCGATGTAGGTCCGTTGAGTGTTGGCCCAACTGGGCCCAACTAAGCTTAATGTGATTTCTTTACTGTCATTACATTTCGTTGTTTATATTTTGATGCTACGTGTAGAGCTTATGTTAAGTACCTATCTTAAAGAAATATTATTATAACTATTTATTATACGGGAATTAACGCGCATCGTTTACCTTAAAATTGCTTGACGTTTCGACCAGTTTGCACCGGCCTGGCCACCTGGTCGAGACGTCCAGCAATTTTAAGGTAAACAATGCGCGTTAATTCCCGTATAATAAATAGTTATAATCATGCAACGCGAAAGTTCAAATGTAAGAAATATTATTCAAAAGGACTTCAGGAGACCTGAACAGTAGAAATATCAATTGAAAAATCATTTTTTTTCAATTACCAATAAATGGTGGTCCGGTATACCTAATTGATTGCAAGATTTTACAACATTAGCCAGAAAGGTAATAGTAATAGGTAATAGGAAATTATTGAATCTTATTTATTAGTGTTGCTGTTTAGAAAGAGAGACAAAGGCCGAAACGACTAGAATCTAAAAAAAAAAAAACCATTTTTATCCTCATATGACTAGTTGAATTTAAATTATATTTTCGCCATGACCACGATGTAGGTGAAGCAAGGTGTGGTCGGTAGTGATGTGCTTCAGACATGATGATATCGATAAGTAATTCAGAAAGTATGTATTCGATACATTATTAATAATAATAATAATACTCTTTATTGTACACTAAATATACAAGAACAAGGTGGTATACATTGTATAACTTATATGTAGGTACAATGGGCGGCCTTATCGCTAATAGCGATCTCTTCCAGGCAACCTTTGGATGGATAGAAACAAATTATCTACAAGAAATAAATAGCGGTAGTGTACAGCATGAATAAATAATATAGGTATATTAATACATTTAGCTATATACATATATTTAAGTATAATAATCTAAACTTATCAAGAAATTAGAACAAAATAGATATTTATAGTTTTAAGTAGTCAGATAATGAGCCTTCAACATCCTTTTAAACAATACCAACGACTGAGCACGTCTAATAGGCAAAGGCAATGCATTCCAAAGTCTTGCTGCCTCAACTGTAAATGATTTGTCATAAAATCGTGTGGAATGCACTGGAATTTCCAATCTCAAATCCTCCGATGACCTCAGGGACCTCGAATGCGTGTCATGCAGGAACTTGAAACGTTCTTTGAGATACAAGGGAGTGAAAGGATTAAAAAGTATACTGTACAGCAATGAAAGAATGTGAGTATTCCGACGAAGACGAATTGGGAGCCACTTGAGCTCGTTACGGAATTCTGAAACGTGATCATATTTGCGCAAGCCAAATATAAATCTAATACATAAATTTTGGAGACGCTCAAGTCTGTCAAGTTGCTCCTCGGTGAGGTCAAGATAGCTGGCATCAGCATAGTCAAGTATAGGTAGAAGAAGAGACTGTGCCAGCGCAATTTTAGTGGTAATGGGGAGAAAGTTGCGGAGTCTTCGCAAAGACCCTGTCGATGCAAATAACTTACGGCTGACCTCTTGCAGTTGAGGACCCCAAGATAAGGTTTTGTCAATGAGAACGCCCAAGTTCTTTACAGTGTCGCTAATCGTTATAGAGGTACCGTTGAGTGTAACTTGTGGCAATTGGTTCCAATCGATTCGCGAAATCATCTTCGGGCTACCAACTACGATAACCTGAGTCTTCGACGGATTAACCTTCAGACCATGGTGGTTGCTCCATTCACATATACGCTCCAAATCCGTGTTAATAATTGAAAAGGCTAGTGGCAACTGTCGCAGTGGTGCTTGTGTGTAGATTTGAAGATCATCTGCATAAAGGTGGTAGGATGAAACTAATTGGTTAGAAATAGCATTTATAAAAATTGCGAAGAGCAGAGGAGAAAGAACGCCACCCTGCGGTACACCAACCGTTACATCGCACCAGGAAGAATAAGACTCTTCAATGCGTACGCGTTGTCGGCGACCAGACAGATAACTATGAAACCAGTCAATAACCGTTGGAGATATGTTGATAGAGCGTAGTATACCAAGTAGAATATTGAAATCAACAGAATTGAAGGCATTACTGAAATCAAGTAAGGAAAGGACTGTTAGATTTCCTTCTCCCATGCCTTGTCTAATATCATCAGTAACACTAACAAGAGCTGTAACCGTGCTGTGGGCAGAACGGAAACCGGACTGAAAGGGATTGAGCAGACAATTTTGAGATAAAAATGCACTAAGTTGGGAATGGATGAGCCGTTCAATTACTTTGGAAAGGAACGGTAGTATAGATATTGGTCGGTATTCTGAGAACGATAAAGGATTTGATTTTTTAGGAAGAGGAATTATTTGGGCATCTTTCCATATTCGTGGAAAGAAACCGCTGGTAATGGAAAAGTTCAAGATATTTGTTACGATAGGAAGAATCTGGTCAAGGATAGGCAAGATCATGTTACGGCTGATACAGTCAGTACCTACTGCATTAGATGTAATTGACACTACGCTCTTTCTAACATCACAATCAGTAAATTGATTCAGAACAAAGGGAGGATAGTTGGGTGATGGAAGTGATGAAAGATGATTCAATGTATTAGCTTTAGTGGTCCCATCAAAATTGGACGAAGAACAGAAATGCATATTAAGTGCGTTTAAGTCGATTGGTTCACGGATGGGGTCTTGTCTGGATTTTCCAACACCCAACGTTCTAAGAAATTTCCAAATTTTAGCGGGCTCTCCGTTCTCAACCGAGGTGTGGATATGTTGGCGTTGTGCATTTCTACACACCTTATTGCAGTGATTTCTTATAGCCACATATCTTTCTCGGTTAGTAGAAGTAGGTCTACACTTATACTTATATTTGGCTGCGATCTTCTTATTCATTATAACTTTAATCTCGTCAGTAAGCCATGGTGACGGTAAATGCTTAATTTTAATTTCGCGGATCGGAGCATGCACATCATACAACTTAATCAAGTTTGAATTAAAAATATCAACTTTATTATTGACACATACGGATCTATACAAAGGATTCCAGTCAATATTGCTGGCATCCTCTCGAAGTAAATCGATATTCATACCACTAAAATTACGCTGTTTAAGAATTTTAGGTTTGACCTTAGGCGGTCGAAGTTTATAGGAAAGGAAAATTAAATCATGATAGGAGAAGGCATCAGCCGAGCATTGGCCGTGCTTAGAGACAAGATCAGGTGAAGAAACGAAGATGAGATCAAGAAGAGAAGGAGTAGAATTGGGAAAATTATGAGTAGCATTCAGGGGGAGAATAGAAAGATTACAGGATTGTATAGTATTGTAAAGAGAGGAGGAACGAGAGTCGTTTTTTAAAAGACACGTGTTGAAATCACCCATAATGACTATATGGCTGTAAAAAGGAGATAGATTTTCTAGGAGGCGTTCGAAAGAAGAGAAATAGTCGATACGCAATGAAGGGCAGTAAAAAACTCCGAGTAAAACTTTGTTATGATGAAGTTCTACTTCTACAAAAAGATGCTCGCCTGCATTTTGTGGAGGTGGCTGTGCTGATATGTTTACGATGCGGAAAGGAATATGTGTGCGCAAGTACATTGCTACACCACCACCAGCACCGGCAGCGCGATCATTTCTAATTAAATGGTAGCCTGGTATAGAATAAGAGCTGGAGGGAAGACATGGTTTTAACCATGACTCGGATATAAGAATTCCATGGATATTGTTGCAGTCAAAACTGGCCAGCATATCAGAGAAATGGGCGGGAATACTCTGGGCGTTAATATGGACTACATTGAAGTTCCTAGGGACATCAGAGAACGTGGATTGGAGTGTTTCACCAAGAGATGGGATACTGACAAAACTATCATTGGTGCTACTGATGACAGAGTGAAAACTCTCATTATCACTTTCATTATCAATATCCAACATAATAAATAATTAAGATTAAGAATACAAATTATTCATAATTTTAATATATTTTTAGGTGTATTTTGCTTTATAGACTCGTAAACTTATTGTTAGAAAGTTTAGAAAAAGCCTACCGTGATTATTTAATATACGTATAGTATTATAAGAACATCCATCAATATGAAACTATCAATAACTTAGTGTATAAGTAATTAAGTATCATCATTAGCATGAAAACGTCTACTGCTGAACGTAGGATCGACGTCTCCTAAGGATTTTCAGAACGACCGATTTTGAGCGGTCTGCATCCAACGATTCCCTATAAGTATAAGTTCGCCATATTATGAGCTAATAAGGTAAGTCATCAATGGCCCATAGAAATATACAAGGTATATAACCTTGTATATTTCTATGGGCCATTGATGCCTATGTTTTTATTATTATAAAACAAAAGAGAGCGATTATCAGAAATGCCTTAGCAAATTTATTACCAGAATAGTTATAAAAAAAAACGATTTTGTCTAGACGACAAGCTCGTCTATTTATAACAAAGCTATAGTTCGTCTTACATTTCCGCAGATCCATCTTCGGGTAAGACATTGCCACTAACTTGTTCTACGAATAAATTTAAATAAAATTGGTAAAAATGATGATATAAATTTTATTCTAGCTATCAATCTCATCACTAGACGGTGCCGGCTTGCGTGACCTCTGCCCTTACCAACCTTCCCCCCACTCCTCAGAGCCCCTCAAACCGCACACATGACTCGCTCTAAGCGATCCCGCCCAACACCTTTTCGATATCAACAGAAAAAAATCGATACCGAAATTGTATTCGAATTTTATCATATCGATTGTTGTATGAGTTTATTTCTGACGTGTCACGGTTAAGTTTATACCTACATAGTAATGAAACCTCATAATAAAATGTCTCATATGAAGACATTTCAAGAGCCGATATAGTTAATAAGCTTACTTAAGTACCTACATTTTTATTTTTTTGGGTGTATATACATATATGATACCGGTACCTGCTACAAATTAAGATTCAGGACGATAGAAGTTCATGATATCTTATAGGCAGTAGAATGAAACAAAGACCATTAAATTAATGGCAGATAAGATGCAAAAAGTTAATCTAAAATGGCCTAAGTAATACTAATTAGATGACTAGTACTAGATACAAATGTATGTGTCCCGAAGGGTCACTTCCCAAACAAAATTACCAATCTCGGTAGATGTATAGGAAAAACGTTGCGCTAAAGAAAATATATACATGATATTTATTATTAAGATTTCCTAGTACGTTTAACCTTCAGCTTCAGATCACCATCTGCTCAATTAGTGTATTCGTTTAAATACCACACATGCCAATAAGCACTTTTCTTCACTTCAACACGCTGCACATTATTAAAAGAGTGAAACCAATCACTGAAATCAATACAATACATTGTTAAAACCACAATAAGGTGATGTATGACTTATCAGAATCGAGACACAATGCGCACGCGATCCGAAACACATGTCCGTCATTAACGAACATTCGAACACATCAAATAATTCGAATTCCACACATTCAACCATCTCAACACAAAGCTTACAAAGGCAAGCTTGACTCAATTAAATCTTAATTCGTACAAAGAAGTCGATTAATGAAATTAAGTCGGCATTTAGTCGATTTAACCATAGTAACCCCACAATGGCCCTAAATAGTAACAATCGAATGAAAAGATACTCGAAATCTCGACACAACAAAAGATCTAACTAACTCGGCTTGTGGCGTGACTATTAAATTTTAATGACATGATTTATTCAAGGCGATGTAAAAAAATACGAGAAAAGGGTACGATGTTACGATCCATTTTTCATATCACGCAGTTGGTAGCAAATGGCCAAATAAAAAATGTTTAACAGGCCGACACTTTATGAAAAACGCAGTCCGGCTGTGTCGGCTTTGTCATCGGCAACACAATTTATTCATGCTTACCTGTTGAGCTCCAGCAGTGAATAAAATATAAAGAATATTCCATTTTTCTGGATTCATATTGCGTATGATGTACGGCAAACTAAAATACTGGCCGGCGTAGTTTTCTGTGAGTTAAGAGTGCGCGCCTTGAAATATTTTTGGTAAGTTGAAATCTGAAAGAAAAATAATGTGCTTAAAGTAATTTAACCCAGCATATTACATTCTGCGAAGTAAATCATCGTGTTATTTTTTTAAAAAAAGAACGTGTAAAGAAACGCATAATAAAAAATCTCTAGACTTACGTCAGCTGGTAACTTTCCCAGAATATTGGCAACACTGCGACGGTAGTGCTAATTCTTTGTGCTACACTATAATAAAAAAAATGTATTCGATGCTTTAGTACCAATATGATCAAATTAATTAAATCATCAAGTTTAAAAAATCACCTCGAAATTGTTAGTGTTTTTTTTTTAATCTATACTAATATTATAAAGCGGAAGAGTTTGTTTGTTTGTTTGTTTGCTTTGTTTGTTTGTTTGTTTAAACGCGCTAATCTCAGGAACTACTGGTCCGATTTGAAAAAAATCTTTTTTTATGGATAGCCCATTTATCGAGGAAGGCTATAGGCTATATAACATCGCGCTACGACTAATAGAAGTGGAGTAGCGACGTGAAATGTTGCAAAAACGGGGAAAATTTACGCATACGAAGTTGCGCGGGACAGCTATAATAAATAAATACCAAGTCCCCTTTTTGTAACATTAAATTAATCATATTAGATATTTAATAATAATATATTAAAATACATATAGTTTATAAACAGTAATTATAGTATTCGATTATTGCTTTAAATGTATATTTGATTCGTACCTATATTCGGCCCATATAATTGGCCCGTACTTTCGTCCAGACGTACCACTATGTATAATATTTGGTCATTCTCTTAGTGGTAGCCGTCTCATTTATAATATTTTATAGAAATCAACTAAACAGACTTGAGAACATTAACATTGGGTACAATGCTTGCCCCGATTTCATGCGTTTATACTAAATTGCTTATGATTAGTGTGACCAAACGGCCCTTGTTTTTTTATTCATAATATTTTTTTGGTGTAAGTAATATGTTAGTTTTTGTAATATTGGATTCCTTTTTTATGGTAATTCTGTTTTGTGTATGTAAAAGGATGACAAAATATAATAGGAAGGAAAATAGTAAGGTGTGTGTTGTATGATAAGTTGTAAGTTTATTTTGTCATCTCAATTGTTGACTTGACTTGTGTTTAGTTGGCGTTCTGGTTCTAGTTTTTAATTGATTTGTTAGGCAACGTTAACACATACGGAATTAGTTAAGTACCTATAGACCCAATAGACCTAATATAGCTACGTCTAAAAAAAAAACTATCATTGTAACAATTCTTACACCAGAAAATAGATAGACAGATATATATTTAGCTAGTCAGGGCTTCCCTTAAAACTTAAGCTCAAATTTGATTAAATCCTTTCTAATCTCTTGTTTACATCAGAAAGAAAATTTCTACAATAAATTCAGGTTTTGGGCTTGGCGTTGATGAGTAATGATTTAGATAGATTTTCATTATTACCATAAAAAAATATCTATTTTCTTCTCCAATGTACCATCTATCTCTATGCCACAATTTCATTAAGATCCGTTGAGCCCTTTTATTGTGCAGAGGTTATAACAGCAGATATACACTTTCGCGTTTATAATAATATTATTATTATTTTTTAAAGATACCTAACTAGCAATGTAGGATGGTTGGTCTCACATTACTAGCAATTCTGTTGACCCCTCCAGCTAATGTATTGTTAGTAATCAAACCTCTTTGGTTGTACTGAATGTATGACAACATGCTTGTCATACATTCAGTACAACCAAAGAGGTTTGATTACTAACAATCCCCACAGACCGTGGCAAAGCCCGGCTTGACTCGTAACAAAGTGATGCTGTGTGTATGGTGGCATTGGAAAGGAATCGTCCACTAAAAGCTTTTGCCGCCGGGTAAAACTATCTATTCTGATCTCTACTGTCAGCAATTTATGAGGTTAAAAGAAGCCTTTGAGAAAAACCGGCCGGAGCTGGTGAACTGGAAGGGCGTGGTGTTCCATCATGACAACGCCAGACCGCACTTATGTATAGCCACTTAGCAAAAATTGAGAGAGTATGGCTGGATTGTATTGATGCATCCTCCGTATAGCCCTGATCTTGCTCCATTAGATTTCCACCTGTTTTGGTCACTTCAGAAATCTTTAGGAAGCATAAAGTTAACCTTAAAGAACACTGTGAAAACTACCTGTCAGATAATTTTTGATCAAAAATCTCAACATTTTTACAGCAATGGGATCATGGCACTACCCACAAGATGGCAACAAGTTATCGATCAAAACGGCACATATTAGAAATGAATAAAAATTATACCTACCTTATTTTTTTTTCTTTGTATGAAAAATACGAAAATACTTTTGCCCCGATTGTAAAGTTCGGACACAGTTTTTGTACCTAGGGCGGTAGTGGTAATTTAAAAAAAAATGGTATGCTTATTACGGATATATCTCAAATAAATGAACTCATAGCTACAACAGTACCTATCAATACACGATTATTTTTCTTCTAACTTCTAAAGACATTTGAAGAGGCGTTTGTTATCCATGTTCAATCTACGAACTGCACGTGGGCAGACAACGGTTGTAAATATGAAATATTGTTATTGATTTGTTATTAAAATAATATTATAATAACACTAAAGTTTAAGAACTTATTTACTGATGAACAAGTACTTGTAAATAGCTGCAATAGGCTTGTTTCCTATGTAAATAAATGTAATCTCTAAGTGTAATCTTTAGGTTATATTTAATTAAAAATAAATTGAAATTGAATTGAAATTGAAATTGAAATAGAAATTTGTAAACTATATGTGTAAGCTTGTAATTAGCAATCTAAGTTAACTAAAGTACACTATTTATAAGATTATTAGTCTGTAAGCTTCTGTAAAATGAATAAATAAAAAAATAATAAAAATTAAACAAAAAAACCGCAAGACTAATTTGGTAAATAAGCCTGACATTAAAAGTACCAACAGTTAAGTCCCAATTTAAATTTCGTCTTAAATTTGTTTTTTTATACTTGCACATATCATAAGAAGACATGATTTGACGTGAAACAAATAATGACGTCATAGACCGCTAATTGTATGAGATCTCCATATAAAATCTGTTTGACATTTCTTAAAGAGTTGTTGTTTTGACTAGTGTGAAACTAGCCCATTATTACATACTTAGTAAGTATAGTATAAATACCTAAGACAGCTACATAATAAGCTTGTTTCCTAGGTAAACGAAAAAATCCAAAGTCTAATTAATTAATAAAACTAGCATTTAAACTAGCAACGATTAATTCCTTATTAAATTTTGTGTTAAACAGGATTTTTTATCTTTAATCATATCATAAAAAGTAGTGATTTGACTAGAAATAAATAGTGACGTCATAGACCGGTATTTGTATGATATCTCCATATAAAATCCATTGACATTTCTTAAGGAATTGTTGTTTTGACTGGTTGGTAACAAGCCCATTCGCTTACCAGACAAAATAATTGAAACCATTGACGCTTCAAAATCAATGGAAATCGATATTTAAACTTTTTAGTATATTTTTGTAACAAATGTATTGTTAATACGTCAATGCGACCTGTTTGTTCCCTTTAGTGATTTCGGTCTAGGCGGCTAATCAAACAAAACTAGTCAACAACACAGGGGTTTTAATTTATATGGAAATTTTAGCTATCCCCACCCTATCAATAAACGATGTAGTTTAACCTCGCTGATATGTCTCTCGTTCTATTCGGATAGCGATATTAGGTGTCAAAAATCAATTAAATAACCGATTTTTTTTTAAATGACTGACAGTGCACCATTATAAGTTGAGTAATTTGTAAAAATCTTTCAAAACACTCATATTATCACTATTTTTGATATATGAGGGTTTCCACACACATTAAATAGCTTAACATAAACATTTTGCACTTAATCAAATCCCATTATTTGATAACATTCCGTATCAAACATTCTCACACGCAGACAGGTGGTATTATATAGTTTCCTTTACAATAAATTGATTTTTCTCAAAACCAACTAACAAAGGGCAGTTTATTAAATTATTTGGACAAAAAACCTGTGAAACGGCAGACTACAAGTCGCCGTCGCACAAACATAGACGAAAACAAAAAATAAGCACAAAGGTAAAGTAGCAAAAACGGATTGTATTATAAAAATCATCAGGATCTTTGCGAGAAGCGGCCCTTTAAATTTGTTGAGGTCATCATGACTATGTCTATTAGTAAGTGCACCATATTATGGGGATAGATGAGGACAATACTATTAAAATTATAGAGATAAATGAAAAATATATTTCTATTAAACGGTGTTATCACATCTGCTCACGCTTACACAAAAACATTGGGTCTATGTAACTCTTTTTTGACGCTTTGATATATCTACTATTAGCTCACTTTATGGATCCTACTTACATGTCGAAGTAATTTTAATAGGCATTTCTTGCCAATTACTTTACAAATACAATAATTTCATTTTTGAAATTTGAAGTCCAGACACAGGAATCTAACCCGAGACTTCCGTAGCCGAACCGGGGCCGGAATCGAACCACCTATCTGGATTATGTTACTAGACCTCAAATTTTTCTATCCCTTGAAGCTCGCGAGTTGGGCCCTCGCATGCGCCATATAGCCGGTAGTTAAAGTACTTTGTTATTAACAAAAAAAATGCTATTATTGTACTTACATGTTAGCTTTAAAAGTTACTTTTTTTAACATAAAACTATAATTAAAATTAAAAATTGCTGTCTCAAATTTTAGTACAGATTAAAGAACTACTACAAAACAACTTGTCTTTAATAGTACAAAACATTATAATCAATATTAAAATGTATCTGAATATTGTAGTATCGAAATTTAGGACAGATAAAAAAACAATTCAAAGACACAGTCACCCTACATCACACACCCCCTCATGTCACCATACATTGTATTTTTCAAAAATGGTAGCGAATATGACATTGACAAAGGGTGTTGGGATAAACTTTGTAAAGAACAAAAAGTTTTTAAAAAAATTTGAAGTGGTAGAAAAAAGTAAAATTTATATGATTTTTGGAATGAGAGCACCTGTCACTAATTGCCACCTTTTGGCGGCTATGGCTTTTACTGAAAAAAAAAAAGATATTGAGCCTCATTTTGTAGGTATGGGAAGTTTTGTGTTATATTTACATGGTTATTTGGGTGAATTGTTCCGAATTATTTTGATTTAGGAATCGTCGACATCTGGTAGATGGTTGGACACAAGAGACATTAGCGCATTTTTGCTTTGAAGACAGGAATCTTCCAATTAAAATAATATGGCGAATTCGTCTTTTCATACCACGAATTGTTCGCCCCTTGGTGTGAATTACACAAGGGTTCCTCTCGGATTGGTGATTGGTTTTTTTGTGCCTCGACGATTAATAAACACCAAAGTTCCTATTAATAGTACAATATTCCTTATTGTTATAACAGTAATCTCTCTTGTTGTGATTTTATCATAATTAGGCGACAGATTTTGATAAGGTTTTCAATTCTGAGACTGAAAATTAGTGGTTAGTGACCCTGACTGCTAAGCTGGAGGTCGTGGGTTCGATCTCCACCCAGGGTAATACTTTGTATGATGAGCACAATGGTTTATTCTGTGTCTGGGTATTTTTTTTTTTAAAGATAATTAGCAATGAGGGATTGAATCCATCATTACTAGAAATCTTGTTAACCCCTGCAGCTAAGCTCAAAGGCTTTTGTTAGGAGTGGTTTCACGTCGGTAGTATGGGTAGGATTCGAACCCGATCCTATAGCGACCTCACGATTGCGAGACCGTTGCCTTAGCCATTAGGCTACCGCCGCTTATAAATATTTATGTGTGTTTATCATATTTAAACATGTATGTATGTTTATCACTTGTCTGATTGCCATAATACAAGCTCTGCTTAGTTTGGGATCAGATGACGTTATGTGAGTTGTGCCATATATGCTATGTTATGCTGCTTTTCTTTTATAGTTTATGACCTACTTATCATTTATTTATAGAAGAAAGTGGAAAAAATTGCGCTTAACGGTGTAGGGCGCTAGAAAGTGTGTTTCATGTCACCAACGAACTATTTTACTAGAAAAATTGTAACTTACGAACCCATCAAAGAAATTAAAGTCAATAACTAATCAACGAATGAATACCCATTCAAATACGAAGCATATTTACATATATTTTCTCTAATAACCGACCTTAATTGCCATAGTATTACGTCACGCAATCAACCTAATACCACACCAGTGGGTGGACAAACTGACAAAGTAACATAACCCATCAAATTAACTAAGACAGCCCATCTTTCAAAGACGAAAATCAAAACACGGTCCGAACTGTCGACACTGGTCATAGGTCAAATCACACAACTGAGAGTACCTACAGAAGGGGAGCTTCATACAAACTACGGGAGAGAGTTCACTTTGACATCGCTCGCAGACACCTTCGGCACAGAATATTGTACTGAACGAAAGCTTCAAACGAAATGCTCTTGTTGCACGCACACGTAGATATTATCACAGATGCGAAGAGTCGGAACAAGACAGACTAGAGACAGTGACTGCGACGCTCACGCCCTGCGGATGCTCGTTCTGTGAGCATGTGTGAGTATAGATATAAAAGTCGTGGTACCTACGAGCGTTTTTTCTGTTCTCTCTTAATTTTATGCCTTCGGCAAAGAATACATAAGTACAGAATTATTTGCAACGATCGAAAACAGGCTCATGTACTGCACACATTAACGTTAACATATAGAGATCTCAGTCGAATTCCATCGAATGCCAACAGAAACAGCGCGCGTTGAGGTCGTCCATACGGGCGCGACGTAGGTACACAGGATTATTTTACTGGACGGGGTTTCGTTATTTGGGGGGGGGGGGGGGTTAGGTACTACCAATAAATTGCAAAAAAGTATGTTGGCCGGATTTTAATCATTTGCAAGAAATTACTAAAAACTATTTCGGCTGGAGGCCTGGGGGGGAATGAACCCCCGAATCCCCTATATTTTGTGCCTTCGGAAAAAAGCGGATAGGGACTTCGCGTCTGTAAGTGATATTGCTTGAACGCCTGTTGTAGAAAGCTTTTCTTCTGTAATCTCATTGTTCTGTGGTAATCTCTGTGTACGACATTAATGCTATGTATCTCTATTCAATCACTGTTCGGCCTCATGTTCGAATCAATCATCAATTTGAATACATTTCTTCCTTGTATTACTTAATAAAATTCATGTGTATGTATGAATGGAATGATTTGATCATTTTGTTTTTAATTTGAATTGATGATCTTATGTTACTGGTACTCGCACATAAGTCTTTACTTTTATTGCTGTCTAGTTGTCTTAAACATTTTCTATAAAAAAAAACAAAATACTAATTTATTGTATAATTATATTATCTAAACAATTGAAATAATCTACATTGTTGACTTATTAGTGGGTATTTATTTTTATCATTTTAATCTCAAATGAAACAAAGTTGCGAAATCTTGATACAACAACTCAATGACCAATGTCGCAATGAACTCGCAGTAAGCAAGAAGGTACTTAATATAGCAATGAAGTATGTTATAATCATTGCGTAAGATATTAAAATTTTAAACAAAAATAACCCACACAACAAACAAAATTTTATACACAACAAAAACGCAATTCAATTCATTAGAAACACACTTGAAATTGCTAACGAACAAACATCTATAATCTTTAAAACAAAAGCTGTTAATATTTCAAGACAAATCGTTAAACCAATACGCCATCGAACGTGATAGGTAATAGTGAATGTACAAAATTACCGTGAACGAATGAAAATGAACGAACGAAATTGAACGAACATTTCTAATAAACCTTTTGATGATGATCGAGTGTATTTATCGAATGCCACGCTCCACGAAAACAATGGGTGGAACGAGCAATTATTGTTATTAAGCGGAGTTTCAAATCAATATGTGATTCTTACGATTATTAAATTCAATAGTGTTGGGATATGCAATCTCTTGGGATTATTAAATATCGATAAGTAAAAAATATAACATACTTATTTATCTACACTTCAATAGGCAAATGTCATAGCAGTTATTCTTAAAACTCGTATATCTAAAAGGAAGTTACAGTCAAAGGTGATATTGAATTTAACGTGACGGCTAAGCTTACATTTTAGAACCAGTTTGGCACACAAAAGTACTTACAGTAGAGTTAGCATATGTTCCGTAGTGATATAGAACATAAGCTAACTCTACTTGCGATTGCGTTAAAACCACAAACACAATTTTACTAACGAGCCGCCTCAGATTCGTGTGGACTCTTCTCCAGTTTTAATTTGCTTGTATTGTATATACTGACAGCCGTATCAAAGTTCGTTGTGTACTCGATGTAAATTAATCTCATAAACAAACAGACTTCAAAGGTGGTAATAAAATTTGCGGTGGTTTTTCGTCATTTATCGATTAAAACTTTACCCATCCTTATTCCCATTCATGTTTACAAGGAAGTCGTAACAACCACCCATGATGCGATGTTATGAACTTGAAATGATGAGGTTAAATAATTATTTAGATAGCCATTTAAACAATAAACTAAGAGCAAAATGTAAGAAGGAACTTCTTGTCAAAAATTTAAACTGAAAGCTACTGAAATTTCTGAAAGATATTGAATAGGTGAATATAATAATAATAATGATATCTTGGGACAACTCACACAAAGTTATCCTATCCCAAACTAAGCAGAGCTTGTTCTATGAAAAACAGACAACTGATAAACATACTTATATTTTTCTAAATACATACATATTATAGATAAATAACACCTGGCGTTGTGTGAGTTGTCCCAAAATATTATTATTAATAATGTACATCCCAAGTTAATTATAATTAGTGAACGAGTATTTAGTAGACTCAACTTTCACTACGTCATACCAAAATAAATGAAACAAAAAATGTTTAGTATAGTTATTAGGAACAGCAGCTGCCATTCTGTGATGTAAAATATTCTGACACCGAGAGATGTAATTTATAATCTAGATTGCACAGCTATTTGTCTTATTACAAAGTCGAAACAATTGCAAGCTAGTTTCAACAAGGACATTAATTTTCAATAGGACTCAAACAAATTGTTTGACAATTAATCACTTGCTTGTTTGACAAATGTGGGCAATGAGAACAGATTTGTAATATTGCACTATTTGTCAGATAAATAACTGACAGAATTCTGCATAAACTTATCGTTTTGCTCAAATTAGTGTTTTTGAGTTATTTATAATGGTTTGTTGATTGACTGGATAAGAATACGGATCAAGTAATATGTCAAAACAGTGTTCACAATTTAATACCAGGTGATAAACAGAGGTGGCCAATTTTGAAGTGATAAGGTCTTATTTATAACAAACTTGGATTGACAGGTTCTTTGGCAGGTAAGTAAGTACCTACAGTTTTATCAACACATATCAATTAAGCCTTTTTTTAATGACACGGTGACTGTAACTATATACTGGTCAGAATTTTGGACCAAAATAACTTTGCCGATGAATATAACAAAACTGTTTGTGTGACAAAAGTCCTGACTCATTCATTCACTTATCATTCATTCGCTAAGTCGAACAAATCCTTTGACCTAGTGAGTTGAAGTTTAGCAATAAGGTTTTTTTGTAAAATACACGGCATAAGAAAGGAATAATAAACTAGAGCCCTAAATTCATTCTTTATGATTTATGGTAGGTACCTACATATTAATAGAACTTAAAAGAAAACATAATCACCCTTTAAATATGTAACAGGATTCATGATGACAGTCATTAGTATTGAATGGAACCTGAATTTTAATATTACGGATGCCAATTGAAAATGATAATGTCTCAAAATATAAGTATAATGAGAATTGTTTATGTATAGCCACTATAGTGACACTGTCGAGAATTGGCGTCCAGCTAGAGGCAAATTAAATAATTCCATAATTGAATGTAAAGCTATAGTACCTATGTTAATAGGAAGAACATAAGTTATTACAGGTACATCATACACTAAGTATGTATCACTTAAAAACTACAATAAATTTAAATATACACATGCTGTGCAGCTAAAAAAATGGTTGTGTTAAACAATACAAAATCGTTAAAAACAAATATAAGAAATATATTACATACAGGGAAGCAATTTAATAGCTACTTATTCTTGAACTAGCTTTCTTCTGCGCTGTACACTCCACCAATTGGACTACCCTTAAATAAGTGCTTTAAAAAACAAGTTTAAGTAATAAGTGATTTAACGACAATTACTTAAATTCTTATCAAGTGTGTACTTTTTGTTTTGTTCTCTAATAAAAAAAACAATTAATCAAAATTTACTGTTTAAAATTTAATATTTTCTACTACAATTTATAAATTATGTTGTAAATACTTGCACAATTACATCAACATACATAAATTATGAAAGAAAATCCTCTGTTTTTCAATTGACTTATAACAAAATCAAACAATTGTCGCCTTCCAACACCAATTCATATCAAACCGTCTGCACCATCAAGTCGAAGATATAACATATTGCGCTCCCAATTAAGGGTGTACTCCCCGCTGCGTCAACCTCCACTGGAGGAGGCTCAATTTAAATAGCTAGGCCACGATTCGACCCCTCCGACACCACTCCATCAAAACACATTCAAAACTAACCCTTATCTCAAAACAAATAGAAGTTACACAACGGTAAATGTAAGTTTGTAGGTTAAAGCAGAAACTATTAGAAAATGCCCCCTGGCCATTTTGTGGCATTCCCACAAATTTTCAACAAGTACACGTTGACAATGAGATATTGTATAAAATAATAAAAAATGTATTCTTTCACGAATTGAACTGTAGAAACTCGTAAATACAATTTCTGCTTTAGAAGCTACTTTTTGTTTATGATTTTTTGTTTATGATTTTTGTATAGTGCCATTCTCCCCACGCTGCCAACGCTATCTGCTGCTCAAATTAGAAGCGGCGGTAGCCTAATGGCTAAGATGCCTTAGCCATTAGGCTACCGCCGCTTCTAATTTGAGCTCGGTAATGAGAGCGGTCTCGCAATAGTGAGGTGGCTGGTTCGAATCCTACCCATTATACTACCGACGTGAACCCACTCCTAACACAAGCCTTTGAGCTTAGCTGGAGGGGTTAACAAGATTGCTAGTTATGTGGGTCTCAATCCCACATTGACAGTTATCTTTAAAAAAATAAGATTTCTTTATTACATTTTCCTGAAATCTCTTAGCTGTCATCCCTTGAATAAACCTTTCTGCCGAATTTCAGCTTTAATAAATATATTTATTAACCAAAAACACTATTCAACAAATTACATATCAGATTGTAACAAATAATAAGTACCTAGGTATATATATACATAGTATGTGTTCAACTTAAACGTTGTCTAGCGTACTAGCATGAACTGTGTGACGGCTGCCAGCTTTCTAGACTTGTAATGAATGAAAGAGTCAGAACTTTCATTTTCATTGAAAATGCCTATAGATTAAGCAGGTATAACATAAATGCTTAGAATACTGTCTACGATTGATCACAAGTTTCTAAACATCACTTTATAAATAGCAGTAAAATCAGTAATTACAGTAAACAAACTACAAGAGCCATTTAATAATTTCTGCTTCAATTTTCGCATCGAAACACGACGTCCATAACTCATTTCCCACGCCGCAACAGAATCTGTATGGAGTGTTCCCATTTGTCTTGCTAGAACGGTAACGCCATCTATGGTGAGCTAACTGAAGGTAATGCGGGCTAATTAATGTGTCGCTCACGCTTACGCCTTAGGGGCAAGCCTGCGGTTCGTGAATTGTTGAACGGACGCAGGAAATTGTATAGATGACTAAGTTTGAGTAATATGTTTTAGTGTTTTTTGTTTGACAGTTAGAATCGCCATCTATAGAATAACCATCTATAGGTAACCTATGGTGTAGATCTCAAGTATATGAATGTATTCTGAAACGATTCAAGAGGTATTCCGAAATTTGAAAGTAGCAGTATGCAACATAGTGACATTAGAGAATTTGGTCAATCGATTTTGAAACCCCTGAAATAAGCCTTTCTTAGCAGACCAAGGGGATGACAGGGCTGGTCGCTTTAATCTAACCGCATAGCTATATTAAATACTTTTGCAGCGGTTAAGTGCGTACATTCATAAGCTAATTTTGTCAGTTTTGAACCGTCTACGACAATCTTCTAAACCGTGTTTCTCTGCTAAAACAAGAAGGATTTTAGTTTAAAAAAAAAAATAGTAGAGTTGGAATTGCAAGCCAAATAAAATCTGTCCTCAGGGTCCTTAATCACGTCCTTTTTTTTCAGTGTCGTGGTAAGCCCGCGCGAACTGGGGCATGCGCGGTGCTCTCAAAGATGTCCGCCGCGCACGCTCGATGCATGACAAGATTTTGATAGTTAAACGCGCTTTGACCCGAAAAAAAAAAAAAAAAAAAAAAAAGAACGTGAATAAGGACCCAGCTGAATTTGACGCTAAATCGGCCGTATATTGCACCAGGGGATATACAACATTTACGCCATATACGCTCTATCTGCTGCTGAAATTTTACCACACATTTCTATTACATATTGTAAGTATCATAAGTGCACCTACCTACCTACATATGTAGGAAGTCCACCTACCTACACACATGTGTACGTCAAATCACAATACATCTAATGCTTCACGCTTTCAGATCTCCATTCAAAGAGCAGGTATTGACAAAACAACTGATGGTTGATGCCAGCTAATTAAAAACAAACATAATATATTGTAGATTGAGGGGCATCGCAGAAGTCACGAGAATTGCCTGCGGCTCGTTTTGGTACCCGATTGACTGGCACAAAGTTAAAATAGAATAAAGATTGTGTGGGGCTACCTTATATAATGTACCTTCTTAGCTATTTGAACAATAAGTCAAAGTATGTAAAACCGTAAGTATCTATATACATTTTTATGTAATATATATCTATATCTTATACCTATAAACGAGCAATTCTTTTATATATGTATGTATAATATATCATCTGAATCTCGGAAACGGCTCCAACGATTTCATGAAATTTAGTATGCAGGCGGTTTTGGGGGCGATAAATCGATCTAGCTCGGTTTAATTTATAGAAAAAGACGATTAAAAAAAGTTGCTCGGTTATCCAGGTATCTTTAATCGAGCGATTCTTGTATATATGTAATATTATTGCTGGGTATTTTTTTAAAAAATACCGAGCGATACAGATAATACGTATTAAAGAGCTCTATAATACGTATTATCTGTATCGCTCGGTATTTTTTTAACGATGTTTAAAAATGAAACCTAGGTAGATCAATTAATCGCCCCCGAAACCCCTGCATATTAGTATCATTAAGATCTTTTTGAGATCTAATTCTAAAATATAATAAAAAAAAAAATACAAAAAAAATATTCCAAAATAAATATAAAGTAACTAAAAAGCTAAAAATAATATAGGAACAACTACAAAAAATAGTTAAACATTTTGTAATTGGTGCCAGGAAATGTAGTTTTATGTTATAGGCACCAACTTCAAATTTCATCAAATCTGTGTATTGGTTTGTAGTTCATTTATGTTGCAATAGCATGATCTTATGCTACTCATTTCTTTTTTTAAATGTTGCATTTTGGGATACAAGGCCGTTGATTTTTGAGAAGTTTACCTGATACTAGATTATCAGTTTTATTTCATGATTTGATGGAGGCCAAGAATCAGGTATCCAACACGGTACTCAGATTGCAACCCGCAATATTAATTGTTGAACAATACCGATGGTCATCTGTGGTTTTCATCATCAGTCCCATTTGACTCAATGATGTTTTTTAAGAGTAAATGCACGAATTACAACAAAATATACCCAAAGCACTATAGGTGTGCCTTTAATATTTGAAGAGTTCCCGCGATTTCTTTAAGATCTCATTATTAGACCGAAACGTTAATGACAATGGGACCATTCTGGAAGTATACCATTTCAAACACAAAAATATTTTTTCAAATCGGTCCAGCCGTTTGCGAGTAATCAGGTAACAAACAGTAAAAAAAAAACAGTCGAATTGAGTCCTCCTTTTTGAAGTCGGTTGAAAACAAGCTTACTTGTCTTAATTCTCATATTATTAATATGTAAACTTAACTTTAGAAATAAGTTTGTTTTTAGGATTAAAATAGAGTAAATGAGAATTATTTTATATGTGATTGATGACTGATGAGTAACGCTTGTTTTTATATTTTCCACTATGTCTCAAACGTATGCTAGATGTTTGTGTGACCAAAGTAGGTGGTAGGTGGTTGAGGGTTAATATACATATTAAAAATACTTTCAAAACTGAAATAACAAAACTATTTAGTGTAATGTAAAGAAGCCACGAGTGAGTGTATATTACAATTGACGCTATATATTATTTACTAGATGATAAGTGCAACTTCATATGCGTCAATTTGCCCCGTTTCCGCTACATTTTTCATTGCTGCTCTGCTCGTATTGGTCTAAGCGTGTGTTGATGTTCCTCGATAAATGGGCTATCCAACAGTAAAGGAATTTTTCAATTCGAACTAGTAGTTCCTTAGATTATCGCGTTCAAACAAACAAACTGTTTAACTTTACAATATTAGTATAGATTTACGTCTGGCTTTCATAAAAGTCAGTTTAACAATTTATACCAAAAAAAATACACATAGTAACCACTCCACTGCTCACAACTTACCTTCATTACAAAGATCAATTAATTTCTTTGTCTCGACGTGTCAGAGTGAAATTGAGAAGCAAACACTAGTTAAAAGACTGATCGACACAAACAATGTACAAATGAAAAACGACCTGTCCGTCTATTTGATGCTTAATGAACCCAGAAATGGTGTGTATAACTAATATGAAAAATAATAGCTTGATCTGTTGAAAGACTGTTTAAAACTAAGTGGGTTTTTGTATAGAATGTACTTTTTACGATGTAAGATGATAAATTGTGAAAGAGAGTTTGTTTTAACAATGATACTACTACATGATATTATAGACGCAAAAGAATGTTTGTTACTTTTTGGCATTTCAAAAATATTATTAATATATATATATATACATATATATATTACGGGTCTAGGGTACCCGTGACCACGGCCGTTGCAATACGGTCGAATCGTCGGGCAATAAACAAGGTATTTTACCTTAAATTATTCACGCGATTAGGACCCTTATCTACACTTCTACACTAATATTATAAAGAGGAAAGATTTGTATTTTTGTATGTAACGAATAAACTCAAAAAGTACTGGACTGATTTTAATAGTTATTTTTTTATTGGATAGCCCATTTATCGAGGAAGGCTATAGGCTATATAACATCGCGCTACGACTAATAGGAGCGGAGCAGCGACGAGAAATGTTGCAAAAACGGGAAAAATTTACGCATAAGAAGTTGTGCGGGACAGCTAGTTATATATATTTTCATAATGTGTACAAACCGCGAAAGTTTATCAACATTTATTTCAAAAATAGTTGAGAAGGCTTTACGATTTATATAAAGCTTTGCAGAAAGGTATAGTTAATGGATGTAATGGACAGGCGCTATTTTTTACTGGACCTTCATATACTTACTTACTGTTGGTACTCACTTAGAATTTTTTAATTGCCAGAATCACAATGTTCTATAACTGTTATGTTTAGCAAATAATGCGATTCCTCCATCATAATAGGAGTTATAGCATACCTACAAAAAGTAATGATCAAAATGGATAATAATAAAAAACCTCTAACTACGATCATCACTTTGTCTGAAACCGTATCGATGAATATTAAGTTCGTGAAGATAAAATCATATTTTTCAATCTAAAATATCTCATTAAAAATGCTCATAAAGCAAATGACAAAAGAATATCATTGCACTGAAATGTCATTGGAATGATTTAAAGACGAGTGGTGTGTCATTCGAATGAGTAAATCACTTTAAGTCGTAACGAGAAATAATGATTTATATAAACCAATTAAAATATCGAGTTATTAAGGATCGAGTATAGGTACTAAAAACATTCGCGGTATCGATAAATTACGCGTCACTATTAAAGTGTAATTTGTCTGTTTGTTTGAGGATAGTGTTTACAATAAGGGGTGTAAGTATAAGTAGTGTTTTACAGTATAATAGCGAAGCTTTTATGGCACTTGATAGAAATAAAATTATTAATTTATTTTATTATATAATTATTACTTAACTGATTGATGGATTGACGCTTATAGTACTTGATAACGGCTATTATATGTGCACGTTACAGAACCCGTTGGGATTCTGTAATAAAAGTTGTTTAGGTTCAATACGACTCAACGGATTTTCATCAAACAAACGCAGTAACAACTGCGATTAAAAGCTTTTCGCATCCAAATCCGTCAATTCATTTGGATGCTAAGGTTTCACAGACAAACACACAGATACACATATGCATCAGGAGGTTATTAAAATGAGTACCCTGCACCAATATAGTACCTTGCACCAATATTGTACCCTGCACCAATATTGTACCCTTCACCAATATTGTACCTTGCACCAGTAATGATGATATCTGATCAATTTGTAGGAGCCTGGTATTGTCTGAAAACAAACAATAGTCATTGAACACAAACAGGGTACAAACGGTTAAAATTTCCTAGATATGAAAAAATAAACAGCAATATTGATGATAACTGATCAATTTGTTAGAGCCTAGTATTGACTGAAAACAGACAATACAAGATAGTGACTGTATACGGATTTCGAAATGGTAAAATTACAACAACAACAAATCTGTATTTAATTTCCAACGTAAGTCATGCGAAAAAAATGGAATTTTCGAAGCGTATCCTGACTCAAAAACTAGTTCAAAAGACAGAATGAGATTAAATCGATTCGTCTCGGTGCCTCCCATAAAATATTTTTGACAATTCGAACTCTCCGTTAGAATTACTGCTGCGGTGTCCTGTAAATCATTAGGGTTGAGGTTTGGCGACCTCCAGGCCTGTGGTATACAATAATACGTTTGAAAACGACCAGGAGAAGGCTTCAATGGAGTCATAAAGTGAACCTCGACGCGACATACGACCGACTCTCTTAACAATTTACGAACCATTGTGCCATTGGTTTTAAGAAACTCCTGTGTAAACAAACACTGAACGACATTTGAGTTGCAAGGATTTTTCTGAGCTTAAGTTATTGAGGCTCTGGAAAAATATTTACTGACAAATTAGTAGTCGTTTTTAATAACAATAGGTTGTATTTTTTCAATGTTATGGTTATCGGATAAGAACTGGTAAAGCTGCGAAAATATTTTACTTTTTTACCAATATAAATAAAATGCTAAAAGGTGTTTTTGTTATCATAAATAAAGTCACTTATTTACATATTCTATTGTTCAATCTCTCAAAGTAACGTGAGGAACATGATTTATATTTATGAAAATATATATATTACGGGTCTTAATCGCGTGAATAATTTAAGGTAAAATACCTTGTTTAATGCAATACGGTCGAAAAGTCGAGCCATAAACAAAGCTGCGTTAATATTTTACTTTTTTACCAATATAAATAAAATGCTAACAGGCATTTATGTTATCATAAATAGAGCCACTTATTTACATATTCTATTGTTCAATCTCTCAAAATAACGTGAGGAACACGAGTTATATTTATGAAAATATATATATTACGGGTCTTAATCGCGTGAATAATTTAAGGTAAAATACCTTGTTTATTGTAATACGATCGAAATGTCGGGCAATAAACAAAGCTGCGCAAATGTTTTACTTTTTTACCAATATAAATAAAATGCTAACACGTATTTATGTTATGATAAATAGAGCCACTTATTTACATATTCTATTGTTCAATGTCTCAAAGTAACGTGAGGAACATGAGTTATATTTATGAAAATATACAAATTACGGGTCTTAATCGCGTGAATAATTTAAGGTAAAATACCTTGTTTATTGCGGTACGGTCAAAACGTCGGGCAATAAACAAGGTATTTTACCTTAAATTATTCACGCGATTAAGACCCGTAATATATATAATTTCATAATGTGTACAAATCACGAGTTATATTTACCTAAACCTAAATATGTATCTAAATGATTTTTAGTGAAATTTAAGTAGGTATGTACGATTATATTACCTAGCTAACCTAACTGTACTTACTTTCTAATGTATTAATAAGTGGATGGAAACGTAGTGAATTGTATCTATTTTACCTATTTTTAGGGTACCGTACCGAAAGGTAAAACGGGACCCTATTACTAAGACTCCGCTATCCGTCCGTTTGTCACCAGGCTGTATCTCATGAATCATGATAGTTAGACCGTTGATTTTTTTCAGATGAACAACAAATACTAAAATACCAGAATAAAATATTTTTTAAGGGGGTTCCCATACAAAATACGTGTTTTTTTGGCAATTTTTTGCTTGATATTATAAAATAGTGTCTAATGTTGTATAGATAATGGAACGGTACCCTTTACCGACTCCGAAACCGTTCGCACTTGGCCGTTTTTTTATTAAAACTAATCATTACAATAACCTTTTATAGT
The DNA here is from genome assembly GCA_945859575.2 of Herminia tarsipennalis. Taxonomy (NCBI): domain Eukaryota; kingdom Metazoa; phylum Arthropoda; class Insecta; order Lepidoptera; family Erebidae; genus Herminia; species Herminia tarsipennalis. The sequence continues at coordinate 8,780,969 of OX243846.2, forward strand.
ACAAGTTTGTTTTCCAATAAAGTAAAATGAATAATGGAGAGTTATTAATGATTGGAATAATTAATTAACTAAAACTTCTGTTTTGTAAAAAAAAAAACAGACAACTCTATAAATTATGAACCACATTAATTCCAAGATCAAACTTTCAAAGGACTACTAACTGTTTACTTTTGTCCTTCGGCACACTGTTTCAAACAAAAACCATTAGGATCTAAAAAAAAATAATTAAATTTTACAACATCCCCGCCTATTTTTGGCTACCAAACTAACTCCTGTTCGTATTCTATTAAAACTTAATTAACTTTTTTGACCGTATAAATAAGCTTTTATTCTTGAAAAAGGACTGACAATTTGTTTTGCTACTTCTAAACGTCACTTGTATATGTGATTAATGCGTTTTTGACTTGAGAAAATTGCGTTTTGTGAAGCAAACGCCGACAGAGGAATCGTCGTGGGTTTTATATTTCGAAGAAGTTATAATGAATTTTTATGAATGTTTCGTCAAGGTTTTTAAAATATGAATTTGTAGAGGTTAGATCAAAGTATCAGAAATGTAGAGTCTATACGTAACAGAAATTCCGCTAATCAGGTCATAATTTATTTTGCAGCCATTTTAACAGCATCTAAAATTATGATTATGATTTAAATCAGTACATAGGTACTGATTTATAAACTTTCATAGAAGAATAATAACAGAACAGAAAGATGACTAAAGTAACCACAACAATACCTAAGTAAATAAATGAGATTATAATTATAATGGGATAACACACGCACTCGTGTTCATCAGACAAAGATTTATAGGTACTAATTAGACTCAGATTAGGGATCCTAACTGCTAAAGCCCGCTTAGTAGTCAGGATTACTAACCACTAGACCAACAGACCAGTAAAAAACCCAAAAATACTAAAGACTATTTACCATAATATTATTTTACAATAGAATGTTAAACGTTAAAAATTAGTATGACGCTTCATGCAAAAGCCAACGAGATTAAAACACATATTTGGTTTACATTAGATTGAAAGTCGAGGTATTCAAAGATCTTTCAACGCTTTCCATATTTCCGACTGGACCATCAATTATTAATTCGATTAGGAATATTGATTCCATACATCACTCCTAATCGATACTTAATCGTTTAATTAATTGGATTAATTTAAAACGGTAAGCTAAATTTAAAATGTTGTTGAATGACGATCACCTATTTCGGAATTTGATTTAGTTATTATGTGGACTATGAAAGTATATATTTGAATACGAAATGAGGTTGTAAAAGTTTGATTTATTTATGTGGCGGTAAAATAAAAGTTGACATTTAATTATTCTTATAAGGAATTTATATTAGTCTGTTATTAATTAGAATAAGTCACAAAATTTCATTAGTATTTTCAAAGGGTACACCTACTTAGGTACTTACTTACCTCCCTAAATTCTAAATTACAAAAGGTTGGCATTAAAAATGTATCTTAAGCCGTGTGCAGTGCACACAAAAATATGTTTTGCATAATATTTTATATACATTAAGCAAGTTTGTACTGCAAAAAGGGTACAATTTCCTATTCAATATATTTGCCTGAACTAAATCTTGCAATAAAACGCACAGATCTTTCTCGTCATCAATTTACATTAGAATCAAATTTGCAATAATAATTTACCTAAATAATAAAACCGGGCAGTTTATAAACAGCCAAAGTGAAGTTCCAACCTCATTTTCACTTCCATAGCAGTTACTACCTTCTAACTACACAAAAGTACGTCACAAAAACAAAATGCCCAATATAAGAAGACGAAATATTCAAATGAGGGCAGTAATGAGCGTCGGCGTATGATTTTTGGTAATATATGTACGTTATTTAGGTGGCCGTGGCGATGGCGGGCCGGTGGCCGCGGGCGCAGCCGCTAAATTAAAAACACGTCAAATGTTAAATTGGTCCGAGACATCTATTAAGGAGAGTAAGGATGATGTTACAAGGGAGGAAATATTTTAAATTATTATTACGCAATTCAACATTCTTACTTACATTACAATACAAAAATCTTTTTGTTGGGGTATTGTTATTTACACGAATTTGTTTGAGATGCTGTGATGGTATTTCACTCTAAGCAGTCTGAGCTTAAATTTTTAAATTGATAGCTCATACTACTACCATCACTTATTTTAGTAATGATAGGTACCTAAGCTATTTGCATAATTTAAATAATTTTATTTAGAAGTTAATTAACAACTTATTTTGGGGATAATTATAAGTACCTATTTTACTATGTATGTTCGTAAAATATAAAATACGGGTAGAGATATACATATATGATAAGATATATATAATAGGTCAGTCTGACCCGTGACCACGGTCGTTGCGATACGGTCAAAACGTCGGGCAATAAAACATAGGTAGGTATTTAGTCTTAAAATAAAATATCTACGCGATTAAGACCCGTAAGCTTATAAAATTCTATAATATTTTACAATGCTCTAAAATGTTGACTTTATATTTACCTACCTAAAATTAGCAGATAAAAATTTATTTTAATTTCTTCAACATCATTGTTTACTTAACATTAAACAATTTAAATAATGAATCACATGATCACACCCTTACACCCAACTAGAGGTATCAAGAAACAAGAGCTCGAAGGCTTTTACTTAATTCAGGAGCTCAGCGGGTGTTCCCGAAACCATTGGACCGGCACCGTGAAATATGGAGCGGTTTGGCCTCAGGCCTTGTCCCGCGTGTCCCGAATACCATCACTTTGTTATTCTAAACAGAACCGTTTTAATGCACCCAGATAATTAGCTGCGAAACACTTTTTTTCTTTTGGTTTTATTAGAAAAAGACTTTATGATTTGATGCGTATTTGCCAACGTAAATGCGAGATATAATTGTTGAAATATAAATTGTAAGTAGAAGAGCTGTTTACACTTCGATAAAAAAAAAAGAAATCTTTTGATATTGGATTGTTCATTCTAATGGATATCCTACGTCTTATGATAGGTCATAAGACGTAGGATATCCATTAGAATTGGTAGGTATTGTACCTTTTCACGCGTGTGTAAAAATCACAAAAGTTTAAACATAGATATATCCCTAGATATATCTATGTTTAAACTTTTGTGATTTTTACACACGCGTGAAAAGGTACAATACCTTTTATGTGCCTAATGACGTTTCAATCAAATTGGATCGATCGTAGTCACGGGTTGACTGATCCATAGTCGATCATCACGATCTGTGGAATTTGGGTTACGTTTGCCCACACTTATTAAGATTAGGGATTGTTCAAATCCGCTAAAAAGTGATAAATAAGAAAAATAATAGGAATGGAAGAGCTTTTACGCTTTGGTAGGTACAAGAAAAATAAAAAAATCTTTTGATATTGTATTGCTCATTCTGATGGATGTCCAACGTCTTATGACCTAGGTTTATTTATGTTTAAACTTTTGTCATTTTTACACACGCGTGAAAAGGTACAATACCTTTTATTTGCCCAATGAAGTTTCAATCAAATTGGATCGATCGTGGTCACGGGTTGACTGATCCATAGTCGATCATCACGATCAGTGCAATTTGGGTTGCGTTTGCCCACACTTATTAAAGTTAGGGATTGCTCATATCCACTAAAAAGTGATAAATAAGAAAAAAAAATCTTAAAAAGGGCTTAAACAACGTCGACAGTTTATGTGCGATGAACTCTCATAAGAAATGATTTTCAATTAAAAATTACTAAAACCATTTATGTTCTCTGCTTATGCGCCCTAAGCGACTTGTAGAAATGTCATGAGGTATTCGATGACACGCTCCGTGAAGCTTTGTGAATGATTGTGCGGTGACTTAATCAATGGCCGCGGGGCCCACCTTTGAAATACCAGTTATGTTTAATCATGTGAAGGGGAAACAACCAATGACTGTGAGGCTGACACCGGGTCACTCATAGACACGTAGAATACCTTATTTATGCACACATGAGGTGTTTAAAATTTCCTATGTACCTATTTTAAAACTTAGAGAATTATAAATTTATTTTTAAAGTGCTCTTACATTTTCATTGACAGTAAAATCCTAATCAGTTTTGGAAGTTGATTTCAGCATGATACTTTTGGCCTTAAACCAATGCTATTTCATTTATATACAAAATAATACCAATGGTCTTTGTTTTTGGTACCTACCTATTAGAAAGGAATAGATCCTAATTTTTAGGGTAAGCTCACAGACTCTTAGTGCTAGAAATGAGAGCGTACCCACCATATCAGCCGTGTCAACGATACAGGGCCCCCAAGCTACATGGGCTTTATTTGATTATAAGTAAGATCTCACAGCACAATTAAAGGAAAAAATCCGATAAATGATAAAGTTGAAAATGAAGGTAAATTTTAGTACTTACAAGTTTTTGCGAAAATCTAAATATGATCATATTTTTTTATTATGTCTTCTTTCTCAAGACCTTGATTTTTATATCTGGTATAAATTTCAACTTTCTAGTTCCACCCGTTTCTGAGAAAATCGGTGGTGACACACGGACAGACAAAACGGACAGACGGACAAGAGAGTAATCTTATAAAGATTCTTCTTTTTACCTTTTTAGGTATGGAACCCTAAAAATCGGGATCAAAACGTCGCCAGTATAAAAGCCGGGTGTGTTATGTCGTGCGAGTTTTAGCTGCCATTTCATTTGTTTTGGCGAGTCTCATGCTCATTTTGGTAACAATGGCCTAATGATGGAGCTATTAGAAAGTTTGTCTTACGGCCTCAATAATCTAACTATCGATGGATTTGAATACTAGAGGTATATATTTGACATAAGCTCCATACAAAAAATGTCAAAATTCTACCTCTAGCAGCCAAATCCATCGATAGTTAGATTATTGAGACCGGCCGTTAGTTTTTAAACTAATAAGTGAGGTGTTTTAAGTTTATAGTGTGTATCAGTCTGTGACATTGTAGTGAGAAAATTAATAGACCTATTTTGATGCAGATTTTTATTAGAATGCTAGGTTAAATCGGGATGGTTCTAAGCTGTTTTTAATGAAAATTGATTATTTTTTTAATGTGTTTGCATTAGCTTGTAATTAATACCTACTATGTTTTAACGTGCTAAACTAACATACATCCGAAGGGACGTTATCAGTATCAGGGGTATAACTGACAACAATGGGGGGTGATAACCTCGCATTCTTGTCAGTTCAATCAATTTAACAAGCAAATACCTTTCTTAGGCTTCTTTCGAGGTACCACAACAACAATCTACAAGAATTCTACAGGTTGAATAGATCAATCAAGTTCAAGTGTCCAGTCAAGATGAACTTAAAGTATGGCGCCGGATAGTGTTGTAAAACAATTTGTAGTCGATATCAGTAATCGATCTTTAGAACTAGTCGTATTATCGATATCGTTATTAATAACAACTTTATCGACACTGTCGGTGTTAATAGTTTTGTTTTATATAAAATAGGTCATACAAAAAGTGTTTTTGTCTCTTTTTCCTCTCTTCTGTTTTGCGCTACAATGCATTTAAAACTACGCGAAATACATGTTATATAACAATTGTATTTATTTGTGCAAGCAAATAATAAAAAATATTTTTGTTCAAATTATATAATTTAAGAACAGTTGTTCTAAAAGAGAGCCCCTTGCGAGAGGTTATCTCGTTCATATATCTCGTTTATAGACTATCAACTAATGTTTGTTCTATCGATAGAACGCAGCCATTGATCGATAGAATCGTTACAGCAGAGCAGACAAATAGCAATCTATTAGATTAACGTTTACACTAATCAAAAAGAATGATGTCATTGCGCGCGCACAACTGCTAATCTCATATTAACAATTTTCGTATTTACAGTGTTATGCGCGCAATGACGTCATTCTATTCGATTAACGTAAACTCTAATCGAATAGAATGCTATTTGTCTAGGGGCCCTGGTCATCAATAGTCTTACAAAGGATTTACGATAGGAGCAAAACAGAGGTCAATCGATAGTTAAACAACACTAGCGCCGGACAGACGAAGTTCTAGAGGTTATACTTAGTTGCTAATAGGGGTGAGCAATAAAATTTGTTAGTAGACGTTAAATCTATCTAATTTAGTTTTAGTATCTACTTAACTATGGATAATGGTCATAGAAGTTTTCGTCGGTCACAGCACCTGAAGTGGTGGTTGTTGTCAAGTACTAAATGGTTAGGTAGACGGATAACGCAATCCTCTCCTGGCATTACACAGACTATTATCTCCAAGAAAATCTCACATAGGAGCATTACAGTATACTCGTACGTATAGGTTGTAGCACACCGTGATTTGTCAAACGGCACATCACATTTGGGTGTTGCTGAAATGCAAAGCTTATTATTAAAGAGTTTTGGTATTAAAAAGGAATTCCTTTCTATATGTCGGCTTAATGGTTTAACAAATGCCATGGAATTGGATCCTACTATACAAACTTGTATACAAAATTATTTTAAGTATATTGCAAAGCTCAGACACCCCAACAAGATTTTTACTTCAAGACATCATATAAAAAAAATTATAATATTGAAAACTTGCAGAGTTATAAGCCATTCAAAGTTGTAATATGTTCTTTGCGCTATCGTGTTTATTGCGTCGTGTAGTAGGTACATAATCCCTGGTTATTATTGAAAATAAGTGATGATTACATTTCAAATCACATTGTGAACAGGATTTGATCTGCTAGAATGATTAATTGCTTAATTAATTAAACATATGTCATGGTGCAAAAACTTCCCCATTGGATCGTTTTACGTGATTCTGAGCAAACTACTTTCAGGTTTGCACTATACCAAGAATAACGTTGTATATGTAGCCATCTCTTCCCCTCCCCATAGGCGTTGCAGATTTTCTTCTCATGAATTTAATAAGATTATTAGACTAATCACAAGCAATTTTTGCGTCCAAACCAATGAAGAATTTTTTTGTTGGAAATTCTCTAACTGTTTTTTATGATGTTTACGTAATAAAGATGAAGCAAGCCTACAAACCGATCGACGCCAAAAGCGACTGCACTTTATACTATGTGTCTAATCCTAAAAATATTGTTATGATAGCCTTACTACCTAAGCCTATCCGTTAGGCTAGTCAGCAGACACAGAATCTACACTCCGATTCTAGAGCTAAATCTACATTAAATAGTTCTGTTACATTCTAAAAATACGCATTACATAAGCAAATCTCTTGACCTTCAATATCTCCTAATCAGTAACACCATCTTCACCTCACACTTCGAGATGAGGCGTGAAGATATTGCGAAGAAAGAGGAGATATGGCTTGCGCGTACGGTCAAAGTTGATTGTTTGAACTCGATTGACCTCGCAAATCGTACTGGGACGCGTAGGTACGACACATGTAATATAGGTACATATAGTTATGTATTAATGCTTACCAAAGTATAAATTCGTATGTGATTTTATAAGAATCTCACGCATGGTGAAAAATCTTATAATATAGCATTAAGTATTTTGTATCTGACGACATATTTTGGTGTGGTGTCTAAGTTCAATTATTTAAATTTTCTTTTGTAATACAATCACAAGTAATAAGATCGGGACTTAATCACGTGAAATATTTAAAGGTACGAACCTTTTATTTACCCGTGTTTTCAAATAGCTTTTTTTTTAAAGATAACTAGCTATATGGGATTTTGGTTCCACATTACTAGAAATCCTGTTAACTTTTCCAGCTAAGCTCAATGGCTTGTGTTAGGAGTGGGTTCACGTCGGTAGTATAGTGGGTAGGATTCCAACCCGCGACTGCGAGACCGATGTCTTAGCCATTAGGCTACCGCCGCTTTTGTGTTTAACTAGGATCATGTTTAGCAAATTGCTAAATTGTCGTCAGTTATCATAATGTATCTACAGAAAATTTAAACTAAGTCATAAACTAACTCATTTGTTTTGTCTTAGTTAGTAATTTAGTGCATGATATCTAGGGTCCGATGATGGAGTCGGAACTTTTGAATTAAACAAGATAAACCCATCGAGTTTCGTCTCGATTGGTTCGTCTTGAGGAGTACTTTTTTAACACTAAATCTACACTTAAAAGATTGATTTAAAAACGTTTTTTTTACAGTTAACTTATATCCCTTATAGCCTACAACCAGGCAAAAAATAACAGGAAAAAACAAAATAATACATATATATATATATATATATATATATATATATATATATATATATATAAAAGTTACCTAATGTCATATGCCCAATACGTACAGTTTAGTCCTATTGCACTGTAAAATGATTATTGTTTTACTTACTGATAATTTTACTTTATGATAAATAGATGCAAAAAGGTGACGACTTTTCTACTCATCTAGATACGAATAAATAATTAGATTCCTTAAATTTTTGATATCAGTCCAAATCGGACCCACGAAAAGAGTATTCGGTGGTTTCCCTCCGTGGTCCGAATTGACCCCTACCAAAAGATACCTTGGGGCATTTGCACCACTCTAACCACTACGGTGCGAATGGGCCTGATTCGAATAACTCGTGGTGTGAAACGACCAAAGACCCAATCCCACCTTTACTAAAATAAGATAAGCCGTACCTTTTGACATGATACGTCTTATAAATCGATAACCGAAAAAGTGGGTGCACGAACGAAAAAGTGTCACAGTCCGTCACGTTCCGCCTGCTGATAGGTTGAAGTATTGTGGCCTAAGCGATTGCAATGACATCCGATACAACAATGTCATCAATGTTTTCTTATGACGTTTTCACGTAAAATTATCGCCCGTAAACCGACTTTACAGACAACCGTTTTTTAATATAACACTAGATACTACTTTTTTTTATCAACATCCACTTGATCAAATAAATTATCTTTAAAATTAAAATATGTATTTATTTCCTTCAATACTTATGTCGATTTACATCAAAACAATTCATGAGTACGTGACCGGTGATCACGTCATCTTATATTTGAATATTGATCAATCATGTTCCGAGCAACAAATATGTATATCTGTCAGTTTAATACCTAATACTAGCGTTAAGATTGACAGCGTGTGTTTTATTAAAGTATTATATAACATTACGCTTGTATATTTAAGATGGTAGGCAGTGTCAAGGACATCTTGAAACATAACGCTGATTAAACGGATTAACAGCCAACCCACGGTATAAAATGACAAGACTTTCATTCCTTTGCAATATATTCTGATAGATATTACGGTTAACCTTGAAGTAGTAAACTCTTTCTCTCTCTACCAACAAGAACGAACTAATAGACAACAAAACTAATGTACTAAAAGCCTCCTGTAGAACAAAATGTACTTACTAAACTATTGACATAAATGAAGTACCTACGGATCATTACAATTTAGCAGTTTATGTACTCCTTAAATCACAAGACTTGATTGACACGATTCATCATAGATATTATTATGATATTATGAAAGCAAATGCTCCCGGAACATTGTTGTAAAATGATTCAAATTATGCCTCATTCCTACACCTACCAACGAGATAATGATAGCCCTGTGGTTTCCGGCGCGAATATTTCGAATGACGTAGTAAGTATGTACCTTCGGAATTTCCGAAGAACATATCTTTTTATTAAACAGATGCAAATCTATAATTATGGGAAGAAATCATTTTATGATAGTTGAAAACGAGCTCGTTCCAGGAGGATTTCGTACAGAGATAATAAACGCAGGTAAAGCCTAATGGTTAAGGCATCGGTCTCGAAATCGTGAGGTTGTGGGTTCGAATCCAGTACCGATGTGAACCCACACCTAACATAAGCCACTGAGCTTAGCTGGAGGATTTCACAGGATTGCTAGTAATGTGGGACCACAATCCCATATAGCTAGTTCTCTTTTTAGAAAAAAAAAATAGTGGAAGGAACGCATTTTTAGGGTTCCGTACCGAAAGGGTAAAACGGTACCCTATTACTAAGACTCGGCTGTCCGTCCGTCTGTCTGTCTGTCCATATGTCACAAGGCGTTATATGTGTGTTCTGAGGCTGTATCCCATTGACCGTGAAAGTTAGACAGCTGAAATTTTCACGCCTTTTTGCTAGATATTGATAACGTCAACAGGTAGACGCTTGAAATATTTACAGAAAATTTAGTTATATGTTCCCTAAAAAAATAAATATTTAGATTAAAATTAAATATTTTTTTATGTCTCCCATACAACAAACATGATTTTTTTTATAGATAACTAGCTGTCCCGCGCAACTTCGTCTGCGTAAATTTTCTCCGTTTTTGCAACATTTCTCATTGCTCCTATTAGTCGTAGCGTGATGTTATATAGCCTATAGCCTTCCTCGATAAATGGGCTATCCAACAGTGTATCTGTAGTTCCTGAGATTACCGCGTTCAAACAAACAAACTCTTCAGCTTTATAATATTATTATAGATGATACGGAACCTTTCGTGCGCGAATCCAACTCGCACTAGACCGGTTTTTACTTACAAGTAGGTACTTGTGCGGCGGTAGCCTAATGGCTAAGGCATCGGTCTCGCAATCGTGAGGTCACGGTTTCGAATCCTACCCATTACACTACCGACGTGAACCCACTCCTAACACAAGTCTTTAAGATTAGTTGGAGGGGTTAACAACATTGCTAGTGATGTGTGACCCAATCCCACATTACTAGTTATCTTTTTAAAAAACAAAAAACAAACAAAACAAACTTGTACTGTATTCCTTGTTGTTATTTCCTACTCATTAGGTTACTCTTTATACTCAAAGCCCAATATAATAGCAATTCTTTATAATATAAGTAAACGAAAGTGCATTTGGCAAATTTATTTAATACCTTGTCAAAACCGACGGCAACACGGCTGTTATTTAAATTTGGCAAGAAAATCGATAGTATCCCGAGGAAGGACACTAAATGATTTTATCGTGATGACCGATATCATTGCCGGGAAGACCCACAACACATGTTGAACAGATTCGTTAGCTTTTGAATTAAATTATCTAGGTATAGGCATAGCTATATAAGGTCGGGACAAAAGTATTTTCGTATTTTTCATACAAAGAAAAAAAACATTTTAGGTAAATTTTTTAATTTATTTATAATATGTGATATGCTGGTATCGTGATCGATGACTTGTTGCCATCTTGTGGTAGTGGTAGTGCCATGATCCCATTGCTGAAAAAAAAATGAATTTTTGATCAAACAAATCTGACTGGTAGTTTCCACAGTGTTCTTTTGAGGTTAACTTTATGCTCTCCAAAGAGTTCTGAAGTGACCGAAACAGGTGGAAATATGATGAAGTAAGATCAGGGCTATATGGAGGATGCATCAACACATCCCAGCCAAGCTCTCTCAATTTTTGCTGAGTGGCTATATACGAGTGCGGTCTGGCATTGTCATGATGGAACACCACGCCTTCCCTGTTCACCAGCTCCGGCCGATTTTTGCAATGGCTTCTTTTAACCTCATCAGTTGCTGACAGTATAGGACAGAATCAATAGTTTTACCCCGCGCCAAAAGCTTATCTACACTAATATTAAAAAGAGGAAAGATTTGTATTTTTGTATGTAACGAATAAACTCAAAAATATAACAATAGTATATAACATCGCGCTACGACTAATAGGAGCGGAGCAGCGACGAGAAATGTTGCAAAAACGGGGAAAATTTACGCATACGAAGTTGCGCGGGACAGCTGGTAGTATATATAGTCAGGCCGGGCTTTGCCACGGTCTGTGGGGCTTGTCCATGCTTCGACTACGATCTTTTTCGGACATTCTTATCGTAAGTGACACATTTTTCATCATCCGTAATCAGCTGTTTAAGAAATGGGTCGGAATGATTACGTTTCAACAAAGAATCGCAAATGGAAACACATTGCATTTAAGTTTCTCTCAGCGAGATCATGTGGTATCCAAATATCAACTTTTTTTCTTGTACCCAGACTTTTGTAAATGACGTAAAACTATTTAATGATCAACGTGCAGTTCTTCAGAAATATCGTAACTACTAATATGTCGATCTTGCTCCACTTTTTCAAAGATGGCACTGATTTTATACATGACAAAAATAATATAAGTAGGTATAACAACAACGTTAAAAAATAGTCCAGTGCCAGGAAATGTAGAAATGTTTAAGATGTTTAATTATTTTTTGCTTTTTAGTCACCTTTTATTTATTTTGGAAGTTTTTATTTCTCACTTTTTAGTGTATTGGTTTGTAATTGATATAACTTACAATAGCATAATCCAAACTGCTCATTTCTTTTTACAAAACGTTGCGTTTTGTGATACAAGTCCGTTGATTTTTGAGGAGTTCACCTGATACTAGGCTATCAGTTCCATTACATGATTTGTTGGAGGCGAAGTATCAGGTATCCAACACGGTACTCAGATCGCAACCCGTAATATTTATTATTCAATAGTTCCGCTGGTCATCTGTGATCTTCATCATCAGTTCCATTTCACTCAATGGTCTTTTTTAAGAGTAAATGCACGAATTACAACAAAATATACCCAAATTACTATAAGTGTGCCTTTGAAGAGTTCCCCCGATTTCTCCAAAATCGCATGTACAGATTCATATTTTGATGATAATGGGATCAATCTGGAAGTATAGCCCTTTCAAACACATAAATATTTTTTTAAATCGGTCCAGCCGTCTGCGAGTATTCAGGTAACAAACGTTAAAAAAAGTCGAATTAAGAACCTCCCCCTTTTTTGAAGTCGGTTAAAAAATCATAATTTGCAAGCAAATCGTCACATAAGCTATAACCCTGTCAGAAAAATACATAGTTCTTCTAACATTATATCTATTTCTATTTGGAATGACAGTTATTGGTGAATGGCGTCTGTTGAAATCTTAAACGCGTTTTTGTTATTTATTACGTGTAAACTCCAGTTATGGGTTCGATAACATGATATGTGTTTTGTTGTTTTAAATGATATTTCTTTGATCTATGTACTGGTTTGTTGATATATCTATACTTACTTATATTATAAAGCTGAACAGTTTGTTTGTTTGAACGCGGTAATATCAGTACCTACTCATCCGAATTAAAAAATCTTTTTACTTTTACTGTTGGATAGGTCTTTTACCAAGGAAGGCTATAGGCTATATAACATCACGCTACGACCAATAGGAGTGGAGCAGTAATGAGAAATGTTGCCAAAACGGGGAAAATTTAAGCAGACGAAGTTGCGCGGGATAGCTAGTTTTTAATAAAGACAAGATTAACCGGTGAACTTTATAACATGTACTCGTACAAATACGATAGAAAATTCCAATTTCGACCGTTTTGGCTTTTTTTGAAACCAATATTAAAGCAATCAAAACCAAATAAACCGTGTTGCATGAGTGCTCGAAAATGGCCTAACCAAGGCCATTTTCGAGACTAATGCAACAAATTTCAAAATATAAATGTATAATTTTGTCTTAATATTTAATCTCAAACGCATTCAGAAGGATTGTTCTTAACAAAACAAACGAAATTACTCGCGAAATTCTTTAAAAAAAGTCAACAAACAGATCCTCTCTTAACAAAGGATTAAAACACATAATTACCGCAAATTATTCATTAACAAACTGACAAACAATGGCGAGTCAACGCAAACATTGTCAAACATTTGTCACCAAACATTTATTCGTCCCTTTGTTAAACAAGAAATATGTCTTGTGCTAAATCGCGACCTTTTCCTTGCAATGTTTCATCAGATTTTTTATATATTTATCTTCACCCTTTTAAGTTGGAATCGTGCCAATACATTTGGTGTCTCCGCCTAAAACAAACAATTTGTAATCCTGAATTATACGCTGCTGACTGCATACATTTAAGAGATATGCATCTATAAAACAAGGGATGTGGTGACAGTGTAGAGAATTGAATACATTAATCGATAAAACTGTCGATATGCATTCGATTCTCTTCACTGAATTTGCTAGCATTTCATAACTTCTTTCCTAGAACTGTATTTTTAATTAAACAATTGTGGTTTTGCTTTGTATTCCCAAGTTATGAATAATAGTTCCCTGATTTCATCGTCGATTAAAATCAGTTAATCAGTGTAATTTAAAATTGTTAATATTTCATTACGGACACTTGTTTTAATCAATATTAAAAACTATCGACAATTCACATCACTAATATTAAGTCATCGACTTGAACAAATAAAAACATCGACGTATCGCATCGCCCCCGACCTTTTCCAACATAGCGTGACTATTTGTCACCTGCACTCGACTCCCGTACAGACTTGCTGCGAACATACTGATTCGCATCACTACCTGAACTTTAAAAAATCATTAGAATATTATACACACATTCTAAATCCTACCTTATCCTTTTTGCAATAAGACTTACAATGAAATTGTGCTGTTAAGCGAGTTACGTTGCATTGGTTAATTCAAACAAATTTATTTGTACACATCGCATTCAGGGACCATGTTGTTCTAACTGCATTGCGATCAATTTGGCAGACATTGCATGCATTCTTGAGTAGTTTGTTGGAAATAATAAACATGACAAACTTATTGGATGTTTGTTCAAAGAAATTTAAGAGGGAGTAGGCACTAGCTCTTATAATAATACATTTAAGTATAAATTATGCAAATACCCGTAAAAATTCTAAAAGCTGGTGCAGCTGATTCAATTAGTACTTATAATTCAACCGCTTTATTCTAAAACGGACGATTGTAAATTACTGGTAAAATTACGGCGATATGAACCGTAATACTAGAACACCGCTACGGGACAACACTAAGTTCGACAGTCTATTAGTAGATCAGTATTTAAAATCTGAAATCGAGGACCGACCTTTTTTTTAATTGTTTTTTTAGATTTAGGGGAGCTTAACTTATTCAAGTTGTTCGTCGTGACCTATGTTCCAAATCTGTAACAACTATGGACATCAGTCCACGAGTTGTGACTGTACACCTACAAAATGTTACAGAAAGCAGTGGATATGGTGGTGTATTATTGTATAATGATAAAGATAAAAAAGTATGTATTTTCTTTTTTATCGATATTTTAATTAAGTATTTATTAAAAAAAAAGAGTGCTTACAATTTCGCAAAATGTTGGTACAGATAGGTAATTTGACTATGACATAATGCATACAAACCTATGAAGTTGGTATATAACGACCTATAAAACGACCCTCGAATTGATAATACCTTTCTGTGACATGTTTTACAAAATACATTCAAAATCTTTCTTATCTTCTCTTCCGAAGATTCGTTAAAGACGTCACCAAAACGAAAACAATATTCATATACATAAACAATTTTCAAAAAGACATTTGTGACTTAAAAAGTTTAAAATAAAGTCGTAACAAGTTCACGATTGCTATGAATATAGATTTAACGATATTTGAATATTTTGTAAAGTACCTATCTACTGCGGTTATCATACTGTGATATGATAGTTTAATATTGGAGTATATGATATTATTACCGAGTCTAGTATTGAAAGTATTTGGTGGCGCCAAGAACTACCGTAGATTAGTTACATTAGAAATTGAAGGTAATATTGGA
This sequence comes from Herminia tarsipennalis, assembly GCA_945859575.2. Lineage (NCBI taxonomy): Eukaryota > Metazoa > Arthropoda > Insecta > Lepidoptera > Erebidae > Herminia > Herminia tarsipennalis. Next base: position 8,796,439 of record OX243846.2, read on the forward strand.
ATATGAATATTGCCGCTGCCATGATATTGTCATTATGACAATATACCGTATATGTTAAGAATAAGGTCCACCAAATAGGTACTGTCCATAGGTACCTATGTAGATAGAGCACAAACATCTACCAGCTTATTAAAAAATAACACCCGATATCTGCCACCTTGGCCATATTTAAAATTATATAATTAAGCGTACGGTAATATGCCTACATTGGTGTAGTGTTGGTCGTCTATAGATTCTGCCATTTAATTCACTTTTAATGCATTCTGTTATAATTAGCCAATGCGTAGGTACCTGAAAAAAGGCCTAGAGGAAGGCCACAGAGTAAAGTCGTTCTCTGTGACCTTCCTCTAGGACTTTTTTCACTCCATGGTATCCGTTCCAAGACGGTTTTTGCGGTACGTGTCCTGCCCAATGCTACTTAAAATTTTCCCAAAAAGGATGAAAATGGCAAGGAAGAAAAAGAAGAAAAATTAGCCAATAAAGCAGGTCATTTGGTAAGCTTACTCCCTGCTTCTCTCTTGTATTATGAAAAGGGCCCATGATTATACAGAACTTCATAGTGATGAAGTCAATATCAGTACACTGCTGTGTTGTAAGATAAATATCGTTCTTTAAAATACGATGATGGTATTTCACAATTGATAACAGATAATAAAGAGAATAATCAATACACGAACGTAAAATTGCACGCCTATAAAACGGAACTACAACATAATAATTGGTTAGAACATAATTCAAATCACGCAACGTCGAATCCACGCGACTAAATTCACGGTCGGAGCATCGTTAAATCCATCTACGGTATAAAAATAATTGACCGTTTAATATTTAAGAGCAAATACAAAAAATCAAAAGAAAACAATATAACCTGTTAATCTAGTGTCGGATGTTGCGTGGGCGCAACGAACGGTGTAATAAAATCATAGTAGGTTTAAACATCCGAACGGGCCACGAAATAATTGTACGGAATTTATATAGTTTTGGTGCTGGTTTGAAAAGACTTGTTGCTTTGGCTAAATATATTTGTTATTGAGAGGTGAATTCTAAAAGGAATTTAAACTTTTGAGTAACCTAGAAAGTTGTAATTATTGTACAGCTGATAGATATTGTCAAAATTAACTCGGAATTAATGATTTAAAAATAAAACCATTATGTAATTAGATACCTTGTAGAATTTAGACACGATCAATTTATAACTATTATTGAGTCCAAAAGAGTCTATAATATTTATAAATTAGACATGTTCTTGTGAACAATACCTCCTTTGATAATGTAAAATATAGCCGAGACGAGAAAATGCACATGACATCAAATTTTCCATAGTTTATTGAAAAATTAAGCCACCCATTGCGTAAAAATTTAAATCACATCAAAAACTCAAAGCAATCAACTTAATAGATACGTGACTCAAATACCTACAATAAAGAATGAAGATAACATTCTCCTAACAGCGATTCAAATGATGATAGGCATTTAACTTATGATATCACTCTAGTGTGAGTAACACACGAACCAAATCATAAATAACAAACAGTCAAACCTCGAATTAAGTTGAGTACCGAAAGTGATATGATCATTATTCTTCATAAGACACAGTACTCATCTAATGATTCCCAAAACTCGGACTACCGAACTAATAAACATCAATCAACCGCCAAAGCATTATTAAAACGAATCAATCATTGCATTGTCTATAACGAATTCGGATTTATGCAAACAGAATAAAAAAGAAAAATATTAAAAATTAAAGGGAATAACGTTTGACGTGTACCTACTGTGCAATATAAGAGAGAATCGATTAGTCATTATTTGATTTAGTTCGGCGGGCCAGATCGGCCCCTGGTGCGCTTCGACGGGGGGCGACCACGAGCGCGGCTCTGCTTCACTGTTGCACTCGTCATCAGCCTAACCTTCCACACTTTATATAGGCAGCGGGCAATATGGATGACTATAATTCTAAACAAGCCTGAGCATGAGCAGCTATGAATTTATTTGAAATAGGTTAACCTGTGACATAGGTACAGCGACAATACAAAATGATGATGTATAAACAGCTTAACATTACTTCAGTAAACAATAAGCTGGTATGAAACCTGATCAAAACCCATTATGAATCCACAAATAGCAACGACCTCTTTGAATAAAACGTCAATCGCAACAAAGAAAGAGTTGATAGACATCGACGCATAAAGGTAACAAACCATTCAAATCAAGAACTGCACACATTCATTTACTCGTACAGAAGTAATAAACTTCGAGGGGGGCTAATTATGAATAAGCAAGCTACAGTTCAATAAGTAAAAAAACAGTATTATGAACTCAATGCAACATAATTTACAGACTTTACATGCTCATTTGTGATTAGTCGGCGCGAAAGGGCAAATCCTTTATTAAGATAGGTAATGAGGTTAAATTCGAAACACAATTCCAAAACGAAACAACTCCACACACCATACAAAGTGATTTATATTCTAGTAATAACTCTTACAGTGTTTATTAGCGGCCACGATACCACTGGTGCTGACGAAGATGCGGTAGAAAATTACTTACAAAAAGGTACAATATTTAATATTGTATTAAATATTATGAACTTTAAAAGAGATGCGTGTAGGGTTGATATTGTAAGTGATGATGATAATGAAAGAAAGAAAGAAGTTAACGATGGATTGTGTGGTAAGTCGGCACCCTGCTGCCGTGGACCCCGACCGCGCCTATCACGGACAAGACATCGATTAGTGATCGACTGAATTCAATTGCTTGGCGGGACAAGGCGATACCGAATCGAGATGGACCGATCGAGATTTATATTGTTCGGTTTTTCAAAAATTTGCATTTTGAGAGCGTCATGTCAACGACAATGCTGAGTCACCTGACAAATGGAACGCAAGCGATCGTGTCTCTGATATCGAAATGCGTTGACCGTAAGCCCCGTTTTATTATTGTTGTAACATGATTACTGTCAACTTAGACTGTGGATTTAGTTTTGGGAATCAAATCGTCACTGCACCGTCATTGGACGTGATCAACAATGGTGTCAATTTGTAATCCGTTTTGGTAGATCTATCTACATTTTCATTTTTTAAGACAGCATCGTTATTACTTATAAATTCTATACTCAGAAATAAAAACAGCTTGTTTATAGTTATCAGCTGCCTTACTAATAATTCAGGTATTTCGACGCATTTTTATAGCTTTTTCCTAATTGTAAATTGAGAAAAAATTCATAATGTAAAACAATAAGAATCAATTTACAATTATTTATCTATGCTTTGTTCGTTACAATATTGGTTGCGTGTAGCTATTTTTGTGTAACACGAAAGTTGAAATCACGCATGCGTCTCACGATCACATGATATTTCATGTTTATTGGTTTAAGTCATGACATCACCGTATGAGGTGGAAGCATTGACGTCTACACTTAATATAAAAAATAACCAATGTATTTTGACCATACTAAACCGTACATCATCTTGGCGTAAATATAATGTTTTATGGGCCAGTAGCGGTAAACTTTATTGTCTCTGTTTATTTAATATATTTTAGTACCAGCTGTGAAACATTGCGCGTAATATTCGCTGAAATATGGGCAATTTTGTTTAATATTTGCATACGATGCTTGTTAACTTTGTCACCCACCACCAATAAGTTTTATGTTACTTACAATGTTACAATGTTTTGTGATTAAGGCTTTGTTTCAATTATTATTTCACTTTGTTTTGGCACTTTTTGCAGACACACATGCGAATTAAATACCTGAATGTATTAAGTAATATTACTATTGTAATCATTTAAGCATGGTTTATTAAAGGACACTCCTTTTTCACTGCTTTCTGTCCTGAGATAACCTGGACAGAGAAAAGTGGAACTCGACTAGTCTTATGAAAAATAGTTGTCTGTAAAGTCGGGTAACGGACGATAATTTTACGTGATAACGTCATATGACAACATTAATAACATATCACCATTCGCATTGCTTAGCAACCAATCAAAATTAGTTCCATTTGTATCGCATGTAACGTCGCCGCAATTGCCAAAAACCAATCAATAGCGTGACTATTTTTTAGACACTTTTTCGTGCGCATACCCGGTCATCGATTTATAAGTCGTTATCACGTCAAAAGGGAAAACTTAAATTGGTTTATTTTGATGAGAGAGAGGGAGAGAGAGAGAGAGAAAGAATAACTACATAATGTATACTAATATTTTAAATGCTAAAGTTTGGATGTATGGATGTGTGGATGGATGGATGGATGTTTGTTATTTAATCACACCACAACGGATCTGGACGAAATTTGGAACATAGATAGATTATAGACTTTTTATCTAATGGTCCCGTAGGATAATTTTTAAAATTTTCAGTGATTAATAAATCAACATTTCGAAAGTATTGACCCTACATTACCGCTTAGGTACCTATTTTTAATTAGTCCAAATTAAAAATATTTAAACATAATTTTTAATATCAGTTATGAATACTAAGTAAGATAAAGTTAAACTTTAATAAGTAACGATTATAATTTATGCAAGAATAAATTGTTGACTACATAAATATTTCAATAAACAAAATGGAATGCAAGCGCCACAAAATGAATAATATTAATTATTCAGAATTCATTTAATATACGCGTTTAAATGTAACCATAAAAGTTTTTGATGTGGTCACAATTTAAAGTAACATTACAGTCACCAGAAACAGTTTTCTTGGCCAGTTATATTTCATTTAAAGTATAAATAATATGTACACTTATAAAAACACAAGGAGTTTATATATTTTGCATTCTCTACACAGTAGGGCTCCCACTGTTAATCTAATAAAAGAATTTGAATAACGCCATTAATAATACGTTGGGTTAAATGCGCCTTACTCTTTATGCTGTAGCCGATACCATTATGATATCTACTGATAATAAATCAATATGATGCGCCCGTAATTAATTTTAACAAAAGTATTTTGTATTATAGTAAACTCAACCTCACCTTTAGTGTTTTTCGCTGTTTCGAATACTAAAGTCAAAGGAAGGTTAAAAATTCGATTTATATGAGATCCTTTATCGCCTTCAGATACAATATAAACGATTGTATTGAACTTAAACCGATACAAGTTTGATAGTACCTACCTACTTCTTATTAGTATACTCCTTTAAGCAAAAGAATATCATTCTATATTCGTCAGATATTTTCCTGTTTTTTTTATAAAGAGAAAACTAGCAATGTGGGATTATGGGTTCCACATTACTACCAATTTTCTTAACCCCTCCAGCAATTTTTTTTTTGAAAAAGACGACTCTCGCACTAGGGTACAAGCCCTGTGTCGCGGGGGACTTTACAAACATACAAGTCACGGACACAAAGTACACCCGGACTCGGAACAACAATTAGTGGATCACACAAAGTGGTATCCCGTGTGGGAATCGAACCCACGACCTCTTGCGTAGCAGTCGGATACACGCCCACCGCGTCACAGAGGCAGTTATTATATTTCAAGTCAGTTTTCTTCAAGACTCTTGAGATCTGACTAAAGCTCAAGAGTCCAAAAGAAATATAATTGACTGACTTCAACAATTTTCTAACTTTGTGTAGCGTACTATCACTGGGTTTACGTCAGTAGTAGGTATATTGGGTAGGATTCGAACCCGCGACCTCACAATTGCGAGATCGATGCCTTAGCCATTAGGCTACCGATGCTGACTGATTCAATGATTTACCCTAAAAATGATTTTTTGCATACCTATATAACTTTTAAATCAGCCTAAATCGGACCATTGCTGGACATAGGCCCTCCAAATTTAGGTACAAGTGCCAGTACTCCGTCTTTCTTTCCTTTGTCCAAGCGACCTTCTTTAGGTCGTTAGTCCATTCGGCTGGGACCGTCCCTCCATACGTTTACCGAGTCGCGGTCTCCACTCTAGGACTCGTTTGCTCCAGCAGCCATCGGTCCTTCGGCAGAGACAACTAGCAATGTAGGATTATGGGTTCTACATTACTAGCAATCTTCTTAACCCCTCTAGCTAGTTATATTTCTTTTGGACTCTTGAGCTTTCGTCAGGGCTTCAGCAGTTTTCTAACTTTGTGTAGCGTGCTATCAATTTTTCAACGTATTTCGTTCCCAATTTTTCTTTATATCACGATTCTAAATTATACGCTTATCTTACTTCTAGTTTGCTTTCCTGTTTATCCTTTTATAGCTTTCCTTTAATATTTTACCTTTATACGTCCATATCTATTCTATCTACCTGGACCTCACAAAACCCTTTAATTTCTACTAATTCATCAATAAATTGCCATATCTGTTGAATCCGTTTCCTATACACTACAAAAAATGCATCAAAGCTTTAAATCTAAAACCTCCCTTGACAGAATTCTCTATTGCAATTAGTATGCTAATTATAATTGACTATGTGTATAAATATAATAAAACACGAAAATGATCTTTAATCACTTATTTTTTGTTTAAACTCCTCTATTTAAGACTTAATATTCTTTACGGGTGTTCTAACATGTTGTATTGTAATCATGGCAAAACACGCTTCAAATGTTGTATTTAATAGCCATTGTGCAATTACGCTTACTTGTTTAATAGAATTTGCGTAGGCAATTTATCACTAAAGTGAATTACTCGATTGAGTAAAGATGAAGTGTGAAACTTACGTAAGATATTGGGTTCGAATCATTAATGTTAGCTATATAGTATAAATAATCTATTTTAGATAAGTTTGTACTTGTAAGACTAATAATCAAAGTTACGTGACTTTTGGCTCGATGTCTTATAGCTAACTAATTTATAGCCCGAAAGTAACTGCATTTTTTTAAACTAGGAAACACATAAGTTTAATGCGATATATAAAATAAACTTCGAAGCGGCGGTAGCCTAATGGCTAAGGCATCGGTCTCGCTATCGTGAGGTCGCGGGTTCGAATCCTATCCATTATACTACCGACGTGAACCCACTCCTAACACAAGCCTTTGAGCTTAGCTGGAGGGGTTAACAAGATTGCAAGTAATGTGGGACTCAAGCCCACATTGCTAGTTATCTTTAAAAAAAAATATGTTAAAAAATGTCGTAATAAAAACATTTAAGCAAAATTTTATATAAAATAATGTTGATCTTGATAGATGTTTATGTATTTTGTGATTTATGAATAATACTGTATGTTGATAGTAGGAAGCCTAGTGATTTATGCTTAAAATAGATGATTTCTTCTTTATGTAGGTACCAAAACTACATTACGAAAAGATTGCTAATACAAAGACGGTAAGGTTAAATCAATAGAAGCAAATTGTTTATTTATTTTTACCGAAACACGAAAAGGAAAATAATTCGAATATATTTATGATATAACCAGTTTGAGGGGTTAAGAAATCAAGTCATGAGATTTGTACAAACACCTGCAGAACCCTATATCGCCATCAAAACTTTTTCATTCATTTTTTACCTGTCTCCATAGGTATGTTTACTGAGTCTATGGCTATTACGGAACCATTCAACTGTCGACTCGACATGTTTTGATCAAATGACGCGTGGTAATCGACTTAATTGTTGCTACGGTGTAATCGCACGCGCAGCTACGATCAAGTGATCGCTGTTTGTTTTTTTTATTATTTGATTTTTATTCTATATTTAAAGTAATTAAAACTGGCCGGTTTATGATAAAAAAAAACAAGACGTTTGGTTGTTTTATTCTTTATTTGAATTGAGTTTTTAATAGGTTTAGTTTCGATAGCTTTGATTTTTTTAGGACTTTATAAAAGCGAAGTTTAAAATATTTTAGTAAGTAAGTTAAGCTATTGTGCGAATGTTATAAAATTAAAGTATTTTTATTTCATTTCTTGATACCTATTAACGTTGACACTAAATAGTTACGAATTAAATATTTTATATTATTCTTTAAATTCAAAAATGTCGTCGTTTCATTAGAATCCTAAATGACAAACAACTTTAACAAAACAAATTGCTGTATCAAAGAATAAATCGTAATAATTAGCAAGGCGAACTCAATCCGAACACAAATCAATAAATAAAAGCTTTAAATTGCCTCGCTTTTGTAACAAATCGGTGCGCCAGCGCAAAGCCCTGTTTACACGCGGAACGAAGCCGCGTTTAATTGCGCAACAAAAACTTACAAATAAGACATTGTGCTAAGTAATTAGATTAGCACACCAAGTTATTTATCCGACTCAAGAACCGGGTTCTTGGGACTCAAAGTTGCACTGGAAATCGCAAGAACAGAATACGTAGTTATAAAAATCCTGCTCCCTATAACGAGCGAAAAGGCTCACGCACGCATACACGCCTAAGTCCTGAGACCTCGGTCAAATTCCAACTGAAAAAGCGCAAGTTGAATGCGCGTTTGTACGTGCGTCTATGTGTGGGTGGATTTTTTGTTGAGCTGTTAGCCGACCTTATGTATCTATGTAGTTAGTGTCTCAAGTCCCAGGAGTCGTATAGAGTGGTTAATACCGCCAATTTGTATACGTGTCAATTTGTACCAAAACGGATACTGATAATTGCATTCGCTGACGGGTAGGGTATTATTAATGATGTACAAGTAAGTGGAAACTACCAGTACGATTTGCTAAAGTTATTATGGTTGCAACTGGCAACTAGTGCTTATACATTAGTAATGAGTAAAGGTGTGAGTTGAATTAGCTGCGTCAATTTGCTATTGGAAAATTTCATTTTATGACTCGAATAAAATAGAAATATGACCTATTTGTTAAGAATACCCTATTTTATTAATGTAAATACCTATTTTAATTATAGATATTTTTATTTATATTGCTTTTTAGGATTTCCCTAGGTAAGTATCTCAGAGATATATATGTTTACTAGCGGTCCGTCCCGACTTCGCACGGGTGGACACGGGAAACCTCATTTCTTTAGTAATTGCGACTATAAGTTGGACCAAACTGCATATTGTGTGCAAATTTGAACGAAATCTGTTAAGCGGTTTAGGAGTCCATCGCGGACAAACATCGTGACAGGAGATTTATATATATTAAGATGGTTGTAACAACCCTATATAATCTTAACCCAACGCCTGCCGCAAGACGTACTAAATCGTATTTTAATCTATGCGAAACAATGTAATATAAATCTTAGATTTGTTTCACCTGAACTTTGTAATACTGCAATTATTGAACTACGCTTCTGACTACACGATTTTAAATTATATATCTACATACTTATTAAGCAGTATAGCCAGCCAAGATGTGGGTAAATATATCTGTCACTAGAAAAGAGGTTTAATGAGAGGCTGTATTTAATGTGATGGCTAAAAATAGAATATATTTATGGTGTTGGTGAATAGTAGACCGCACCAGGTTATTTTTATTCTTTAATTTATATAATGTCTGGATTTCCAGACAAGTATGTGAAATTGAAACACCGTATTTGGTGTTTTGACTATCCTGACTCATTACTGAATGTCAAATGTAAAAAGTTTTCAATCTGACCGTTTTTTGACAGATTTTCTGTAAATCGATAGCTCTCTCTAGATATAATAAATAAAATCAATGAATAAAACATTTTCAGTATCAAGCTTACCTTATGAAAATATATATATATTACGGGTCTTAATCGCGTGAATAATTTAAGGTAAAATACTTTACGTACGTTTCGACCGTATTGCAACGGCCGTATGGCCACGGGTAGACGTATTTTACCTTAAATTATTCACGCGATTAAGACCCGTAATATATATATTTTCATAATGTGTACAAATCGCGAAAGTTTATCAACATTTAAGATTACCTTATTATTACATTACTTGCATTTTTGAAGAATAAAGATTACCAATTGCCTTTTTAATACTTAATTTTCGAATTATTGAAATGTTTCATCAATACAGTATGACAGTTGTTAAAAATACTTCTTCTTCAATCAATGTTCCTACGGTGCTCAAACTGATTGAGAATCTTGACCTCCTCAACGATTTTCTTCCATTTCGCTCTATGTTTAGTTCTCTCTTCTCGATTTTTATCGGCCGAACAATTTAACGTCACGCAGTTTTGAAATGCCGCCGTTAACTCTCACTGTCACTTAAAGGGTAATACCTAATAGAAATACTTTTGAGCACGACTCAAAATTAAATCACAAAATGAAGAAAGTATAGAAGGAAAGCTCATGTATGTACTACGACTTTTATAACTACACTCACACGCGCGTACAAAACGAGCATCCGCAGCGCGTCAGCGTGGCACTCAATTTGTCTCTGGTCCGTCTTGTTCCAATTCTCAACGTCTGTGACGATATCTATGTGTGCGTGTGTTAAGAACATTTTGTATGAAGCTTTCGTTCAGTACGGTATTTTGTGGTTAAGTATTGTTAGAGTATTCGGGGTTATGCTTCTCAGGTCTTTCTCAATTCTCGCTACATTGTTCCTTATACTGTTTACTTGTCAAAAGTAGGTACTCTATTACAATGGCTAAACATAGCGCGATTAAAGCTCATCTCTAAACCTTAAGTATTTCTAATACTAGTGTCATTTTAAATATTTTGTATCATAAATAATAGTATTTATCGTTATTATTATCGTTTTTAATATGCGTAGGTTTGTCATTTTTAATTGTGTTTGCGTCAAGAGCCATTTAAGGATATAAACCATTATCCAACAATTTAATGGTTGGCAAATAGCTAATGATTATCTTTAAAAATGCCAATTGAAATAGACTAAGAGATTGCAGCTTGCCAAATAGTATTTAACTACTATATGTCCGCTGCTCCGCCCACGTGCATGCCGACTAATACAAATAACCATTCAACTTGAGCTCTGTAATGTATGGTGAGTGTAGTAAATTGTAGATCAAGCTGTTGTATCTCCAGGTATACTTAACAGATTTTGATAAAACTTTAAGTCGCAGAGTTTTGTGTCAACACAAAACAAAAAACAAAACGGACATGAAAAAACAAAGCATATTCGAATTAAAGAACCCTTAGTTAGTTGATTTACTCAGGTTAGATTTTTGAATCCTTCAATATACAGACAGCTATTTTTCAAATTTTGTGATAGTATGGTCTATAAATACTATAATTGTAAAATTACACTGTTTTGACAGATTATAAGTCAGTGTTACCGCCATAACCAATAATTACGTAGGTGTGTAAACAGGATGTGCAAATCCTAAATATTTTTATTTAACTCGTTCTCCATTCAAATTATTACTAAACACCACCAATTAGTGTTATCTGCGCCAATAATAAATTACTAATTAAAACTGTTAAAGTCAAATCATTTTAGTTAATGCTCATACTAATAAATTGCGAACAAATTTATAGTGATGTCAGTTAACCGAAATTTGTTTGTCGAATCTTGCGGTTACGATAAAAATTGTCGATATAACTAACTATCGGTATTGACGCACGTGCTCCCGTCTAATTTACGAACCGTACATTTTATGGGCGATTCGGTAAGAATTATTGTGTTGTTCTGACTTTGGCTGATTGTCGATGAATTGTGGGCTTGTTTGTCGATAGATCGATAGGTTTTAATTGAAACATTATTTATAAAGACGTCGATAAATATAAAATGTTTTGTCCGCAATCTTAGTAAAAGGTGTGGTTCTATTCTTCGATTAATGTCATGATTTCAAGCTAGCATCCGCAATAAAATTATAAAAACACTCCCATCCGTTCTCTATTTACTTGATTTTATTCTCTTAACTTATTTGTATTATCATACTTATTGCTCAAAATACCTCTGAATGACAACGTTGTATATCTATTCAGCAGTACATATAAGTGTTTGAATCGGTTAGAATTTTTTTATAAAAGCCCGGTCCCGGGATTCGCACGGATGTCCCCATTTACACATGTAAACCACATACATGCTACATTTAAACCTTACGGATAAAACCTTTAAACGATATCAAGAAATCTGTAGTGTGGCGGACAAACAGACAGGCGAAAACAGCGGCCGTGCTTTACAACTATTTAGAAAATATATAAATTGATCATAAAGCGTCATATTTAATGTTAACATCATAATCGACACTTTAATTAATATAATCATGTCCATCACTAATTTCCAACTCGTGTGTGGTAAAAGAAATATAGTAATTCAAGCTTTTATTTACTCAAATGCAGCTATAAAACATAAAAAATCGCTTTCCTCCAAACTTTAATTGCCGGCAATGAAATAATTAAATGTGACAATCGTAAAACACTGCAGGACTATAAAACATTATAGCCGTGTCGACTCCGGGTCACATTTACTCAGTAAAAATATTTAAGCGCGGTTTCAAGGAATTTGTGCCTATAAATGTACATTTTGTTCTTAGGTACTTAGAGAATCTTCAAAACGACTAAATACTAAGATGAGAGATTAATCACTACTATCGAGTATAGATAGGTGCTCACATAGATACTATTTTCCTAAATATTATAGTGTCAATGGTAATATACATGTAGTTTTAAGACCCTCAAATTATTTTTATCCTGAATGATATAATTGTCCTTAAAGCCGTACCTTGAGCATTCGTTCCCTTTTCGCCGCACCGTAGCGAATGCGCTCAGTTTTTGGAATAAAATCTTTATAAAATAAAGTATTGGTCTTTTGAAACAAATGTTTCTACCATAATGTTTTTTATTAATTGCCTGCATTAATGTAGTAGCAAATCAAAGAAAATGGTACCTACTATACGAGGACATGCATTTTATCCATAATTATTTATCATTTCTGCGGTTGTGAGGAGATTAAATAAAAATTATACTCCTTTAACAAAACCGAAATCTACCATTTTGGAGTCAAAATTTTCAAAATTATGTAGAAATTTAGTGAATTTTTATTAGTTGATATTTCTTTTTAGATACAGAGCAGATAGCTCCACAAAAGTGCACAAAAAATGCCTAGCACTGGGTTTTGCACGGGAAAGCGTCTTTAACATAACAAATAACTTCGTTCTAACTCAACAACGCCCATTCCAAACCCTGGGCACCTAGAGAGTAACAATTTTTTAAAAGGGATTTTTTGTTATGTATTAGACCATGAGAAAGGCTTTCAAGAAAGTCCAGTTTTATGGACCCTTAACAACTTTACACAAGCAAAGCGGGCATAAGTAAATCTTGTATAAATTGTGCTTTATATAGTTTTAATTCAGATTCAGTATTTTTTTTTAAGACAACTAGCAATGTGGGATTGAGTCCCACATTACTAGCAATCTTGTTAACCTCTCCAGCTAAGCTCAAAGGCTTGTGTTAGGAGTGGGTTCACGTTGGTAGTATGATTGGTAGGATTCGAACACGCCACCTCACGATTGGAGACCGATGCCTTAGCCATTAGACTACCGCCGCTTTCTAAATCGTATTTTTTTGTATGTAATTTAATATATTTCTTTATTATTATTTGAAATTTCCAATTATCAATTCAATAGACCAAAAAAATCAGGACTGGGTTCATCTTTAATCTTAAACGAAATCAGCTTCAATACAAATATCTGGCCATTGCACTTTTCTCATTCGAAATGTTAGCTAAGGTCTCGGTTTCGGCTCAAGACTCGACCTCCGACCCATGCGCTTAAATTATTGCACACAACCGGTTTTTACATATTTGGAGTCCCTCGACCACTTATACTGGTATTTATGCTTCCCTCGCGCTCTATCATAGCGTGTTGGAAAGAGAGAACAAATAAAAGTACGTTTGCTTTTAAATCCGCTTGGCAACAAATTGCGAAGTTGTTTAGGAAGTAAACGGTTTGAGGATATGCAAATTATTATTCTATGCTGTTTTTGAATGGCTAACGTCATAAATCAATGTTATGTCAAGAGTTTCTCCTACACAAATTACAAACTTATTAATACAGTTGACTGAAACTTAATAATAATACAAAGTTTACATGTACATATAATGCCTGTTTGCAAACAATAGGTAAAGTCGGAGAAAATAACCAGACAAAAAAAAACTCGCGACTACTCTTTTCTAATTGCCAATGTTTACAGTGATTCTTTATTTATAAACTTTATATTATACACCATAATAGAGGACTGATGCAAAAACACAAAAACAAGAGATAAAAAATATTAAAAGAAGAGTTCATAAGATTGGATATATCAACCTCAATGGGTTCAACATAGTAACAATATAAAAACTATATGTGCTTAAATATTGGTCAAATTACTGCTAATTAATGAATAAGTATTAATGTTTTGCTTAATAATACCGAACAGGTGATAACTTTGAAATTCTGCAATTCTAAATATTATTAATCAACTAGATGTAGTCCGCGACTTCGTACGCGTGAAAATCCATAAGTACTAATATTATAAATGTGAAAGTAACTCTGTCTGTCTGTCTGTTACGCTTTCACGCTCAAACAGCTAAACCGATTTAGATGAAGTTTGATATGGAGATAGTTTGAGTCCCGGGGAAGGACATAGGATATTTTTTATCGCGATAACCGCGGCATCCACGCGGGCGAAGCCGCGGGCGAAAGCTAGTTAAAAATAAAACAGATCACACGGGATCATTTTTTCGAAACAAATGTTGGCTATGGTCCGTTCCAGACTATAATCTATCTCTTTGCCAAAGAATTGAATTAATTTTCTAGCTCTTAATACTCGTAACGTCATATAATTATGTTTTTTTGCACAATGTGAAACTTTCGCGTAGCATGATTATAACTATTTAATATAGGGCTGCGTGTGACAGCGGGTGCAACTTGGTCGAAACGTCATGCATTTATAAGGTAAATAATGCGCGTTAATTCCCGTATAATAAATAGTTAGAATTAAAGTACCGGCCCAAATGTGGCCCCTGTGATTCCTGTTTAGACTTAATTGACTGAACTCAAAATTTCAAGGCCATACACAAATGTATTCAAAATTAGCGCTTGTATCAAATGAAAATAAAAATAGTAAGAAATACCTAATAAGATAAGATCATTTAATTAATTATGCACCAATTTGTCTAAATGATTTTAATTAATTTAAATACAAATATAAACTTTGTTAGCTGTTCAAAAGAGCTACCTATAACTGCTAATTGCATATTAAAATGAACGCTAAAACATAAAAAAAATGGAATATAGAAGTAAAACTTTATACATTCTACGCTCGAATATTGCACACATAGACAACGAATCTATGGAACAAGCTAGTCTGAGTCACAAAATACTAAAAGCACAGAAGGTAATCTACATTATATACGTTTCTAGGATGATTTGGGACCAGGGTCGTACCATGACCTCTCATAACCGGTCAATTGTGGACGAAAAATAAACTGTGATGCTAATTTTATACTATAATCCTGCCAAAGAGCAGGCGAGTCAGTGATGAGGTCACCAAACCATCGAGCTTAGAACCTATTATCCATATATCAATTCATTGCATTTGACAGCAGTTCAGCAACTGACATGCTGATATCGATCTTACGGTCCAGTGCTAGCGCGCGTGCTGCTCACATATTTAGTAAAAGTTTTTCAATTTCAATTCTCTAACAATTAAGTAAGTAAGTCATTTTCTGGCGGTTTTTGGGTTTGAAATTATCATGCCATTTGCTAAAGAATCGGAAGACGCATTGTATTAGCCAATCAGAAATAAGCAACATCCATTAGTATGTAATTTGTGTTAATGTACATAAATTTTAAAATTGAAATGTACTGGTATCTATGTAAAATTAAGCAGTTTTTTTGCACTCCCCTGTAAAGCCTTCATTTTTGACTTACGTGGTGATAGAACTTAATGCGCTTATTACACTACACTGAATCAGGGACCCTGAATCCTTAAAAAGAGCGGTGTAATAAGAGGTAGGGCCCTAATTCTCTAACAAATTTTCAAGGCCACCTCGATTTAGGGCCCTGATTCAGGGTAGTGTAATAGCCGTTTAAGCGACGATAAATCCGAGGTGACTACTCTAGTGCTACCCCCGAGCGTAAGCACAAAAATTAAGTACGCAAATTATATTTTTATTATTAAATAGCTACTCCATTTTTATGTCTTATAGAAGGTATAATACATGAGGTTACCTTCTATACTATCGGTTTTTGGTGTATCCATGAACGATGTTCATGTGTGCGAACATTTACGCAGTTGTATGAAACTGTTTCTTCTGAGCTGTTTGTGTTTTGTGACAAAAACGTATTCTAAAGTTCATATAAAATCACATATTAAAAACAATGATAACATCTCTAGTTTTATTGTTATCTTTTACGACGTATAGAGTTTCAAAATTTTAAATATTTACAGATAAAAAAATAGGCTACTTAATGCATAATTTACTAATAATAAAATGTTGATTGCTTTATGAAATATTTTTAATAAATATGTCATCATTAGCGATTATTCAGTTAAAAAAAGGTTGAAAATATTACACTTATTTGCTAAAACATGTTGACATGTGTAATAAAATTGTCACAGTGGGAGATAGAGATAATAAAAGTATATGACAGGATTAGCGAATAATTTTAATGAAGTATCCAATTAAGTTGCAGACGATGGGTAAATAAAAAAAACTGATTATTCAACTACGAATATAGATGACAATTGATACCCGTCGTATTTGTTGATTAATCTAGTATCAATTGTCATCTATATTCGTAGTTGTATAATCTAAAGGAAGAAAACTACAAATAACAAAGAAATGGATAAGAAAGAGATGTCAGATAAAAGAGGAAGGGAAGCACGTAACGCAGGTGACCGAAATAAATTTACTGTTTCTTTTAAAATAATCAAGTTTTCTGTAAATTTTTAAGGCATCATAGGTAAAACAAAAAATAGAAACAAAAAGTTTTTCAATAAAACCGATGCAGGAATTTTAGACACACACACACACACACATACACACACACACACACGCTCACTTTTGATGATGATATTATAGATTTACATCGATACAAAACTTGAACTTTGTAAATATAATTTAAAAGAACTCTAAATTCGAGAGAATTCGATAGAATTCTATCTAGGATTAATTTTGACTAATTTCTAAGCGAGACCTTAATATAAAAATACCAAGACCCTTAATAGACCTTTCTCTTTCATTTTCTAAAGAGCTCATCCAACAAGAATATAGTTTTCAAAAGAATTGATCTCGTATACAGTCATGCTCTCGGAACTGACGTATTATACTGTAGTTCTGATACAAAAATCGGAGTACAATAAATGCCATTAAATTACACCGATGCACTTTGGCGTAAAAAACTTTACGAACACATTAAACGCTTACTTCTTTGCTCCTTTTAAAGATGATATCACGCAAACAAACAGACCCTTTCACTAAGTCTCTGTAACAAATAAAGACACAGATTGCGAAGTCACGAACGCAAACTAAATAAAATATTAATTCTTGAACGAGAATATTATCTAAGACAAGCGAGGAGCAATTTCAGTCACACCTCTTTAGAGCGGTGTAAAACAGATACTTTATGAGCTAGGCTGGAGATGGTTAAGCACTATTGTACGATTTTTTTTTATAAGTATATCCGTGAGTGTGTCTATAACGTCAGAGATTTCGGAGAAAAATAACACAATAATATAGCCCGTGTTATAAGGATTGCATCCTGATTTGTTGTGGTAATCTTGACATACCAACTACAACAATATAGTGTGGATCTACCACGATGATTTGATTGGAGTTGATCTACACTATACTCGTACATAATAAATACTTACTCAACCAACCTTATTTTTAATGGAAGGTCTTTAAGGACAATATTAACCACGTCACCGATTAATGCAAATCTGCTTTACTGCCTATATTTTTTCATTCTAAATCAAGTAAAAAGTTTTACACATTGAAACCTTTTCAGAAAAATAAGCAGTCACGAAAACCCCATCTTAATCGGATTGGTAATGTTAAGAAAATCACGAAAACACATATTAAATTTTGTATTTTACATTCGGGGTAAACAGAAAACCACCTTTTTCAGTCCTATGGAAGCTTTTAGACCTTTAAGGGGGTTTCCAGAGAGGAGGAGATTCCCAGACCAAAATTAATGTGTCCATGCCAGTGCTATCTGGTCGAAACGTCAAGCAATTTAAAGGTACATACTCACCCAAATAATGAAAAAAGCGTTATAATATATAAAAATAAAGTTTTAACTTCATAATATATGCCGTCTTAAACACACCTTACGCCACACATAGGACGAGTTGCGCTGGGACCGACGTTGGAGCGAACGTGTGGAGCCGGCATTAGTATGAAACATGTTGGCAACAAACATCTCTCTTAGTACGAACATTTAAACATGTTTTTAGTTACTAATGGTCAAGTTATATCTTTGAGATTAGAGATGCGTGTTTGGTTTATCTTTATGGTACTATTAGAGATTTGTGAATGGCTTATAGATATTTGTTGGAATAAACAATTGTTAGGGTGCTCAAGTTTGGTTCTGTGTCAAAGGTGTATTGTTGATCTCGTTATTTAATTTAGGTACTTTTTTATTTTCATTTTAGAATTTTTTTTTTCAAACTGCAGTAATATAATTCGAATAATTTTATTTTTGATATGTACTTACTTAATCTACAACGCTCAAGTGAAATCATGATTTTATAGTTACATAATAGTTATGTATTTTTGGACATTATGATAGTTTATAAAAATACTTACGTGTATTTATTTCTTTAAAGAAAACATTTGAACCAATCTTAAATAAATATTTCTGCTCTGTATCTATAATTAATATGTAATAATTACTTCTTTCAATACTCCTTTGAAATAATTAAATTTAGTTTTTTATTTTTCATAATGCAGCGAACAAATGATCTATGAGTTCAAATACATAATTTAAAGTAAACCTTATCGAAATGCTGTACCTAAGTAGTAGGTACCTAGTTATTTTTCGGAATACAAATTGTTATACGTACAGTTTCATGCAACTGAGTTGTAAATATATTGTAGAAAATAGCGTTAAAACTAATGTGTATACTAAATGCATATGAAATTACTACTGAGTACTCAATGGTAATTATGTTGTTTGTTAGCAACACGATGAATGGTTTGATCCATAACTCACACGAGTTAATAATCTAAATATTAATCTTTTTTTCTAACTACTCTGGCCTCAATTACAGTGGTTACTTAATGATAGAACCATTTATTTTCTTTAAGTACCCACAGACATGCGCAAGCGTTTCTATGCCTTTTAATTGTCAATACAAAAAGTATAATTCATTAGATGTCAGTGATCGATTGGATAAAAGTGATTGTCTTACATTTATATTGTCTCTTGGTTCAGTATTTTGACGGTTGATAAATCATAGATTTTATAAACATTAAAGTGACATACAGTAAGCAATTAAAAAAATGGTTGTCGGTAAAGTTGGTTTACGAACGATAATTTTACGTGATAAAGTTATAAGAAAACATTGACGACATTGAATAAACAACCATGCCAATAATACCTTTTTTTATCTGTATCGCATGTCACTGCAATCGCCAAAACATTGATAACATTGTAATTAATAACCATGCCTGTGACAGCTTCAGTGAACCCGGGCGCATGTACGCGCATGCTTCCGATGACCACAATACTTCAGCCCATCAGCACAAGAGCGGTGACGTCACTCTTTTTCGTGAGTGCAGCCGGTAATCGATTTATAATATGTTATCACTTCAAAAATATAAGGGTGGATTAATTTAGGCCTCTATCCTCCAGCCAGGTTTATGTTTCTGTATTCTAGATGAAGTAAGTGAACCAGTTTTCAGCGTACCTCAAATACCCACCCCAAATGTGCACCAGCTCTCTATAATATTAAAAATATAAAAAAGTCTGTGATGAATTGATGATGGACGAATGGATGGACTTTATGATTTTTTACTCTTCCACGCAAAACCTTTAGAATAGATTTTGATATAACTTTATTATAATTTAGTTTATAAATCAGAACATTTATATTAAAGATCACCGACTGGGTAGCGCTGTTTTGAAGCCTAAAAACGATTTATGTAAAAAAATATACTTTTATTGAAAGAAATGATGATCTTTTTGTCTTGAATTATATTTATTTATTAAAGTAGGTATTTTTTTACGAATAAGCTGTAAACACAATAAAAAAAACAATGTAATATTCATTTAAAAGAAATGTATTTTGGCTCTTTTATAACATTTTGGTATTGAAAGAGCCAGTCAGTAAAAACAACTGAAAAGAAAACAAAAAATAAATTCAAAAAATCGTATTTAATAACTTATAACCTTTTTTATATAAAAAAATGATTATATCAGTCATTTTAAGTAATTCTAACAAATGCTATTACTTTAAGATATTATTTAGTCTTAAGTAATTATTTATTAGAGGTAAATTATTATTTATCAATAACAATCTAATACTACATATAACAAATAATACCTTCTACCAAAAATAAAATAAGAAAAACTTTAAAAAAAGTTGCTCAAATTCATCTTAAGAATGAGCCAGCTCTTTCAAGGCCCATTCACCCGGCACTTTAATAACGTATTCTTTAAAAAAAAATATAGCCTTCAAAATAACAACAATATCAAAACTATGACGGCCCAGTTTTTACGCGGCTACAAGGCATAACATATGCTTAAACTAAATCTGCAATCCATGTTCCTATATTTGCTTACAATAAAATACCAAAAAACCACTTAAATGAAGCAAAATACTTACTTTTTAGTGCCAAAAACTTTGATTCGATGTATAGGTGTCCGTTGGTTTCAATGAACTTTTAAATGTTTGTGGGAGACAAATCAGTGTTACCACTTTAAAATAAAATTGTCAACCGAATCTGTTTCTAAACTACCGAAATAATGCAAGTGGCTCATTCAAAATCTGGCTCTTTTATGGCACTTGTGCCCTAATAATCCGTATGTACTAGTCGTTATTATAAATATGTATGTAAGTAACTCTGTCCGCTATGTTTTACAATAAAACCCCAGGATCTGGACTGATGTAGGTGTAGGATCAAGTTATGTTTCACAGAGAGTTAAAGGAAAGAGAAAATCAAACTTAAAACATCTCCCTTTATCGGGTGGGGAGAGAAGGCGGTTTTAAAAGCAACAAATAACCATGGATTGTCTCTTTTCAAACAAGAACAGGTCATTTTTGACTCTACAAAGAGACTGATTTGATTTACAGCCAAGTATTCTATTCTGATAACGACTTATCTAACACAAATATTTAATAAATGCTGAAATGCTTGCTCTCAATTGTATTCAGTCTCTATTACGAAATTCAGAGCTCCTAACTAACGTTTTCTCAGCAGAGACAATTTGCTTGCTTCGCATCGTAATGCAAATTGTACATCGGTGCGCGTGCGCAGTGTGGGCGCGTCAACGGTCACGCACGACGCCACGCGTTGTGTAACCTTTGAATGGTAAAAGTCTTATGAGGCAGCGATAAAGGTACAAAAATCAGAAGCTCCTCCCCGACCTCTTTTTGGATGTTTCAAAGAGGTCCGTTTCAACCCTATGAGAGTTGAATTTTTAAAAATTTAAACGTTGTACTTTACGGTAACTTCCAGTTCTACTCAACCCGTTCAGTGGTTTGAACAATTCATTGCTATATCAGTCAGACACACACCGTTTAATTTTATTTTATTAATAACTAGAATTATGATTCTGATCATAATTTTTGGTGCTAAAAATTACCTGACCTAGTTAATCTAATAACAATTAACTGTTTTTCTGGCTTCTTCAGTGTCTGTGTCAATTTAATAGTTACATCCGCTAAGAAGATTTTTCAATATGATTAAAAACTGCAAAATCTTAAGATTCATAGAAATCATGATCCTTTTACAAAAGCAACTGTCATAAATGCTTAAATTGCAAAACTCCTAGCGAGGCCGAATAAAATCGCTTAAGTTTATTGCATAAACCTAACAAACAGCTCTTAACACCATAGCTTCAAACATAGCAGGGCCATCATACAACGTGGGCTATAATGGTGGGCTCGTTATGATTAAGCGGATAATTTTGGACTATCTGTGAAGTATGGCCACTATTAAATGCTTAAGACTATCGCATGAAATAGGAGTTTCCGTAAAGCATAAAGCACCCAGGTTAAACAGATAGGGTAAAGAAACAACTGTTTCCTCGGATGTGCTTTATGGAATCGAAAGCCTTACACGAATCCAGTGGTATGAGAAATCGTTTTTTCAATCGCGCGGACAAAAATCGTTCAATGTTAAACTTAGATTATCTAGATTTATTCTAAGCTATTATAATCAGCTAAGGAAGAGTAGAGGATAAGAGAGAAGATATATTGTTTGTCAGGTTATGATCACTTACTACAGTAGTCATAACGTGACAAACAATAGACAGATAAGATAAAAAAAATTAGTGAGAATTCTTTACTTCCTTATATTATCTTAAATTTATGAAAGGAATTTAACAGGCTAAAACCTGTAATTCTAATATAAATGCTTGGTTTAATAGACAGCATTTGAGCTAAAGTATAATGTAAGGTTTTACAAGAATTTAAAAAATTAACGGCGCGTCTTGGAGTATGGGCGTAGGACGTTGGCTATTCTGATGCAACGTATTGTTAGCCCCGCGGGCTCATACATAACAGTAAAACTGTAATTCTCTTTAACTTAAGCATGCTGCCAATCATCTTACATATGCAAGCTGTCTGTGAACTATGTATACCTACAGAACATTCCACCATTGTATTAAATTATTTTAATAAGAAAATACTGTTTGCTTGCAAAAAAGAAAAAGTAAGTAAGCATCGTAAGCGATGTACATATAACCTATAGACAAAAAGACAGTTGATAATTCAGTCTAACACAAACGTATAGGTACAATGAGATGATAAGGCAAGCAAAAGTTTAAGCATCGGTAACAGATAAAGTTCATGATACCTTTATTTGTAGTGTTGGTTATCGCAAAAAATCACCACAAATGTCTTTACTAAAAGATATTTACATGCTGTAAAGTTTCTTGATAATCAGATCAATTAAATTAGTGAAATGTATTATTTTACAAATTTTATCCGAAAGATGGCGTGTTTGTACCAGAAGAATTTGGAAGACACCTTGGTGTTTCCTGGTTAACAACAGTGAACATTAAAGCTGAATACGAAGAAAACTAGTAGCTTTTCTTCTCGAAATGTTTGTAGGTAAAGCTCATTTTTGTCCTCCAGTTTGAATATCATGCAAGGGCGATCGTGTAGGTATCCCATATCTCACAACTTCCTTCACCATACTAAATAGTAGAAGATAATCCAGTTTACCACGACACGTGTCTCGCACGTACAGTACGATTGGCGAGCACGAGCTGCGTTCTCACGCCGCCGCCGCCCGGGGGCAGAGCGCGGGCACGACTCACTACAGATATAAAATTAATTTATCTATAAGTAATGACTCCATGTAATAGGGTAATAAGAAGACTTTTGTTTAAGTGTCATATAAATACCTATGAAATTTTCTTGGAAACCCACTTACGAGTAGGTATAAGTTAGACTGGATCTTATAATATGCGTTTTCATATGGTTCCTTTATTTTGTCTAAATCCATTTCGCAGTTTAATCGTGATTGGATTGCAATAGTTTATGATTATTGTTGTACCTATAAGTGGAAACTGTATTTAGGATAAGGTCTTAAACAATGTAATGTTTTATAACGTAAAACATATAAGCTGTTTGTTTCCCAAAACAAAATAAATAAATAAATTAGACAATAATAGAGGTGCCCGTATGTGCTAATAATAATTATAATAATAATTTTCATTTATTCAGATAACTAGGATCCAATTTGTTAGTAATACATATAATAACTAGTGTTAGTAATACAATCTTAATTTAAATCTACTTGCCCCCTGCCTAACCCATGAATCGAGGTATCTATACTCATGTGACCACTAATACATCGATTCATATACAGACAGTCAAGTCTACTGGCTATCATGCTTAACACGTTGTTGCACACTACCATCGAATCACCTATATAAAAATTAAGGAACTACGTTTGAAAACTAAAAGTGTTCGGTAGATATTATTAAAGATATATCCGTAAAAAAAAAACGTAATTCTCTAGGTCTGTACCATGTGTATATCAAATAAAATTATGAAGAAACCCGCTCGGAATAACACAAATCCGGTATTTTCTCGTTCACCTCAAACACTTTCCTTTTCAGTTCCATAACAATCCACATCTTATTAATATCATACATTTATATAACACTACACACTCTTTACTGACTTTGACAGCTCAAAACCATAACGATTTTTCACCTTAAATTTAATAGGGAAACTAATACGGCCATAAACTAACGTAGAAGCGGGACATTACTCAATATCAATAACTTAATTTCCTGCGCCATCAATCTCTAGATTGAACTGATATCAAGATGAGTTTATCACAATTTTATTGCCGCATATGTCACTCCCACCGAAACTAAAATAATGTGGTCACACTAGTTTATATATTGTGGTGGTACTTTGGCTTTCTCCACGCTATCTCGTGATTTACCGACTCGCCAAACGTGTCTGGCACTTTTCGGTGGAGTTGAATTAGGCACCACCATAAATTTTAGTATAAATTTGGTCGCCCTATTCTGGCTTAGGTAACTGTTTATTCTATTATTATCATTAGTGCTATTTTTTCAATTATTTTTTTAACAATTATTTTACAGTAGATTTTAAAAAGTTGTAGAGAAAAAATGTTCAATATGTTATTTGTCTATGTATTCATTCTGGACCTAATGCTGAATGCTATATTAATCACCACATCACTGGCAGATCCAAAGAGGGGGGGGGACTAAAAGGCCTAACCCGTCCCGCCCACTTCCTCTTAAATTTTCTGAAGCCTCTCATGTACCTATGTACCAACAACCGAATTAATAATAATAATAATAATAATATCTTGGGACAACTCACACAACGCCATCTGATCCCAAACTAAGCAGAGCTTGTACTATGGAAACCAGACAACTGATAAACATACTTATATATTTCTAAATACATACATATTATAGATAAATAACACCCAGACACAGAATAAACCATCGTGCTCATCACACAAAGTTTTATCCTGGGTGGGGATCGAACCCACGACCTCTTGCGTAGCAGTCGGATACACTTCCACCGCGCCACAGAGGCAGTCAAATCAAATCAGAATTTCAGAAGGATAAGCTCCTACGCAAAAACAAAATCAGGATCTGCGCTGTTACACATTAAAGGCATTTCAATCAGTATCTATATAGATCCCTGACTCAGTGGCGACCCAGCTGATCAAGATATCTGCGAAGTTAAGTAACGTTACCACTGTCGGTCCATAGATGGGTGACCGTTTTCGAAAGTTGTTACACCCCTCTGTGCCTTCTAGAGCACGTTAAGCCGTCGTTCCTGAGCCTAATCTCTCTTCGTGTCTCTGTCTCGTGTTGGATTTCCATCCCGTGAAGGAATAGAGAGTGCAACATAGGCCTGCGCATATACTCGTGCACTTTAATAGCTCATGCTTAATTGGTTAGTCTTTAATGAGATTGGCCACCGTAACCGACATCGTTAGGAAGCTATTATATAGATGACCTATTTTACTAATTAGGATCAGATCACCTAAGAAAAAAAGATTCAAATAAACTGAAAATCTTTTTTTTTTTTTGCTTAAGTTGGGGGGGCTTTGCTAACATACAAGTCACGGACACAAAGTACACCCAGACTCGGAACAACAATTTGTGGATCACACAAAGTGGTGTCCCGTGTGGGAATCGAACCCACGACCTCTTGCCACACGCCCACCGCGCCACAGAGGCAGTCAAATCAAATACAAACACCAGTTTTCTAAATAACTCTTCTTCAAAGGCCTCACTAGAAACCATAACAGACATAGAGCCATATCGATATATTGCCTCCCATTGACACTACCATTACGCGGCGGTACTTAAAGTAAATTATTATTAGGTCATGGGTCGACCACCATACGTTGCCTCGATGTTGTAGGCGATAAAACAGCGATCGTTCTGATCGAGTTTGTTAGAGTTGTACTTTATGTAAGTGTAGATGGTTATTAGTTTTAGAGTAATGTTATTTTCTTATTTGGAAAGTAATATTTTTAGTGTTATAAGTTTTGAAATGTATTTTTGTTAATCGGGGAAAATAAAACCTTAACCCACTTTGAATTTGTCAATTATACCTACAAATTATTTTCATTTATGTATGTATTTAGAAATATATAAGTATGTTGGTATGGTACAAGCTCTGCTTAGTTTTCGATCAGATGGTGTTGTGTGAGTTGTCCCATGATATTGTTTTTATTATTTACATAATAAAGTGCTATATTCATATTCCTTTTATGCTGTTTTAATCTCCTGATCAAGATGTTTTAGGCCAATTAATTAATTAATTCCTTTAACAGATTCGAGTATTGTCAAAGACACCACTGAACGACAGCACTGGGGTGTTGTTTACTTTTTTTTGGTAACCACACCACCATAATGAGGTTATAATACAAAACTTGCAATTATCGATATCAATTCTTTGTCATTCGTAAGATTACGACAGGAGATAGACACATCACTAGTTGACAGTGGCGTGGTTACCAAAAAAAAATCGTAAACGACACCCCAGCGGTGTCGTTGACAATACACGAATGGGTTTATCTGTACGTATGTTCTTTCTAATATCCTTTAATTATTGAATTTTTAGATGGTAACATTTGACTGTTCTTAAGCAGCGGTATTCTTATGTTAGCGGTAGTTATCGTGAACGAAATCGGTAAGATAGTCACGGCAGTCAATCTCATCAAAGACTAGCCAACTTTGCAGTATAATATAGTGCAAGTGTTTATCCTCCTCACTCTCATAATCCGATGGGACGGATTGTCGATATCACCGAAATTCTCTTTGGTGATGTCAAATTTAATTCCTATCGGACTAGCGCAGGATCGACGGCTCATCAAGCACTACGTGTACTACAAGATGTTTTAAGGCTAGAAAATCTTCTACAGCAGTAAACCGTGGTTCCCTGTGTTCTCATGTCAATCGTTGCAATTATTACGCTCTATTGGAGCATGGGTCTTTGTCTGTACTCACTCCCCGTGACGATGCCTTGATAGTATTGTCTGCTGTACCTGTCGCAATTCGAGTGCTTTGCAATGTTTGTATGGCTATACTACTAATAGATGACAATAAGAAAGCCAATTTGGACTGTCTCGGAAGGCTATTGAATGCAACAAAAGCACATTATTATACAATCAATAAATTAGTCTGTATCGGTCCACTGCTGCTCATATATATCTCCAAATTTATGCCACAATATCCAGTCCTTCGCCTTCCGCTTATAATTCATCCATTTGTGGACTAGCTCAACCGTAAGTATCCACGTCTCGGCACCATAGGTTAAATATCTTGGTCTTCAGGCATTGCGGCAGTGAGAGTTTCGCGTTATTTTTGCGTTTTCCGGGAAATAACCTTTGTGATGCATTGCATACATTTAGACCACTGTATCAGTTTTCGGTAATAGAGAAGTTCCAACTGGAACTTGGAGAATAGGCTTCATCATTCACCGTCTTTCAGTCTTCAAGATAAGAATAGATATTTAGTGAGCCTCTGTTCAGTCTGTGATGATTACTTTATTGAACCTTTTGATCACTGAGATGTACCTAGATACGTGCCGCTTGTCCGTAATAATAAAGTCTATCTCGTTCCTTGTCACACCAATGGGGGCTTTGCCATGCTTTCCTTGATGACTAGAAAGTTCATGAGCATTTGGCCCCTGTGATTGCTGTGCCCCACACCATTGTGCCCGATTTTCGTTTCACCGCGTTCTTTTACTGCTTCTTTAGCATTAAAACCTCACATTAAAAATCTGTAATGAGCTTTCCTGGTACCATGTAATGCTTTGGCAATGTCTTAGTACATGGTTTCGGCTATATCGACAGAGTATGTCGAGGTCAGCGCATGTACTTGTACCATCTTCAGAGAATACCTGTTGGCGATCTTTATTTCTAGGTACGCAACCCTTGTCACACACTGCTGATTTCCATAACGTTTTTAGCGAGACTTTCGTTGAAACCCAGTGAGGTGTGATCGCCTTCTCAATAGTAGAGCATGTCGCCTGACTGAAGGGTTATTGTGTCCTCCCCCTGTCTGTGGACTTCAGATTTCTCCTATATGTACCAGTTTATTCGACCTTGTTCTTCCTCGAATTTGATAAGCTGTTGGTCCAGCCGTAGACATCATCCGTTGTACGTTGCGTTTATGTGGTAGCCTGCCGTAGCCCGGAGATTTTTAGCTCCCCCTGACCCGCCATTGCCATGACCACTTTCATGGCCAGGAATACTGCCGGGTTCTGTGGGCCGTCTTCTTTGGTGTGGCTCCATTTGAGGTTTTTGGTCCACTTATACCACGCTGGCGCTGGGTTGGTATAGGTTTTAATGTAGAGTTTTCCTTCTCTAGGCATTGGTTGCATTATTATCATTAAACACCAATAGCTAGATGTAAATTATTTAGAAACAAAGCCTGGCTGGTTGGTATAGTGGTTAGTGATTCATAGCCAAAGGTCGTCGGTTCGATTGCCACCACTTTGTGTAATACACAAATTGTAGTTCCAAGACTGTGTGTACTTTGTGTCCGTGATTTGTATATTTGTAAATTCTCCCATGACACAGGGCTCGTACCCTAGTGCGGGATATGTCTTTAAAAAAAGCTTCATACGTATTTATTACTTACTAGCTGTGCCCGCGACTTCGTTCGCGTGAAAGTCGGGTTTAAATTAAGATAGTTTATGTTACGAAATAAGTTCTGTGTAAATATGTTGGAAAAAGTCCTGTCGGGTGAACCGCGATATGACTCAGCAGCGGAGAATCGTCATATACCTACTCATCTATTGATAGCTTTAACACCCAAAAGCTTTATGAAAATAAATAAGTACCAAATACAGACTCTATGTATTCGTTAATTGTGTTTTTTGTTATTAATTTGTGTTTGTTTTCTTTTTGTCTATTGTTATTTTTATTATTTTACTGTTTTATTTATTGTTTATTGTTATCTTCTGCATGACTTTTCCTGTTAAATTATAATAATGTCTATACATGTGTCTTCTGTGTACTAAATAAAAATCGTTCTGTTCTATTCTTTTAGATATTTAGTTTGGTGTGCGGCTTAAGAAGTGGGTTTTCTGTTGTTTTTGTTTCATTCTTTCAACGTTATACCTACTTATTACCTAATAATTTTCAATAGAATTTGTACGATAATGTTGTTACTTCCCATGTGATCGTAAACTTGTAAAGCCTAAGCACTTAACTGTGATAGTTTTCCTTATAATTTTAGTATTTATATTACTACCCTGAATTTTTTCACATACCCAACATCAACCATTTAGCTAGCAGGGGGACACTTGACTCTAACAAAAATGTTCACTATAAAGGCTAATATTATACACAAAGGAATCCTTAAATCTAAAAATAGTCTTCACAAACCCTAAACGCTTTTTAAAAGACCTATCTTATGATACCCCACACGATGGGGTATGTGAGAAAAAATCACATCCCCACTTTACATATAAGAGAGGTACTCTTAAAAAAATAATTATTTTCAAGATTTTATTCTTTCACTTTATCGGCGTTAGTAATTTATTAATGCAAAGTTGCAACCTTCTACCACTAATAGTCTCTGTTTTGCTATTTTGGCTAAAAATGGGGTGTATTTCATTTAGTGTTACAATGCAATCCAAATAAAATGTTTTTTTCAGGATTTTCCTTTGTCTGTAAAGATATACAACTGAAATGCATATAAAACTGCTGTAACACTTTAGTAAACAAACACAAAGCGTGTCATGTGTGTCATGCCCGCGAAAATGTCAGATATCTCTAAAGGTACGGAGTGTTTTTATATGTTTTCTTACGTTACAATGATGCAAGTAAGAAAAAAAAGACATGCACCCCCAGGCTCATGAATTTTCAAGCCTTCAGTACCAAATGTTTGGCATATTTGCTCCGCGTTGACAGACAACGACCCCCCCCCCCCTCCTCCCGTCACCCGAACTACTCACACTTGACCGATGTTGAGTCATTCATTATCGTAGAATTGATGAACACGTGATCTCCAACCATAACCCTAAAACATGATCCTCGATGCACCTGTCTGATGTGTGGTCAAACAAACGGACAGACAGACAAACATTTCTATAAATCATAGCAATGTGTTTCTTTTTAAAACTTCTTTTACTAAGTATAGAAGATTATTGAATACAACGTCATCTACTTTCAAAACCAGTGAAGTTTCTTTAACAGTAGTTGTAATACTTATTGTTTTTTATTAATTTATGCAATTTAATTAAAAAATAGGAGAATGTTGCCACTCAGCAAGAAACAAATCCTTCATCTCAAGCACCTATACCCTAATAAATGTTTTCACAAATAAGGGATTATTTGATCACGGTGAACAATTTTATTTCATAGATGGCGCTACATGTTTTTTTTACGTGTGTAATGTCTTTTTTTTTAGACGAACACAGCAATTCTGGAAAATGTCGAATACTTTTTAATTATATTGTAATATTGTTTTTCATTTCTACTACGATTAATTAATTACTCTCAGCAGTGCATGCAATACCTATAATTAACTTACCTAGGTGCATATTTCACTTGATTTTTAATATAAAAAAATAATAACCAAAGTAAATAAGTTACCTACGGTCAAAAAAATAACTAAAACATTGAGAAAAATATTAAAAAAGAATAAAGACAATTTAAAAAAGTACAAAAAGAACATAATCAAAGACCGCTAGCATAGCTTCGAGGCTATACTGTTCTCTTATTACCAAGTCAAAATAACTGTTCTTAAGAAACTTAAAAATGTTGTGTTTAGCTCCTTATAGTTTTAGCGTGAAGATATGTATTCCATGGGCTACAATTATAGATAATGTCTAATTGTGGAAAATTTTGTGATAAACCATTATGGTGCGACAAAAAATACGTTGCTACTCGTTCCCTATAGACGTTAGCGTAATGATTCATAGTGTAAATAATGTCCTATAGTATTTACTATAAAACTGCAAATTTTCATAAAGATCCGTCAAACTACATTACACTAAAAATAGATTACTTACTTATTACTACATTTATAACGAAAAATAGCAACAGACATTATCCCTTACTGCTTAGCTCCTATGGGAAAAAGCGTGATAATTTATAGCCTAAATGTTAATCTGCATCTATTAGATTGCACGTGCAAAATTTCAACCGAATCTGTCTGGTAGTTTCTGCGTGATGCGTGTTCAAACAAACAGACAGACAGACATTTCTAAAAATGCAGCAAAGTGTTTAAATACTCTTTTCGAACATTTCCTAATATTTTTTTTCACTAAGTTCGGCCATGTACAGACACGTGAAATTTACAGTTTTATTATATGTATAGATTATTATTATATATTAGTATTACTTTGGAACAAAGAGATCTAAACTGGTCTTTGATCTCTATGGGAGCCTTGCTCAAGTACGTTTGTATGAGACTTTCCTTCTGTGCTCTCGGCATTTGGTATCGTTTATTTTTGTTTTTGTGTAGGTATTTGATACAATGTTACCAAATACCATAGATATCCATATCAATTTTACTGCAATCATAAATGTATGGTTGCAGTAAAATTGAGCAATTAGCAGGAAACAACAAAAAAAATAGATTTTTTCGAAGTTTGGAATTCTGTTGTTTTTGAAAGTTTTATTTTTTACGAGTAAGGAGATTAAAATTCCTAGTTCTAGACATTATTGTAATCTTCATAACATTTAATTATTATGCCAAATGTACGATAATTTGCATACTTTTTTATACAAGTATATTATAAATATTTCTTCAAAACAATTTGCTGGTTTTTAAATCCAATTTTACATTAAATTGATGGGTATTCATCAGCTTAATGATATAATTACCTATGTATACAAGCTTTAAATGATAATTGTAAAAGTATTATCATTTAAATTATTAAATCACGATATGAACATAAAAATGTAAATAAGAACATATTAAAACCCAAAAATTGGCAATTAATAAATGTTAATAATTTTAACGACAAAGAATACCCAAACTTAGAGTGTTCAGAATTATTTAGTAGTTGAGTACGTATCACAAAGTTATTTATAAACATAGGCGGTTTATGACATCAAAATCCATCAATATTTATCCTATTATAATATTACGACCAAGCTGTGCACACGAGTGAGTCGCACAGGGGCGTGCTGATTAAGAAAACGAGACCAATTTTTTCCTATATTTGTAATTAAATAAAATGGCATTATTTTAAACTTCTTTTATACAAACCATGACAATCGGGTAAAAACACAGAAATAAAAAAAGTCACACAGGTACTGCCGTTTTAGAGGCTACACTAATTCAATGAAAACGAAGCTTCAATCAAAAATGAGATAGGGATACCTATACATAGTCAGCAACATCAATTCAATCCACTAGTGTCTGAAAATTGTGCTTATCCAAAAAATTATTAATAGAAATAGCCTAAGAATAGTCCCTGTAAACTCATGAAATGTAAAAAAACGAAATTTCATGAATTTCGTGGTAAAGATAGAGAGTCAGCCTACTAAAGCGATACAATAGATACCTACATTTGTGAAAATTTGAAAACTGCAAAAAAAAAAATTGAAACTCCATAATTCGTCCCATGGGCGGAAAGAATCGTGGAAGGAAACAGTGAAGGAGCCAATATAACCTAGTCTAGTTTAGTATTTGTTTAGAAGTTCTCGATGCATCTTTAATGCATAAATAATTTCCAAGTATAATAATGTCTAAGAAAATGTACGCATTTATTTTTCTGTAGGTACAAATATTTAGCAAATTTCGTAAAAAAATAATTTGTTCATCATTAAGGCCAAATCACCTGTCAACATTTCAGGTATATATAGGTATTTAGAAAAAAGCTTTAATTATTATAATTATAGAATTTTAGCAAGGTCTAAATGTTCTTGATATCTATTTTGATCTCAACTTCACTGGAATATTCTTTACTAATACAAGAAACAGGATAAGCAGGTATAATATTTTTAAGCTAACATTATAATTACGAAGAAGCCGCATTCTACGTCAAAATTCACAAGAAATGCATTAAGGAAAAAAGAAAACGATTCCAAAGGAGCATCAGTAAAGAAACATTAAGAAGCCATATTTGAAACCCATTCTGTAGGTTTACATTTTGGCAGAATTAGTGCTATAAACATTATCAAAGAACTTGAGATAACCATTAAATACGACAAATGGTTTTAACAACACAACAGTAACCATAAACTGCTTAAGTATATCTCTGGATTGAATTAAGGGCTTAATTATAAAGCTAAATTTCCATGGCGGATAAATTTATGGGTACTTATAATATGTAAAAGGTTTATCTACAACAAGTAAAGGCTGACTACATTAAGTTATATGGTAACATTACGCTGCATTGATAGAAGGATGTCTCATAAATCGTTTATAATAGTTAATTTATGACGCTGTCAAATTTTATACTCTGATGTTTGCATAAGTACAAGCAAATGATCTTGATGCTTGTGAAAAAATAGGTACCTACTATATTTACTCGTAATACTAACAATGTTAGGACACGAAACATTATAATTGACCTATACATTTTTGGATTAGTATCCTGCAAGCGAGTCGTTTAAAGTTCAATAAATCATTAATTAGTAATTATTCTATACAACAAAATTAAAAAAAAAATTGAGTACCTAAGCATTAAACGACTGTGAGTACAGCTGTTAATGAGGCTAGAGGTTGTCGTCACAAAAATGGTACCGTAGGTACAAAAATAAAGCTTCGCGGGTAGATATTCGTACTTCGTTCAAGAAACGCACACATAGATATATCATTATCAAACACAGAATCTCTGTAGGTATACCTTTGGAATAAAGTGATCAGAGTCCCTCGACAAGTGGCATAAATGCTAATTGAAAATTAAATTCGTGGTTTTTCATGTGCAAAGACGTCATTCCGACGTCGTTCTATCCGATTTTTATTCTATTTAATTAGCAATCCTAAGTCTATGATTTATACCATTTATTTAGGGGGGCAGAAGTGAACAATGTCTATGTGTGCGTCAATCAAGTACTTTTGTGCTCTCAGTAGGTACCTACTTATTTTGTCGTTGAGACTTTTGTTGGTATAGTATGTGCTATGAATCTACATAGCTAATAGTATTTTGTCGAAGAGATTAGAAAGTCTACAATAAAGTCTAGTAAT
This sequence comes from Herminia tarsipennalis, assembly GCA_945859575.2. NCBI lineage: Eukaryota > Metazoa > Arthropoda > Insecta > Lepidoptera > Erebidae > Herminia > Herminia tarsipennalis. The sequence goes on from OX243846.2 coordinate 8,830,510, forward strand.
ATTCAGACGTTACACCAGCAGCTACAAACGGAAAAAGTGTTGATGTATCTTTAGATAATCATTGTTTCGGCAAAGAAACGTCTTGTATACAGGTGATATTCCTCATCATATGGTGCGGCACTTCACTCAATTATCCCTTTATCGATGCGCGTGACCCACTGACAAAACAAGCGAAGCGATCGCCGCATCACATTGTTTTCCCATAGCCCGAACGATTCCATTCAGAATCTCATTACACTTGAAAGGGGTTACAACAAATCTGGCGCAACGTTTTCTCATGGACGTGTCTGTCGTTAGGGCAGCGTGAGGTGACCATTACTGCGTACAAAGAGTTGCCTAAAATAGAGAGCTTTTGTGAGGCGGGAAGACAGGCGAGGAACGAGGTGGGGGCGGGGCGGTCGCCGGCTGCCCGCCGGCTCAGTCGCGCCGCGCCGCACAACCGCCTCGCACGCCGCATCACGGAGCGTGCCTCTCGGACAGCGCACGCGCACGCGAGTCCCTCCCCCGCGCCGCCCCTCATGCAACACGTGCATACAAATACTAGTGGAAGCCGCTGCTGATGATATCAACATCACGTTGACTTGAGTTCCACAATGCAAGAACAAAGTTCGTCAAGATCCAGCAAATCTACCTTGAATTCATTGGAAAGCGCGATTATCAAATTGAAGAACAATTTGCAAATACAGGATACCAAGACCACCGACATGAATATTTTGTTGGCAGCTGATCCGCCGTCACCACACGCGGAACAAAAAACAAATTCAAGTAAGAGTCCTAGTTCTACTACATCCGCCAACCTTAACTTATCTATTGCGTCAGCTGCATTGTTACAAGAAAACATGTTACAACGATCACTACAAGGAGTAGTTATATCACTACAAAATGCAATGATGAATTCATTACAACAAGCGGCCTTATTGCCGTCCAACTCTGCCGCGGCAGCCGCTTTGAACCTACAAGCTCTAGAATCTTATTTGACTTTACAACGTCTGACATCCGTATCATCTGTAAATAATGCAAGTCAGCCCAATACATCAGAAACTAGTTCATCTTCAAAACAAGACATCCTAAGGATAGCGACGGCAAGTGCAAAAATCAGTGAAATTGATGCGTCGGATACCTCTAAAGAATTCTCTCCGAAAACGCCTGAAGAATATCCACTTTCTGATGCAATAGCAGCTGAGGACGTAGACTTATCAGAAGAAGTTGAAGAAGACTTAGCGCTCTTAGACAATGAAGATGAGTTTACTTTGGAACAACATTTAGAATCGACATCAAAAGGTTACGGCTATGGTTCATCACAGAGTTTAGATAACGGATACCCGAGTCTTCTTATGAATGCAATGTACCAACAACAAATGAACGGAAGTCCATCGCAGGCCCCTCTATCTCCACAAGCGTCAAACTCTTCGAAATCAACAAACAGTTCAACGTCGTCAACCGGAAGTAGTGTATCAAATAAACAGAAAACAGGTGGGAGTGGACCTAGAACGAAGAAACAATTTATTTGCAAGTTTTGTAACCGACAGTTTACAAAATCATATAACTTACTTATTCACGAAAGGACACATACTGATGAAAGACCGTACTCCTGTGATATTTGCGGGAAAGCTTTCCGACGGCAAGATCATCTGAGAGATCACAGGTAAAAACCGCTTTAATATTAAATAGAATTCACAACTAACACATAATTTATAGATGTCACCATTTTGTACTTTGATTGATGTGACTAATAAAGTACTGTAATATATTTAAATTATAATAGCATTTCATCAAATTCATATTTTTAACTTAAATTCGTCTTCAAGGTAGTTTATCTTTAAAAAGAACTGACAACAACTAATGAATCAATAAAGTCTCAGCCGTAACTTATTCATAATTTACGATTCATTAGGCTTTAAAGTTTTATGTAGTAATGAAACACCTGTTGAATTCTAACTAAAAGCATCTTATGGTCTCTTCATTCAATAGAACCATAGGTGTTTAAAACAGATGGAGTTCAGTTATGTTCTTCTACCACAAAAGAACCCCGTGGCGTGGCACTCAAATAAGATAAAACAATCTTATAACCGTGTCGAGAAACGTTTTTAAGGTTCACCATATACTCATTTTTCGATATCAATAAAAGATTTTGGTCGTCGGGTTCCAACGCGAAACGTTATGAGAAACTTTTGAATAATGGTGGGGAACGAATAAAAATATTATAAAACAAAAAGGGTTAAGTATGGACCGAGCAGATGGTATCGACAAGTCTTTCGTCACGCTCGTAAATTATTTCACAAAACCGCCGCTAATCCCACGAGACGATGTTTTAATTTTGACTTTTCATTTTGTTTTCTTCTCAACTCCTTCGCATTCCTTATAAATCTCTGAGCGTATCTTTTTTCATATCAAAATATTTATCCTTTAAAACGTCTTTACAATGCTCTCAAATAAGATGTAAGTGACCGTTACAAGAATTCGAATTCCAAACATCACGAATCTCGAACACAATAAATATGATAATAGTGTTACAACAGCTCTCAATCTATTTCTTCACTTATCTTCTCAAGATCCCCATCCAAAAAGAGCTAAAGTGTTGAATTTTTACACCTGTCTCTCGGCGATTTCCTCCCAAATCACCGTATCTCTGTGGCAATAAAATAAATTTCGTGTAGACGCCGGAGGGTTAACCCGAGCTTGGCCCGGCCCGGCCGGCCTGTCGATGTTCAATCGATGTCCGTTGACACGATACATTATAATGGACCGAAGCGGGCCTTCGACGGGTTTTAACAAAGCACGTGGTGATCCTGACGTGAGGATTAATATGGATGACAAAAAAAATAAAAAAAAAGCTTGGTAAATATCCTCTGCATACAAAATCAAGTTTCGATGTTCGAGATGTTATTTTTTTGTGTAGATTGAAAGGATAATGGACTTAAATTAATTTGTAGCTTGTTTAGTAATTTGGATGTCGATTTTAACGCTGCTAATTTTAAATTCATGCACGATTTATTCATTACTATTGATAATTAGTCTGGTGAACAAGAATTTCATAGGGCATCGGTCCGCATTGTGAGATTAATTAATCAGTGTTGTCGCGCTCGTACGAGTTAGGCCTAACGCGGCGCTTGCGCCGGTGTCCCGGTACACTCGAATGCGCGCGCGCCGAGCTCATCTTAATCACCATTATCATTGCGTGTTTTAATATTGAAATTATTATTTCATTCATCATCTTGTAACCCACCTTTATCGTCACCGATCTAACTAATCCCAACGATTATTACATGTATTACGTTACTTTGAACGGCTCGTAATTTTCTTGCTTCGAGTCTGTTTGTTTATACGATACGGAGATAATTTTCTTGAATTGTACATTCGATCGTTGGTCCCTCGTGCTGTGTTATTATTGATTACACGTTACCCGGTGTGTTAATTATACGTTGTATAGTTAAATTTAATTTGAAATCAGTTGCTATCAACATTTGTGAGAAATATGCCGTATGTTTTATTATAATTAAAACTCACCTCCGCGTAATTATATACCATGCTTATTGGGTGTAAATCCAATAATGTATAATTTATAGTTTCAAAACCACTACTTTTAAAAGTAATTTTTGTACTCATTCTAAGTTTTGCAAATATATTGGTTATAAATTATGAAAATAAAAGTGAATGAGAGATGAAATTTATTACCAATAACCCTGGGGCTCTTGTTTGCTTCCCGGCTGCTCCCACAAGGTGTTTTGCACGCGAGAGCTGATGTTCCGACGCCTAAAGACATGACATATTTATTGAGCTCAACTCATCATTATATAAATGATGTAATACATCGCCTTAACAGCTTACATGATACACAAAGTGATAAGTGTGTACTTCCAACATTGAAGCCATTAATCTGATGAATATATTTGTACTACGTCTCTTTAAATACTTTTTATCTCTCTCATTCCAAAATATTCCTATTCTTAACGACACAAATCTTTATTTTTCTTTCAGAACATTTAATGTCTTCTATCGCAAAATGTTCTATATTTGCGCTTAGTTATTGATCAGTCTGAAATTTTAAATGAACAAACAACTATTTAATCACTAACCTCTCTTACAGATACATTCATTCAAAAGAGAAGCCATTCAAATGCCTAGAATGTGGCAAAGGTTTCTGCCAGTCAAGAACGTTAGCCGTCCACAAAATTTTACACATGGAAGAGTCTCCACACAAGTGCCCTGTTTGCAGCCGAAGTTTCAACCAAAGGTCAAATTTAAAGACCCATTTACTCACACATACGGACATCAAACCCTACAACTGCTCCTCCTGCGGGAAAGTTTTTAGAAGAAATTGTGACTTGAGACGTCATAGCTTGACTCATAACCTTGTTGGCATTTCATCAGTAAATACTTCTCCAAGTGGCAGCAATGGAAAGAGTCCGTTACTTAATCCGAACTTTCCTATCGACAGCTTAGATACAGAAGATGAAAACTAATTGTTATGTTTAATAGTGGCAAATGCGAAAAGACTGATTTTTACTCCTAATACGGTGCCTTTTAGTTTTAAGTTTAGTTCTAAATTAAGCCACAAAACATATTTAGAAATTCGAGTTCTTAAGCTTTATTTATGTTTGAAATTCACTGTCTTCTATTAGTGACCTTGTTGGATTCACTTAAGCAAAAATTTGGCAGTGGCAGAGGGTTTAGTGATAAAATTTTGCAATATCCTTACAATGTTTGGGTTTAGTATTATTTAGTTGTAGCTCTTTTAAATCTTGTACATTTTCTGATCTCATTTTGTGTTTGTAAATATAAATTACGGCTAAGTCAATTAATGCATTCCGTCCACCTTGATGTATTTGTATAAACTAAGGTCTTTTTGTGAGATTTTGTAAAATAATGTCTTCCTAAATATCGTGAGGTTCTGAGGAATGCACTGTACTCTGATCTTATCTCGGAACTTTTGTATTATTAAAGATCTTGTTTAGATTTTATTTGTAATGTAATTAAATTGATGAATTTTATCAGTTCTCTTTTATTTACAATCGAAACTGAAATTTAACCAATTGATATACTCCTAATTTATTAATGTCACTTAAAATTGTGTTTTGTGTTTACAATCATGTTTATTTGATTAACACGAAAGTGTATGGAAACGTAGAATATTAACGAAAACATCACAGAATATTATCAATTAACGAAAATATCAGATGTCTTGTATCACAAAGCGGCAGAATATCAATCCATTGAATCACACATCATCAGCTAATCATTGTTTAACAAGGTTAAGGCAATCAAATTACTTTTATCTAATAGTTAATTCATTTTGAAATAAATATATCGGAATACTAATCATCGTCTTAAATTTTTATTCCAAGTCCCAGGAAGTACCTTGATATCGATCTAATGTGATAGACACCTCGACACAACTCGTCGCATAGGTATATCATCATATCACATCATCACGCTAAATAAGTTAACATGATGATGAAGAGCAGTGTAAGTAACGAGAATAAATAAACCAATAGGTATAGTAGGTATCTATTTACTAATTTTATATCACGAGAAAAAAAGAGTTACTTTGTTATTTCAAATCATACGGGAAAGGACGAAAATGACTTTGGCTGTATATTTTTAGCTCCACGGTAAAGTGTAGGTTGGTTGGTAATTTTCTATTTATCTACCTAAACAATGCATATATCCGTCAATATGAAGCATCCACGTGGCTGCTGCTGAAAACATCAGCTAGTTACCTACCTGTGTTGTAAAATGTGTTGTGTAAGATAAAGTTCTTGTTGTAATCCTGCTTTCACATTACCTGTAACCAACAAATGTAGTAGATTGAAAAGCCCGATTGTATCACCTTTCTGAAGATCTTTTGTAGAAAAGTATTTGATGGTAAAAACAGACTTACCCTCATTCTAAAAGACAAATCGTACTATTTTTAAAACTTTGATATGATAAGGCAGTCTTCCTTTTTCAATAACTATAACAGATAGATAAGATTGATTTTGGCAAACACTGTTATTGTCCTTACATGTACTCATATGACCTTGCAAACTTCGCAAGCGTGCTCACATTCCTCGCCAAGACCCCAGGCTTCAACATTTCTGTTAAGTAGGTATATGGGCCTATGTAAGTGTGAAGGGTGGTCCCGCTAAGGTAAGGACAAGAATAATGATGATGGAATATTGTCAATATAATTTTTGAATGATGATGATGAAACATATTCACCAAGCTAAATTATTGGTATGTGCTAGGTTACTTTTTTCTTGGTAGGATAGTGAGATCTAACGATTTGATCTTACACGATCAACTTTAATAATATACTTGATCAAGATAATTAAAAACTACAAACATCTTGCCAATTGACCTGATATTATACAAGTGTTCTTCTATTACCGTTAAGTAGTTAGTCAAAAGAAACATACCTACTGAATATTATCTTGATGTTTTATCCACTATGATCACTTGACTTCATAGGCGACACTTTAGTGTCCTGTGACCTCCCGCGGATATCCATAAATGTATTATTTCGGCATCCTGTGATCACAATTAAAAATAAAGTTTGTCTCAAAGAAAACTTAATAGACACAACTATAAATCTCATCCTTTTATATAAAGGTCATTACAAGAAAACAAATTAAAAGTGCACAAGTGATTATAGACCCTATTTAAAATTACCGAAGTTGGTAATCTATGCACATATAGGAGCTCATATTTCCTCTGATCACATATCAGAGGAAACAAGATCGATCTAGACCTAAATATTACGGTTAATTTGAGATACCTCCATAACAAGAGACTCTTTAAACTTTCATTAACCTCATAGCCTCCCGTCTAGAGCCGACGTTGCTTCTTTTTTATGCAACGAAAGGAAGAGACGAGCCGATGGTGCGCCTGATGGTAAACGTCACACTAGCTCATAACAGTATCACTTATCAGTGCCACCCAAACTTGTTTGACAAAGATCTGAATGTCGCCGATATGTTAGTTCTTAAAGCTCATTTGACCAGTCGGTACAGTACGATCAACGTAACTTGACCGGATTGAAGTTAGGTTCATAACACTTTCGCGCATGTCACAGAGATGCGACCCTAAAATTACTTACGAAAACGATTAATTATCTTTAATCGATTAAAAATACTAACAACATTTTAATACTACAATATAAAAACACTATTTAAAAGAGTTCATAAAAGTTTAAATTTAGAACAGTTACAGTAAATACTAAAGAAACTTTGAAAAACAATTTCTTACGTAATCGCATCTCTAATTCTCTTGGTTTAGTGACCGCCCCCTGCTTCCTGTCACCATTTACTTCCAAAAAATGCATCTGCGCAACCACTTGTCGCCTACTTCAGTCCGGCCTAGTTATGTTGATCCAACTGTAGTTACATTTGCTGGACTGCCCTTCAACTGAAACACAGTAATGCGTTAACATAACTATGTCACGGAAGATTATCTGACACTGTTAAGGTACCGACAAAGACGGCCTATGGCTTAGACCAGGAGTGGCGAACCTTTGTTTCAACGAGCCCTATTTTCTAAGGAAATTTGAATAAGGCTATAGACATGCCGCCAAATACTTTTGACGGTTTATCTATATTTTTATAAATCCTTACATTTTTTTATTTTATGAAGATATCTGGCAATGTGGAATCGTGTGTCCTGTAGTAAAGGAGGGGTAACCCCTCCAGATAAGCTCAATAGTTTGTGTGAGTGGTTTCAAGTCGGTATTAAAATGGGATAAATAAATAATTAACGGAGACGATAATGGTCACCGTACATTTTGGAACTATGAGAGCGAAATAAATAACATTTTTCAGAAAAAAATAACTTAAAAGCCTTCAAATTAATATCAAGGAATAACATCACCGAATGCAAATTTCACTGAAATACTCCTCTATGTTTGAGACTATATCCTGGTGTTAGTGTAGGATAACGTTTTATACACTAAACCCTTCCCATAAGCAGTCGAGTAGCGAAAGACCCATCTAAATCGGTTCACTAGCTTCCGAGAAAATGCAAACATACATACATACATACATGCCGGTCAGAATTGTATGATTGGACATTTTTAATGTGTTGGACATTTTTAATGTGTTGGACATTTTTCCGGTTGTGTATAAACGTACAATAGATAATTTCTTCATTCTTCATAGTGAACTTGATGATCGGTGGCGTGCCTAAAATATTGTATCGCGTGCCCTTAATGGCACACGAGCCAGCTTTACCTGTTTGTTTTGTTTTCACTAATGAATGTCAAAATTGTTTCTTATTTAACAATTTACTGGCACTAAAATTGGCACATTGACACATATTATTTTCTTGTCAAATAGAACAGTCAAAATTTATACCTATTTAAAAAAAAATCATAAAGCAACCAGCTAAAATTTATGCTTGTTTTTCGGAAATAAGTCGTATCGATAAATTCATATTTAAATGTCAGTTCCTAAAACGTTATTTAAGTTCCGGAGCGAATTAATAGATGGCGTTACTGGTCGATTTATTGCCGTCATCGATAAAGTTAATGATGGAGTCTTTAGAGGATATATGTATATGTAATGAATTTGAATATTATTACAATCGACTAAAGATATAATGACAATTTAATTACTATAATCTCAAATTGATTTTAAAAGTATGATTATCGTGAATTCACAATGCTTAGATAGGTATAGTAAACCATTGTGAGGTCTCTACCACATACAATTTAAATGTTAGTAGTGAAACTAGCATTTTGATATAAGTAAAAATGTGAACTTAAGCAATTCATATTTAAGCGGTATGTGGAATATATCGAAAATTCATAAACCAAAGTAATTTTATTTTAAAAGAAAAAGAATTCTTGAAAAATGAAAATGAAATTCTTTCTTGAATGAAGATTCCTTTTATATAAATGGTGAGACAAAGACGATCATTTTTTAAAGATTTGTAAAATGCAACCTTTTTATTAATCGCAACAGATGCATAAGTATAATAGACGTAAAAGTGGTAATTATAAAGGTTAATGTAAAAGGCAAGACGAAACGCAACCATTAGCAACAAAGGACAACTACTGAGCTTGAAAAATCGTTTCAATTCAACACCAAATCGATGCATAATTCACACGAATAAAAAGACTATCCGATTCAGTCCCACACAAAGGCCCTTAAGAGTGTATCAAAATGACATAAAGCTCGATTCTTTTCTTAAACACAAAACACGTTTATAATGGGCCACATGTCTCACTTTTTTTTGGAGATTTTGGAAATAGATGACGTGTTAAAAAGGTAACAAATTGTGATCTCTTCTCTCGTATATCTTTACTTTTTACCGAACGGTTTTGTTACATCACTATCACATTCGAAATTCGAAAATTCGTTGCGGTTTTCGCGAGCTTTGATTGGCTGACGTTTCGGTTATTTTGAATGATTCTAATTACAAACTGGTATTGGCGTTGCTAAAATGTTAGATATTGAGGGCTCGGCCATGACCGAGATTTCACCAAAGTGTCGGAACATATCTGAAATGGCGATGTGTATAACGAATGCCTATAAATTAATGTTGATTTATGTGGATGTTTATGAATCTTAGAAAATAAACGAAAGTATCAATGTTACAAAAATAGTCAGCTTTCATACAAGTAAAATAATTTATTTGTTGTCATAATGTTTGTAGAGGCGCCATGTAATGTAAACCTTTCCAACTACTTATTAAATAATAGGTATCTTTGCTAACAGAAAACTTTTTTTGCCAAAGACGCAGAACTATAGAAAAGTAAAACACAAAACTATGAAACTATCACCCACAAAGTGAAACTCCACAAACAATGTCAGAGATCAAGAACACAAACATAATGCACCTTTCCATTAAACTTAGTGACAACATAATAATGGCGCTCGTACCCGACTTTATAGCTGTAAATTATTCACAAATTACATACCCATAGGAGATCCCGCTGTGTTAAACAAATCCCACTTCTTTTTTTCAACCATTGTCAACGATACCAAAATTACACTGTCACAAAGGATTACGCACAAATAAGAAGGTCGAGGTGTTTGAAAAATATTTGCTTTTGGCTTTTCGAGTGTGCATTATGCCGTTTTTATTCGCGACCACACACGCTCAGTGCAAAAATAAAAAAAAAAGTTTAAAAAAAAATGTCGGTGTGAAATTATATAAGGTGTTTTGACAATGGTGAGCGTACGTGAGTTCGAGACGTTTCGTATTTTAAACACGGTTTCGCGGCGGCCTGTTTATCTTTTGAGTTTCGAACAGGATTTCGTAGTTTTTAAAACAATGACTTGGCTGAATCAAATAAAATTGTATAGGTGCGATGCAATTTCGTTTTTTTTTAGTTATGAGAAAGGTCAACTATAGATTAAGTACCTACTCAAGTTTGGGTCTTGTAGCAAACGTCTCTATCAAGGTTTTCAATTTTGTAAATGGCATGTTCTTCAATCGTGAAGTCTGTTTCAAACAATAGTAAGTATAGCATTACAGGTAGGTACTATCTATAAGTATACCTACATAGAATTTAAAGTGCCGCTAACTAATTGGCAAACAAATTATTTACTTTATGATTTCTTCTCAATAGGTTTAGACATAAGTTTGACACTAGTGTTATGTACAACGTGTAATAGAAAGGTGTGGTCAAGTTTTAGCAGCGGACAGTGTAAGTGTTATCAGTGTTGCACCTAGCGTAGTGTCTTTTTATCAAATTTCAGTAGCGAATGATCTCACCTAGTGCCAAATTAGATTGGATTATTATGGCATAGAACTTTTTAAGTAATGTTTTTTTTTATTGTTTTTTTTTATATTGATAAATAAACAAATGAAAAAATTACATAACAACATGTACATAACAACCCTTGAATTTGACCACGCCTTTTTGTTACACGTTGTATGGATCAACTAGTAGACAGTGCTAAAAGGTATTTAGAATTTATATAAATATTTAACAAATAAATGATGCCTAGAATATTAATACTTATTACGAATATTTTAAACAATATCTACTAGCCACTATCTAAATCCTAAGAACTACATTACAGTACATAATACTAAAAACGAAAATCACAGGCATTTACCATTCAAATTTCACCTCTATGCGCATTCACAAACAGTCTTTTCTCGTATAAAAGAGTGGAGGGGCTTATGCAACATGTGATTTAAGCAAGCATTTAAATGTATATAATTTTATTTATTTTAAGAGTAGAGCTACAGCACGTTATCGCAAGTATGCGAATTAACGGTGACAATTGTGATTGCAAACCGCATTCGTGTTCGAGCTTCAACGCTAAGTGCCCAGCGTGCGTATAGAATCTACTGTCTGTAGATAGGACAAATAAATTATCAATACTTTAGTGCCTATTTAATTCAGACTGCTCTTAGATATGTCATTTTAATGTTTGTATATGTATTTTAAGTCTTGTATATTCAGATCAGGGTAAGTAATGCAGATTAAATAAGACAGGTATATTTATTGTTTTAGATGTATTCTCTTAAAAAAATGTTAAGTATTCAACGTTTTTGCTTTCAAACTAATCGTTAGATTTTGAATTTTCTTCTTCATTCTGATTCTTTTCCTAACGCTAATTCTGTAATTAATATTTACTTCTAAAATACCTATCCAAAGGTAATATAAAATAGTAAAACAGCTTTTAAGTAGTACATAACATGCAACGAAATCACCCAACCTAAGATGCAATAAAAACAAGATCACGTAGTACCTACTTAGGTACTGCGTGATAGTTGCATCTTAAATTGCTTTATGCATCGATAATTTGAAAGATTATTCACTTCTTTTGAGGCAGGAGATCAATCTCTAACATCGTATAGGCATAAAATTAGCAATCCATAAATTACAACGCCTCTTCTGTTCTATAAAATCTTTGACCCACAGTGGTGCTATCGTGTCACAGCTGACAGTAACGACGTCGTCATGATAGCTTACTAGATAGTGCCCCCACACGATGTACACCCACTACATACTTGTTATTTAAAAACTAAATAATAGTATGCAGTAGACTATACGATTAAGACAAGCTTATGTGTGCGCATTTAAAAACCCCGACATGTGATTTTAGACATTGATTATCTTCAAATCCACTGAACTGATTTTAATCAAACTAACTTAAGAACCATTACGAGCTTTTTAATGGCATCAAATCGGTTCAGTCATTTGGAAGCTATGATGCCATAAATAGACATACAGAATTATAGATACAGAAACAGAATTTTTCCTCCCAGGGTTTAAAATTGGTTTAGTGTGCTATTTTCTGGACTCTATTTTATTATTTGTAAAAATAGCTATTTTGTCCTGTTTTTATTTTACATCACAATGGATGAATATAGGTATATCTACCTAATAACCATTTCAAAATGGATGAATCGGATATCAACTCTATAAAAATTATATAATCTTTGATCATTATAAGTCCTTCAGGTTTTGATAGACTATTTAAAGATGGGATGGTTTTCCATTTTAGGTAATCAACAAGTTATTATTCAATTTCATATAAATTAATGGGTATAGGTAATTCAAACTAAGTACATCACAGTTTAACTAATTAACTTTTCATATTGTTCTCTCTTGTCATCCATCTGTCTTCATATCCTTTAAGAACTATAAATTTCGTATCATGAAAAGGTTGTATTGACTCAATTAAAAATTGTAAAGTTACACACACAAATTACAAATACCTAATGAATTAGAATAGACTGATCTGTCGGTCTAGTGGTCAGTGAGACAGACCGTGGGATGAAGAGGTCATAGGTTCGATTCCCATCCAAGATAAATCATTATGTGATGAGCACGTTTATTGTTCATTCTGTGTTTTACACCTAAACAGTTTATCTTTAATATGCATATATTTAGAAATGCCTATTATAAGTAGAAATGTTTATCACTTGTATGGTAGCTACAGTAGGTAGGTACAGGCTCTGCCTAGTTTAGGATCAGATGGTCGTGCGTGATATTTACAAGTAGTCAAGCCGTTATATTTAGGCACAATAGAAAAACTTCAACACTTCTGTGCATTTGTCTGATCTATGGCCATAGCCAATGCTATCGTGTCGCAGCTGACAGTAACGGCGTCGTCATGATAGCTCGCTAGATAGCGCCCGCACACGTTGCGCGTACGCACACTATACGACTGCGTTTTTTATTCAATGATTAGGTACCTACATGTATGGTGAACCTTAGGGAAATTTGGTAATACATATTTTGAAAATTGAGAGATTAATATTAAAACAATTGTAAGGAATTATATCATAACTAGCTGTGCCCCACGGCGTTAGCCGCCGTTTATTAGCCTATGTGTTAATCCAGGGTGTCAACTAACTCCGTACCAAATTTTATTAAAATTGCTCCAGCCGTTTAGACGTGAAGAAGTAACAAACATACACACTCACATACAAACTTTCGCCTTTATAATATTAGTGTGATAAATAACACCCAGACACAGAATAAATCATCGTACTCTTGACTCAAAGTCTTAGCCTGGGTGGTGATAGAACCCACGACCTCCGGCTTAGCAGTCAGGGCCACTAACCACTAGACCAACAGGCCAGTCAATATTGATAAAAGAAATTGCGACTAATGTGTTGTGTATTGGTGGTTGGGTCAGTTTATTTGGTTCTAAAAACTACTTAGATATTATTAACTGATCATTTCTCCTTCTAAACTAGGTCGTGAGATCCAATGCCATCCTGAAATAATATTTCAATGATGAACAAGTTGACTGGTAGTTTCCTAGGTCCTGCCTGGTTTGGTATAAGATGTGTGTGAGTTATTCCAAGATGCTATCAGCCATAAATGAAACCATTAGGTACCTATTGGTTGACCAATGACTCTACTATCTCATTACACATGGGTATCTTTAAAAGGATTGAATACCAAACTGGGTACTAAATCCTTGATTTTATTTCAAAAGCATTTAAACTAGAATGAATTCTTGTAGGGTTAATTATAAAAATCAAGTCATCCCACAATCTCTTGTAAGGCCATCAACAAACTTGATGGGAATGACATTTGATACGATTAAACTGCATTCGACCTTACAAAGGCACCTTTACGGCTATTGAGTCCTTATCTTTAAATTTCCGTTTTCAATGAAATCCCTTAATAAAAACAAAACAGGAACCGTCCGATGTAAAGCATCCGATCTCTATTATCTGAGTAACTCAATACTTAATACGAAACGTCGTAGAAGGTGTTGGGCGGGGTTTATAAAGTCCACGCCTTTTGATATCCAAGGTGCGTTGTGATTGGCCGAGGGAATTGTCGATGCGTGAGCGCATTGAAGCCCGCCGCGGCCGAAGAATGCAATTGAATTGAGGCGCTCAATGTTCTTTTATCTGAACTACGGGTAATCGTTCTATTAAATGCACTGTTCCCACAATCTGTTACGAATTATTTGTTTCTAAGTATGAATTAAATGTACCTAGGTGTCGTACCTACCTATATTTGACTGTAACCACTATTATTACTGTTGTTAAAACCATCTGCAATATTACAGTGTAGAGTACTGCTCTCACCTTTGAAATGGATCCGCTAAATGTCTACTTGATGCCTTGGTTATGTTGCAGCGACGCGCAATCCGCATTATAGACGATGCAGAGGTTTCTAATAATCTGGAACCTCTACAACTGCGTAGAGATGTAGCAGCGCTAAGCGCCTTCTATAGACTTTACCACGGCGAATGCTTCGATAAACTTTTTAATTTAATCCCTCCTTCTCCCTTCCTAAATCGAACCACGCGTGCTGGCCTTCGATGTCACCATCTGACCGTGGATATAATTTTATCCCTAACAAAGAAATTCGGTGACCTATTTCTCTGCCGCACAACCAAAAAATGGACAGTACTACCTACCAGCACATGTGTTCCCCCTATCTACGACATGGGGTCTTTAAAAAGAGGCGGAAAGAAGCATCTTGTACATGAGCAAGGTAAGGTGAGCTGGCCTTGCATTTGGACTCTATTTCCACTTAACATCAGGTGGAATAGAGTAATTTGCTTACAAATAAATAAATAAAAAAACAGGTTATTTTTAACTGGAAACTAGGCTATCTGTAGGTATGACTGCAAGATTTTATGAAAATCAGACCCACAGTTTTCTGGTAAAAACGATTAAAAACAAATGATAAGAAACTTACCTTCAATCAATTAATTACAAGTGTATGAACAATAGAAGATTTTGTGAGTAAATTATTGAATCTATCACTTTTGATCTAATTTTTATGGGAGGTAAGTAAAGGGCGTGACTGTAAGAAATAATAATAATAAAATCTTGGGACAACTCACACAAAGCTATCTGATCCTAAACTAAACAGAGCTTGTAGGTAGGTTCTATGGAAACCAGACAACCGATAGGTAAACATACCTACTTACTTACATAATTCTAAATACCTACTATGCATTTCAAATGAGAAGATAATCGCGATCGCGACAACTTCACTCTGTAATTGTCAAAATTGTACCGCTAGCAACAAAAACTCCCAAGTCGGGTAAAGTACCTACGTATGTGTATTATGGTAATGGAACGGACGTAATATTTACATTCTTTGAACTATGTAGGTACCTACCTAACATTTTTCTTTATTATAATATTATTAGTATTCTTTACCATTCAATAAACACGAAACAAAAATAAGTAAATAGGCAAAAATAAGTATATTCTACACTTTAGTGGCCTTCCAGTCAGACGTAATATTTTTTTACCTAAAACA
The DNA here is from genome assembly GCA_945859575.2 of Herminia tarsipennalis. Classification (NCBI taxonomy): domain Eukaryota; kingdom Metazoa; phylum Arthropoda; class Insecta; order Lepidoptera; family Erebidae; genus Herminia; species Herminia tarsipennalis. The sequence goes on from OX243846.2 coordinate 8,846,195, forward strand.
TAATAAATAGTAAAATACAGTGCTTATAAATAGTTCATTAGAGTAGGTAGGTACTTCTGTGTAATACTAATGACACCTTTTTACGAATCATTTTATTGCTGACCTTACGTTACACAATGAAGTTGCAGTCGTATTGCGAAACAAAATATCATATCAATCATGACAGTTATCAACTAATTTGAAACGCATAACACCGAGACACAGAATAAACCATCGTGCTCATCACACAAAGTTATATCCTGGGTGGGTATCGAACCCACGACCTCTTGCGTACCAGTTAAAATGAGCATTTTTTTCTTGAGATATATTTGCTGCTCTCAACATGCTAAATCGTTCCGGGAATTTTCGTTTTATAATCTCAATTTATTTGTTTTGTTAAAAGACCATTTGGGACATGATGGGGCACTGTTGGTCTTGCCCCTGCGATTGTTGTCCTAAGGACAACAATCGCAGGGGCAAGACCTACAGTGCTATAATAGTATCGTTTTAGTTTCTAAAGTTCTTTTGTTTGTTTTAGCTTATGGTCCGAGATTACCAAAGGAAGACAAATAAGAAGATGGGGAGAGGTAAAAAAAATATTGGAAAGACAATCTAGGTATAGGTACCTTCTAACATACCTAATATTCAATTTATTTATGTTTTATTGAAAGACCATTTGGAACCAAATGGTCTTGCCCTTGCAAAAGTTGTCCTTAGTTAATAGTACCTAAGTAATGTTTTTATTTCTAAAGTTCTTGTTTTTGTTTTAGCTTAGGTATGGTTAGAGATTACAAAAGGAAGGTGAACAGAGTGAGGAGAGACGTGAAGAAAATATTGGAAAGACAATCTATACTAATATATTATAAGCTTAAAAGAATGTTTGTTTGGTTGAACGCGCTAATCACAGGAACTACTAATTTGAATAGAAAAAATATTTTAGTGTTGGATCGGCCATTTATCGAGGAAGGCTATAGGCTATATAACATCACGCTACCACCTATAGAAACATAGCATCAATGAAGGATATATCAATCGTCAAGTGTGTAACATGTGGGCGCATTGCGGCTGTGCATATCCGCTGTTAGCAAGAATAGTGACGGCTAAACGTACAGTCGTTCCATCTACCCTATCTTACCCACGGGGGTGCCTACGTCTTTCCCCAGGGGTGGGGTAAGATGGAGATATAAAATTTTATTTATTTTACGATCATTTTTTTAAAAAGACATTGATGTTTATTACAAGCTTTTATTTAATTTGCCCTGTGCGTATATTGGTTTGTATGTTAATTTGTGTGGATCAAATTTTATAAGCTAATTTACTTTTTCTATATTTGAAATTCGATTGGACTCAAATGTTGTGCACTAGTGCATCTTCGATGACAATGCAATATTATGGTACCTACCTACCATAAACCTGATCTGATGATGAAATCGGAAGATTTTTATAGGAACTCCTAAACTAAGAAACAGAAACCTAGCAAGAATGGGCTTTTGACAAGTACTCCGATCTTAGATGATTTCCAGCGTCTGATGATGGAGCCGTGGCAGCCATGGAACGTTGGTACTCAACCTAAGTTTGGACCCGTTAGATTCGTCTTGACAAGTGCTCTTACACTTGTTCAGGGTGTGATGATGGGGCCGAAAGGTGGTCATTGGTACTCAGCATTGATGTCAGTCAGTATGATTCAAAGTGGTTGAATAACATATTAAATACAAATGAACAGACTCAGAAACATGTCTAGTAAAAACTGAAAAATAAACAAATGCTTAAAAAAAAACATTTTTTTCGCGATCAAAACCTTCTAGCAATTTGACTCTACTTAAGACCATTGATCGACAGTAGGTACTACACTGCACTTTGTGAAATGTGCAGCACAGCATTAGGAAAATTTCACGACAAGCTTTTATGCCATATAAATGGTATAGTGTAACAAATTGATGGGTTTGTTTTAATTTTAAAACTATTTTCTTTCTTTTGCATTTAAATAAAAGGTTGGTTTTTAAAAATATTTTTTAACCAATTATTTAGTTTTGTTTAATTAGACCCCAAAAGTAGAAAGATCAGTTAATTTCTTAATAAAAGTTTTTAGTTCTATATATATAATATTGATTTTTGCTTTTTTCTTAAAGTCCCCATCTTACCCCGGGTTCCCCTAGGTAGGTACAGGTATCGTCAATCACTGCACTGTATAAATATTAACAAAAGCATAAATGCTTTAGCTAATGTTAATACACTGCAGTGATTATGCGGTGTACCAATTGTAAACAATTGGTACACAAATACACCAACACCACTCAATAAATCTAATAAACAAGAATCAGTAAGTTGTAGTCAAACAGCTATTTACTCCGAAGTGTTCGACAAATACCAAATATCGTGAATAACATTACTGAACACTTCGTCGTACTTATTGCAAAACGGCTACTTTGCAATTTTGCTGTTTGCTGTCAGTCTGTTACGAATGTTTATGTTGGTATCTACTATAAATATTACCAGGTCTCTCAATCTATGCACTAGATAGGTACCTATTTAGTATTGTCCAGATTTTGAAACTACATTAATGTGCCTGATAAACTTTCGCGACTTGTACGCAACGGCCGTGGTTGCAATACGGTAGAAACATCGGGCAATAAACAAGGTATTTTACCTTAATAATTAATGCGATTAAGACCTGCAATAAATATTTACAAATATATATTCATAATAGGTAATATATGTATGAAATAATAATATTTTAGGACTACTTACACATTGTTTTCTGGTCTGAAACTAGACGGAGCCTGTACCTACTTACAATCAACCTGTATCTTATTACTCAGCTGGACATCTCCTAATTGACGTCACAACACCCGGTCTTCCGCGTTTCGCATCCATTTCATTCCAGTGACTTTCTTTAGGTCGTTGGTCTACCTGGCTGGGGGGCGTCCTACCTTACGGTTACCAAGTCGCGGTCTCCACTCTAGGACTCGTTTGCTCCAGTGGCCATCGGTTCCTCGGCAGACTTCTATGCCTGCATTATGGCAACCAGATAACCGATAAACTTACTATTTCCAATCAATTGCATAACTATAGGTATCTAAATTACTTAAAGACAATAAACCACCGTGCTCATTACACAAAAATGTATCCTAACTGAAAATCGAACCCACAACCTGTGACTCTACACTTACTGGCCAGTTCAGCAATCAGTACGTGAAATTTAAAATAATAGCTAATATATAATTTTTTAAAGATAACTAGCAATGTGGGGATTTTATCTCACATTACTAGCAATCCTGTCAACCCCTCAATCTAAGCTCAATGGCTTGTGTTAGGAGTGGGTTCACGTCGGTAGTACCTACCTATAATGGGTAGGATTCGAACCCGCGACCTCACGATTGCGAAAACGATGCATTAGCCATTAGGCAAAAAAAATAAAATTTATTGAAATATTAGAAAATTAAATCTTCTAATTTTGTTTGTGGTCGAACTCCTCCGAAACATGAATTTATAATAATACTAGCTGCTGACTAGTCAGCCACTAAGCTTTGTTCGGTAGGTATCTATTTTTTTCCTTTTCAAAAATACCAAAAATGTTGTTGAATCTCTACACTTAAATTATTTTGAACGGTTGTAGAGTAGTTTCTAAAACGTATAGACACTTAAATTGCTCGTTGAAATATATTGTCGTCAATAGTTTAAATATTATTAAATTTTGCTTAATTTGAAAGTATGGCACTTAAAAAGGCTACGGTACCTACCTACCTATATCTACATATATCTTAACTTGGAACCATATAATAAAGATGTAACCATATTTCTCATCAATCACACCCCCATTTTACATATAGGGGAGAGAAGATAAGATTGTATTCTTTTACGTTGTCGGCGTAACTAATATGTGTATACATGCAAAATTTTAGCCTAAACTAAAATTTTACTAAAATTTTGGTCACAAATGGTTTTTACTCGTATGTAAAGGTGTAACGAACATGGAAAAAAACATTCATATGTTCGTACTTAAAAAGCTTCATTAAATTATCCGATAGTTATTAAAAATCACATCTCGAAGGAGCAGTACCTAAGGTGCATACAGAGTCAATTTTATTGATTGCTTGATGACAAATAAACAAACACTCAAACTCATATGTGTAGAGTCTTGACACACCTTGTGTGTCAAGACTCTACACATATGAGTATATATGACAATTAATATTAAATACGACAGAGGTTGACTGATTACTTTTTTAACTATAATTACTAAGTAGTTTTGAAAATTGTGAGCTTTAGGCCTTATACTAAACAACATCCAATATTCCTTCTCGTAGTTGCTTTTTGTAAAAGTGTATTTCTCACTAGCCGGCAAGGTACTTTGCTCACAAAACACCTAATTGTTTTGCCTTCTTCGCCGTATAGCATCCATCATGTAACTACGGTTCACACTTCATTGAAAATTAAATTCTATTATCTTTGACATCCGTTACAATCTTAAGTGCCTCGTTTGTGCATTAACTGGAATGCCTGTTACACCGAATCGTTAATATTTGATATTTATCTTACTGTCTTATTGAATTACTGACATAAGGGAACTTTTCCGTCCAATATTTAGTGTGATTTTGAAAAAGATTTTTTATATTATTGGAGAATAATGTACTTTACCGACTAGGTAAAGTTTTTGACTATATTTTTTTAAAAAATTACAAAATGGGGGCAGCATATTTTACACTAATAATAATAAAAATCATTTATTCACTTAGGAAGCAAAATACTACACTTGTGAAAAGTCGATTCTACATTTACTGGTAATGCCTGTTCGCAAACAATAGGTAAAGCCCGAGAAAAGAACAGGCAATAAAAACTCGTGGCCACTCTTTTCAAATTGCCAATGTTTACAATGTTTCTCTGTTTATAAACTGTATATGCAGGTAAGGTGCTGCCACCATTATATTATACACCATATATTAGAGGACTGATGCAAAAAAAGAGGTCACTAATATTAGAAGAGTACACGAGATCGGATACATCAGCCTCAATGGGCACAACATAGTAGGAGCATCCACTTACGATGTAAAAACTTTATGTGCTTAAATATTGGCCAATTTACTGCTACTTAATAAATAAGTATACATGTTTTTCAAAGGAAAGAAAAGAATGGCCGTAATTTATCACGCAGAATCTTTACTTACAAAAGTAAATCGTTTTCTTAACTAGTACCTAAGTAACATTATCAAACTGTGACAACAATATTCACCTAGTAAAATGCAATAAACTATACAACCCAATACATTAATAGGGAGCAACGAACTACATCCATTTATCTTTATCAGTTAAATAATCATCGATTGAATAGTAAGCTCTTTGTATAAGATGTCTCTTGACGACATTCTTAAATTTATTTACTGGTTGACTCGATATGCTGACTGGGATTTTATTGAAAAATTTAACACCTAGTCCCATGAATGAGTTATGAGTTTTATGAAGCCTATGATATCGACCTACCAATTTGTGCTTATTTCTTGTATTCACAGAGTGAATATCACTATTTTTGTTATATAAATGTAAGTTTTGCTTTACAAACATAACGTTTGCATATATATATTGTGATGCAACTGTCAAAATGCCTATCTCTTTAAACTTTTCTCTAAGGGAAACTCGTGCTCCTAGTTGATATATCGCACGCACTGCACGTTTTTGAAGAATAAAAATAGTTTGTATATCAGCCGCCTTGCCCCAAAGCAATATGCCGTAGGACATGACGCTGTGAAAATAACCAAAATATACTAGTCGAGCTGTTTCTACGTTCGTAAGCTGTCTAACTTTGCTGACAGCATACGCTGCAGAACTGAGTTTTCCTGCGAGACATGATATTTGGGTGCCCCACTGTAACCTATTGTCTAATGTAATTCCCAAAAAAACTGTCGAGTCGACAAAGCTAATCACCTCATTATTTAAAATTATACTCGTATTAGTACTTTTCACATTTGGCAAACTAAACTTAATACATTTAGTTTTTTTGGGATTTAGAAGTAGGTTGTTCGTTGTAAACCAATCTTGAACTAGTGCGAGTGTTCTATTTATTTTCTCAAAATTTTCTAGTTTACGATCGATTTTAAAAATTAGAGAAGTGTCATCAGCAAATAGAATGATGTCACAAAAGTTATTAACATAAAATGGTAAATCATTAATATATACCAAAAATAAGAAGGGACCGAGTATTGATCCCTGAGGCACGCCCATACTAATTGGAGATCCAGACGACCTTACTCCTCCTATATCAACATATTGAATTCTTTCACTTAGGTAAGAGGCAAGTAGATCCAGCGCTGTACCTTTAATACCGTAATGCCTAAGTTTCAGGAGAAGTGTCCTATGCGCCACACAATCAAAAGCTTTAGAAAGATCACAGAACACTCCAATGGCATCCTGTGAATCTTCCCAGGCACTAAAAATATGTTTTAGTAGCTTAGTACCTGCATCAATTGTAGAGCGACCCTTTGTAAAACCATATTGATCGGGATGCAGTAGATTATTAAAATTAAAGTGTGATTCTAACTGCATAAGTATAGCCTTTTCAAAAATTTTACTAATAGCTGGCAAGATGGATATTGGTCTAAAATTACTAGGGTCATTCTTTGATCCAGATTTAAATAATGGTATTACTTTACTATGTTTCATCAGATCAGGAAACATTCCGGTATCAACACATTGATTAAAAATTATAGATAACTGTGGCGCTATGCCAGTAATTATACTGTGAATTAATTTTACTGAAATACCCCATAAATCAGCAGTTTTTTTTAAATTGAGTGACTTGAATATTTTAATTATTTCACTGGGGTATATATATTTAAAAGCAAATGGTACATTGCATTGATCCACATTATCTCTCAAGAGTGTTTCGGCTTTATCTAAGCAAGCGTTCAAGGAGCTGGTTGTGGTTAGTGGTAAGTCAGCAAAGAAATCATTGAAAGTTTGTGCTAGGTCCAAATTATCAGTAACAGTCTTATTGTTAATTAATAATTCAAAGCTTTTATCCCGAGGCTTTGCCCGTCCGCTTTCCGAATTAATAATATTCCAAGTGGTTTTTATTTTATTATCAGATTTTTTAATATTTCTACTAATAAGTAAAGCTTTGGCACATGCACAAGCTTTTTTAAAAGTTTTTGAATAGTTTCTCAAATACTGAATAAAGTTTTGATCAAAATTAAATTGTTTCATACCATATAACTCGTATAACTTAGCTCTACTTTTATAAATGCCGGTAGTTGCCCAATCACAAAAGCTAAGTTTAGAATTCTTATAAAAAGTTTTTGATTTAAATATATTATTGTATTCACTTTTGATTATATTAAACACTGAGGAGTAAAGATAGTTCGGATCAGAGTGGCTGAAATCTATACCGGTAATATTAGCAGAAACGTTAGAATTGAATTTTTCTAAGCGAGCCGTACTCATTGGCCTACATGTGATCTTATCTATTTTGGCCACTGTGTGTGAGGGAAAAGTGACTTTCTGCCCACAGTGATCTGATGTTAAATCACTCAATATTACCTCATTAAAATAACTACAGTTGCAAAATATATTATCTAAGCAAGTAGCAGAATGTGATGTAATTCTTGTTGGTTCATTAAATAAGTACACTAAATTAAATGATTTAAATAGGTTAACTAATCTGGTAGACAAAGATGATTGTTCAAGTAAATTTACATTGAAGTCGCCACACACTACTATATGCTTAATACCGTAACTTACCCTTTTAAGCACATCTTCCATTACAGATTCAAATAAGTTAAAATCACTCAGTGGTGGTCGATATGCACAAACTATAATATATCTCTCTAGCTCCACACATGATAATTCTATAGTACGCTCAACAGACAGATGTACTATATCCTTGCGTTCCTTACATTTAACATTGTTGCATACAAATATCATAGACCCACCATGTATAGCCCTTTCTCTTATAAATGCACTAACCATACAATAATAACTATTATTAAATATCAGTTCATTAGTTTTCAACCAATGTTCAGTTATGCAACAAATATCAACACTGTGCATTTTAAGGAACAATTCGAGTTCCTCTATTTTGCTGGATAAGCCTTGAATATTTTGGTGAACTACAGTTAGACCACCTGTGGGCTTGTCCATTGTCTGACTTACTAGTTTAAACTAGGAGTCTTAATAACATTCAAAGTAGAACTGCTAACACTAAATGAATCCTGCAAAGTACTGTTTGTACCTAGGTCAGGGTGTAAATTAAGTTGTCTTTTGTAGAATGTGGAAAGATACATTCTATCTTTCGTTAAAATAAAATTACGAATAAATTTATTCGTGTCAAAAAACAAAATATACTTACTATGTAAGTAAGTACTGTTATATAATAAAAGATTCAAGCTCTGTACATGCTTGTTATGTAAATCAGATACTGACTGCGAATAAGGTAGACTACATAAAATAAACTTACAACCTACTTTTTCATGCATGTATGTAATAGTTTCTGTTAATTTAATTATGTCTCTCTTTGTGACTGAGAAGCTGTCACCATATAATACTATAACTGTTGACCTATTATCTAAGGTGGTATTATTTAATTTACTAATTAAATTACAAAAATTTGATCCTGTTGAACAATAATTTATGACCCTATACTTTGTGTGACCTATAATAAACCTGCTAAAATCTATACCTAATTGGTCAGAAAAAATCACAACTTTATTTTCTGTAAAATTCAGAGTATGCTGGTCAGATAACAATCTGCAGTCAGAGTCAGACTTACTGCATTTACTGCTCTGTAATTGCCGTGTATTGGTGTGAGTGTTGTGTTGACCGACAAACGGTGGTAGTGAGCAATTGTAGCATAGGTTGTTTTTAATCTGAGAGGTTAATTGTTCTGTTTCCTCTCTAGCTACTCTGGCTACCTCCTCATACTTGTTAATGAATACTTGAGTTTCTGTTTGGTGTTCAAGCATGAGAGTTGTTAGACGGGAGTGCAAGTTCGTTATTTGTGTGTTAAGCTCCTGTGTATGGCGGTCATACATTAACCTGCTGGCAATCATTTGATCTTTGCAGTTGTCCAAGTCTGACTGCAGTCTTTTATGTTCCATTGTCAATTTAGAATTAATTTTAGATAAAGTTTTAACTTTTCCTAACTTATCACTTTGTTTTTTAATATTGCTTATTAATTTATTTAATTTTGAGTATTTTCTCTGTTTCTTGCGGCTAAGTAACTTAAGTTTTAAGTGCGACACCCACTTTACACCTAAGAGCTCACTATAGAGGTTCTGAGTCACGTTACTGTTTGTTGCCTGTATTGTGTGATTAAGGGAAACTATAGTCCTATGAGCTTCGTTCAGATCACGTTGTAATTCAGTATTGTGACTCAGAGACTCTGAAAACACTTCACTACAGTCACTAAAAGAGTTTATTTCCTGTTGAAGACGGCCACATTGTTCTTGAAGATCTATATTTTGTAAGTCCAGTTCTGTAAGTTGTTTCTTCAGTGCAGCTACCTTCTCATTTAGTCTCACAATTTCTACTTCACAGTCGCTGCGCTCTGACAGCAGTTGGGTGTTGTCCTCTTTGTATTTCTTCAATTCAAGTAGCGCTAATTTTAATTTATTTTCCATGTCCTTTGCTGTTGCCCTGCGAGTCATCATGTGTGTGCTCATTGTCAGATTAATCCACTAGACTCCTGTAACACAATAAACAAAGCTAAGTACAAGAAAGAAAAAAGTTTAAACAATAAAAATGAGAAGGGGGTAGGTAGAATTTATATAAGATTACAGAATAAATGCAAAGAAAACTTGAAATACAAATTAATTCAACTATAGAATATAAGCAAGATATTAAAATGATAAAAATATAATATAAAGACTAAAAGAAACACAATAGTGGATTCACAATTCTAGTGGATTTTTAAGATTTTGGGTATGAGGTAGGTATGTACCTAATTCAAAACTTAGTACCTAAACTATTGAAGACTAACATACAAAGTTTTATATCTAAATAGTATTACTATGGTGTTAGTTGCCTAATTGTACAGTAATTTTGTGTGTAAACGAGTGTGTGGGGCCAATTGTTTAGGTCTTCAATTCAGCTTCCACAATTTGTCAAGCGGAAAGAGATAAAAACTGGTGCCAGTGAGAGAATGACGAAGCTCATGCACAGATGAGACATGTATTTATGTGCTTGTGGAGTATTAGTTAATATCAAATAAGTCAAATACTCCCCAGGTTTTAAGATGAGCTTTTGAAAATTCATCCGTTGGCGGCAGTGATGATCGGCAAGTTTGTGCGTTCTCCAGGGACGACTCACTTTATACACTGATTAAGGCAATTCTTAATAATACTAGTCACTACTTTAAATATTAATAACTAATTAATTACAAAATAAAAGTTAATTTAATTTAAAGAAATACAAAATTTACATACAAATTGTGACAACATACAAAATGAAAATTAGGTGATTGGTGATATGTTGATTTGGTTTTTTTTTTACATACTTATATATTTAAGTAAAATAATACTTTATTGCCTTTGTAAAAATAATTGATTATAATAGTAATAAATCAATATTACTCACCGAATCAGCGTTAAATTAATACATAATTTTATATTATTCACCACAATAATAAGATAACCTACAGTAGGTATAGCGCAATAAGTGATACCATCATGTGAGAAATTTCTTGCTTTTTTAATGTTTTTTCTTATTTTCATGCAATACTTACGATTCACATATTCTAAAACGAAGATTCCTTCATTGATAAAATTGAAGGAATCTTCGTTCTGAAATATGTGAATCTTGAAATATGTGGATCTAGTTCACATATTTCACAACCCTATTTTGTCCACATAGTATTCGAAAACATAGTATGAATTCATATATTCACCAATCCACCTTGTGCTCGTATTAGTTACATACAAACATTGGCTTAACACTCTCAATACGCTTCGGTGTAATGCAAACCCTAACTAGCACGCGCTAGACCGAAAGGTATTCACATAACAAATATTTACACCGCACCGAACGCCCATTGTGTCGGCGTCTAAAAGGTTATCTTATCAACTGTTTGAGCACAAACACACCGTGTTTGGTGACAGACGCTTGTATGTCTGCGTGAGTTTGTCTCTAACCTTATCGTTGACTAATTGACGTATTGGATGTAGAAACGTTTCCGGGAACGTTTCCTGTCAACCCTAGCATGTTTATAAAGTAAAGAGTACTTTTAAAGAGATGTTTTATTAAGCGCCAGAGATTTATGGAAGAAAGCTTAAGCGTCACTCAGTTTTGTGACGCTGCCGCGCCGCCGTACTGCCCCTGTCCTCACGTCGAAATATAAATTGGTGTCAAATATATGAAATTAATCTCTATGTATATCTGGTTATAATGTTTTCACGCTTTTGAATTAAAGCGCGGAATTATTATTATCTTTAAAAAAAATAAAAAAATATCCAAGAATCCTACTACAATTGAGACCAGTAGAAGTTTTGTTGTCATACAGATTAAACCCATAATGAATTAGTGTCTTGCGGAATTAGTGTTTCTTGGATTTTTCCTCTAAGAATACCTCTAGAATTGTTAGCAACGGAAACGATTGCCATCAAATGGAATATTCGTTTAAAAAAATGACGATAATGATTCTGAATACCCCACGGTAGACCTGCAATTCAAAAAAGAACCAAGCACAAAAGGAACAATTAAAATGTACAGCAAAAAACCGATCGCCAGTTAATTGCAAATCAATTAAGTGGCTCTATTTAAGTCTCATTTTATATTGGACCGCTCAAGTAGGCAGGAGGCTTTTATGTCTTTATTACACCAATACGGCCAGAAGTGCCTTATTCTTAACAGCTTTATTTGAAAAGACCACCGTCTTAGTAATTAGTTCATGGACAAAATAGGGGCGAATAATTAAAATGTCTTAATTTTATTGAAGGCTATATTTGAAGGTTTATTGTCGAGTATTTATGTGTGCTGTAAAGATAGTGTTTTTTTGTAAGTATGAGATATCTCGGAAATGAAATCTTTGTATTATATTGTAGGGTGGAATAGGCCCGTAATTGGGGTAGATGGGTTAAATTCGTTGCAGATTTATTTAGTAGCTGTAATGAAAGCCGTCCCGAATAATTATGACGGCGCATAAAATGCTGCGAATTATCCTAAATTCAATGTTAAAAATTATAATGATTTGTGCAATATTTTAATCGATTACTACAAGGATTCTTTATAATATCTACACTTCATACATAAACGACATAAAAGCAAGAATAAACTTACACAAAATTTATAAAAAAACAATAATGATATGATATTTATTAAATTTTAATATGCTCATATTTATTAACGACACAAATTTCAGTCGACCGCAACACCAATTACATTTTTGGAAACCATAACAGGTTGACCGTGAAAAAATAACATTAATATCATTAAAAAAATGAAGGCCATCGAATGCCGCTTCCAAAAAGGCAAAAACTTAATAAATCGAGCCAAATAACACATTACAAGGCTAATTTAAGCGCTAAATTCTCTTGTTTAAATTAAGAACGAAATGAAGGGATTTTTCACAATAAATAATACCCTAATTACTGTGCACAGTCCCATCAAATTGTGTTTATAGCGACATGCTGCTCACCAAAAAAGAATGATACTCTAATTTGGATGGTGTTATGCAAGACATAGATGAAGGTATATTGTTATGATAGATAGGTACCTACTATATGTATATATATATATTCTAAATGGTGGTGCTAGTTAGGGCCTATAATAATTATTATTATTATGCTCTTTATATAGTGTTAAACAATGTTAAATTACATTTTTAAATAAACATACAAAAAAGTAATATATTTAAAATATAAAAAAACAGTCACTCACCGGCATAGGGTACAGGGACCAAGCTATCGGTGGTTACGGCTCCAGAGAAAGGAACCTCTTCGCTATGCGGGCCGTGTCCAGAAGTCCGTACTGCCTTCTGCATCAAGCCCTTGATCCAACCGCCTAACGCGAGCCTCTCAATGTGTTGGTCGAGGCTCTTGGCAATTAGACCATTAACGGATACGACTATTGGTACAATGATCGCCGAATCAACATCCCATATGTCGACAATCTCGTGCGCAAGATTCAGATATTTCATTTCTTTTTCGGCTTTCACGAGATTCTCGTCATAGGTGATGGTGATGTCGACAATCATTGCACGACTCTGTGCACAATATCAGGCCTGTTGGCGACAACAGTCTGGGATGATAGAGCGATCCCAGTACAATGTGATATCACTATTTTATTATATATTATTATTATCATACAAGGTTCAAGACTCATTATTTATAACATAAAATTTTAAAAAACATATTTTTTTAAAAACTTAACATACGAGTCACTGTTATAGAGTAGGTACACAATGTGTGCAACTGCAACATGTAATCTACAACAACGAGCTATATTGGAGCAGTCCTGACGATCCACGAACGCGGCAAGCCTTGTGATTGTTCCTCATTTCGTAAAGTAGTAGAATTCTTCAGAAATGTTTTTTTAAGTTAATGACTATGACTACCACTAATAATTTTGACAGACTAGACCAGAAAGAGAAAATTCATCATTAGCCTGTATAGGTCTCCTAATATACCTACGCCACAACATTCAGTCTTCTTCCTTCCGCAACACTAGATTACTTGTTCATTTCAAAAAGTTGTTTTAATTCGTTTGTTTGTGTTAACCGACACAAAAACAGTTAAAGATGAAAATTACCTACCTAGTAAAGGTTTTTCCACATAATCAAATTGACTGTTCCATTCCAACATGAAACAGTCCGTCCACAATTGGAGGCTTCCTCAACAGCCGCACGTAATAAAATCACAGATTTGTGGACATTACAACGTCCAGTTTTAATTCCACACAAAATTAGTTCAACCAGCTTCTTTTGACTTTATATAAAAACTAATCAGTATCACGTTGGGAGCTTCAAATAAATTCTATCTTTTGAGAAAAATATGGTCAAGGTATTTCTAAGATATTGCTAAAGAGACCCGTATGGGTTTTCATCGTTCAAGAATTCTTTATCGTTGTGCTGTTTGGTTTAAGGGTGGTTAGCCTTCACAATTAATACTTCCTAGGGTATATATTATTTTCTTAAATTTAAAAATTATTTTTAATTATTAAATCTAGGCATAGATTAGCATTAATTTTAATTTCAAAAACTGCAGTTTCTACTGCAAACTTTCTCTATTTTTTGAAAACTTATTATACATATTAATGTAAAGCTTCATCAGTTCAGTTTAAGTACTTTTGCGTTAGTAATAAAGCATATTATTATAACAATTTGAGAAGTTCTCTCTCAAAAAACTAAACAACGGAACCCAAAAATAATTATTTACGACAGCGTAGGCTGGTTTAGTGACTCGGTCTCGTAAGCAAGCACGAGACACATGTCAAACTTTTTAATTGCGCCGCTTTATATAATTTACTGATTTGGTAATGGCTTAAAATAAAAATTCAATTAATTTCTTGATTCACTTTTGTATTATTTGTTTTTATTTTTAATGCTTACTACTATAATGTTATGAGTATTTACTGATTTGATATTAATTAATGAAGTTGTAAAAATATTGTTATTGTATCAAGCGCATCACAATAAAAGTTAATGGGAGGTTTTTAGGGTATTAAATAAATTCAAAATACCTTCATAAATAAATTCTGATTGTCTTTTACAGGACCTTGTCATAAATCGGCCTTGGCTAATATTAAGTGACACAGTGGTGATCAAACAGATCGTTAGACCAACTTTGTCTACAATTTGGTTATGGGGAATCAATTTACATAACATGTATATGTAGTGGTCATTGCATAGACGAGCTTCTGTACGCCCGTCTCTAGATAAGCATTCCCGGCAAGTATTGGATAAAGGCCTGTATTCCTTTACTTATCAGTATGTTCATTGTTCACTCAAAATCATAAAGTACTATTTACACCATTACCTCTAATTAATTATTACTTATTCGATTGGGTACTTTAGGTACTTTACTGTGATATTTGACTAGGTATATACAAAGTTCGAAAATTAAAACACTACGAATTTAGCCACGTTAAGTCGAGGCAACCAATAGTGTAATACAGTGTAAATTGAAAGAAAACAGCAGAGGCTGATGTTGATGATGGTGATGATAATGATGATTTTGATGGTGATGATTTTCATGATGATTTAAAAAATAGGTACTTCATTTTAATTCTTTTCCTCATAGCAATTTTATTGTTTTTTTGTATTATTCATAATATAAATGGAAACAACAACAGGATGGAAAATTACAGATGTCTGATGAGACATCGCTAAGCTGCCATCAGTCGACCCGTGACCACGATCGGTGCAATTCGATCGAAACTTCGGGTAAATAAAAGGTTCGTACCTTGAAATAATTAACGCGATTAAGTCCCAAAATATATCTAATACTAGCTGTCCCGCGCAACTTCGTCTGCGTAAATTTTGCCCGTTTTTGCAACATTTCTCATTGCTGATCCGCTCCTATTGGTCGTAACATAATGTTATATAACCTATAGCCTTCCTCGATAAATGGACTATCCAGCAGTGAAACAATTGTTTAACTCGGACCACTAACTTCCTGAGATTACCGCGTTCAAACAAACAAACAAACTCTTCAGCTTTATAATATTAGGTTCACTATTTTGACGATAATTGCTTCCACATAAGAGATAGACAATGCTGTTATATACATATGTATAACTTCAACGATATTTGCGGCAAACGCCAATACATGTCGCCGATTGTAGAATTTTTCCTCCTTACTTGACACTTATCGTTATATTTTGGACAATTTATACAATATCTTTATAAATTATAGCCTATGTGTTATTCTGATGTATAAGCTAAATTAGTGTAAAGTTTCATTAAAATCCATTCAGTAGTTTTTGCGTGAAAGAGGAACAAACATCCACACATCCACAAATCTACACATCTACACATCCACTCATCCACACATTCACACACACAAACATTCGGCTTTATAATATTAGTAGGATGTATAAAATTCGCGAAAATTTAAAAACAATAAGGATGGAAAATAACCGCAACCAGCACGTTGACAAAAACGGGTATTCATACTTTATCCAATAACTTACATTAACATTACCAGCGTACATAATATCACCGATAAATATCCAATAAAACCAACGCCGTACGATTATGGACAGTGAAGGGTTACTAATGAAATAATTTGCAACACTTTATTTTGATTACATTGCTCCACATTAAAACAACGTGTCTTCTTAGCGGGAGGTGAACAGGTAATGAATATCACTGCAGTGTGACTCATGTTATATTGAAATTAACTAATTGATATGCATCTGATATTGTGTATTAACATCAAAGGTTGGGATAAAATTATAATTGGTGTATTTGTACTCATCTTTAAAAGAACGACACAAAGAAGAAGAACCATACAGTTTAACGCCAGTTTTGTTTTAACTATGAAGCACTTGTAGATAGGTACCCTTAAACTGAACTCACCCACCCCTCTCCCAAAAAAAACTTGAGAGTTGTCAAGGGACACCCGGATGGAACGAAGTTCTTGTCTTATTTTTATTTTTTTTATAATTTTAACATTTCGCATTGAACAGTGTGTCAATGCGAAATAGAAAGACGAAACGAAAATAACTTACAAAAAGACGATTGTATACCGAAGGCTCGAACCCACAACGGTTTGGTAGCAGAACGTCCCATTCCCAAACTCGTCACGCTGTTTCAGATGGTCCCAATCCCAGATGGTCCTATTCCCAGATGGTCCTATTCCCAGATTGTCCTATTCCCAGATTGTCCCATTTCCAGATGGTCCCAGGGATGGTAACGCATGACACAATTTTAATGATAGGAGTATGAATAAAAAATGCTTCTTGAATTAACATACAAATTAACATTTATTGAAATTTAAAAAAAAGCACTGCACTCTTTTCTTTTCACACAACGCCATTTGGAGCTTCCATCACTGTTATCGTTATGTTTATTGTATGTGTATGTTCCACAAATTAAACTTCGTCCTCCTCGCTGATTTTTTATAAATTCAAAGTTATGATCCATCACACCGTTATAATTTAAAGAGAGAATTACAATGTATCCGCGATAAATGACTGTGCACTTAGTTGGGGAATGAACTAAACAGAAACGTAAACATCATAATAATATTCTATGAATAAGCATCTACCCTCATTTTTTTTATAAAATACGATATTAGTAATTTTTTAATTTTTGTACGGTTTTCTGACAAAATGACACTTTAAAGTAAGGAAAAACACAATATCAAGGATTATTAAAACATGCACACTAAGTTTTTAAAACAATATTTTTCATCCATGGTACAAAACACAAAAAAAGGGCCTGATTTTAAAACCTTAGCAATATTGGAAGAATGCTGTTCTTGCTGTAACGAATTATGCAAGCGTAAAGTTTATAAAAAAAGTATCCAGGTACTTTTTTTCATAAACTTACACGTTAAAATAAATTAAAGTCATGTCAAAATAGATTGAAGTAGTATTCATCAACGTCCTTAACAGGCCTAATAAGGCCTAATAATTAATTCAAGAAGCATTTTTTATTCATACTCCTATCATAAAATTGCGTCATGCGTTACCATCCCTAGGACCATCTGGGAATGGGACAATCTGGGAATAGGACAATCTGGGAATAGGACCATCTGGGAATAGGACCATCTGGGATTGGGACCATCTGAAACAGCGTGACGAGTTTGGGAATGGGACGTTCTGCTACCAAACGCCCACAACTAGGTACACAATTATTATTATACTGTGTACCGAATTTATGCCTCTAGACCAAGTCGACAGGTGACTTCTTCGTCAAATTAGATGTTTATATTTATAGCACGCCGCACGGCTTGTGTGTGTCAAAAAGTGTCGTTACAACTTTACGTAAGATTTTTTCCGTCTAGCCCCCTTTCACAACGCGCGATAAGGAACTTCGTTCCAAAATATCCAAAATTATCTGGGTACGAATTTGACTAGAGTTAAAGCTCATCGCAACCTAGAGGGAACCCAAATGGAGCGATTCCATTCAGAGTCACATGCTCCAAAAAAGAATACGAAGTCAAGTTTTGAAAAGCTAAACAATATAAGTGAAACCTACTTACTGGTTTAAAAAATATGTACTCACTTACTAGTTGAGTACATATTTTTAAAATGTAACCAGCGATGCTGAACAAAACTTTACACGTGTATTTTGAACACAATTTTCGGCTATAAGAATAAAAAAATATGTCGTAACCACACTTCATCACACAATTAAATCGGACCAAAGAAAGGGTATCGATGGTCCATTATGCCCGCTATTGTTACCATTCGACTCACAATGCCTTACTTATGGCCAGTTTAGGACATGAAAAAAGAAATGGCTAAAATGCAGTGACTTACGGGTTGGAAATGTTGTTCACCAAATAGCCAACTTATTGGAAGGGTATCACGCATTAACTTTATTAGTTAAATTAATTTATTCTTTTTATTTAGTTGATTTGTTTTATCATAGGCCTTTCCTAATTTACGCCACCATATCCGGTCCTTCGCTTCCTACATCCAGACGATCCCAATGACTGCCTTCCAGTCTGATTAAGGGATAACCCTTACTCAGACTGGAAGGCAGTCATTGGGATCGCCTGCCTTACGTTTACCGAGTCACGGTCGAAAGACCGGTGGCCCTGAAGTAAATGCATTTTAGAGATAATTCGTTTACTTCAGGGCCACCGGTCTTTCGCTTTTGTTTCACAAATTCTTTACTCTTTTGTTGTATTCATAAACATACATTTTGGTATTTTGTTTTTGAGGCTTCTAAATATTGCCAGTACCTATATTAACAGTTGGGACCTGACGGATTAAATTACCAATAGGCAACTTATACAATAATTGCATTTTGGAATTATTTGTAAAGTAATTGGCAAGAAAAGCCTATAAAAATTACTACAATATTCGGCCTGCGACATCATAATTTGTTAAAATGCTCTCTGTAACGAAGCAATAACAAAAGCCGTGATAGTTTCTTAACTACCGACTAGATAGCGCACGCGAGGGCCCAAACTCGCAAGCATCAAGGGATAGAAAAATTTGAGGTCTAGTAACATAGTCCAGATAGGTGGTTCGCTTCTGGCCCCAGTTTGGCTACGGAAGTCTCGGGTTCGATTCCTGGGTCTGGACTTCAAATTTTTTTCTATCTTTCAAAAATGCGATTATTGTATTTGTAAAGTAATTGGCAAGAAAAGCCTATAAAAATTACTTCAATAGGCAACTTGTCCTTCTTGCCTTTTCTCAGAAACGGAGTCATTAGTTAACACTATAAAGTGGAAAAAATCGTCATTACAGTTTATCAAATGACGCCAAGGATTCCTTCTTTTATTTTCTGTAGCACTTGAGTGCCATATTGTGGCGTAAATGAGATACTCGACCAACCAGTTGCCATTCCCAACGTTGTATGATCTATCCATCCGTATGTATCCCATGTTATTTGAGACCATAACAAATTCGTCAGATCAACGCGCCGAACTTGACGGCCTGTTATGTATTCCGATGTATGAATATTATGATTGTTACTTATTGTTATTGATACTCTTTATAGATTAGGTAGGTACAAGTAAATTTTCTTTTTGTACACCATTATGATAAATGACCAGTTGTACACAATAATAAGGACTTATTACTCACTAGCTGCCCAGCAGTTTCCCGATCGTCTACGTGCGTATCTTCTTCAATATTATGTTTTCCTGGTACTTCTTCAGTTACATATAAAGTTCAGGTTTTATTAAACATACCATTTGGGTGGCCTGTTGGTCTAGTGGTTAGTGAGCCTGATTGCTAAGCTGGACGAGCTCGATGGTTTATTCTGTGTCTGGGTGTAATTTACCTATTTGATTGTAAGCAGGCGCTAAGCGGGATGGTTTTAAGTTAAAAAAAACTATTACATTATTTGAGAAGAAATTTCCCATTTAGTCCCACGTGTCAGAAGTTTTTAGGGTTTCGTATCCAAAGAGTAAAACGGGACTCTATTATTAAGACGCCACTGTCTGTCTATCTATCCGTCTGTCACCAGGCTATATCTCATGATCAGTGATAGCTAGACAGTTGAAATTTTCAAAGATTATGTATTTCTGTTGCCGCTATAACAACAAATACTAAAAACAGAATAAAATAAATATTTAAGTGGGACTCCCATATAACAAATGTGTTTTTTTGGCTTTTTTGCTCGATATTATAATATAGTGTTTAATCTTGTATAAATACGGTTACGGTACGAAATCTTTTATGCGCGAGTACAACTCGTACTTGGCCGGTTTTTTCATTTAAGTTGAAATAAATTTCAGGTCTAGTAACATAGCCCAGATAGGTGGTTCGATTCCGGCCCAGGTTTGACTACGGAAGTCTCGGGTTCGATTCCTGGGTCTAGACTTCAAATTTTTCTATCTTTCAAAAATGCAATTATTGTATTTGTAATTATTATCTTGATGAGAACAAGATAGGGTAACAGAACTTTGCTTTAAAAACTGATAATTCTGAATGTTTTCTGTTGTCGCATTCACCAGTCGCTACTAAAAAGCCCATCAATAACAGTTTGTAGATCCCTTTATCTCCAGCAACAGTTGCATTGTAACCAAACAAAAGCTATCAAACAAACTTACTGCTAATTATACTCTTTACCCTAAATACATAGCCCATCATAGCTGCCCCAATTCTAATAATATAACGAATCAAATAACCGAAAATGGCGTCTGAGCTTTACCGTACCCATTCAACAAACTTACTCAACTAATAAACCACTCCAATTTGATCTTTATGTTTGAGGTGCTAAAGTTTATATTGATAGCAAAAGGAAGACCCAAAAACACACTATGCATATGAATTGAAATATGGAAAATTGATCTCTGTTGTTATTAGAATAAGGTTGGAGTTGTTGGCAGTGGAATTTATAGCAGTGTAATGGTCGCATGACAGTTGATTAAAGGGGGCCGAAAAGCGCCGAGGTTGGGGTCCAACGACAGCACCCCAGGTGTGTCACCGCAGGAGGGCCCCCTGATGATTGTATTTAAAATAAATAAGTACCTCAATGAACGATTGTCTGTACCGTGCCTTACGATATTCTGTATCGATAATTTATGCGATGGACAAATGTTGGATTGAAATGTTGGCGTTGGTTGACAAAGTTAACGATGAAGAGATTTTTGCCTGTATGAAATATGTAAAAATATATAATATTAATTTATAATACTCCTAATAGTCATCTGCCCGCATGGAGAGTAATAGAGTGCGAGTTATTTTTACGTCAACGCGATCAAAACGTTTACCGCGTTTGGCTCTCTGATTGGTTGACCTTAGAGCGTCAAATCGGAACGACAAACGTCACAAACGTGTTGATCAAGTTAACGTGAAACAAACTCTCACTATATTTTTTTTTATAGGCACCCTGAACGACATGGCGAATAGTTAACATTTCCCTGAGGTAACTCTATACTAATATATCTGGAATTCCTAGGGAAACCGAAATGAATTGTATTCCAGGGACACTCCGCTACATTTATCTATTATATAGGCTATGATCCTATTAAAACAAATAGTCAATATCGTTTGTATAATTACCTTATTTAGACCCCAGCCCCCAGGTTTAATATTTTAAACCTAAACCTAAAACGAAATTACACAAACTACTAACCGCGTTATAACTACCGAAAATGTTTCTGAACTCTTTGAGACCCATTACAAAAAAAGCATCAAATAATAAGTAGATAAGTGATGACAAAAACCTTCATTCTAAAAACGTATAACAAAATAAAAACGAGCTATTACTTCTACCTTATTATAACTACTGAACAACTACTTAACCCTCTCAAAACCACCACAAACAAATCGCCAAATAACGAGTAAAAAGGCGTTAACTCAAATTAAAACCCTATCAATGTTGAACGCAAAAAGGATACACTGAATAGACCACCATTAAACATCTGGTATTCTAGTAGGGTAGATGCATTTATAATGTTCTTATAATATCCGTCCTATAATCATGAGATTAGTTCTTTTTTCAGTGCCCTCTTCATTAGTAATGTTTATTAGACGTATAATTTTTGTAATGTATCGCAACCCGTCAGACGGTTTGGTAAATACGTAATTGTAGGTTAGCATAAAAGTGAATTTTGAAATGATTTTATGGTCTTTATTGTAATATAAGGTCACGGGGTTTACATTATAAAAGGGTAGAAAATGAAGTTAATAATAAAGACTGTTTATAAGGGCTGCTTGTTCTTTAATCCCTGTAAATTATTAATAGTATTGTAACAGATTCTTATTCAAGAAAGAATAATATTACTAAAATTGTCAGCCTTCGTAATCTACTTTCAAAATTTGCTAATGCTCTCCTAACCGATTTCAGATTCGCTTGTTATTCTGAACAGGGTGTAAATCTAAGTAAAGCACTAATATAAGTGCATTATATCCTCTCATTGGCACAGTGTTAAGACCATTGAGATGGCTTAACGTGCTCTCTGAGATTCCGAGGGGTTATTTAGAAAAGTCACCAATCTATGGAATTGGTAGTGAAATAAGCCCTCTATCTGTTTGAATACCACTGAGTGGTGGAGGCCAATAGAAGATTTATTTGATCAGACTGCATAGAAAATAGATACAACGCTGTCAAAACCAAAATGAGATATTAGGGTTAAAAGCAAACCGATTAGAACCCCACGGAGGTATCCTATCGCGCAAGGGTAGCAGGTGTCATGCCAAATAGTTTCACCTGTCCTTGATTAAAAGCGGTAAATCTTAAAACCTTTTAGGTTTCTTTTTACCACCTACGCAAAAGTAGGGGTTTTATAAGTTTAACCTGTTTATCGGTGTGTTTGTTTGTGACATCGCACACATTTTTTTTCAGCAATGTAGTGTTGTGGTCCATTACTAGCAATCCTGTTAACCCCTGCAGCTAATCTCAGTGGCTTGAGTTAGGAGTGTGTTCACGTCGGTAGTATGGGCAGGAATCGAACGCCTCACGATTGCGAGACCGATACCTTAGGCATTAAGCTACCGCCGCTTTTAATAAAACTAATGGACGAATTTGGAATATTTTTTGGTATAGAAAGCTCGTTTAATCTAGGCTTTGTTTGAGAGAAATCTGTTGCGCAACTGAAGTCAATCATCTTTTTGTTTAATGTGCACAGATTAATTTGTTCACTTCGTGAATGAAATCAACACAGAAATGACACTCCAATCACCGATCCAAGTCCATAAAGTATAAATTGCAGTTATACAAAAGGAATACAACAAATAAACACCCATTATACCTATGTATACATTACTTTTTAATCGTACCTGACAATAATACAAGGAATCGTAAATTTTACAGTCTTCTTCCAAGTAAGCCCGGACAACGCACCTAAGTAGAAACGTATGTTTGTTTATTTTTTGATAGGACTGTGTAACCGCGTGTGCCCTTTCTTCACCAAATACTTATTTTTTTAACCCTTTTTTACGCCTTTTTACGTCCCCAATAAAGGACTTAGGTCTGATGTATGTTCAGACGTTATTGTTTCAAAGAAATTGAGATATTCTGGGCTTAGTGGGCAAATACGGCGTTTTTCAAATCTTTTCGGGGTAAGTAAGTTTGAGTATCAAATCCGGGTCAGTTTGAGTCATTTGCTCCACCTAATAGTGATTCATTGAATGATGATTTGTGTTAGATAGTTAGATAGATAAGAGTCGTGTAGTAACATATTTCAAATTACTCATTTGCACCGCCCGGTGTTTTATTTTCTTTGGAATTTAGGGTATCTACCTACCTACTTATGTGCAGATGATCGTCATTCAATATAACATTGTGAAATAACATTACTTTGTGGCCGACATTAATAATGGCAATCTTAGTTTTTCATACATGGTTTGAAACTTAAAATGTCTCTTTAGTCTCAAACTATTTTATGCTGAAAGCCGTAATAATAATATAATAACTTTTTTAATTTCAGACACAGTCCATTTTGTTAGTGTACCTGGTTTTAAAAAACTAATGTTAGTACTTATATCTATGTTAACAAAGAAACTTAACTATATTTTACAACCGAAATATAAGCAGGCCAGGGTCCGTATTCACTATCTTTTTTTTGTTTTCGCGGCAAGCCCGCGCTTCTTACTGTCAAAATCTTGTCATAATGGTCAAAAGAGAGCTGCGCTTAGCACATGCGCGCGGACATCTTTGACCGCACCGCGCATGCGCCAGTTTGCGCGGTCTTGCCTCGAAAACGAACTCCTCTTCACTTTTTGAAAAAAAAAAACTGTCATTTTTAAAGTTTTTTTAATTTTATTTTTGCCGGTTAATGTTAGCAAAAGCTGGATTAATTTCTACCAAATTAAACGCGTACGAATACAATTGTTGCAGCTAGTCTTAAATAAAATACAGAATAAAAATACTGGAAGACAAACTTTAATCAACATTGAAGTTATAAAAAACCAAAGGGAACACAAGTCCTAACAAAAAACGCATAACGCAGTAGGAATCCAAAATAAAATTATACGCACATAATCTTATATCTATAAGATCCGTGTTAAAGTGTTAACAATGGATACTTGTTCGGATTTCAATCGGGTTGTGACAAGATATCGTCCAAGATAACTGTGGTAGAGACTTCACATAAAGTCGAATATACACTATCGTATCCTTATTCCGATATACAGATACCGATTTGAACCGTACACCGGTTATACAATCTTCTTTAGAGGCCTTTAACCGCTTCGATGGTGAGCTGAAGTTATAAGAGGTTGTGGGTTCGGTAAGTTTATGTGACAGAGATTTATGAGATCCTTAGCTATTAGATATAAAATACATTATAATTTATAAAGGATATAGTACTGTGTTTATAAAGTACTCTGAAATACAGGACTTGTACCCTAGTCATCTTTAAAAAGGCTAAAAAGAATCATTGAAATAAAATACCAATAGCACAAAAAGCAGTGAATATAATTGAATTCTAACTAGTATAGATTATACATTTACATTTGACGACTCAAGTTGTTATAAGCTTGATATGCGAAAACATCACATTCACATTCACTACGTCTCTACAGAATCAGGATCATTGTTTGTTGAGTTTATTGATGTTTTAAAATTAAAGCTTTAAAGAAATTAAAATATAGAATTTAATTTAATTAGAATATATTCAGTTCAATTCGGTGTGCTTCGGTTAAAGTCACGGTTTCGAACCGAACGTTCAGTATGTCTGCATTCACCCTAATATTAGTAATATGGATGCTACATGTCTCTCTACGGATTAGAATAAAATTCATTGAATATTTTACGGTTTTTGTTTACATTACTATGTCTTTATTAGTCGTTTTGATTCTAGGAATTCAGATTAAATGTTTATTAGTTGTTCAATATAGTGTTCATTTTTTTAAGTTTATGGTGCAGTTTATATAAACGGTTATATTGGATGTGTTTGTTAATAAATGTATTATGATACATATGAAAGAGGTTCTCACTGACATACGCCACATGTCAGTGATTTAATATAATAATGTTATCGAGACATCGTTATCGATATATTATATCATAATAAGGACAAGGAAACTAATGCCTATTACACCTTTAAATTTCTTGGCGTTTCGACCAGATTGCACTGGCTGTGATACCAAGCGGGCAGTCGCAGGGTAGTTATGACGCCATTTCGATGATCGATGATCTACTCACAGTAATATAAATATTATTATCATAAAATATAATATTGTTGTAATTTAATATTATATTACTATATTAATAGCGTCTACGTAACTACTAAAATTATAAAATAATAGTTCTTCTCTTCTTCTTCTTCTTCGTTAACTTGAAACTACTTATTTATACTAATATTATAACGCTGAAGAGTTTGTTTGTTTGAACGCCGTAATCTCAGGAACTACTGATCCGAAATGAAAGATTCGGATTTCACTGTTGGCTAGCCGATGTTATATAGCCTATAGCCTTCCTCGATTAATGAATCGAGGAAGGCTATAGGCTATATAACATCAAGTTATGACCAATAGGAGCGGAGCAGCAATGAGGAATGTTGCAAAAACGGGAAAAATTTACGCATACGAAGTTGCGCGGGACAGCTAGTTATTATATAAATAGCATCTACCTAACTACTAAAATTATAAAATAATAGTTCTTCTCTTCTTCTTCATTAACCTGTAACTACTTATAGATAATATAATGAATACACATAGCAAATGTATAAAATACTATCAACTAGTAATGTAGTAAATACTATCAAGTACTCTTGAATATGTGTAAATCGTCATTAAGCAAAATGTCAGAACTATTGAACAAGCCACGTTAAAGGCGTTACTCCATTAGGCAAGTCTTGAATACAAGTATGACGTCACATGTGCGTACAAGTTGTTTGAATTTTTTTTTTTAATTATTGGTAAGCAAATGACTCCATTCTACCTGATGTTAAGTGGAAATAGAGTCCAAACGCAAAGACAGACAGTACAGCATTAGAAACATGCTCATATACCATCAACAACAAAACACTATTGATTTCAATCTTTTGTACAAGTTCGAATACCTCATACAAGTTGTAACTTGTATACAAGTTGTAACTTGTATAGGTTCAAGTTGTATGCAATTTGAAACTTGTCTAATGGAAAAGGAGCCTTGCTTTGAATGGAGATTTACTCAGATATTTGTTAACATTAACACATTATCACAGAATCGTGATAAGTGTTAGGGGGCTGAACGGCTAAGCCAGAAGCCGTGGCTTCTGTCACCCACCCAGTATAAAACTTTGTGTGATGAGCATGGTGGCGAAATAATCCTAGAACTTTTTTTTATAAGCTACGGGTCTTAATCGAGTAAATATTTTATTTTGAGGCTAAATACCTTTGTTTTATTTACCGATGTTGCCGTTGCAATATGGTCGAAACGTCGGGCAAAAAAACAAATGTACATATTTAGCCTTAAAATAAAATGTTTACGCGTTTAAGACCCATAGCTTATAAATTTCTATAATGTGTACAAATCGCAAAAGTTTACAAAAATATAAAAGCCTCCACTAGATCTATCTATTCATTACGATCTAACAATTAGCTGATTGAACGATACACAAGCAAAAATACATTATTTGACAAATGTATGCACATTTCACAGTCGCCGATGGGCGCCAGTACTCATTGTACGTCTGCGTTGTCAGCGCGTGCGGTAATTTTCAGTTACAAAGGCTGCATGTTAAAATCTACATCTATACATATTCAAATTAGTATGTACCTATGAAAATATCCAGTACCTAAGTGAATAATTTTAAATTAAAAAAATAGTTTAGGTTTTAATTATTGCCTCTGTGGCGCGGTGGGAGTTTGTCCGACTGCTACGCAATCGCGGTCGTGGGTTCGATTTCCACACGGGACACCACTTTGTGTGATCTACAAATTGTTGTTCCGAGTCTGGGTGTTTGTGTCCGTGACTTGTATGTTTGTAAAGTCCCCCGAGACACAGGGCGTGTACCCTAATGCGGGAGTCGTCTTTTTATAAAAGACAAAAAAAAAAAAATGACCCAGTGTACTCCCTCCAATATTGTAAATACCTACCCACTTAATCATAATTTTTAGATTTTTTAAAAGTCTGAGTTTACTCAATTTTTTTCAAAATTAACTAACCTTAGTAGGTAATAAAAATCGAGTAAAGTATTCAAAAAAGTAAAATATCTTTTTATCTTCTGGCAGTAGGTTGTTTATAAATAAAAACGCTTGTTTAATGCATTACAACGCTGGATTTTGATCCAAACCCTTAACTAAACAAATAAAATATACATTTTTATGCGGCAATAGTTTATTGTATCTTTATTTGTATTGAATGCGTGGTGGTGCATTGATTGACTGGTTCAGAATCTCTGTACCAAGTGATTTACAAGTTAATTGCTTCTGGCGAAGTGATACATTCATACATACATTGTATTTAAACGTAAACATCGTTATATTCATGCAAAATAAAAACTGAAACACCATCAATGTTAATACCACCTCTTTATCAGCTCACTAGCGGCCCGCTCCGGCTTCTCGCGGACTTTTATCCACTATATACAAGGTTATTTTTGGTATAGTGGAAAGCTCAGACACGCCACCAAGATTTACATTTCAAGAAAACACACAAAAAAAAAAATTAAAATATTGAAATCTTGCAGAGTTACTAGCCATTTTCTTCGTTGTCTTGTGTTCTTCGCGCTATCGTGCTCATTGCATCTTGTAGTACGTAATCTATGGTTATTATTCAAAACTAAGTGATGATTACATTTCACATCACATTGAGAACAGGATTTGGACTGTTAGAATGATTGATGTATAAATTATTGATTGATTAATTAATTGAAAAATAGAACATAGTTTAGTTTCCTATTGGATTGTGTTACTGATTCTGAGCAAACTACTTTCAGGTTTGCACTATACTAAGAATAACTCTGTATAAAGGCAGTTTTTGTGAGGATCCCAATTTTTTTTCTAGCCTATGCTACTTCCCGATAATAGAGCTTTCTATAAGTGAAAAAATTTTTGAAATCGGTTCAGTAGTTTGTGAGTTTATTCGTTAGATACAAGAATACAAATCTTTCCTTTTTATAGTATTCAGTAGAGATACAAATAAGTATCTATGAATGAAATGCTTTTTTTTTTCAACTAAAAGTGAATGTAATATTAATTTTTATGTATTATTTTGACACAATATTAAATTACTTTTCAAAAAATTACCCTGCTTAAGTTTCGTGCATTACATTTATTTAAAGTTTGACCTAAATCTTCCGAACTTATAATGATGAATCTCTGAGTAAAATGATCAGTTTGTAATATTATTTGTAATGCTATTCTATTGTTTAACATTGCTTTACGAATATATGGCGTTGTCTCACGTTTTCTACGGTTAATTTCGCACAAATATATGATTCACTAGTTTTTATCATCTCATCGGTTCCTATTGAGGGATTCATCAGCTATCCCACATTAGACGTACAGCTCCTTACTTAGTACTTACCGAAAGAAAAAAAAAATCATACGATTACATTACCACAATAACTCAGTTTGAATAAAGAAAATTTCCTTCGACCCAACTTTGCAAACCGTATCATGAAACCAAAAGTTTATTCTACGAAATATCGGCTTCAAAAAAAAAACAAAAACATAAAGCCATAAACAACAAACATCCTAACCCATCACAATGAAAATATTATAACAGAATGATACGGTCACTCTTACTATCAACCCTATCATCGCTCTTGGAATCCAACCCATTGAATGGCGCACTTTTATTTTACCACACAATAACCGTACCGTATGTTGCGCACACGCACCACGCGGGGCGGGGCAGCGCGACCCGCGATTATCGTTGCTTTTTTTTATTATTTGCGCCGTAGATACCTTTTACATCGCCGTTCAATTACTGAAGCGCGAGTGTTGTTGGCGTTGGATTTGTGTGGATATGCTTAGTTTTATCATTTAACTGTTTTTATAAATATTATGAATGTGATTAATAATTACGGATATCAATGGCCTTATATTTAGTGACAAATGTAGTAGATGTAGAGATTTTATCGACGTTGCCTGATAATTTACACATTCCATCTACCCTTTCAGCTAGTGTTCAGGACGTCACGACGACATTGTTTAGAATATATGAAGATAAGCTTGAATTATGTTCTACAAAATGTGATTACTTTTTAAGTTTAATGCGCTTAATGATACCTCAGAGACACAAGAAACTAGAAATGTATCAAAGGCCGCTCAAATTTTAAGGCATTTTTGCACATAACTTATGTAGCATGACAGTATTCTCTAGACAGTTCTCTAACATTCTAATTAGTAATTGCAATGCTGAAATATTCTAATTAGTAATTGCAATGCTGAAATATTCGAATTAGCTATTGTAAAAAGATTTTATTTACTTATCTAATCTGAATAAGATGTAATAAATAGAAGAGAGATCAAGAAGAGGTTCAAAAGAGGTTCTAATTTAGCTTCTAAGATTCGTGCCGAACACACAAACATTGTAAGTTAAATAAAAGCTTGTAAAAATAAGCCCTTAATTTTTATCATTTTCTATGGGGTAAAAAACACTGACATATGGTTTGAGATACCCAGTAACATCGCAAAAACAATTCCGATTAACGCCTTTCGAGAATTCAGTTCATAATTAAATTTTCTATTGCCATAAAACTATTAGATATGAAACAAAATCTTGCCTTGGATTAATTAATGAAAAAATATTTGTTGACTGCCTCTGTGGCGCGGTGGGAGGGTATCCGACTGCTACGCAAGAGGTTGTGGGTTCGATCCCCACCCAGGACAAAACTTTGTGTGATGAGCACGATGGTTTATTTGGTGTCTGGGTGTTATTTATCTATAATATGTATGTATTTCGAAATATATAAGTATGTTTATCAGTTGTCTGGTTTCTATAGTACAATAATAATAATAAGGTATAATAATAAGGTATTTATTGAAATTTAAACATTGTTATGTTGTTATATAACCCACCAAACTGTGCAACAGTTTGTCGGTGGTAACGCTATCTGATCCCAAGCTCTGCTTAGTTTGGGATCAGATAGCGTTGTGTGAGTTGTCCCAAGATATTATTATTATTCTCTTTATTTCTTTTTTTTCTTATAAATTACATTTTTAAATATATATATAAAAATACATTTAAAAATATAAAAAATAGTGTCCCACCGGCATCGGGTACAGGGACCAAGCTACCGGTGGTTACGGCCCCAGAGAAAGGAACCTCCTCACAATGCGAGCCGTGTCCAGAAGTACTGCCTTCTGCATCAAGCGCTTGATCCAACCGTCTAACGCGAGCCTCTCAAGGTGTTGGTCGAGGCTCTTGGCAATCAAACCATTAACGGAGACGACTATCGGTACAATGATTGCCGAATCAACATCCCACATGTCGACAATCTCGTGCGCCAGATCCAGATATTTTATTTGTTTATCCTTTTCGGCTTTCACGAGATTTTCGTCATGGGGGATGGTGATGTCGACAATCATTGCACGGCGCTCAGATCGGTCTATCAGCACAATATCAGGCTTGTTAGCGACAACAGTCCTGTCTGTGATGATAGAGCGATCCCAGTACAACGTGATACGACTATTTTCAAGAACTGGCTCAGCAACGTACCTGTAGTACGGGACTTCAACGTCCACAAGGTGGTATTTCAGAGCAAGTTGCTGGTGGATTATCCTGGCTACTTGATTGTGTCTGTGCAAGTACTCGCCGTTAGCAAGACGTGAACAGCCGGAAACGATATGTCTGAGGGACTCACCAGGTCGGTGACATGCACGACAGATGTCAACAGTACCATCCCTCAGTATATATTTCCGGTAGTTATTCGTCATGTTATTATTATTATTATTATGTATGTCGTTTGCATATCACGGGACTATGGAGTCCCGGTCATTTGGGAGGCGTGCGTGGGGCCGAAGCCAACACGTAGAGGCCCGTTAGACACTTTAATCTAAAGGATGTGACACATTATTATTATTATTTTTATTATTATTAATATTATTTGTAAAAATACATACTCTTAAAAAATATATAAATACCACAAAATATACCTTATCCACAACATTCTGACGATGCGCCCACGCACCCTGATTGCGCTCGCCTTGACATTAGTTCGACTGTCGCGACCGCCGCGTTCCTCGCTTCAAGTGAACACCAAGCACGAGACACGAGCCCAATGATATATTTAATGTTACGAAACATTACTTTTCATGCTGCAGTCAAAAATCAATTTGGGATTTAGATGGGTATTCCTTTATTTTTGTACTCTTTTAGGGTTCTGTACCAAATGACAGGATATAACCCTTTTAAGATCACATTGTTGGCTGTCTTTTGTCAAATCGAATTACTTACGTATTTAGGAATAAATCAAAAGGAAAAACTTTTATATATTGATAGAATTGACTTGATTCTACAACGTCATTTAGTTCACAAAATAACAATACCTAGGTCATATTGTAACAGCTTCTTCTGAAACACGTAGAAGTATCAAGCTGAAAATAAAAGTAAACAAATATTTACAATAGCAATATGTTTATGTGCAAATTCCATACCGTCTATCATATTTATTTATTCGGGAAAAATACCAGGTATTATTTATTTCTTTTTGATAAATAATAATATATTGAGACAACTCACACAACGCTATCTGATCCCAAACTAAGCAGAGCTTGTACTATGGAAACCAGACAACAGATAAATATACAGATATATTTTTAAAAACAAACTTATTATAGACACAGAATAAACCATCGTGCTTATCGCAAATTTTTTTATCCAGAGTCGAACCCACGACCTTCCGCTTAGCAGTCAGAGTCACTAACCACCAAACCAACAGGCCAGTATATATTCACCCTGGCTTTAATGACAAGTAATCGTAATCCATCTATTTATCTATCTGTATTTATCCAGGGTGTTGTTCACGGGAAATATTAAGCACTATTCTCTTCATCATATTATTTTAATTTATACATTAAACCTTATATTAAGTACTTCACTTTAATCTACCTTCCTTCTATACTTCTATATAAATGAAAGTTTGGATATATGGATGGATGTTTACTATTTAATCACGCCACAACGGGTAAACTGATGTGGACGAAATTTTGAACAGAGATAGATTATAGTCTGGAATGGCACAAAGGCTTTTTGTCCGGGAAAAATGTTTACGTGAGATAACTTTGTTTTATTTAATTTTTACTCGTATAGTCGCGGAAAACAGCTTCCATAACTCATTATAAGTATTTTCTATACTCTATTATATAACAAGTAGGTACTTATTATATTTACTTACTGGTGCTTTTTTAAACAGTGAAATCACTCGAAAAACTTGAAATGTATATTGCCTCTAAATATTTGTTGTGTAGTCTGTGGTACCTAAAGGTAACCTTATTTAAAAAGGTAAGATAATAAAAAAAAACTTATATCTCAATAACAAACTCAAAAAAGATACCCGAACTGGTTATCAACACTTTGAAACCGCACACTGAGATTTCAAATCTCAAAATCAATGCTAATAGATAAGATAAGGACATCAAACACAAACCGGGTTAGTAGACCCCTGTGGGCTGTCACATTTTATGTGTAAAGAGGTTAAATTATAATGGTTGGTTTAGAGGGGCTTAATTAGGTTTTGTAGTACCGTCAGGCCGTATTATGCGGTCGTTTCATCAGTGGAGTTGTTTCTGGATGAGAGAACAGGTGGCGCCTGCGACGGTCGGCGTATGCGCATGTGTCGATATAGACGTGTATCGTGTTACATGTTACACTGTTCTTCTTTGTAGTGACGGCGTGTAGGCCCTGTGGGTTCCTTGTTTGAATTATTTACTGTGTCTATTTTATGTTATTTTTGAATTCTGTAATAAGACTTTTATTTTTAAAATTGCGAAGCTAACAACTAGGTGCACTCTACAACTTTCCACTGGAATTTTGATTAAATTTTCATTTATTTTTTTATTTCCCAATTATTTTTTTTTACAAAAACTGTCATTGAAACTTTAAAGTACTTCAAATACAATATGAACAATATGAAAATCTGTATCCTAAAAATATATACCTAGGATAATAACGAGGAGTTTAACGTCGTTAACAGACTAATTTACACTAAGATGTATTACAACAGACATGTATTTTCTTTCCGTTTCTTGAGGTGATATGTATAGGTATACCTAACAAAAAGAAATAATAAATATAATAAATAAATCAATTATAAGAACAGTAGAAAATTTGCCCACTTTTACCTATTAAGCAATATATATTTTCAACGTCACTATTTTAATGTTAATTTATAATTGAGAATAACAAAAACGGTAATGGCGCCCACAAAACAAAAATGTAAAGCCTATAGTATATTTTTTGACAGTTCCGATCGCCAACTAAGTCAAATTGACAGTCTAAGTTCTTTTATTTGACGATTAGTTGATGTAAATTAAGGCATATCTCAGTTATTTAAATAACATCATGTAAACGATTTAAACATTTGGAGGTAGGTATAGATAGTATCTGTGGATTCGTTCCTACCTATAAAATATCAAGCAAGCACAAATAGCAAGCAAATATGGCTATTTCGCTCTAATTTTAGTTATTTTTAGCCACTGTAATATTTTATTGTAAAATCGTTTGTTTTCCAAAAAAGTAAAATAAAAAAAAATTGTGTCTTCTTACCGTTCCCAATTTAAATGGCTCTCTATTCGCCAACGACGCAGATTGCGCGCTCTTACTAATCTTTATTCTATCCTTATTTCTCCTTCTTCTCCCTCTTACTTGTCATGTAAATTTCATTCTTAAACCATTTAATCTTTTCTTTATTGTATGTTTGTTTCCCCCATTGCTAATATTAAATTACACGGTCCTCCATACAACCATTATTGTATCCGCGGGTGGAGTACTGGTGACACACAGGTTATTCTTAGTCTACCACTGGCACCAGTCCCTCACAATTACTGTTACAATTATATCAAAGAATGTGATACTGTATAATTTTGTCATAAAAATATTGTGAGCGAAAATAAAACAAATTATTATTAAATTATTATTATTATTATGAGTAAGTACTGGTGCTCCAACCATAACAGAGATTTTCGATCTTCTAACAATTTGCTTCTCCTATGTCCTGTTCATTGTTCTGGATTCGTCGGATCCTCTTTCCTAGTTCAATCTGTCTCACCCTAAAATGTGTGCACAGTGCACACGACGGATTTTTTTTTTTGGTTACTTACCTCCTGTCTGGGTAGTCTGGGGGTTTTAAAATTTTATTTGAATCTTTTTTACGTCCATCGGGGGTTAATTTTGTCTTTTAATTATAAATAGAGATAAATCAACATACCTATTATGTATTTCCATTTGCGGTTCAGGTAATATTGCGTTGCCAATAAGCCAACAGGATAAGGCCCCCTAACAAAATAAAGTAAATAAAATTGCGTTTCCAAAATTTCGCAAGTCTATTTTCAAAGACCTTGAAGTCTTTCAAAGGTAAAATTAATCACCATAGCCCCAAAATCTCACGTTAAAATTGTAGCAATGACAATAAGTAGTTTCCTAAACCTTACAAAAATAATTCAAAAACTATGAAACCGTCCTTAGTTTTGCTAATCCAAAACAAACAACAAAACACAAGATTATACCTTCATCTCTCATGGGAAATTAACCCGAACAAATTTGCTTACGGCCCACAGTTATGGGAAGAATGTATAATCCTCCTCCTACTGAGCTTTAGAAATAAATCCTTGCTTATCCAGGCTTGTTCTTGTTTTGACGTTCAGATGAGTTAACTTATTGACAGGTGACAGACAAGTTAATAGTTTTGTTAATCTTCTAAAACTTTATTTAAAGACTTTTTGGTGCTTCCCGATCAACACACATTATTGTAAAAATATTATAAAAATCTGTTGTGTAGGTTAAAATATGAGCATATAATTACTAAAAAGCTTGCTTATGCACACGCGGCATATAACTTTAGAATAAGAAAATAAGCCATTTTGATGCCATCAAATACAATTTTTTCTTTCTTTTCTTAAAATGTAGGTCCACTGAAAGTTTTTCATAGCTCAGAACCCTAGGGTTCCTTTTCCGGTCGCGTGTGGCGTGGCGTCTTGCGTCCGGTTGGACGTTTTTTCTGTTTATGAAGCGACGGCGCGTGAAGCAGCATTTATCATTGCACGCGTAAACACAAACAAACATAATGGCAATATACGATGTTGTTTATAGTGCCCGCCGCTGCGCCCGCGGCGGATCCTCTAGCGTGTAGCGAAGCATGCGTCGGCTTTTGTTGCGTCGTACGCGGCGGGCATTACTGTGGCACACGAGGGGTACTAAATAATTCACATTTAACATAGAATAATATTATATTATGGTATGGAATGATATTAAATAATTCACTTTGTGCGATTTCCAAATAAAACTGGCAGAAAATTCCACCGAGGGCATCGCTTCATCGAGAATTGCAGCTGTATGAGCCACCACGATAAACACGGTGTCAAACACGTCGATGCCATCCCTGAGCTCGATGCAAAAAATGCTCCATTTCAAACAAACGCGTGTACACTTCACCGTAAATCCGCTCATACAACGTCAGACACGCGGGGCGTCAGCGCCGCCTAACGCTAGGCGCGACGCCCCGCGTGAACCCACGTCTTCGTAAATGAGGCCTTAAACCGCTCTTGGAGAGTTACCGCATTTTTCATAATACATTATTAAGAGCATTTCAACGAGTATTTACTAGTAGCTTTGTATTCTTGTATCTCTTAAAGACAAAGACATATGAATATGGGGGTTATATCAATATGGCAACATGAAACTCTTACCTTCTGACCTTGGTTCAAGTGTTATTCAAAAAGAGGTCTAGGTAATAGTGGTTGGGTACAAATCGATAACTCCTCAACGCGGTAAGCACAGGCATAGTATGAAGAATAAACTGAAAATGAAAATTGAAATACATAAAAAGCTCGTGTCATGGTGTTTGTCGTCGAACTCCTCCGAAACGGCTCTAGGAATTTTAATGTTTTTTGTCTATATTTGGTAGCTTCATAGTTACCAAATATAGAAAAAAATAATTTTATAACCTATCCTCATGGATAGGTTATAAAATTATTTTTTAAGAGTCGCGAGTTTAGTATTTTTTGTATAAATTGCAAAACCGGGCAGTAACGTCCCAGGAATTAATTAACTTTTTTATTTTTATGTGTTATCTGTTTTTCCAGTAGATAACTTAAGCAAATAGTTTAGATTTAGATTTCAGTTAATATTTACATAAATATCATAGAAATCTACCGATGTCACTCAAACGCAAAATATATGAATTCTAATCCTATTTATCAACAATACACGTCAGTTTAGTCGATATTCTACGCCTTTAAGCCCCAACAACCACAGCTAAACCATCTCAAGCCGTGCAAACACCAAACAAACAACGTTTTAAGTAAAAAATGACTGACCAGTGACAAATAAACCTTTGTGACTCATAGATCGGATTTAAAGAAATATAATCGGATTTTAAATGTTACAGTATTGTTTCTTGTTGTCCCATCCCACCCAGATGCGGTCAGGATGTATGGAAAGGATGTATAAAAGAACAATATACCCGTGTTTTGTACTGATGGATTTACAACCGAAGATACTGCTTTTTTATCCAATCAAATATCTTTTTCAGTCTTTTAATCCTGGTTAGCAATTGGTGTCTTCGAAAGCTATAGTAAAATTTACTTTAAAATAGATGATATAGAGTTGATATTGGATTGGAGGTAATTCATAATTTTTGTATCATGATTTATTACTTTAAAAGCGTGCTACTGTTCATTACATTTAGATTTAGTTAACTGTAAACAAATTATATACGCGCCTGTTATATTTTTTACAGTAAGCGCCGTTATATTTAGTGTTTTGGTAATTTGTTGGAAAGATAATTATGTGAAATATAATTTTGTTATTTGTTATCATTAATTTATCAGAAGATCTAACGGGTATGATTGGGTACACACGTATGAAACTACATTAATCTTTTAAGAACTGAAAGAGATATATTAACTAGCTGTGCCCGCGACTTCGTTCGCGTGGAAGTTGGGTTTATATTAAGGTAGTTTATATTACAATTTAACTTCTGTGTAAAACATATTGTAAACATGCTCCACAATGCTCTGTGGCATCTATGGATATTTGGGCCTAGCTTTAATCAGGGCCCAACATATGGCAGGGCAAGCCAAGCAAATGCCCAGTGCAGCAAAATGAAGGGCTACAAAGTTTATGGCGCCAGACGGTTAGAAGACAAATTATTAAAATTCCGAAACCCATTAGAAAAAAAGGAGAATATGATAAAAATGAAAGGAAAAATAAATAACGATCGATCCGAGTTCGTGAAGTGGGAGGGGATGAGTTTTTAAAAGTAAAAAATGGTTTATCTCTATTTCCGGCAAAACTACAAGTCCTATGGAAAAAAGTTAAATATTAAAGTTGTAGGTAACAAAAAGATCTACAGCTTTTTTATTTTCAATTTATTCACATAACCTCAAAATTTAGGTGAAAAATTAATATAACCAAGTTTTTGGTTTTTTATTTGTTTTTCTACGAAATTTGGTGAAAACTTATCTACCTTATTATGTCCAAAATACACTGTAATTTATTTGATTTAAAATATTATTTTTTCGCCTTATTTTAACTCAATATCAAAAAAGCACCCTAACTTTCAATCGAAAATTCTCGCGTCAAAATATCAGTTTTTACCAAAAAGTCTAAAGACTTTTTGTTCGTTGAAATCTTTACTTTCTGATGATGTAAAAAAAATATACATTATTCAAAATAATGTAATGTCCACATTCTTTAAAATTATCCCCATATTTTTTTAAATCACACACGGTCTCTAAAATAGAGATGTACCATTATCACGTTCATCGACAATCGATACGTTGACAAAAACCTACCGCACGTTGGAATTTAATTTCTAGTTAACAAGAAATAAAGTGATAGAGAATGAAGTCACTGCCGCGCCGTATCTTGTAATCGTATATTTGGTGAGGACACCCCAGATGTGGACACCACAAATTAGTAGATTGCTCGGACTTACAATTAAAAAAAAATGTATCTTCTTCTTGACTTTAATTTTTGTAATAAATAATCATTAGATAGCAAATATAATAACATTCCTTATCGTGTATTAGTTTAAGAGTACTTTAACTTGTTTAGTACAAAACTAAACACTATAGGTTGTTAAAAATTAAGAAACGTTTATAAGTAAGATATCACCGTTACAAAATGAACCACCATCGAAAGCAGAGGAGCAATTAATGACAATTTTTATTGGGCATGAACCGACAAGGTGAAGCGAAATTGAAGCTTCAATTTAGGCTTACCTTGGCGTTAAAAAAATATTCTTAAACTTACTCTTAAATAACTTATATTTTTTTACCGTGATGTTAAAATGCTCATTTCAATATAAACACGTTGCGGTCTTAATATATCCGGAATATTAATGAAATACTCTAGATTGGAATCCACGTATTGACGTCTGTTTCGGACGCCTAGACCCGAGTTACAAATAAATAAAACAGTAGCTTATATAACATTACCTATGTAAAATTTAACTAAACTTTTATAATAACAGTCTCCTAACCGATGTATTACGGCAGCCAATCTCATTAGAGACTAGTCAACAACGCAGGACATGTTATAGTGCACAAGTGTATACGCAGACACAAGTGTCTATTCCCCCACTCTCATAGTCCAATGATACGACCAGAGAGATTAGGCGCAGGACTGGCGGCCAAACGTGCTCTCCGAGGCACAGAGGGGTGTGAAAATGTTCGAAAATGGTCATCCATCTATAGACCGACAGTAGTAACATTGCTTAACCTCACAGATATCTCGACCCGTTCGGTCGCCACTGAGAACTCTTATTTATCTAACTATTGCTCAAGTGTCAGTCTTAGCCACCAACCAATTTAAATGATTAATTAAGCAGCCATCTTTGATTTGTCTTCTGATTTTATGTCTCAGATTGTAATTAAGTTGTGTGGTCAC
Source organism: Herminia tarsipennalis (assembly GCA_945859575.2). Lineage (NCBI taxonomy): Eukaryota > Metazoa > Arthropoda > Insecta > Lepidoptera > Erebidae > Herminia > Herminia tarsipennalis. The sequence goes on from OX243846.2 coordinate 8,885,715, forward strand.
GCATTATTTAATACCGAGTGCGTCCGTCGGGTCCGCTTCTCACAAGTTATCGCTCAATTTACAGAATAAATTTGGTTTTAAGATGAAGTTATTGCGATATAAGTATATTAATTTATTAAAAGAGAGTTGGTTTACGTCAAAACATTTTGTTATGGTTTTGCGAAGAATATCTTAATGTAAATTATAAAAAAGGAAAGAAATAATTAGTTGATGTATCAGGAAATTTTCCTATACCATTTGTCATTGTAATTATATCTAATAATATCTGGAAATCAGACAACTGATAAATATACAATATCTAAGTATATCAGTTGTCTGATTTCCATAGAACAAGCTCTGCTTAGTTTTATTTCTTTAATTTTTTTTCTTTTAAAAAGACAGCTCCCGCAATACCTAGTGTACAAGCCCTGTGTCGCAAGGGACTTTACAAACATACAAGTCACAGACACAAAGTACACCCAGACTCGGAACAACAATTTGTGGATCACACAAAGTAGTGTCCCGTGTGGGAATCGAACCTACAACCTCTTGCGTAGCAGTCGAACACACTCCCACCGCGCCACAGAGGCAGTCGACAACAGTTTGGGATCAGATGGCGTTGTGTTCTAAAAACATACATATCATAGATAAATTACACCCAAACACGAATAAACCATTGTGCTCATCACACAAGTTTTATCCTGGGTGGGGATCGAACCCACGACCTCTGGCTTAGCAGCCAAGGTCACTAACAAGAGGCCTGTCAAAAATTTCTAAATAAAGTAAAGTAGTAAATTTAATTATTCAATGTTTAAATAAATTTACGTATCTACACCAATTATTTTATATAGAGTAGATGATCTATTACTGATTTTCAACTTTTTCCAATAACCTTTAGATACCTATTCATAAAAGCAATCAATATGGGTTTTTCCATTCGAATTTATGGATATTTAATTACTCGTTATATTTCTAGCTGTGACGCAATGATAATCAAACAAATCTATAACTTGCATGTTGTCAATATCAGGCTCACAAATGAACGTCAACGGAGCTCAAACAGAAGATGTTATAAAAAAAAGGAAATTCTATATTGCTCAATGCATATGAATCTTTAAGATTTTCGTATTGAAATTGTAGTAATATTGATCAATGGATCAGCAATCAACAATTTCTCGATCAATAGATCTATCGAAGATAAAAACTACAACAATAAAATTGTAGATGGCGTTGGCCGTCATTCTATATTTAGTTTTAAAACTTTATTTAAACTTATCTTTTTAAAAATCAACCCAAGAATCTTGTTCTTAGCTACAACTACAATACCTACCACATAATTTCGTACCGGAAAACAGTCCTAAAAATGGGACCAGTATCCACTGCGGTGGTCCCTTATCGGGTATGTGTCCACCATCGCTTCCAATGAGACATTTCACCTTTTTTATTGCCATGCTCTTCGCGACTTCACGACACCGTTCTACCTAAACCCTTCGAAAATTTACTATACACTCTTATTTCTAGTTACATAAAGTTGTAAATTAAATGCTTTGTAGATTGTAGGGTGCATATGAATTTTGGTCGTCAGTATATTTTTATCGTGATACTTTCTCACCTTTTTACGAGTTAACGTGCGAGTAGAAGTGTCGTAGATACAATTATCGATTAGGTAATGTTATCGGGACCGATCTTTTGTCTTCCGGTTTATTTTTGTTGATTTAGGTACATTTTGGACAATGGTGGCGCTAGATAGGTGTTTCTAGGTATTTGTTTCCTGTTTGTTTCACACTTGGCTAGCATCAAGACTGAAAAAAGTGAGACAAGAGAGGTCTCAGTCAACAATGACTTCAGTTTGATGTTGATGACCATTAAAATATTAATTTTAGTTGGAACAGTTAATTTATTCAGATACAGTAAACCCTTACAAAAATAACACACATTCAAATCGTATGTTTCTTTTTATTTTTTTAGTTCGCTATTTTTTTTTATATTTTAGTACTAGCGTATCTCTGTGGCTTTGCTAGCATGATGTATGGAGCTCGTAAGATTGTAAGGTTTCATCAAAATCCATTCAGGATTATTTGCCTGAAAAGTTAACAAACATTGAGGATGGACATCCTCACAACATTATAATAGGAGGTAAAAAGGTTTTTATTTATCTAGATAATTTAACGGTTTATCGGTTTTTGTTATCGCACATTCGTAATTTATTGAATTTTGAGTAGTTGTTATCTAAACAGCTACTGGATAATATCAACTGATCTATGTGGGTACAGAACGCAGCGTGATACCGAACCTGTGACGTGTCGTGTAGGGGTGGTCCCACGACGCGCGACGCAAGCGCAAAAAAGTTCTACAAATAATAGTTTTGTGCACAATTTAAGAGTAGCCTTTAGCCTACAGAAACAGAAAGAGATAAATGCCATTAGATAATAAAATTATATTTAAACACAATAAGTTATAGCTATTTTAATTTTGACGGTCTCAATTGTGTAAATCTTATAAAATATTTTTGTTAATTATGATTTGACAGTCTTAACAAATATATATCATACCATACGATTTTTAAGAGCCTCTTTTTGGCCAATCTAAGACTGTAAAATTTCTTCATGATAATCGCCAAAAATATTCAAAAACCTACATTTGACCCCAAAGCGATTTAAACCTATGAGTCTATATTCAGAATACCATTTTTTATAAACTAAGAAACAGTAGATATATTCTACAGACTTACTCAGGATTTATAAACACAAGAATGAAACAAAAGATATTCTTTTGAAGACTCAACCAAGAGTTTATTTTAGCACAAAAGGATAATTTTTCAACGATCCACGACTGCTTATCCTGATCGTTTTCACTTTTATCGTATTATGTAGTATTTTATTATTCTTGGATAACAATTTATTAATTAATTATACAAGGTATTAATATATCAGCTTCTCAATATCCATTCTTCACATTTCGAAAATGAACTTTACTTTTAATTATTTAAGGTTTAATTTTGATATAAAATGGTATTATAAAGCTCAGGTGCACTGAACTGATAGGTAGTATAAAATGTTCAACAAAACATGCGCGCGCGTTGATGTCGAATCAAATATTGTTTTGTACCAACTGCAAAAAAATATATCACAATATTTTAATTAAAGACTTTGCCCTTTTTTACACGGCTGAGGTTTGACAGTTAAAATCTAGTAATCTCAAGATTACATTATAAAAAAAATTAAGTGTAATCACATTCAAAAACTGTTAGACACATCTTTATGTTGCTCAAACATAGGCATTATATCTCGGTTTTTTTCGACACAGGTGGAAAATATATAAGAAAGTACGTTAAAATCAAGCTCAGATAAAAAACAACGTCCCTAAGCTTTTTTCTCGAGAAGTACGTTCAATTCCAACCGTGGTAAGTCTCGTCTATCGCGAATTCGTATCCTGAGTTCTCGTCTAACCCTAGAAGCGATTTAATGTAGGTAATTTATTGTCATAGCGACATCATTTATTCTGTTGTCCTTACATTTTGACGTCTTTATACGTTTGTATGAATGCAATAATATGCACATATTTAAGCCCACTTTTATGCAATCCGATGCCGAGAACAATTTACAATGTCTAGTGATTTTCTTTACTGAAGTAGCATCGCTGTGCAGTGAAAATTATACTCACGATTAAATTATAGTGCGTTTTTGCTAGAATTATTGTTGACTTGGGATTAAGGGTTTAGGTACACTCATATTTGCAATTATTGTATTTGTAAAGTCTTTGGCAAGAAATGCCTATAAAAATTACTTCAACACTCATATTTATTTTAAATACTATATCTAATTCTTCAGAATAATTTAGGCTTTAAGGTACTTCGCAGATTTTAGTAGTAGATACTACTAGTACTTAAGACAACTCGGTTGGGTGATACCTAATGTGACAATTACGTTAGTGCCAGTATCCTTCTAATAGTATTTTAGACAATTTCGAAACAAAGGAACAAAGAGGTATTAGAGACAAAAGTCGCAGAAGGGATTTACCAAGCATAACACACTCTAAACTAAATGTTGTCCAACATACTTCTGGGGTCCAAGCTATAAACATATATAACAAACTGCCGGTAGAAATGAAAAGTGTTTATTGTCTCAATACTTTTAAAAATGGACTGAAATCGTTTTTGTTAAGGAAATGTTATTATAGCATAGAGGAATTTCAAGCAGACAGTATATCAATGAATGATTTTGAAACTAATATTTAAATGATTTATTATTTTTTTTCTTTTTTTTTTACTTGATACATATCTTTTAATAATTTGACATTTTATATTTTGTGTGACATTGTTTTATATCCATTTTATGCATTGTGTACTTGATTTGTTATTTTTTGTGTACCTACTTATATTTTATTGTATAGTATTAAGTTCAATCTCATATATTCCACACAATGTAAATTGTAATGAATAAATGACTTATGACTTATGACTTATGACTTAATACCATGCTAACATTAAGGGTAGATTACGCGAAACAGGGTTCGGCTCTCTCAAAAATTTATATAGAAAACCTAAACATTTGAACACGAAAAAAATTGTGTCACCAGTCAAAGAGTTTCTCTAGTAAAGAAACTTAAGGATATGTCTTAATATGATCCCGCAAATAAATCTTGAAGTGAATCGGAAAAATGCAAAAACGAACATTTTCGTATTGTCATAGTCATGGCGTTCGTAATATAACATATGTACGAACGAATATTTTACTTTATTTTGACCTGCACTCATGCGCACTGTGAAGTAATGGTTGTGTACGTAGCGCTAAATAAATAATTAGTATAATTCCCCCGTAAGGACATACAGACAAGAAGGTGCTCTGTTAAGAATTTGGTACTGAACTGCTCCCATGATCAATAGGTCTTAGTTTTACAAAATAACAGTTTGGATTCTTACATACTTATTCGGATATTTGTTTAGGAAACCGACCACCAACCAAATTTAGTTAATTTTGTAAAATATATTTATGCCGCGTGAGGTAAGTCCTGCATCAACTTTATATTTTTTTTTTATTTTTCTTTATTATAAGACTCTATATTCGATATAGATACGCCTAATACATCTCTAGCCTAACCTCTAGTAGCTTATACTGTGTTTGTAATTCGAAGACTGTACGTACAATCGCTTGCCGTCAAAACAGAATAATTTGCAGTTGGCCGAGTTGACATCGATATCCGTGCCCGATGTTCAGCGACGAGTAATATGCGTCTTGAGCTGTTTATTGGGAATACCTTTCATTTGTTTATTTAGTATCGAATAAAAGTAACACATTATTAATACTATATAATAATAATAAATAAATTTATTTTTTCGCCACAATAGATAACAATAATATTTTTTTACAATAATATATTATATATTGTGTGAGCCTGGTGCCTAAACTAGGCTCCTCTTTGAGTGGTAATTACATTTATTATAAGTATTATTAGTGCACTTAATTTATAAAATAGGTATTTGTAATTATAAAAATATGTTATACAATTTTTATACCAACACTAGCTGAACTCGGCCACGCTTCCCTGTGGCTAATAAGGGGCGTTTAAACGGGTCATTTTTTACGGCAATTTGTGGCGGCACTATTGGCAACTAATTGCTTGGCCAATAATGGCAATATGTCTACAATTGTATGGCAGTCTTCTAAACGAGCAACACATACCGGCAACAATAAAATAGAGAGCGACTGAAACAACAACAAAATTGGCCGCGCAACATTACGGAAAATCGATTGCTCAGCGATTGTCCGGCAACCAGTAAATCAATATTGGAGAGTACTGCCATGTTGCCGGCCACAGCATTGCCGCCACAAATTGGCATAAAAATGGCCCGTTTAGACGCCACTTTAAAGCTAGGAACACTTGCCAGCCTTCCCAGAACATTCTGCTAAAGTTTTATCACAATCTGATCCATACTTTCGGAACGCATAGAGGACATACTGACAAACATTAATTCGATTAGTGATATTAATATTTTTAATTATCTGTCAATGTGCCTTACTACTTGAATATTTTTAATAGAACTATAATAATATAATATCTTGGGACAACTCACACAACGTTATCTGATCCCAAACTAAGCAGAGCTTGTACTATGGAAACCAGACAACTGATAAACATACTTATATATTTCTAAATACATACATATTATAGATAAATAACACCCAGACACAGAATAAACCATCGTGCTCATCACACAAAGTTTTATCCTGGGTGGGGATCGAACCCACGACCTCTTGCGTAGCAGTCGGATACACTCCCACCGCGCCACAGAGGCAGTCAAGTTGAAACTTGAATAATATATTTTGTATCGACTGTTCTTTTTACTAAGCTTTTAATTTATTAGCAGTCCGTAGGTTTTCTTCTTGAAAAACTATATTTTAAGGTTCACATACATAAATACTGACTGAAAGTCATGTACAAGTAATTTAAATTAACTAAATTGATTCAGAAATTATGCAATTAATTCAATGGATAATTCACCTAAATTTTTTTTATTATTATTTTTTAAACTACGTTCCAACCTTTTTTTTCGTTGAACAAATAACTTATACAGCCAAAAACGTGGTTGACAGTATACTGGACTATGTTCCGTTTTTAAACAGTAACCAGTATTGGTGACTATAAAGGAACGGCTTTGCAGGATATTGCATTGACGTCACATTTCACAGTGGTAACAGTGCATATCGGAAGACACCCTTGATAAGCGTGATTTCGGTGACTAACAGTGGTAATAACGAGGTATAAGTACAGTACCATACTCAGACATATTTATTAAACAACCAAAATAATAATATGACGTCATAACTTCTCATCGTAGTTCCATTGGCAGTCACAGGTGCGCCGCCCAATACGGTACCAAATTATACACGAGGACTATAATTAATTTTATCTTGTTACCATGTTAATGCGAGTATATTGTTGTCAGCAATTTGTATGCAAATGTACTTCTTTCTTGTTCCTTCGCTGTGATTAATTTTCGTTCGTTTGAAAGTAAAAATGTATTTTAGGATTGTTGTCTTGCTGTGATTTGTTTGTTTAATTATATAAACAATTATCTGCCTGTCATGGCTTCGCACGAGTGTCATATCGTAGTTTTTTATACCTCGAGTTACATTTTTGCAATTTTCGTAGGATTTTCAGTGTTTATGACAATAAAATATAGCCTATGTAACTCCCTGATAATGTAGCTTTCTAATGGTTAAAGAATTTTTAGAATCGGTTCAGTAGTTTTTAACTTTATTCGTTACGTACAAAAATGCAAATCTTTCTTCTTTATAATATTAGTGTAGATGTAGAGTAGCTCCACCCGCATATATGTCGTTTATGGCGATAAAAAAATAATAGTACCTATGTCCTTTCACTGGACTTATCTACGTAACAAATTTCATCTAAATGGGTTCAGCCGTTTAAGCGTGAAAACGTAACTGACAACAGAGCTACTAATATGGATGGATTTTACTTTATGTAAGTAATGGGTATTTCTGTAAAAATATTGTTAGCTTCGAATATTCAATAGTAGGTTCCTACCGTTGTAAATTATCAAGGGAAACTAAGAGACAATTAGGTATTTTTGTCCTAATTTATCTGTTTGCCTTATTAAAGACAAAAACAACCTAACAGATACTGAAATTTAAAGTTACTTACTTAAAGTAAGTATGTCAAAGAAAATGCAATATTCAATACCATAGACATAGGTTAGACTAGCATACCTAAGTCTATGGTCAATACAATACGGGTACGATATATTTTTTTAAACTACAAACGAACTGTGAAACACCAAACTGTGTCCAATCGTTGGCGAATACCAAACTAAAAAAAAACATAAAAACTACAAAATAAGTTCATATAAGATACAACAATAAGGCAGGATATTTCTACAAGAAAATAACATACCAATTACAATAACATTTAACTGAAAATTAAATCGTCAAACACATTAAGAGGTCTACAGTCCCACGACAAATTGCCGCCAGGCTAGACAGGTGCGACAAAAAATTCGCTCCATTTCGGTATAAAAACGTTTTTATTGCGACTAACGAGACAGTCCCGATGCTATCTCGCGTATTACTTTCATCCCTAATCTGTAACATAGTTGCTTTCTATGACCGCGCCTTTATAATTAGTAGGCTATTGGTTTACATGCTACGAGTTTGAAACATAATTTTAACCTCCGATACAAAAAGAGGTATGTAGATGGACCGATTTAATTCATAATAGGTACCTTGTTAATCGATGATGTTAATTTTTTATTTATACTAATATTATAAAGCTGAAGAATTTGTTTGTTTGTTTGAACGCGGTAATCTCAGGAACTACTGACCCGAATAGAAAAATTTGGATAGCCCATTTATCGAGGAAAGCTATAGGCTATAACATCACTCTACGAGCAACAGGAGCGGAGCAGCAATGAGAAGTGTTGCAAAAACGGGGAAAAATTACGCAGACGAAGTTGCGCGGGACTGCTAGTTTGAAATAACTAGGACGATTCAAAATTCTTTAACTTAAAACCGAGCCTAAAAGTCTCACGTATCAAGGTTTTGCTAAATATAGCCGCATTAGCCTAAAATAAAACATAATTAATGTTAATACACTTTTTAGGGTTCCGTAGCAAAAAATAGCAAAACGGAACGTACAGTTTCGTAATGTTCGTCTGTCTGTCTATCTGTCTGTAAATCCATACCTTTGTCACAGGCATTTTACTCAAAGACTACACAATGAAAATTGATTAAATTTGGTGATAAGGTGTCTTGTAGTAGCCGCAACTTAGTTTTTTAGTTTTGGAAATAATTGCTCTGAAAGAACCGTGTGGCCAAAAAATATGAAAAAAATAAAAAAGAGAGCAATTAACAAATATGTACTTTTTAAATTAAAATTAATATGTGATCGGATATACCGCCATTTAGTTATTGCCGTAAAACTGCGTTTCTTAACAAAAAGGCGTAAGTGCCATGAACATACCTTTTTGCTGGTGCAATTACTCAAATCGGACTTTTTCATACGGCAAAGGCTCTGGAACCCTACACTGAGCATGGTCCGCCATGATTTGGCCCAGTTTTTATTTTATTTAAAATCTTTGGGGAGATTTGAGATATATTTGTTAGATACAGTAATACTCGAATAAAATTCCTCCGATAAAAACAATAGGCACAGTTCAAAAGATGAGATAGAAATGTATTTTGCAACTAAGAATTTATCTATTTATTCTGTTACGTCATCTTACATCGCCCATCCGCTCACAACAACATTTTATTCCAACAGTCCATAAACTTGTGTAAACCAACCCTAAACATTTTTTGTCTCCGCAATAACGATAATCATGTCACACGTTTTTTACACAAAACCACACAGGACAAAATGGCGTTACCATCAGATTATCATAGGCTTGTGGTCGGATTATTACTTCATTTTTTCTACCCTCGCCTACCTGTTCGAAGAGAGCCCGAGATTCTTAGATGATAGGACCTTTACAATCGCCCCCAATCGCCCAGTGAGTTCTGACCCGTAAACACACTCTGTATCATTTTCTTTGCGGGTCAAATCAAACTGGTGGTATTATACAAATTAATAAGGCAAGCAAGCTTCTTAACCGGGTGAATATTTTGTTTATTATACCTATTAGAAATTTGTCGAAACATTTTGGTTGAGTGTGTTAAGATAAATACTTCTGTGACTTTTATTTTTGTTCCTCGTGTCAAATATTTGTGGGATCAGTTAGGATTGTTTGGATGTTTGATCAAATGTTACTAGTTGATAACGAGCTTAAATATTTTATTATGTGATAATCCTTGACGAAAGAATTTGAATAAAAAATAGTGGAAAGATTTGAAATAGTAGATATTGCTACTGCATACATCCCACGACTAGCCATATTTCTCTATTTCAGGGTTTCCCAAAGTGTGCGTCGCGACGTCTAGGACGGACGCCACGAAATCATCCCAGAGGTGTCGCGGAGCGATCCACGTACTAGTATGTATGTACCAAGTCCGCGCGTGATGGTTAGCGCCACGCGCACTTTTACTATCCAAACATGAGCTCTGTTTTGAGAAACTATGCTCAGAATACCAAGCACATTCTTCTCCCTTAGTAGCCAATCAATCCTTCATTTGCTCGTCTAGTCGTAGTGTTTAAAAAAAATGTTATTTGGAGTTATTTTTTGGAGACTTGCACTGGGCTAGAGTTACCCATTGGTAAGAACTTTTTGGCAAGACGCAGGAAAGGGAAAGGAGCTTAGCAAAAAAATCACAATATCTCAAGGATTATATATATATATAGGTTATACCTATTAAAAATAACTTTGGGAAACCCTAGTATATTTATTTAAGATGTCAATATCAGACAATCTTTCATTCTTATCTTGCTGTGATGAACTTTTCTGTAACAATTGTTTGTATTCCCATCTAAAAGAAAATCTCTACTAGACAGTTTTGGTACAAAATCCATACAGCATTATTATCATGTTGAACGAAGATAGTACCTCATTTCCTTCATCGATTTAGAGAAGAATTGCTTGCTTGGTTTTTGAAATAACCGGGCGACCATAGACATTAACTTTATACCTAACACATTTTTTTGCATCAGCTAAAAACAGTACCGTCGGAATCTCGACAATTCATGTTAACACAGCTGTATCGTCCCTACATTATCAAGTTTTACTGGTGTCAATTGATTTTTATAGGCTTTTTACACGCCTCGTGGCTTTACGAGCATATAAGCGAAATTGAAGGCTCTTGCGGCGTTCATCCATCCTCCACGCTTAAATAAATGCCTTTTTTATCTGTCGTTACATAGTTATTTTTGTGTTCGTACTTTATGACAGTTGGCATCGCTATACTACTAAGTTGTAATGTTTCAAACTTGAATATTTTGAGACCAACAAATGTGAAGATAGTTGATTTATTTCAAACATGTTTTAAATGAAATGGAAATTAAATGTTCTTCGTTATAACTGTACAAAACATTGGCACAAAATTAAAAACTATTTGTCATTTGTGTTCAGACTGGATGAATGTGTCCCTTTGTTGTCACTGGTTTGAAGTGTCAATTAGGTTAGTTCACACTACACTATAAATTAAAAGTCCTAACCAGCTGAACTCAAATGAAACTAGTCAACATTGCAAGGGATATCATAGTGCAGAAGTGTGTTCTGTCTTCTTTCATTCTCGTAACCCGCTGAGACTGAAGTCAGACGTTCCTAGCTCTCTTAAGTCATGTCCAAATCTCTTGATAGGACTCTGAACCGATGGTTTAAATGCTCTTCTAGGCACGTGATGTTTTTGAAAATATTCATCTATGTACATTCCTCGCAGTGGTAACGTAACATTGCTTAACCTCGCTGATCTCTCAGTGCACGGTCACCACGGACGTCAGATAACTACGATCTTAGCGTAGGACCAAGGTCAACCATCACATGTTTCATGGCGCTATAAAGACAGGCAAGCGGCAGTAGATACCTAAGTCCAGTTCAGGACCAAAACGAATGGCTCTTGAAAACTTTCCGTATACGACAAACATCCTTATGATTTCTTTACAATAAACTGTCGTTATTACCACTAGCCAGATAGTAATAGTAGCCTAATCGATATTTTTTGAAAAGACAAAGATATCATCCATTCAGCAGAGACTCTACCTAGAATTTAAATTAAATTCTCGCAGTGGGTTTGTGTGTTGCAGGGTACTGTACAAACATACACTTATTAGACACAAAGTATGCCCCGACTCTCATAAGATCATTAGGTCGCAGAGATTTTGGGGTATTGCATCTTGGCCTCATACCAGATCCTATATACCCAGATGTGGATCAACAATTAGTGGATTACTCAAGGTGGTGTCCCGTGCGGAAATCATGTCCTAAATACCTATTGCTGTCAAAACTATTGGCAAGTTTTGTGTTGACATCGTTTTACCACCAACAAATGTATACGTTGAAAATGTAATGTGATAAATAACATGAAATTTACAAAACGGATTGTCATCTTTACGAGCCTTTCAACCGCGGCTCCACCCGCGTGGATGTCGGTTATTGCGATAAAAACTATTCTTTGTCCTTTCCTAGAACTCAAACTATCTCCATACCAAATTTCATCTAAATTGGTTCAGCGATTTAAGCGTAAAAAGATAACAGACAGCCAGACAGACAGTTCATAACGTTCGTCCATACTTTCTATCTATCATCACATAAACAATGGTTATGTGATGATAGGTAGATAAAACAGTTAGTTCAAAGAGTAGAAATTTATTATGGAAATTTCTAAATATATTAGAATGGATGCTAAATCTCGGCAACAATAAAAGTAGCGAAACGTGGGTGTTCCTAACTAAACCTTTGTTTTATGGTAATACAGATTTTATTATAGTTGCCGCCATAATGTGTCCACTTTATGGTTAACAGCCATTTATAATGAGTGGATGATTCACGAGTATTTTACCACAAAAAGCTTCTTTCCGTTACTGTGGAAACAGAGGCATTATAACGTAACTTATTTTATTTTTCTATGGATTCGTTAATCAATGTTGTTTTTATACCTTTTCTGAACTTGTATTTATTTTTAGGCAATCGATATATTTTTTTTAACTTTCACGTTTTTTATGGATGGGAGAGAATCTACCCGTGACCACGGCATTTGCAATACCGGCGAAACATCGGGGAATAAGTCAGAGATATTTAATCTTAAAATAGCCACACGATAAGACCCATAGCCTAAATTGGAGAAGTAAAAAAGAAAATAACTACTTTAAAAATGTACGACGATTCTGAACATGGCGATTCTTTAAAAGTAGGTATATCTCTCGATTTACACATACTGGTAGGTACGTTTAGTTACATTTCCAGAACGAATTCTGAAGGGACGAATTGAATGTTAATAGCGCGACACCGACTTTAATGGCAGAATTTAAAGACTGTGCTAGAAAAAGGCTGATAAAGAATGTTACATTATAGTAGATACTATTTAACGCTTCACTTAACAAATGCGACGCTTAAACCGCTTAACCGATTTAGATGAAATCTAATATGGAGATAGTTTGGGTTCTGAGGAAAAACGTTGGATAGTTGTATTGTATTGTAGACATCCACGCGGGCGGAACCGTGGGTGAGAGCTAGTCATTATAAAAATTGGTTTATGCCAACTAACGATTTTTTAAATCACATTCAAATTCATCCATCCATTTGAATACAACGATGTCACCGACAGAAAGATAAAGAACTCAATGCTTAAAAATAAATAAAAAACCATAAACAAAGCAAACAAATTACTGAATTCCATAAACCCTCTGCATCCATTGATTAATCTATGGTCCCGTGTTAATCTAACAACAATAAAATGCAAAAAATCATTGAGCACTATAAATCAATGAGTCGCCAGCCAAAAATGACCAAAGAAAAGGCTCTCAAGGAAGGCAGCTCAATCCGAAGTGGGTTATTTATTAGTATAGATTATCACTACAAATCACGAAGACGATTGTCGTGGCGGAATCATTCGGTGTAACTTGAGAACGCCCCTTATATTGGATGATTGGACAAATAAATATATTTTCCGTATCCTGTTTATCTGGTTTGGGGTGTTAATAAAAATGTAGAGGAGAGACGGGTTGTATTCATATATAGTTGTATTAATCTGGTGTTAATAAAAATGGTTCTATAATTTTCGTACCTTAAATATTTTATTTTCTACATAAAAATCATATTTTATAAAAGGTATCCAAATAATAAAATCTAACATTAATTGCCGACAATTTGAATTTGCTTCTTTTCAAGACTATTCGAATCTTCAAGCCCGAAAATGATTACTGTTTGAAATATACACTAATGTTATAAATTAGAAAATGTGCTTTTTTGCCTGTTTGTTACATTTATATGACTAAAAGGCTAAACGAATTTTAATGAAATTCGGCAAAGAGCTAGATGGTATTCTGAGGACGGACCAACTTTTACCACAATAACCGAATTCATTTTACTACTCTGCTGGTGTAAACCTAAATCCTCAAAAAAGCAAATCTTAGTGCTTAGTAATTTAATGTCAAATAACATTTTTTTTTAAATTATTTACTAAACTAATTATAACTTGATTCGATTTTAAATATGTTTACACGGAACATACTTTCATGTTCTGTCTAAACCTATCAGATATAAACATCACAATTATCATTGTGATTTTGGTAAGTATACCTACATAATTTATAAGAAAATTATGCAATTTACCCATTATATCAGTACAATTGGTTTTTTGCTAAATATAGTACTAAAAGTGTAATAAATTATTCTTGAAATAAACTATAATTAATGCAATTGAGAAGTGTTTCTTTTTTGTTCCTATATCAATTTATTATTTGCATTCCTTGTAATCGAACAATACGAGTACGTAATTGCTTTGACCTTTCTACTGGTTGTTTGAAGGTGTATTCAAATCGACTGCAAGGCAATTAAGTTGTAAAGCAATGTATATAACATAATGAATGGTTTTAATCTTGACAGTGGTTGTAATCCCATTCATTTATGCAATAACAGAAACTTTTTTTTAGAAAAAAAAAAAAATCAAACGTGTCCATTTTGCCCAATCGTCCCCACCTGGTGTGAATGGATCCATGGTCAGGGTGGCCGGCGTCCGTCGTCCTATCGTTCCCAATAAATTAGAAGCCACTAATACAAGCCGTGGCTTTACAGAAGACTGGTCGTGTCAAGTCGCCACTAATGTACAGTCTTGATAACGCTTTCAAATTCACTTATGTGAACATCACCAGTTTAAAACGACCTCCCGTTATACACGAGATTGAAATAAGTTTGTTCGTGTTGCAGAGGTCGAAAAATACTGGTGAGGTTTAAAAGTGCATTCGCTGTTTTGATGACCAAGAAATCCTTGCCTCTTTTATATCGTTAGTATAAAATTCAATGTCACATGCTTGTGGTGTGTAATGTAAATTCTTGCTTACTTTATTGTTGACGATGACCGGTAATTGATTTAGTGGTCAGATTTATGGGAGCAAGTTTATATTGAAATATTTGAGACATGAATAAGCTCGAGATTATATGGAGCGAAAGTAAAGGAATTCCTTTTAATCGAATAATAAATATAATATCGTAAGATTGTGTTGACATTTGACATTATTTATTAGGAAGTGAAACTTTCGCTTCGACTGTTATTTCGATATTAATGATAGTAGCTCCTCCTTTATAATGTAAGTCCTATTATTCTAGTGCTTGGGTATGTTACAATCCTGTATTGGTTGCAGTAACTTACTAACACACTTGTAAACAAAAGTTGTATCTTCTAATAAATGGCTAATGAAAATTATAGCTATGAAGTTTTCTTCCTATTCTTTGTTATTTTTTGCTAATCGTCATTTAAAAATGGAACGCATCTCTATTATATTAATATTATTGTTAAAAAGCAAATATATTTAAAAATAGAACGCAAGTAGCAACTTTGCGGGTTAAAAAAATAAAATGATGTTCCAGTCATTTTACTGCAACGGGTCCTGCGTTTTTCTATGCAACGGTGTAGCTTAACCGCGAACATTTGCGTGATAGGATATTTTATGATTTCAAATTTGGTTTAACTGAAAAACGTAGCTTTCAACGATTACAATTTACTTATGATTGATTATGATAGTATGAATTTGGCCATAATATTCCAGACTAAAACAATACGTTGGAACATGAATCCATAAATAAAACCTCGGATACAGCAAAATAGCTTATCTATGCTAATATTATAAAGTTTGTGAGTTTGTGAGGGGGTAATCTCTGGATCTACTAACCCAATTTTGAAAATTCTTTTACCATATATGTAGCATATTTTATTGCCAGTGCGAAGCCGTGGCGGGCAACTAGTAGAATATAAAAACTTACTTATGCATTAGTTATCTGTCAATATTCTCATATGAATAATTCGAAACTTTTTTGTACAGTAACCTTTAGATCGGTTACAATACTAATATGTTCTCGGATAGGATCCGACGCATGCGCGCAGCGGTGCGGAATAACGGACGGCGGCCGCATCTTGCGATTTGTCGCTGCGATCATGTCGCGATAGTGCACTGCGACTAGCGTCAAGTGGTACAGTGGATGGCATTATTGGAGATAGTAACAACAATTTTCATTAAAAAAAATACTAGCAATCTTGTTTACCCCTTCAGTTGAACTAAATTACTGTGTTATAATAATAATTATTTATTGAATTAATAATTTGTTTACATAATATTTTGTATTTTTTATTTATTCCTTAAAAATTACGGTCATACCAGCACCCTGCTAAGTTGACAAGAACACTTGTATTAAGGAGTAGGTCAGTAGTATGATGGGAGGGATTCCAATCTGTGACTTCTCGATTGTGAATCCGATGCCTAGTTTGTGTTTGTGATCAAGATACTTTTGTAAAATATTATCTAAAATTCATACTTGTTATGGAGAAATACTCAAAATCTCATTTTCCTAGCTCAGGACGCTATAACCTATACTTTAACCTGTACAAACAGATAAGTTTATGATGATTAGATATAATATTGCAGAAGTACGAGGGTGCATCCTTGTTAGAGTGTCTTCTCCAACTTCAAGATTAGATATATTTTTGTTTTGGGATGATTAGTCCAGGGATTTGAGTTGTATGTTTAGTGGTTGTGATGGATGGTAGGTATAATTTTTTATATTGGTTAGGTTTAATTCTAATATTATTTTCATATCTAATGAGCGTCAATGGAGTCCTGCGCTGTTGATGCCACATAATACTGAATAAGTTAATCTTGTTTAATTCAGAAGTTCTTATTACCACCTTTTGACTTCATCATCATAACCCTAGATATCATGCAGCACCAAAGTACTCACTAAGACCAAACAATTGAGTCCAAACTCGATGGGTATCTTATTTAGTTGAGAAGTTCCTGTAGCCGCCTTCCGGCTCCATCATAAGACAGCTCCATGGTAGCATATTAATGTATTGTTACCAAAGATAAATTTTCATATGTACATGTAGAATCTCGACGTATTACAAGTGTTGTTTTTATTTGTTTATGTTTTTTTTATGTTCACCAAATTTAAGATCAATCGGATGTCGGGAAGTGGTTTCCAAGATTTGTGGCGAACACACAAACATTTAAAATTAAATAAAAGCTTGTTAAATGCCGTAGGATCGAGTCTTTAAAGTGTACAATACAAAAGTAATAACAATAACCTCAAAATTTAATAACGACATCTAACATAACACCATCCAAAATATCCCGAACAAAAAGTACAACAGTGCAAGGCTTGTTAAGTCTTGGTCGCACAGGACAAGCACCGTACGAACTACTCGGACATAATCGATTCGTCGCATCGGTGCTCATTCAATAATCGAAACATGTCGCTAGTCTGCCCATATCTTTATGCTTGAAGCGTAATCTTTTTAATTTATTGAAAGCATTTTTAAATGAAGGGATTGTTGCGTACTTTCTATATGAGAATTGCGTCATAACCATACGCTCATTATATATGTAGGTCTGTTTGATACCTATTCTTAAACGCCTGAATTTTGCTTAGGTATACCAATACTTGGAAAATTAGACCCACACGGTCGAAACCATTAAGACGACGTAGTGCAAGTGTTCAGTGGAAAGTAGTGCGTGAGCTACGCAAGAAATTGTAGGTTCGATTCCCACTCGGGTTACCACTTTGTGTGATATACAAATTATTGTCCCAAATCGGGAGTTGTAGTTTATATCCGTAAGTTGTATGCATGCTTGCAAGTTCCCCGCAACACAAGGCTTGTACTCTAATGGAATTGTTTTAAAAAAAAAGTGGAATTTAATTCATTAGCGAAATGGTAAAACGGTCACCAATCGTTCACCTACAGGTCTACCTACCTATAAGCTATATATGACTATACCGCAACACATAACTTTCCATAACCTTTAAAATCTCCAAATAAGGTCCATTTCCTGATTCCTTTTCGGACATAATTACTTTGTGGTTTCCGAAGAAGCCCAATATTGTCTGCAAGACATTTACTAGCAGACCCATAACCGTACAGACCGTAATTATGCAAAAGGAAGCCAATAATTAAACAACTCATAATATCTAAAATTATAAATGTTTAAATCATAATTTTAACCTGCCAAATTATAGGGCCGAGCAGCAAGCTAATATTTAACCTCATATAATAAGCAGTTATTGTAAAAACATTGTTGCCACGTCTAATTATAATTATTGTTGCAAAATATTATCGGGAGCCGTTTTTGCTAAGCGCATCGTTAAATTTCAAAAGGTTTCGTGAGAAAAATGTGTTATTGTCACGAAAATTGCGATGCGCCTGTTCTTGACTCTTGACATTTTGCCAAGCATAATTATGTTTTAAGACGTTGTGCTCTTCATAAGTAAGATGTGGATCATTTGGACTAATATTTTATTTTAGGTCTAAGCACCTTTGTTTTATTGCCCAAAGTTTCGACCGTATTGCAATGGCCGTGGTCACGGGTAGAGGCCACGGCCGTTGCAATACGGTCGAAACGTTGTGCAATAAAACAAAGGTATTTAACCTTAAATTAAAATATTAACGCAATTAAGACCGGTAGCTTAAGAAAATTTCTATAATGTGTAGAAATCGCGAAAGTTTACGACACACATTTGGACTTACTTAAACAAAACACCAGTATTTTAAAATACGAAATCATATCTGAATTATGAGACAATGGATACATTGTAACCTTCATTAACGTATGTCGTCATTGTTAGACGATTATGGCACAATCTCAGCGACTGTAGATCTTCATGAAAAATCAGGGCTTAAAAAGTTTTTATTAGTAGACTTTGAAATAGTGATGTATCTTGCAAATGAGTAAATATTCAGTAAGATCATTTCATACATTGTATTGTAACGATTGTACTTAGTTAGGTAATATGTTAAACACAAAAATAAAAATACAGACAAGGAGCGAAATTATCGTATAAGTTCACTCGTAAAGCTCTATCTATACAACCATAAGTCATAATACATTGATGATTGATTTTTATGTTGTAGAATGGGCAGTTTTATGGCTGTGCGAAATACACCTATTATATTTCTTGACCTCGTTAATATTATTTGTGTTGTGTCAACATTGTTGTACGAAGCACGTGTCAAATGTCTTTATGACTTGCCTTTGTAAGAGATAGTTTGTTCGGGCTTTTTTCAAACAAGTTTGTCGGTTGGCGTCGCATATCTGTAAGTAATAATTGTGTCCTGAGTATTATTTGTTTATAGAATATAATTTATATTAATCATAGAACAAAATTGATCTAAAGACATGGCTACTTGTATAGCCAATACTGTTATTATAATATAAACTGTACCCAAGTACCTACTTCTATATTATACATTTACATATCAACCCATATGATGGCCCACTGCTGGGCACGGGTCTCCCCAGTAGAACCTACTAGTATGTAGATCCTGGGGGTAATTGCCATAATCGCCACGCTTGGCGAGCGGGTTGGCGATCGCAGTAAGGCTTTAAATACGCAGAGGACGCTGCAGCCCGTCCTCCGGAGTGATCTTATATTATACATTTATTCTGTCATAAACCATTCTGTGTTACAAACATTGTTCGCGTTACTTAGAACACAATTATTACTTATAGATAATATAGACATATTATCTATAAGTAATAATTGTGTCCTAAGTAGCTATAATATCCTAATAACTTATGTAGCCATATCTCTCACGTGCACCCCGTCATCGATTTATAAGACTTTAAAAAATATCATGTCGAAAGATTGGTGAATATTTGACAACAGTTGATTAAAGTACTTCATTTTGATTTTATCTCATTTTCCAGTTTCCTTTAACAAAATCAGTGCGGCAGTTTCAGAAATAACCTTATATATCTAAGGATAAAAACTTTTCCTCTTTATAAGTAAAATATATTAGCAAGGATAAACAACTTAATATGTGACACACAAGTATTTTTTAATCTAGTAACTTTACGGTTATTTCTGCCTGTTTTTTGGTTGCGTTTTTGAGTTTGTTTGTTTGAACGCGATAATCTAAGGAACTACTGGTTCGAATTGAAAAAAATATTTTACTGTTGGATAGCCCATTTATCGAGGAAGGCTATAGGCTACATAACATTACGCAACGAGCAATGAGAGCCGAGCAGCAATGAAAAATGTTGCAAAAACGTGGAAAATTGACGCAGACGAAGTTGCGTGAATCAGCTAGTCCAGTTATAAAATGTCTAATTAATAAACGTACCCTCTAGATAAGTGACATATACCTAATAAAATAAAATTAGAATAACGTCGGAATGTCGTCATTGCGCGCTCAATACTGCGAAAAGCATATAAAAAATAAAGTTCGCTGTTTTGCACGCGCAACCACTCATTCTACTAGATTAGTGTTTATGCCACTTTTCTAGTGGCTCTAGAGACTTTCAATTCATCTGTTTATCTATATTATTTAAGACATCAGTAATCTTCATTGTGGAATTATTACTAACGTGACACTTCACCCTAAACACCTTTCTTCATAAGTAAGATGTGGATCATTTGGACTAATATTTTATTTTAGGTCTAAGCACCTTTGTTTTATTGCCCAAAGTTTCGACCGTATTGCAATGGCCGTGGTCACGGGTAGAGGCCACGGCCGTTGCAATACGGTCGAAACGTTGTGCAATAAAACAAAGGTATTTAACCTTAAATTAAAATATTAACGCAATTAAGACCGGTAGCTTAAGAAAATTTCTATAATGTGTAGAAATCGCGAAAGTTTACGACACACATTTGGACTTACTTAAACAAAACACCAGTATTTTAAAATACGAAATCATATCTGAATTATGAGACAATGGATACATTGTAACCTTCATTAACGTATGTCGTCATTGTTAGACGATTATGGCACAATCTCAGCGACTGTAGATCTTCATGAAAAATCAGGGCTTAAAAAGTTTTTATTAGTAGACTTTGAAATAGTGATGTATCTTGCAAATGAGTAAATATTCAGTAAGATCATTTCATACATTGTATTGTAACGATTGTACTTAGTTAGGTAATATGTTAAACACAAAAATAAAAATACAGACAAGGAGCGAAATTATCGTATAAGTTCACTCGTAAAGCTCTATCTATACAACCATAAGTCATAATACATTGATGATTGATTTTTATGTTGTAGAATGGGCAGTTTTATGGCTGTGCGAAATACACCTATTATATTTCTTGACCTCGTTAATATTATTTGTGTTGTGTCAACATTGTTGTACGAAGCACGTGTCAAATGTCTCTATGACTTGCCTTTGTAAGAGATAGTTTGTTCGGGCTTTTTTCAAACAAGTTTGTCGGTTGGCGTGTGGTCTGGGAAATGAATAGAATGTCTCGTTATTTTCAATTAGATGTATGGTATTGACAGGTTGAGTATTGTGTTGGGACTTGTGTGAGGGCTTAGTGAGATTGTAGAAGTACTTAGCAGCTTTGGATATTTAAAAAAATGGTTGTCTGTAAAGTCGGTTTACGGTCCATTATTTTACGTGATAACCAAATAAATGCCGTTAGTTCCAATTATATCGCGTATAATGTCACTGCAATCACCATTCGCTGTTCCTTTGCAATGTGACTGTTGCTTAGCAACCAATCAATAATGTGATCGTTGCTACGTGACACTCATACGTGTGAGAGATATGGCTACATAAGTAGGGGTCCGTGGGTTACGCCCCCGGTGTGTTTTGCCCCCGTGGTGGAAGCCCCCGATTTCGTTTTAGTACCTACTATAATATTTATTAGTTAAATATTTTTATCAAAAGTACAGTCAGATAACAAAGTGTAACCTATTATAAAAAATGTCTAAGTCATGGTTCATTATTAAAATCAAAATCATAGTTTATTATTATAAATCTTTATTAACAATGTCGGTGTAACAAACGTTTGCTTATCTAATAATAGGTACTAATGGGTAATAATAGGTAATACGTAGGTACTTATTAATATGTAATAAAAATTTAATTAAATGTCTAATAAATAATAATAGGTATCTACGTAAATACAACTTTGATAACAAATAAAACCAAACATTAAAATAAAGCAACAATAACATGCAAAATCACAGATACGAAATTAAAAATCACAGTTTAAAATTAGGATTATTTTAAGTACTTATATACTATTTACGTACTAAGTATATAGGTAGGCATCTACTTAAATATTTAGAAGATTGGTAACAGAATGTTCAAACACTAAAATATAATAAAAACAATTAACATTTAAAATCACAGATAACAAAAGTAACAAAAGAAGAAAAACATAGGTAAAAATATTAGGATGATTTGAACTTTGTAATTAAATTATGTAATTTAAGTCATTTATATGCAGTGACTATGGAGGTTACAACATTGATATAGATATAAAATTAAAATGTAGTAATTATGTAACAATAAACATGCAAAATCATTATTTTTAAGCTAAGTAAGTAGGTGATTATTTTTGCTTGACTTGCACATACGGACGGATTTGTTCCAAAAACTCCATAATTGTAATTTGTTTCTTTTCATATTTGTCTGTCAGCTTAGCAATGAGTTTGTCATTGATTATTGAAGATTTTTTCCTTTTACATATAGGACTGTCATTTCTTCGTAATCTGAAAGTATAAGATAAAGATTATTTACTAAGAACGCGATAATCTAAGGAACTACTGGTTCGAATTGAAAAAAATATTTTACTGTTGGATAGCCCATTTATCGAGGAAGGCTATAGGCTACATAACATTACGCAACGAGCAATGAGAGCCGAGCAGCAATGAAAAATGTTGCAAAAACGTGGAAAATTGACGCAGACGAAGTTGCGTGAATCAGCTAGTCCAGTTATAAAATGTCTAATTAATAAACGTACCCCCTATATAAGTGACATATACCTAATAAAATAAAATTAGAATAACGTCGGAATGTCGTCATTGCGCGCTCAATACTGCGAAAAGCATATAAAAAATAAAGTTCGCTGTTTTGCACGCGCAACCACTCATTCTACTAGATTAGTGTTTATGCCACTTTTCTAGTGGCTCTAGAGACTTTCAATTCATCTGTTTATCTATATTATTTAAGACATCAGTAATCTTCATTGTGGAATTATTACTAACGTGACACTTCACCCTAAACACCTTACGTAGAATTCTCACGGCTCACGAGAACTTATAGAAAGTCAAATTCCAATCTCTATTGTGATGTCAAAACATTATGGCGTATTAAGTCGGCAGACCGTTGCCTATAATTAAGCCTTAACTACTTAACTTTGATTCTGACCCATCAATCATAGCAATTGTATATTGATTTATAGACGTGATGATAAAAAATGGTGGTTTATGAACAAAATGCATGTTCGATAACGCAAAATATCAAATGCAACCGTTCCACGTTTCTATTTATGGTAAATTGTTGTTGCCCGTGCAAAACCGCGAACAGGAAAATTAGCCGGAAATCTAATTTGTATTTTATGTATTTCTAGATAAAATTGATTTTTGGTTTATTTTCATTTTTGTAGTTTTGCACGCGCAACTGCAAATAGCCACTTTTTGCACAAACTATTATGTTCGAATCGTGAAAAATTAAAGGTTGTGAGATATTTTTCTCTGTATTTAATTAAGGAAGAATAATAATGGTATAAACTTAGTTTTTTATTGATTTTAGATTGATAGAAAAACCCAGAAATGATTATACTAATTCTGATTTTTCATTTTAAATTCGTACAGGTTCAAGAGCAATATAGCAATAGAGCAATATAGCGGCGGTAGCCTAATGGCTAAGACATCGGTCTCGCAATCGTGAGGTCGTGGGTTCGAATCCTGGCCATTATATTACCGACGTGAGCCCACCCCTAACACAAGCCATAGAGCTTAGCTGGAGGGGTTAACAGGATTGCTAGTAATGTGGGACGACAATCCCACATTGCTAGATATCTTTAAAAAAAAAAATTGGAATGCACATCTAAAAGATATCGGCATAATTGTTCTTGTGTAAACTACAAGCCAAATTTGTGGAAATATGATATTGAACTAGGTTGAAATGATGATTAAGTAGTATCTTGGTAGCTTGTCTGATGATTAATCTAGGAGTAAGTCCTTGGTAGTGACGGAGGGTCATTAGGATACAAATCTGCTCGGTTTTCATTCGAACAAAATTCCCTTCGAACATAACCTGTATGTGATTGGGATTATTTATTTATTTAATAATAATTTGTGTCACATAGACTTTAGATTAAAGTGTCTAACGGGCCTCTACGGGTTGGCTTCGGCTCCACGCACGCCTAACAAATGACCGGGACTCCATAGTCCCGTGATATTAAAACGACATACATAATAATAACTTATTGATAAACTTTCGCGATTTGTACACATTATTAAAATATATATATTACGGGTCTTAATCGCGTGAATAATTTAAGGTAAAATACCTTGTTTATTGCCCGACGTTTCGACCGTATTGCAACGGCCGTGGTCACGGGAAGACTTTTACCTTAAATTATTCACGCGATTAAGACCCGTAATATATATATTTTAATAATAATAATAACTTATTAAACCTAGACGCGATGACACTTACGATGATGACAAGAAAATCTACCTAGATGCCAGATTTTTGACTACTTTTTGTTTTAGCTGCTTGGAAAGCATACTTCAACCAGGAAAAATCCTATAAATATAGTTCTTGTTTCGTTTCAACAATTATCTTTGTTTTAATTACCCAACAATGTCAAAGTGCGTGTGAAACAGTTTGAACTAAAGCACATGAAACAATGGTTACGTCAAAGCATGACCTTTGGCTAATGCACTGTCTGTCCGTAGGTGATAGCTGATAGCCAAAACTGGTAATTAGGCCGTGATTAACGGATATATTGCGGCTGGCTCCCACGACTTAGGGTTATCACATTCAAGGAATTTCATCAAACGGCAATGTATCAATACTAAGGTAGATTTATAATGAAAAGGTCATGTTGTTGTTTTGCTCAATGAAATATTAGTATTTTAACCAACTTCATAAAACAAGAGAAGTTCTTAAGTCCGTACTTTTTAGCTATCTATCTATGCTAAAAAAACGATAAATCTTGTTAACGGCTCCAACGATTTTCACGAAACTTAGTATGCAGGGGTTTCAGGGGCGATAAATCTAGTAAGGTTTCATTTTTAAAAAACGTCGTTTAAAAAAAACCAAGTATATCTCGGTCACCCAAGTACTGTGTATTATAAAAATAAGTACATTGCAATTTATGTGTTTACAACATTTTAATACCAACAGAAATTTGTGTATTTATTTGATTGTACTTTTTTTAATGATCTCATTAACTTGCTTATAAAATTTGTAAAATAATTTGTACCACAAATATACTGTTGTTTGTAAATTTGCAGTCATATTTCAAAAATAAACAAAACGCCCAAACTACGTAACAATGAACGTACGAAAACAAGCAAACACTTATCACAAGTAAAAATTCTGTAACAAAACCGCGTATCTTATCTTAAAGCATCAGTTACAACCCTACTCACAATACTTCTCAGAAATATAACCAAAGTTTTACACCTAAAAGGTTTTAGATTAGATAATTATACGATAGCCAAGGGCAAAGAAAGGATCAATTGTTTGGTATGAAGATGTACCCAATGATTATGCAGTAGCATCGGCGTTTTGAAGTTGGTACCATTGGAGGGTAATTTTCTCGTCAAATGATAACTTTTTGTGTTGATGTTTGGCAGCTGAGAATGGCTGGTAAGGATTTGATGACGAAGCAGGATGCTGTGGAATGATTCGTTACTTACTAGGTTTTAATAAAAGTAAAACCACTTATCTGATTTTTTAATCGGTTATGGCTTATCCGTGTGCTGATTTGCAGATAAGTCCGTTTAGCGTATTTGATTGAGGAGCTAGGAACGTGTATTTTTTATATTAATTACTTAGATACAATTTAATAATTAGTATTTATGTTTCTACGATCTCGGAGTTACTATACGTTTATTAAAACCGATTTATAGGCGAATGTTTAACTGCTTACAAATAAATGAACAAATATATGTTTTATGCCTTCAATAATCTAAACGTAAACCAATATAATAACTGCTGAAATTGTTTTAGACATTTAACCATAATAAACTATCTAACAATGGCAAAACTACAATACAAATTGTTTTCACTATTCTGTAATCAATTAAAACCCGCTCTACAGATTGCATATAAGACCCGCAACAAATTGGCAATTACGCGGTTAGTAATAAGCGGCGCTAACCACTTTTCTTAAGGGGCAGTCATTACCTCGTGCTCATTTAACAGGGCTTCTGTTACGCCTTTTTGCGAAAGGCTCGATTACCAACCGATAATGTGTTCGCGATACGCATCTGGAAGAATCTGTAAAGGGTGTTTGTAATTTTCTAAGTGATTGCATGCGTAGATTAAATGTATCTCACTAACAATAACTTGAATATATTGCTACACCAAATAAATGCATGCATTCGGTTTTAATAAACGAGTTACTGATTATAGTTATAATAAGTTGTAACTTAATAGAGTCACATTCATTCACATTTTAACTATTAAAGGATTGATCAACAACAAGGGATAGAGTATTCTTGTATGCCACTTCAGTATAATTATCAGTTTTTTTGTCACCTTTATAATGCCTTCATCAAAATGTTGTTAATGTATAGTTTTTTGTTAAATTATCATTTAAATTAGCTTTATTGCGTGAAAGAAGGAGGATAAGTTTAAGTTATACCCATCCTCAAAAAATACGATAATTAATAAAAAATAAAAAAATTAATACATGTAGGTTAGGTACCTACCTTGTTCAAATGAACTCTGAAAACTATGTTTTTCTATTTCTAACCTACAAATAATATTCCAAATTAAACTACGAAATCAATGCAGAGAACAGCCTGTAGGCAGACGTTACACATAAAATCCGTCAGAGCCGTCAAAAAGACGTAGTGCCCCCGTCAATCAAGCGCCCTCGCACCTTTCAACAAAAAAATATAAAAACCCGTCGCCAATTATTGTATGCTTGCCCTTAATGGGTTTTACATGTATACTGATTGTGAAAAGTATACTGTTTCTGTTGTTCAGTGAAAGTTTATTGTTTCAAAGATAAACATTTTAAACAGTAGAGGAATTTGGGATTAACTGTCGCAATTTGTTTTTGCGTTTTTGGCATTCTTAAAAGTATTGTTCATGTTCTTTTAAGTAAGGTAAGTAACATTTTGTTTATGTTTATATGGAATGTTAACGGTAAATATTTCCACTATTTCGTCATTAGACTATACTTAGCAATGAGGTATTGTACGTTAGTACATAATATCTTGATGATACTTAGGTATTATTATATGTTTAAAGACTGTGCCTGTTTGTGAAAAATAGAGAAAAATGTACTCATCTATTTTATAACTTATACTATGCTATACTTTTAAAAGGAATCAATTGATTTGAGAAATTCAAAATACTTATTGGAAAAAAGATTTGAGAAAAAAGAAATTAAATAATCCTGTAAGCCCATTTTGGAAAGGGAGCTTTGAAATCGATGTTATGTTTCCCTACACTAATGGATTTACGGATAAACACAAGCTGATTGTGCGTATCTAAAGTTAATTTGTTTTTTGGGTTTCGTAGCCAAAATGGCAAAACGGAACCCTTATAGTTTCGCCATGTTCGTTCGTCCGCCCGTCAGCAGCTTAGGTCAGATACTGTTAGTGCTAGAAGGCTATAATTTTACACATATTACTTACGCCGACAAAGTTTTTTTTTGTAGGGTCCTCCCCTATATGTAAAGTGGGGATGTTATTTTTTTTCTCATTTACCCCATCGTGTGGCTTATCATTAGATAAGTGTTTTATTTACTTTACTTTTTTACTTTAGTGGTCTTCACAAACCCTAATTGTTTTGGATTTGGACTTTTAGATTTGGGATCCATTGTGTAGGGTATCATTAGATAGGTCACTTTAATCCTGGCAAAGTGTTCTTAGTGTATTTATTTGTTTGTAAATGTACCTATTTACTGTACCCATTATTATTATTTTGATCATAAAGCTTTTTAAAATAAAGTATAAATGAATAATATGTTTTTCCCCACATTTAATATCTTCACATCACCAATATATGAGCAACAAATGAACGATGACCGAATCATCATAATAAGGTACTGTTATGAGTGTGAAGTTCAACAACAAACTTCAAAGGTAAACAGCCGAAAATGCCTTCCAATCCTTTCTTCACAACAATCGCGTTAATTACATTTACATCTCTTATATACATAAAGGATGTACAATCGATTCGTCTCGATTGTCTATCGAATCGTGATTTCCTGTCGATGATATTTATCAATCGATTCAAGGTGTGTTTCGTTTGAATACGTTTTTAAGTTGGCTCCGGAAACAAAGGTACAGTTGAATGTGTAGATTTGTATGTGATAGTACCTACCTATATAAAGTAAATATATGTACAGTGAAACACAAAAGTTATTTTGAACTCATTTCTGATACTGACTTTACTCTTACCAAGTCCCTTTTGATAAGTAAGTACATCATAGTACGTAAATACGAATATTTAAATTATAATTTGCGTATCCAAATAATAATTAGGTATTATCTATACTAATATAATAAAGCTGAAGAGTTTGTTTGTTTGTTTGAACGCGGCAATCTCAGGAACTACTTGTTCGAAATGAAAAAAACATTTTTTGTTGGGTAGCCCATTTATCGAGGAAGGCTATATAACATCACGCTACGACCAATAGGAGCGAAATGTTGCAAAAACGGGGAAATTGTACGCTTACGAAGTTTCGCGGGACAGCTAGTTTAAAATAAAGTAAGTTTTCGTTATTTACTAACTCTATTCAAAAACTAAAATGGAGGTGGGCAGGACATATGAGTAGGAGTAACAAGGATAAATGGTATAAGAACGTAACAGAGTGGTGCCCGAGACAATACAAAAGGGGAAGACGATATTAAAAAAATAGCGGGACATACTTGGAAAAGCGCAGAATCGCATTCGAAGGCGAAATCTAGGGGAGGCCTATGCTGGACAGCAAGACAATCTTCACGTAGGTACCGGTGTCAAACAATTAAATAAGATTATTAAAATTATATTGTAAAAAGATTGTTAATAAAGGCAATTATTATTATTATTATATACAAACATTGATTCTATTTAGGAATTGAATATTAATTCCAGTTTAATATACTTTTCTATTATTATATTTTATAGCTATTAGTTTTCCATATCTTAAATAAATATTCTGGATTGATTGTAAATCTTTCAGTAAACTAAACGTTATTTTTTTTTAATTTAAGTGAAACATGCAGGGTTAAATTCTCAGAAATGACAAAACGGGCTTCGTAATTGGAATATACCTAGTATACTTTAGTGTCATTTTTCTAAAAACGCTGATACGGGATTCGATTTGATTGTAGTCAAGATTTTCATGGACCGAAGACTTCCGACTTAAATCCAGCATTTACCGTCTGCTTTACAAAAATGCTTTTTTGAGGATTTATTTTGCGTGCATAATTGCTTTACTTTTCTACATAATGCTTAGTAGATAATTAAATATTAACTTTATGACTAACTATATTTTCAACTCCTACGCTTTTAGAAATGAAACCATGTTACAATAGTGTAAAGTTTGCTAAAATTGTAAGGTTTACCTTGGTTTATATACATATTCGTATTATGCTCGAGATTGTACCAATCAACAGCTATTCCTAGCATATAAACCACCAAAACTATTCTTCGTAATCAGAGCAATTAAAACAAAAAAACACATAATTAGATATCATCCTTTAGAGATTTGTATCAAACTGTGAAATCGTAATAATAGGCTCTAGTCCCCTTTACTGGGGTCGTCAGATCATCTTATGCCACTGAGGGACGTTTGACAGACAGACAGACAATTTTAATTGCATATTACTAGAGTTTTGTGTATCAAATGCAATTATACAAATTATAGAGGAAGAAATATTTATGAATAATTCAATTATTTTGAAATGCGGATGAACTTTTGATGTACGTACCTATCTATCATAATCATTGAATTTGCTGCAGAACACTAAACAATACATATATTACTAGCTTTCGCCCACGGCTCCGCCCGCGTGGATGTCGGTTATCGCGATAAAAACTATCCCATGTCCTTCCCCGGGATTCAAACTATCTCCATACCAATTTCATCTAAATCAGTTTAGCTGTTTGAGCGTGAAAGCGTAACCGACAGACAGTCAGAGTTACTTTCACATTTATAATCTTAGTTTGGATTTTAGTGTACTTATTGCATGTACGATAATACGTGAATACCAGTTAGTTTAAAAGTAACTGATATTCTTCATAATATGAAAATGAAATAAAAATACCAGAAAATATTTGACAGCAACTTAGAGTAGCCTAAAGTGCATAATAGATAGTGTTTTAAATTTACTGAGACTAATTATAGTCTCAGTAAATTTAAAACTATATTATTTCTATACATACCAAAGTTCAGTTTACGCAAACTAAGTTGGCCGGATTGAAGTTAGGTTCTTATCACTTTCGCACATGTCATAGAGATACGACCCTAAAATGACTTACGAAAACGATTTAGTATTTTGTTTAAGGGTGCATTACACTGAGAGAATTATTTATTTAGCGCTACGTACACAGCGACACGATCGCCGGCCTCTATCTTCCGCACACAGCCATTACTTTGCAGTGCGCAGGAGCGCAGGCCAAAATAAAGTAGAATATTCGTTCGTGAATATTCTCGGAAAAATTCGTAATCTAACACATGTGTGTTAGATTACGAATTTTTCCGAGAATATTCACTTAACCAAAAAAAATGAGAAACCTCAAATGTTTTTAAAATACCTGCCGAATGATGTGCCACACGTTGATGTTTGCTGATTTTTATTCCGGTTTTTTTTACAAGTAAATATAAAAATAATAATATTTTAATTATTTATCTATTAAACTAAGTAGCGGCTACTACATGATACCTTTTCATCAATATTCATGGTGTAGTCTTTGAGTAAAATGCATGTGAAATACGGACGGACAGACTGACAGACAAACATGACGAAACTATAAAGATTTTGGCTACGAAACAGTAAAAGTTCTAGTTATACAAGATCATAAAATTTTAATTTCAACAACAGTCAGTCAAATAAATAGTTAAAGTTACAGTCAATAATTACTAAAGAAAGTTTAAAAAACAATTTGTTTACAAAAAACATAGTTAAAGTTTGTTTGTTTGTTTGAAAGCGCTACTTTCTGAACAACAGATTCAGACAATAGAAAAAACATACTTTTAATCATAAAGTATTATTCCATTAGCTACATACAGTCATAGTTATGCCATATTACCATACCATATAATTATATTAGCCATACCTACAAGTTCCTAATGAAAAGGTATTAATATTATCATACCCAAAGCATTAACTGGCTATCCCAACGCATGTCATTGGTTACTCCTTATCTTTTTAATTTGATGTCTCTTTTTTGTAATCATTGCGCAAATAACTTTACATTACAACGGCATGCAGCAGCGTTTGCTACAAGATACCAAGAGTACAGAAGAAAAGCCGTACGCACATGGCTTTACCAGAATCATTTTGTCGGTAATTTGTCGGGGAGGTTTTATATGGTACAATTGTCTAAACACTGACCAAATGTGTACATAATATTTACGATTTCGGAGAGGGAGTGTATTTAACCCCTAACCCCCCCCCCCCCGCCCAAGTTACGCTCGTGATAAAAGAGCACATGCATGGAGCATTGGAGCACGAAATATGGAGAATACAGAAGGTAAACTTCTTACCGAGAGCGTTCGACCAACTCAAACATACTCATAATACTCGAACGCACACGGACATGAAATCTCGCGACAGTTTTCGAACAAAGTAGTCTATAATTCTTTGTATGTGTGCGTTGCTCAACCGACGCAGACTGGAACCTATATTATGGGACGCGTGCTAGTTCTATTGAAATCAAAAATACCGTAAGATACTCTGAACCAATATATTATGTTCGTAAACTTTTGCGATTTGTACACGTTATAGACTTTTATAAGCTTTTATTAAGACCCATGTCTTAATCGGTAAATATTTTATTTTAAGGCTAAATGCCTTTGTTTTATTGATCGACCCGACGTTTCGACCGTATTGCAATAGCCGTGGTCACGGGTAGACGTCCGGCAACAGCAGCAAATATTTACGCGATTAAGACCCGTAGCTTATGATATTCTATAATACTCTGAACCCTCTATAATATGAAACAGATGTCGATAGCAATAGATCATTGCGAAAATTTAAAATAATTCACTTGAATTTTTGCTTTATCTTCTTCCAAAAACCTGTCATATATTTGACTAAAAATTAAATATTAGTAAAATAAAATCTTGTCTAAACACGACAAAAAAACATTAAACAATAAACACCATTAACACGATAAATCAATTGATTGTGCCCAGTGATGTTTCTTTGTCAGGTTTAATACCTAAACTTCAGTAAAATACTCTGTAGGTGGTTAAAGTCATAATTCCAAAAACAAGGGGTAGGTGATTAAGGGTTAATATATTAAATATTTTCCAAAACTGATAGTACAAAGTTATTTAGTGTTATGTAAAGAAGCCACGAGCGGGAGGTTATTAGAAAATACAAAATAAAACATCCTGTATAGGTAATGTATTAGTATGTTTATCAGTTGTCTAGTTGCCATAGTACCTACAAGCTTTAGTTTGAGGGTAGTTGACGTTGTGTGAGTTATCCTATGAAGATATTATTATACCGCGTGCGCTTGAACAACTTATAGACATTCGAACACACACGGACACAAAATCTTGGGACGCCTTCTATATAAAGTAGGATAAAAAGGTGAAGTAAAGTAAGTAAAGAAGTTAGGTTACATAAACAGCATTCAATCTTTAAAAACGGCAAACTTATAAACGAACATACATAGATACCTTACCTATATATTGCATTGTTACATTATTATAAATAGCCGTTAAAGTAGGAAGGCATGATTTAATAATCACGAGTGAAAAAGAGAAAAATGTAATCCGCTGCTTTTATCTGTTGATGCCGATGCGACACTGACATAGAAAAACTTGATCAATTGTCTAAATTTTAGGTGGCGCTTGCTGAGCGCTTATAACCTATCTACACAACTATACCTAAAATTTATTTAATTCCGTGTTCGTGAATGGTACTGATGTAGTATGATAGTGTAGGTACGTACTACGTACTAATGTATTTCCATCCTTTGCACAAATTTTGAACAAAGATTAAAATAACCGATCCGTTCACAGCCGCGTACCAAGTCTAACTTGAATGAATTTATAATTAGAATAATAGAAGAATAATTGAAGAATGCATAATTAGCGATTTCGTAATAGGTACTGCATTTGTAGCTTAAGATCCTTTTCAATCCGGCGCCTGCTACCCTATTATTAAAACTTTCATGATGTTACATGACTTCCAAAAATATGAACAAGGTCCTTATTCACAATGTTTTCTTTGATTTCGCGGCAAGCCCGCGCGAATTGGCGCATGCGCGATGCATTTCTAACCCTAGCTTTCTATAAACCATTATGTCAAGATTTTGACACCTAAAAGCGCGGGCTTGACACGAAAACGAAAAAAAGATAGTGAATAAGGACCCCGTGGTTGAGGTGGCTATGATTTTGTTATACGTTAATGCCCCTCACGACAAAATAATTAACGAAATCTTTGAGTGATTAGCTGCCAACACTTAGGTTTTTGGTCGGCCCTAACTGTAGAGGTTGCAGCTAAACACACATGTCGAATATACCACCAGGTTCAGGAGTGGTTAGGAGCAAAAAAAACCAACTAGCCGGAGCTGGAACTGTAACCAGCAAGCAAACAGCTTTTGCAGAAGTCACGGGTAGCAGTTTTTGATGCTGCTCCTCAAACTTTCCCAAAACTCGATATTAATATAAAAATAAACATTACATCAAATACACAATTTGAAAACAGATCAATTTTATCTATTTTAAAATCTATAAAACATGCGGAGCTTAGGTTAGGCTTAAATTGTCTCAAATTTAATATACTTTCAAAATGACGAACACATTTAATATCATAAACCCATTGTTTTAAAATTAAACTGCATGAACAGAAAAAAGTGCGAAAATTTTGCAGTCGAGTATTACGCAGGTGTGCTACCTGCTAACTTTTTCTTTGCAAAATGCAGTTCCACATTCCCCTAAGGGGTCTAAACAACATATCAAAAATGCAGCTTTACATCGCATTTTGTGATTTTAATGTAAGATTTTACTGGGTTTTTTTACCTACAACATAGATGCACATAAACTTAATATTTTGTAGCGATATTACATCGCTTTTAAATTAATTTAATAGGTGGCGCTCCAATCAATACGGTTAATGAAACAAAATTGAGCCAATCAGGATGTCAGAAAAAATATTGTAATTTCCCTTCAAAACCAAATCGTAAACGCACCATTAATAGCACCCGACTTTTTAACCCTTAAATACATGCGTAACAAATCATACAATAAGAAACGATAATTTTGTCTAATACCATCACTAGTTCCGACTCGATGCTTCTCAATAAACGAATCGATTAATTAAAATAAGGAATAGTAACGCGTGAACAGGGATCACTATAAAATTTGTTTTTTAATTATACTTTATTAGGCCAAATTGGCTTTGTTTTTTCAAACGTTTGCGGGCGTCCTAACGCCGACGGAACCCTTTGTCCGCCGATCGGTCCTATTGATGATTTTATAAGGTCAATAATCATTATTGACTGTGATCATATAATTAACTAGTTTCAAGAAAGGGTTTTCGTAACGACATAAAAAAAGATATAAGTAAATTGTTTTAGAATTATTCTTTTACACTCAACGCACTGATTAACCATATTACGCCAATTATTTTTAAAAACTTTTATTAATAAAAAAGGTTTAATATCACCGGTCCCATTAATTTCGAAAACTCTGAGGTGGTCACTAGATAAGCTTGTTTGGACATGTTGTATTTATGCTGTGTTGGGACACACACCTTTTTATCTAAATTACAGTATTGGAAGCCCCGGACGTATCTGTCTCAATTAACATAGATATTTTTTGTTTTAAAAAGTCGTCATTTTGTTTAGAAAGTAGGCGAAACCCATTTGTTTGTTATAGTAATTTATGCATTCGTTTGTGGCATTGTTTATGTAAATGGAAACAAATTTCTATATAGACAAATCACTTCACAATAAAAGATGTGACAATATTAATTCAGCCCATTTCATTATTGGCATAGCAACTTGAAGATTTTAAACTCCTAAAAATACAGCGGAAAATATTAGCGCATTTACATGAACATATACGTTTATATTACAAATTAATTATGACCGCCAACAATCTGTTGTGTGACAAATTAATTTCGTTAATCAGTGTGTGCGCGTACGCCATGCATCACGGCGACAGGGAGACGCAGATAACATTAACTTGATATACGAGGCACCAAAAACGTGCGAGGTGTTAAAAAGACCCGGCCGGCTTTGGCACGGTTAACGTACTTGTGGAACATTGACAAATTTCAGAAAGATCTTGGAAAAAGCTTGTTTTTGGTTTTTTAGTGAATTGATTTTTTTTTATATTACAATGAGGTATGTGTGTTGCTTTTGCCAAAAGTCAAGAGTAAGTAGACCTTCATTACTGCTCTGTTAATCTGTTTAAATGAAACATCTTTTACAGCGTACAGCTGTACCTACGAGTACAAAAGTAGTGGTAAACGTTTTAGGCACAAAACTGAACGATTCTAAAATTATTTAACTGGCCTATTGGTCTAGTGGTTAGGGACCCTGACTGCTAAGCCGGAGGTCGTGGGTTCGATCCCCTCCCAGGGTACAACTTTGTGTGATGAGCACGATGGTTAATTCTGTCTGGGTGTAATTTATCTATAACATGGAAGTATTTCGATATATATAAGTATGTTTATCAGTTGTCTGGTTGCAATAGTACAAGCTCAGCTTAGTTTGGGATCAGATGACGTTGTGTGAGTTGTCCCAAGATATTAAAAAAATATATTATCATTTAATTTTGTAGAAAATAATAATAGGTACCTACTTATAAGTACGTACCTTCCTACTTACCTAGAGCTGAAAACAATGATTGACAATGACAATGATGACAGCACTTATTACTTATTAGATCAAAAAAGCAGATTACATGTCTTCAGTCTAATTCTAAAACCGTTACGACTATTTATTTTTGTGAAAAATACCTTATCAGTACCTATTTTCATGGATTTATTAGTATGGTCTAACTATGCATAAATATATGCATATACTATAGATTTTGACTTGTAATATCGACTTAGACTTAAATGTAGGCGTGAACATAACAAGTTTATTGTTGCACAAACATCCAGACAAATCTATTAGCGTTGATTAATAATCGCCACTTTGTAAAATGTTGAATCTGTTTTCATAGATGAGGAGGTAGTAGGTACTCAAACAAATAAACCTTTGTCGATAGGTGAATTTAATGTTTTATCGTCTGGTCTCGTATAACAAACATAAATAAAAAAAGGCAGAAGTGAAAACTTGAACATTAACGTTGTGTATTTTTGAATATTTTGGGTTATTTTTAGTTAGGGGTTATTTTAGTTTTTTTTATCAGTATAAACAACAATCCAACGACATGACAATTAAATCAAAAATATGAAATATTGAATAACAAATTAAAAAACAATAATCAAAAACTTAAAAAACGACACAACAATTAAACCAAAAATATGAAATAATAAATCAAAAATTAAAAAACAAAAATTAAAATAAATAAGGGAACCGTAAGATTGGTGGATTGGTGGGAAGACAGGTGTGTTTCTTCCCACCAATCCACCAATCTTACGGTCACGTGATTCTGACGCGAGTTTAAGATTTTATACCCATACCAAAAAATGCACAACACCGCTAAAGAAGTTTTCCATCAATCGCTGATTGGTTATGAGATGCCGTGATAACGTCTTATAAATAAAAGACCGGGTGAACACCGGGTAAACTAAAATACTTTTTACGGTTAAGGTTAAGGTAAAATACTTTGTTTATAGTCCGTCACGTTCAGCCTGCTGATGGGCTGAAGTATTGTGGCCGTCGGGCGCTCCACTAAAGCTGGCTGGTCACAGGCATGGTTGTTTTGGCGATTGCAGCGACATGCGATACAATTGGCAATAATAATAATAAAGGTGTCACAGGCATGGTTGTTTATTACAATGTCATCAATGTTTTCATATGGCATTATTACGTAAAAAATATTGTCCGTAAACCGATTTTACAGACAAATATATTTTTTTAAATTGCTAGATAATAACTAAAGCTTTTTAAAAATATAAGATCGGTCCCTATGACTGATAAATAGGAATGGGGGTGTGAAGTGAAAATCTGTACAGTCGGACCTAACAGACAACTTTGGTTTATTAAGAGATAAGTGGTCTATAAGAATTGAGTCACCTAACTGAAGCGTATGCGACGTCGTTGATGACAATTAATATGGACAGAATGTGATCGCAGTGTCGGTGATCCCCAACTTATTATCTTAGAGGGTCAGAATGTGGGAGTATGAACCCTTAGGCTTATGTACTATGTAAATTGAATTTAGTACTTCAAACAAAATCGACACGTATTTACACCTACTGTAACGTAG
Organism: Herminia tarsipennalis; assembly: GCA_945859575.2. Lineage (NCBI taxonomy): Eukaryota > Metazoa > Arthropoda > Insecta > Lepidoptera > Erebidae > Herminia > Herminia tarsipennalis. Next base: position 8,923,321 of record OX243846.2, read on the forward strand.
TTTAGTTTAAAGTTAGTTTTGCTTTGTATTGGTAACTAGTCTGTATGGTAGTGTAATTGTCACTAAGTGACAAAACTTTTTGTTAATTGTAATTAATAAAGATTTAAAAAAAATAAGTTTTATAAAGTCTCTGTTAAGCCGGGGCGGGTCGTAATATTACTTACTATAAAAAATAGTTATTAGCTCTTCATCTATATAGTTTCTATGGCAAAAGACATTGGTCATTCCATGTATAATAATAAAAAATGTCTGTGTGATGCGTGGTCACACATTTTAGTGTTAAAATCTTAATCTTTTATCTTTAAAACAACGGTTGGTGACACAAACATATTGCTACATGGTTTTGCAATTTTGTTTCCAAGTTTTGTTGGCATAGCTTACGTATTAGGCGGTGTTAGGCGTTAGTGTCATACCTACACTTATCAGATATGACCAAGATACTGTTGAAGGGTAATAAGTTATTACATGTAGGTAAGTATGTATGCGTAATCTTTATGACTAAATTGATGGACTGATTTTGACTAATGTGTTTCAATAGAGATGTAGGTACCTACCAAAAAACATTTTTATACTCATTATTACAAAAATATACCTAATTCCTTTAGAAGAAGGAAAAAATCAATTTTTTTTTAAATAAAAATTGTCACATATTCAACAATAGATATATAATATACTAATTAATAACCTCCCGCTCGTGGCTTCTTTACATAACACGAAATAACTTTGTAATATCAGTTTTGGGAAATATTTAATATATTAATCCTTAATAACCTATCACTTGTTTTTGGATTTATGACCTTAACCACCTACAAATTATTTTACTAGAGTAAAATCATTGTTTATTGTGAGGCTTAGGCCCTAAACCTGACAAAGAAACATCGATTTTAATCTAGAGTCTCTCAGATGTGTGGTATATGGTTGTGACAAAAGTAGATGGTAGGTGGTGAAGGCTTAATTTGTAATTTTTTTTTACAAAAATTATATTACGATTTTTTTTTGTGTAATGTAAAAAAACCAAAGAGCGGTACGTTATTAGTATATAAAGAATCACCCTGTATAATTCTATAATTCTAAATAATAATTATATGGTGATGTAAAATGAAGTGATGATATAAGTTGTGCTGTACTTATAGGTTTCTTTCTTTTCTTTTTTTTTTTTTTTTTTTTTTAAAAGATAACTAGCAATGTCGGATTTTGGTCCCACATTACTAGCAATCCTGTTAACCCCTTCAGCTAAGCTATGGCTTGTGTTAGGAGTGGGTTCACGTCGGTAGTGTACCTAATGGGTAGGATTCGAACCCGCGACCTCACGATTGCGAGACCGATGTCTTAGCCATTAGGCTACCGCCGCTTCATGTAATTAATATATCAGGGTTTAATATATCAGGAATAAATATGGTATTCGTTCTATGGGAAAATCATCTATTATTTGGACGCCCGATACAAGTTCCTGAGGAACAGCCCCGGTACTTGCTCAACCAAGAGCTGCGTCAACGTGACATAATTATACAGGGTGACTTTTAATATACTAATAACCTCCCGCTCTTGGCTTTTTAAGTAATTAAGTATAATTATGAATTATACTTAATTGATATAATTTACGACATATAGGTTCTCCGTATATTGCTATATTGCGGACGCATACCTACAATAGCTTTGATTTTCAGTGTGGGCCTTAGAGGGTCGACGGACATGCTAAGACAACCAATAAAAAAAAGTACCTAAGTAATGGAACATAGGCCTCATCTCTTCTCTCAATCGTCTTAGTAGGTACACAAAAACTCTGTTCTACATACTTATACATTAATATGTTGTTAGGTATCATGATCCAATTCAATTCATAGTTTTTTTTTACTTATTGTTTGTTTGTATTTTTTTTCTTGTGTACAATAAAGAATTTGAATTTGAAAAAAATATGGTTTTCACACATAAATTAATCCCTATATTTTTATATATTTAGTTGGTTTTGTTAATGGGCTAATAAAATTACATGTCCCTTTCTGATCAAACGGGTTTTTTTATACAGACCGAAGATAGATATTTTAAATAAAATTGACCATTGCCATTATAAGTTTAATTTATAGTTTGTTTCATTACCAAACTATTTATTTACCCGACTAATAAATAATGTACCTATTGCTCAAAAACAAAATAACGTCAAAAACAATAAAAACTTAAAAAGCGTCAATAAAATTAAGTTTTTATCGCATTTAGATTTTACAATAAAAAAACATCAGCACTTAAAATAAGGTCCGATATCATTTTAAAACACCTAAGATATTTAAAAAACGACATTATTGATACTTTACCTACTTATTACTACTAAACACTAAAATATTCAATTTAAAAACATAATATGACTCAACTAATAAATAACATGAGATGCAAAATAAAGTCGATTAAAAAAGGTTCAACAAAAATGGAGTGATTTATTTCAATAAAGTATACCTACCCATTTTAACACTCAAATGCGTAAGCCTTTATTTTAATTTGTCCTGAGGCGAGGCGTAACGTGCAGTGTAATCATCCCGCCTGCTATCTAACAAGATGACTGATCGCTTATTGTCCGCCTGCTACCGGTCTTACCTGCCCCTATATCAACACAAAACGCCGCAAAAACCTATCTGACACAATTCAAAATAAACCTTTATACTTCATAACAAAGACTATTATTGTCCAACTTAGTTATGCAATACAACCGTTTAACTTTCACAAAATTATGTTGTGCTACTGGTGTTACGTTGACTATAGTAACTTAATTTGAACTTTGTGCACGTGATGTTAAAGATGAAATTGCTTTGGATTATGTCAGAATAAATTACCCAAAGTTGTTGACAAAGGCGTTGAAGATTATTTTCACGTGATTTCAATGCAAATAGTGTAGACGCGCAAGTTCAAATGTACCCCATATTTAGTGTGTTGTATTGTTCTCACAAATATGCATATTGCTGTCGCATCAGATATAAAACGTGTATTTGTTGATTGTATTTGATTATATGATCTTGATATTTAAGTAGAATAAACATTAGAGTAAAAAAATGAAACTTAAAGGAAAATCGAAACTAAGTCGTCAATTGCATTTGGCCCAGCCAATTCCTTTAATATCTATTTAACAAACCTCAATCAATACACAAGTTACTTCCCAACAAGCAAAATAAAGCTCTCAAGACTACACTTAAAAGCAACTTCAAGTATGCTATAAGATTATAAGTCAGTCTTGTAGCAAACTATAAGACTGAGATAACAAAAACGAATGCTCTAGAGTATGTTATGAGTTGTCAAATGCTATTATAAGTAAAAGAGTCTGCTATAATGCAATTATAGAAATGTTATTAGGACAAATATGCTTACATTTTTCACTTTGCTTGTTGGGTTTTTACCATGGTTACAGAATCCATAAGATAGATACTTAGGTACTTTAAAATGTAAATACTTACCAATAAATACAAGAGTAATTTGTCACGGAAATATTACAAACGTGGCATGCAACCAACATAATTCACAGGAACAATGCACTCGAATGTTTTAAATACTAAATAAGTATAATTTTTGTATGAACAACGCATACAAAAACCAACCAACAATTTTCCTTAATAAAGAAATTCCTGATATTAGTATCAAAACACATTAGCCGAAGTATGCACATTGATTTAATAACATCAGCGAAGCCGATCGTTCGATTCCAAAATGCTTTTGATTTGCCAGAAAATTATTATAATCTGTCTCCGAAACAATGGTAGGCGGTGCTGAGGGCGAGAGGTTGGTCCATTCATCGGTCCGTGGAGGTCCCGGCACGCGATCGTCATGGTATCGCGACGGTGAAGACACGCAATCGCCACGCAGACCGCAGGACACAATAATTGTGCTGGCAGAAAACATCGAAAGTACAGAAGAAAAGGTTCATATAAACGTACTCACGCAACGCATAGACATAGCTCACAGACACGGGATTTTGAACTACTTCTGTCAACATTTTCACAAATCCTTTTTTTTCCTAGTCGTTGACTCACTGCTGAGTATCGCGATACCGTGACTTTTTTATAATATATGGGCTTTCTCTTGGCTTCGATCATGCCTGATAGTAAGCATTGATGAGGCCTACGATGAAACGAGCGCACCAGAAGATGCCTATACACTGGTCCTAAAAGTGTTTGGGTTATAATTAATTGGGTTCAGGGTTATAATACTGACACCGGTAGGGAGTTCCACACTTAACCTGTTCGCAAAACCAATGTAGAAGCGAACCGCTTTGTGCGGCAGCCGGTGATAGCCACAACGTGTGGCTGGTAGCCTGCAGTGCGCCAAGATGTCCAATGATGGAAAGGAGACGGCGGGATCAGTGCATGGAGTTATTGTGATCACTCTCCGTGGTACAATCTGTAGAAAACCAACAAGCAGGCCACGGTGGAGCTTTTTTTTGGCCAACGCTTCGTCGTTTATAAGGCTAATAGCTCTGTATTGAACTGCATCTAGTAACGCTAGTGACAACAGAACTCCGTGCAAGAACGGACTTGTGCTTAGTATAAAGTAAGAAATGTTGGTTGGATAAGATCTCTCTCTTTAATTTTTCCTGTCACCATCAGGGTCTTTATTCACGTTCTTTTTTTCCGTTTTCGCGGCAAGCCCATGCGAACTGTCAAAATCTTGCCATAATGGTGAATAGAGAGCTGCGTGCATCCGCGGCGGACATCTTTGAGCGCACGGCACATGTGCCAATTCGCAAGGGCTTGCCGTGAAAACAGAATAAAAGAACGTGAATATGGACCCTGGCGTTCCAGATTATCTCACACAAATAAATGAGAGTAAAGCTTTTCAAAGTAAACTCGCTTTAGCAACGGACACATAGCACATAGAAATCGCTTACATTCATGGCACCACAGACTATTTTGTCACAAAATACCGAAACACACTTAGTACGAAAAGTAAGCTTCTTAAGTAGTTAGTTGCTCGAGCATCGTTCACGAGCATGCAAACTTGGATCACCTTCGAGATCTACAACATTCCGTGTCCGGGACCGATGTCTATATTCGTTGCTCAAGCGCAGTGGTATGGAGCTTACCTTCAGTATTTTCTTACTTTATTCCTAATGTGTTCCTATATTCCGTGTCCGTGAATAATGTATATGTATGCATTGCTCGAGCGCGTTTCTATGGAGCTTACCTTCAATAATCTCTTCAGGGTTTTTTGACTTTGTTCCTACGTGTTTCGATATTATGAGCCCGTGAATAATATGTATGTGTGCGTTGCTTGAGCAAAGTACGTGTTAAGCTTGTCTTCTATACTCTCGGTATTTTGTGACAACGCGGTCCGAGATTACGTGTCCATCAATAATAGCGATAGGCTAAAATCTAGAGAGAGATAAAGCTTATTTTGGCTTAGCTTAGGCTAAACGTAACAAAAATCTTTACGAACCACGTACCTGCGCTATTATTTCAACGGTCAGTGTTTGATTTGTCAAGTATTACTTAAATAAGCTTAAGCTAAGTCTAAGTATGCCGTGCACGAGTGCAAATGTATGGAGCTTAACTTCTGTACTCTCAGATTTATATGCACCGGTACGGTACAGAGAGCTCAAAATAATGATGAGAAGTTACATGTAATGTTTCTCGTAAGTCAAATAGAATGTATGTAAGGCCATTAATTTTGATGGAATTACTTTTGTGTGAGGTCGCCAGGACCGTGTGTTAAGTTCTCTTTAATTTATTTACATAGTACTTTTCTTTGGTTAAACAAATATTTGTTTTGTTTTAGTACCTTTACCTATGTTCAAAGGAAGTGTCATAGAGACTAATCAACTCTAAAGATATACGAAGGGAATGTATAGACCTTAGTTAAAATGTCTATTGTATTTATTGTTCGAGAAAGGTAGGTATTAAGAAAATAAAAAAAATATGAAGCACATCACCGAATACAAATTTTCATGCCCGTTATCATTTTAGTTTGAAGTATTTAGCGCTACTTTTCTGTTTTTTTTAAATATTTTTTGGTCACGCGGTTTAAAAGATAACCCCCCCCCCCCCCCCCATTATCTTTTAAACCATGGGGGCACAATTTTAAAAAGTTGACTGAAAGACTTGTCAAATGACGTGCCACACGTTGATATATGCTCATTTTTTTTTTACATGTATGGAGTGTTTATACATGTAACACCTACAAAATATTCATTGTGTAGTCTTTGAGTAAAACAGACGGACATGACGAAACTGAAAGGGTTCCATTTTGCCGTTTTGGCTACGAAACCCTAAAAATAGTACTTCCTGTTCTACATTGCAAATTTTGTTAAGAAACATTGAAACATTGTTTAAAGAGTCACGTTTATATGTATCTATTATCTTATTTACAATACAAAGTAACTTAAAATAAGCAAAGGTCAGGCGGACGTCGAATACCCTGTCACGAACAGTTTACAAACAAAACCGATGGATGTGCGGAACAAATATGAACTCACTTCCCGTCCGACACTTCAAAGAAAAGCATTTAGACTAAAATAATATGAAGGTCCCGATTGTAATGTAAGGAGCTAAACCATAAAGTACAGACATTACAGAAGGTACCTTCATACGAGTAGAATGCGCTCTAGGCTCATGCACTCGTAGACATCCGTGTCTACGAGTGCATGAGCCTAGAGCGCATTCTCCAGTTTCGGAACAACAATTTGTGGATCACACAAAGTGATGTCCCGTGTGGGAATCGAACCCATACCCTCTTGCGTAGCAGTCGGACACACTGGGAGTGTGTCCACGCCACCGAAGCAGTCAAAATCGAGTATCAGTCGGAACTGATACTCGATTTTGACTGCTTCGGTGGCGTGGACACACAAAATCGAGTATCAGTTCCGACTGATACTCGATTTTGACTGGATGTACTTTATGTCCATGACTTGTATGTTTGTCAAGTTTCCCGCGACACAGGGCTTGTACCCTACTGCGGCATCATCTTTTTATTAAAAAAAGGCTTTTGAAAATGTTGTCAGAAGTGATTTCGAATGTTGTCCGTGAATTATGCCTATGCACTCAGAAGGATTTCGGTGTTAAAACCCCCCCTCCCCCCACCCGAAATTACGAAAACCCTTCCCTGAAAAATGATCCTGGGTACGCACATGTGTCTATATGTAGGTATGATAAACTATCTAGGAAAAACAAAGGTTATGAATTAAATAGGACATCGAGGAAATCACACCGATTTTTGTTTTATTGAAACCCCCTACAATCATTACGATAATATGCACAATTGTGTACTAAGACAAAGTTTTACAATTCATAACTAGGGTATAAAAACTCGAAGTGTTGATAGTTGTTTACCTGTCTCAGAATACATCGTTTCTAATCAGTCACAAAACAACTTAAAGAAGTTACAATTTATCGACAGATTCCAAAAATGTTTCTCGTCATTAAATTGTTTAACAAGCATTCGAATAATGCAACCTCCTTACAATAAATACACTATCAACCCCTAGCCAAAGAAATGCCTTCCAATACATCAACCTTCGCACAAAAAGTACAAATACAAGCTGTCGAACATCAAAAATCATTAAAACAAAACATCGACATTTGAGTGCACATCGCTGTAATGGAAGACTGCAAATGAAACGACATTAGACATTTAACGTACAAGGCTATATATTTTAAGGCTCGCTCTTATGGCCCGTTTGTGACCTTATGTTGTCTGTCGCCACAGCTACGGGTTTAGCGAAAGATTGCGCCCGCGTCGAAGAGATGGGAACGTAATATTCGGTTTATTAATTTATCGATAAGAAAAATATATACATAATATGTAAAATACTTTGTGTCATTTTTCTCAATTAACTGGTAATGTTGGTAGGTAAGAAAATATATTATATATAATAATATGGATCAGAAAAGCAAATTGAAGCGCCCAAACAATAGTATTGTTAGATTAGTACATTTTAATTCAATTTTATTTATTCACTTGAAAAGCAAAATTCTACATTAGTGATGTTATAATTCTTTATGTACATAAAATGCCAAGTTCGCAAGGCTATAAGGCAAAGCCGAAGAAAAGAATATGACAATAAAAACTCGCAGCAACGCTTTTCAAATTGCCATTGTTTACATTGTTTATATAGGTACTGCATGCAGGTAAAGTGCTGCTACTATTAACCTCCTGAGACCCCCGGTATCACCTACGATTCTAACAAAAACAATTTTATTTCTGCCCCATCTTGCAGCATATATTTAAAGTAACTGTTAAATATATAAGCTTGACGGTATTAATTAAAAATTATTGAAGAATGATTTTGTTTCGTTTTGACAATTCTTGTGCTGATTACTCACTATTTGTACTTTATTACTTGTACGAGAACCAGCATGGTGGTCAAACAAAGAGGTAATTGTTTGTTTTAACAATGTAGGTATTACAGTTTTTATCTAATTTAGCAGTTTGTAGTTGATAACATTACTGTTAAAATCTGCTGTTTAGTTCATTAGTGACATGGTTTTTTTATGATATCATGAATTATACTTTTTGCACTTAACATCATTTGTAAAACATTAGATTTGAAAAATAACGGATTGTATAAGTATTATAAAATCCTGAAAGTAAGTGGGACGAATTTCAGACTCCTCTTGTGGTTCTGCTCGTAGGCTAACAATTAATTAATCTATGTTATGGATTCGCTCAGAAGACTTTGACTATACATTTGATGCCTATATCCACCATTAAAAGAACAGGCTCAGTCAAACAATTTTTTTGACGTAATTTCAAATTGCTTTCTCTCTTATCGTCAAGATACCGTGAAATGCTGGAAGCCAATAATGCAGTATCTAGAATTTAAAATCTATTAGATTATGGCCTGGTGAATTATTATTATTATTTCTTCATCGTAACGTAGTCCTCACTCTTTTGGATGAAAGCTTTGTGGGAGTCTTGCCTTTTATTCATAAACAGTTTCAATTGCCTTTTCATAATTCTAATGGGGCAACATGCCAATAATAAAACCTTAATATTTTTATCGATATTCTCAATCATTATGGTGACCCATCACTAAAGCCGCCGCCCACGCGGGTCGCGATCGTCGCTCGCGCCGCCCCGCGCTCGTGACGTAACATCACGGGATCGTTCAATATCTTTCGCAACGGACGCACGTCCACAACCTTTGGATACGCTGTGAAAAAGATTACTAAATATTACTTTTAAGATATTAGATGCGGATATGAATGTTCTATGGGTGGCAGAAGGGGAGGCAATTGAGTCACGCGAAGACAAATTGTGTATAAGACTCTTTTCTTTTACCTAATCCTTAACGTGTTTATCAGTATTAGCATAGCAGCGTATCTCCTGGACACACTACTGTATAAATACATGAATCTACCGGACCCGCAGCTCGGCAAAGGGTTATAGCAGACGTTATGTCTGTTCCGTTGCTATTACTAAAATGTCATGACGCCGACGAAACTACTACCAAATTAAGACACCTAAAGAGACAGACAACAAAAAAGAACTAAATCTGTTGACAAGTTCCATATTTCACTATGGTGTGTCCTTAAGACTTAGACTATAGGTCACAAGGAAAATTAACAACTAATTCTACATGACATAGATACGTTCAAAACATTATACATCACACACCGACCGCCAAAATTTGGAACAGAGATCGCATCAACGCCCACAATTAAAAAAAATGTGTCGCCATTCAGGTTTCAATTAATTGGTCCACTCATTGATTGGTCAACGGGATCGTCCAGTATATTGTAATATAATATCAGATCATTAAGGCACTTTAACACGGAAGTGTGTGGGTGCAAAACCACCGTAGCTAAACTATAATTCGAGATCTCGAGAGCCGTTATCCGTCTATAATAGCCATGACCAGTATAATTGTTGAGAGGTATGATTTGTTAATACCAGTTATAATTGTTAACACGTGCGTCTTATATGCTGTCGTATATAATGTACGCTGATGCTCTTTGTCAAACTTTCTATTTGTTTTAAATATTGATTAGTTGATATTTTTGTGGGCAGTTTTGTTGAATGACTATTTCGTTGGAAATGTTGCGCTGGATGTAAGTGCTAGCTACTTAGTTTACACTGATACCTTGGCTAAGAGTATAGAAGTAATTAGCAGTAAATAAGTATTCATACTTTGTACGAATGTTTACAAACTTATAAGAAGCGGTCAGCGTTTATCAAATGCAAAAAAAAAACAGCATAGTCAACTGCAAACTTATTTGGGAATTCCTCTTTGACGTTTTTATAATGATCGACAAAAGTGTAGAAGAGTAGTCTCTCACTTTCGAAGGTTCTAAATTTCGTGCGTTTTAATGTGTATGAAAAATCTGACACTGCTTGGAATACCGTACTACAGCTTCGCGTATTTGTGAGAATATGAAGATCCGACAGAAACATAATCATTGCCCGGTTTCCCTACCCTTGAAATTAATACTCGTTCATCGATCATTCGGTTCAGTGATTTCAGTGATTCTACGGCAGATAGGTAATTGTCAAAACGGATGAGTTTTCTCCAAAGTTTTTACCAATAGTTACGTTCACGTATTAACCAGGAGGCGAATACTAGAAACCAGGAGGGTTCTTTATATTTTATTAAATCGATAGACACAGAAGTAAGTAAAACTGACTTCCAACATTTTATAATATAGTCACAAGCTAAGCAAACATAACCCCGTTAAAAATATTACTAAAACCTGCAATATATTCCCCTTCTTATCACAACACATCACATTTCACACTATAAACTCAATTAGATGATTATACATTTTTTAACTAAATAATAAATTAACTGGCTACCCTTAGTTGGCAATCCCTGAAGCGCCGCGAAGGGTCGACGAGGCACGCGACGACACACCCCACACACAAAGGTATTGGTACGTATGTATATGTATAACATTTCGCTTAAGTACTTTATTAAAGGAGGATGGGCAATATTGTAAACCTGTCCTAGTGCGGCAGTTGTTAAATTTATGAAAATGGGTATAAATGTTGATGTTCGCGGGTCCGCTCGCATCAATTTTGGTTATAGCACTGAAAATGCATACGTAAATTGCTATATGCATGGACTTATACAGGATGATTTGTAATATACTAATAACCTGACAGCGGCGGTAGCGTAATGGCTAAGACATCGAACTCGCAATCGTGAGGTCTCTGGTTCGAAGCCTATCTATTATACCTACTACCGACGTGAACAAACTCTAAACACATGCCATTAAGCTTAGCTGGAGGGTTTAACTGGGTTGTTAGTATGGAACCTACAAACCCACATTGCTAGTTATATTTATAGAAAAAAAAACATTACACTAAATAACTTTGTATTATCAGTTTTAAAGTATTTAGTGTAGGTATTATACACATATACCCTTTACTACTTAACAAATAATAATAATAATAATAATATCTTGGGACAACCCACACAACGCTATCTGATCCCAAACTAAGCAGAGCTTGTACTATGGAAACCAGACAACTGATAAACATACTTATATATTTCTAAATACATACATATTATAGATAAATAACACCCAGACACAGAATAAACCATCGTGCTCATCTCACAAAGTTTTATCCTGGGTGGGGATCGAACCCACGACCTCTTGCGTAGCAGTCGGATACACTCCCACCGCGCCACAGAGGCTGTCAAATAAATAAAAAATAGGTTGTAGCTATTTTTGTCACACAACCTATCATATGTCTGTGAAACTCCCGAAGTAAAATGGTTGTTTTTTGTGAGTTTTAGGGTAGAAGCCTCATAATAAACAACGATTTTATTCTGGTAGAATAGTCTGTAGGTGTTTAAGGTCATTATGCCAAAAATAGATCGCAAGTGGTTAAGGGTTAATATTTTGAATATTTTTCAAACCTGATATTATAAAGTTATTTAAGTCATTTTAAAAAAACAAGTCATTAGTATATTACAAATCACCCCGTTTATGAGCTTATCCGCGAGTCCGCTTGCATGACTAATGGTTATTGAGACATATCCTTCAGTCAATTTCAGGCTACGTCCATACCATAAGGATTGACTGGCCTGTTGGTCTAGTGGTTAGTGGCCCTGACTGCTAAGCCGGATCGTGGGTTCGATCCCCACTCAGGTTAAAACTTTGTGTGACGAGCACAATGGTTTATTCTGTGTCTGGGTGTTATTTATCTATAATATGTATATATTTAGATATATATATATATATATGTAAATATGTTTATCAGTTGTCTGCTCAAGTTCTGCTTATGTTGGGATCATTACGTCAAAATTACTCCAATCGTTCCGGAGATAACAATTTACAAAATTTCTAATCTTAAAAACATTTTTTATTTTTAATTAAAGTAAAGTTACTTTTAGTCGTTTAGTAGACACGAGTCTGAATTAACGAATGAAACTTAGTTAGGTAATAAAGATAACATTCTAACACTAAGTGCTCAATTTCAAGTAAAAATCTAATAACATTTTGTCAACTTATCACTAACACCATAGCTATTAATTGATTTTTGCGTCGACAAGCCTTTCAGAAACCGAGAGAAAGCATTTTAATTTTTTTATTTTTTTTTTAAGACGACTTCCGCGTTTGGGTTACTAGCCCTGTGTTGCTGGGACTTTACAAACTTACAAGTCACGAACACAAAGTACGCCCAGACTCGGAAAAACAATTTGTCAATCACGTAAAGTGGTGGTCCTGTCTGGGAATCGAACCCCCTCTTGCGTAGCAGTCGGAAACACTCCCACCGCGCCACTGAAGCAGTCAAACAACCAAGTCAATCAACCTATTTAATCATCCAGAAAAGAGCTTGAAAATACGCCGGTATTTGGTCCCCCGGTTCATGTGGAACATCCAAACGATTTATTCAATGGAGATATCGCCTCAGTTTCATGTATATTGATAGTCATTTATCTCTGAATAGGGTTGACATCATTAAGATTATGATACTCAAATAGTTTTATTTTGTAGGTACAAACTTGGAATTGTTTCATTCCAACCCAAGTTTAATCATCGAATACTCAAACGATACTTTACTTAAAGTCGTAGTCAAAAGTGTTTCTGTCTTTACTATTCCCTTATAAGTGACAGCGATAGCATGAGTCTTTAAATTGAGTAGCGTTTGAGTATTCGGAACTTATTTCATTCCCTAGTATTTATTGATGATGCAACTTCGACTGCGTAAGTTTCCCAGATTATCGCGTTCAAACAAACACACAAACTCTTCAGCTTTATAAAATTAGTATAGAAAAAGGAACGGTGTAGCAATCATGCTTTTATTCAAGAATAAAAATTCTTACATGGATTTTGACGACTATCAAATTAATATTATGATTATGATAACAAAATCACAAATTAACCTCTGTTCTGATATAACTATTTGCACTCTTCTGATATGACAAGCCCAGGTCAATAGTGTGAAAGCTGTTTATACCCTAAAACATGTTAGAATGAGATGTGCAATAAATACAGCCCTCGTCATTAGGTATCTAACTCTACATTGATACTCTATTCTTAAATATTTTTTTTATATCAAGCTTAGGAATCGTATAAGAAACATTATCTTACTGGCTTGTTCAGCACCTAAAGGCTGTCCGATAGTCTTATGGCAGCTAAATGGAGCATAGTGTTATTATCATGATCGCTATAAAATAAGTCATTTTTACGTAAAAGAGTAAACGTTTATAATGATTAGGACATTATACTCAAGTAGGTAGTCAAACCTATTTAAGCAAAACTAAAAAAGATAGCCTAAGCCGACAGCCCTTTAGTCCTCAACCTTTGTAGTGAATGGGGGGCACTAAAGACCGTTCAACGGCCTGACCGTGTCCTACACGATGTACAACACTGGCTATCGAACGTGTGTAGCGAAGTCCCTGTTATTTATGCGGCCCTGGTACACAAGACCTTTTTATTTTGTCCAATGTCGGGAAGAATTGACGTTTGTCGCTAAAGTATTTATTTTTTAGAATTATAATGTAGCAGTGCTGTTTTTAATTACGTTGAAACTGAAAACCAATGTGACATGTTTTATTAGGAAAATCTCTGTAATATTTAGAATAATGTGGATTGAACTCTTTAAAACTTCCTATCCTATTTTAGATACCCGCCTAGTATTTAATGGATCATTGTTTTTTCAAAATCATCTTTTTGAATTTGCTCTTTTCTGAATGATATAAGTTGATTGACTGCCTCTGTGGCGCAGTGGGAGTGTGTCCGACTGCTACGCAAGAAGTCGTGAGTTCGATTCCCACCTAGGATAAAACTTTGTGTGATCAGGCGATGGTTAATAAGTTATACATATGATCGATTCAATGATCTAATAAACAAGCATGTGTAGAACCAAAATTAGGTTAGCCGTTAACTCGACCTAATTTCTGTTACCATAAAATGTTATGAGTCAAAAATATTCCGCGAAAGTTAATTTCACGGCATTTACTGAAGGCCAGACCGCAACCGCCGACGACATGTTATGATCCCATGACAAATGATCGAGCCCGTCGATCATTACATGAAGTTACACCTAAAAGGAGACCTGCGAAACAAAACTGATTTGTAGCTTTGCGTATGACACAGAGATAGAACAATACAACGTGTTACGAAAACCGAAATAAAAACCAGGCTAGAGCCTGTCGGACCAAGCTCAGTGTAGGGTTCCGCAGCCTTGAACAATTGCATCAGTAGCAGAGCGTATGTTAATGGCCCTTACGCCCTTTTGATGAGAAACGCAGTTTTTTGGCAATAACTCAATAACGGTATAGCCGATGTTATCCAAAATAATTGTAGTTTAAAGTATTAAGCGCTATCTGTGTGATTTTTTCCATATTTTTTGGTCAACTTTCAGAGCATATTTACTCAATCAAAAAAATTTCTAATAAACCTTAAAATGTTTTTCAAAGACCTGTCGAATGATGTGCCAAACGTTGTTGAATGTTCGCTGTTAAAAAAAAAACAGCTTAGCTTCTGTTACATGTATGGAGTGCCCCCCCCCCCCCCTAAAAATATTTATTATTATTATTTAGCTATCAAACTAAGTCGCGGCTACTAGAAGACACCTTTCACCAAATTTCATCAAGATTCATTTGAGTAAAATGCCTGTGACATACGAACAGACATACAGACGGATATGACGAAACTATAAGGTTCCGTTTTCCGAAGGATCCTTAAAAGTGACGACACTAATAACCTCAATCACTGCAATGAAACTTAATTTTTGTATATTACTATTACAAAAGGTAATAACATCGGTAATTTAACGAACTTAACAACGATTGGTTAAATCAATATTTTCTTTTTCAAGGGAATTTTGATACATTTTTTTTGCATACAACGTGTAACAAAAAGGTTTGATCGCTGCGAATAGTCTACGATACAACATGTTGGTTGTACCCAGAATAATTTTTCCGGGAGGGTTAGGCGAATGTAGGCATATAATACACCGGCAAATATGTACTATATACCTACCTTTTTGCAATTTAAGGAGGGGGGGGGGTTCAACCCTTTCAAATGCCCTCTAAGTACGCCCATGCGCTATAAGCATTGCACATGCATTGATATCAAATCAATCTCATAGTTATAGCACAATTAACTGTCCCGCGCAACTTCGTCTGCGTAAATTTTCCCCGTTTTTGTAACATTTCTCATTGCTGCTCCGCTCTTATTGTCGTAGCGTGATGTTATATAGCTTATAGCCTTCCTCGATAAATGGACTATTTTCTTATTTTCTTTTTAGTCACTATTTCAAACTTTTGGAACGTCACGACAAATAGTTAACAATAATGAGGCTTCATGCTAGAGGCAGATCGAATCCACGATCCACCTGCCACCTTTTTGCAATTTCAGAGAGAGTTTCAATCCCCAAATGTCATATACCCTCTTGTATGTCGTACGACATACAAGACTCTATTTATATTTTTAGATACTAAACAATAGATATGCCTACCATTTGAGTCAAGCAAAAAAACACCCGTCAGTTTTGGTTGTACTTTACAAAATACGATGATACAAAATAATAATAGTGAAAGAAACCCATAATTAGTGTAGCATGGCAATATTTCGTAGCTCCACGCGATACTAGATGCGCATGCGCATCCCACACAATGTTACACCAACTGATTTAGTACGCATTGAATTTCTTCTATTGACATCTGATACAGAGTGCTATAGTTAGTTGTACCTACTTACTATGCTAGATATGATACATCAACAGATGGGTAACATACAACAATGAAATCTTTTCTAGGAAGTAGGTTATACAAGGTGTTTGGAAGATCGATGCAAAGTCGTAAAGCGGAGCTAGTATAGACTATTTAGAATCATTTGAACTAAACTTGTCTAAAACAAAGTGTGACTTTTTATTTCATCCTGTATAATTGTTGTTATGTAACCTAGCAAGTCAATGGCGTACCCAGGATCATTTTTGAGGGGGGGAGTCAGGTGGTACAATTTATTAAACACCAACCCCAAATATGGGGGAGATTTGGGAGCTGGACACCCCCTGGGTACGTGTTATCAAAACTAAATAAAAAGTTTTACAAATTACCTACACGTTATAATACGTACAAATGTATTATCAAGTATTAGGTATTAATAGCTTTTAATCATACGCCTTGGCTTTTCCTTTTCACTTCATCCTGTATTATTATTCAAATTCTCTACATTTATTTAGTATTCTCTAGTAGAGAGATACAAGCTGCGATATTATTTGACGATAAAAAACTAACTCCAAAAAAAGTTTAAAATGCTGTTAACATACCTACGAAAATTAAAAATGTAAGGATAGTTGTACATTTTTTTTCTAGCTGTTTGTATTGGATGTGGTTTCCAAAACAAATATAGGCAATTCTTTATTCATAAATGATTTCTCCAAATCCATTAAAACACATTCCTAGAAACCATCAAAAAATTATCTCTGGTTTTTCATTCCATGAATGAATGAAAAGTTCAATGAAGTATAAAACCGCAAATGAATGAATTTCTTAACGACTACGTAGCACGCGAGCCATTCTTAAAAATCGGAATCGATAATTCGATACTCAGTAATTTTGAATCGATATTGTATCGATTCATTCATGATAATATCATTAATGAAGGGCAATTAAGCAGTTTGCGGTTACCGCAACGGAGGTTAGCCGCTTTGTATTGTTCATTCATATCAAATCCAAATAATTTATTCATTTAAAGCTTTTATAGCATGTAAAATATTTGAATGAAGTCGTCGTTTTGTTTTGACATATAATTCAATAATGCATAGACATGAATTTTAAGACAAATAAATAAAAACTCGTCTCTTGTGAAAGCCTGCATTAAAACATTTCCCAAAAGAAATTGTCCTATTTTTATCTTATGCAATAAATGTCTAACGTGTTTTCTTAATGCAGTTCAAAACTTTGACATTGTTTTTTTTTTCTAAAACACAATGGTATCTTAAATAATTTTTAAATAAGTCACGGCAATTAATACTGTCATTAAAAAATTAACAAAGCGTGAATTTTAAAGCTTTAACAAACCACAAAAATCCATTTTATTGATAATTTTGACATCACAAATTCAATAAAGGCGAATTTGAAAAAATAAAGGCAAAGAACGGACTAGCTGTTTCATCAATTTCATTCATTTTTACCATTCACATTGTGTAGTCATTCTAAGTCTTCCATTGACTCAATTCTGTGGTTTTACTGCAACAAAGACTGAATTAAAACTACAGATGTAGATCATCGATTCAGCGTTTTGTATTCAATTAAATACAATTGGACAACATTATTTTTTTAGAATAAAACTTAGCTTTTGAACGTTTAATAAACTTTCCTTATAATAACATAGAAAAACTATAAATCTTATAACTTTAAACGAGCAATTTTTGTATATACTCACCTATATTATCTATACTATAATATAATATTATAAAGAGGAAAGATTTGATTGTTTGTTTGCATTGAATACGCTCCAAAACTACTAGACCGATTTGAAAAATTCTTTCACTGTTCGATAGTCCATTTATCGTGGAAGGCTATATAACATTACGCTACGACCAATAGGAGCGGAGCAGCAATGCGAAATCTTGCAAAAACGGGGAAAATTTACACAGACGAAGTTGCGCGGGACAGCTAGTAATTATATAATCTGAATCTGGGCAACGGCTCCAGCTAATTTTTATGAAATTTACTAGAGGGTTTCGGAAGCGGTAAATCGATCTAGCTAGGTTTCATTTTTAGAAAACGTCGTTTAACAAAACCGGGCAAATTACAATAAATACGACAAATTAAAATAGTCCACTGTTTTAAAATATGAGACAAGCTAGTAGTGCGGAATAATGGCATTCTGTGACTCTATCTCCCATATGCTCAGATGATACTTATCTTCAAAGTATTTCTGTCGCAGCTATTTAGTTTAAAGTGAAAAGTGACAGCATCAGACTCAACTGCGTCTCAACATTCGGTTGTATGTTTAACATCCAAATTCAAAATAATCTGGATTGTCTATCAAATTGTCGGAACCGATGAACCAATGAATTGTTTGGCGCTGATTGTATAACGAATTGCTATAAAATTTTCAACAATAAATATTGGTTCTAAGAAATTTTTAGTTTTAATATAACGTTTACCTTTTTTAGTGTTCCTTTTTTTCAAAGAATAGAAACGTGTAATAAAATGTATGTGTAATTTGTGTTAGTGTGGAAAATTTGAAAAAATGCCTTTGTGTTTTTGTACAAAGGTGAGATGTTGATAAACTTTCGCGATTTGTACAGTCTACTTGTAACCACGGCCGTTGCAATACGGTCGAAACGTTGGGCAATAAACAAGGTATTTTACCTTAAATTATTCACTCGATTAAGACCCGTAATATGTATATTTTTACAAAAGTGAGATAGACAGATAAAATTGTCATCTGTCTCTCTCACCTCGCTCTATCAAAATTTGGATTAACGAGATATTGACTACCTCTGTGACGCGGTGGGAGTGTATCCGACTGCTACGCCTTTATCAGGTCGTCAGTCCATCTTGCTGGGAACCATCCTGTACTGCGTTTTTCAGCTCGTGGTCGCCACTCAAGAACCTTCCGTACCCATCTGTTATCAGGTTTGCGAGCGATGTGGCCTGCCCATTGCCACTTCAACTTACTAATTCTCTGAGCTATTTCGGTAACCTTAGTTCTATTGCGAATATCCTCATTACGGATTCTGTCGCGCAGAGAAACTCCAAGGTTGAATTACTTTGAGTTTCTGTATTTATTAACTTCTCTGCATTTATTCTCTTACGACTACTCCATCTCATAATCGCTTTGAGTGGTGTCAAATTGTTCGATTTCATTATAGCATTTTCTTTTGTCTTTCAGCACCGGAGTGTTTGAGTTAGTCAGAGTATTATCGCACTTAACACAACTGTTAAGGTTGTGTTAAGTGCGATAATATTTGGCACTGGTGTAAATTTATTAATCTTTAGGTAAGACTATACGTTTGTGTGATTCTCAGTCGCCTAAACTATTTTATCGTCCTATCTATTGATCCTTACATATCAACTCATATGATGTCCCCACTGCTGGGCTCGGGTTTCCCCAGTAGAATCTACTTAATAGATCCTGGTGGTAATTGCCATAATAGCCACGCTTGGCAAGCGGGTTGGCGATCGCAGTTAGCCTTTAAAGTACGCAGAGGAGGCTGCTGCCTGTCCTCCGGTGAGAAATCCTTTATTCGCCATGACGACACCCACGAAAAGAGATGGTTTGGTGGGTGAGTTGCATCTTTTCCGTTTTGGCTTTCACCTTTTTATTGCTTTTTGACGAGTTTTATAGATCGATGACCAGCTGCACTTACAAAAAAGTATCACGTAATTGACTAGTTGCTAATTAATGGCGATATGTCATCAATGTATTTTTACATTGATGATGTGTAAAATTATCGTCCGAAAACCGACTTTGCAGACAGCCATATTATTAATTAATCTATGATTTAAATATCTCGAAACAGTGTAAGTCGCTATTCAGTTGATAAAACTAGGTGCGAACACGTGTACAATGACTCAATAATTATATAACATCCTCTGTACCTATAATTCACAATAAAATAAATAAATAAAACACGGCTTTCCGTTACACGTTAAATAATACCAATTCATCGAATCCGTAAAATTTTAAAACAAATGTTGGCACTACGAAAAATTTCGCCTAAGGCTAAGCACATAAACATGTACTCATGTGTGTGAACTAGCCTCATTAGTATAGGTGCGCCTACGCACGCCCACTCACTGCCCGATGCTCATCACTTATTATGATATTATGCCATGATATCCGACTGTGAAATGGAATCGAAGTGTCTGGTTATATTGTGATAGAAACTCGGGAATTGTCACAATGCGCGCACCCAAGGGGGGGCGAAATTCTACACAGTGCCCCCCCCCCCTCCCTCCACAATACACAACTACTGTTGTGTAGCTTTGCCAACTCCGAACTAGGTTAATTTCATAATGTCACTGCTGGTAATCTCTAAAATAAGGTAACTATGAATAATCAGGATTGTGTGTGTGTATGTTCAACATATTATCAAATCATATAATAAAGTTTGTTATTCGTCTTGATGATTATAATTCTTAAAATATGGGAAATATTGATTGAACACTTTTTTCATAGCATTTTGAGATCTGATGTTGTTTGATTATTGCAAACTAATTTATAACTACCCAATTAGTAACATTGTGCTATTGCGAGTAGGTACTCGCCGGCAGTGTGGACGGTTAGCGATCAACTATTACTATTATTAATATACTCTTTGTTTACACGGGATCTACGTCTTTTGAGCGATAAAATCATAACCCGCTTTCTCGTTGGTGGGATAGGTGCCAAAAGTCCTAAAACATTTTTACGAACTTTTGTTTCTATATTTTTTCTAAAATAACATCAGATTATATTTTTAGAGAAGTCTTTTTTACAATAAGTCAGCTGATAGGACGATTAAAATCAATTCCAAGACTATAGTCCAAAAACACAGTGTCCCCAAAATAAAGTTTATTATAATCAGGTTAATGGCTCTCGTTTACAGAAACGTAGACACATACAATCGTATTTTATATTATCATCTATTTAAATCTAAAACTATAAAATGTGAGCAATCACAAAAAGTTTAACTGAATGATCACGGGAGTCTCCATATTTTAGTTACATTTAACCTAATGAGGAACGCCATATAAAATAAATGTTATATTTATAACCAGTCTAAATCAATACTATTATCATATTAGGCGAGGTTCCACTGCAAAATATTATATAGCTTGACCATATCGTGACGTATCTTTGATATATTTTGGGTTTTTGAAATACTGTCATAAATATAGTAGCTATGTAAATAGCTTAGTGAATAATCAGGCATCAATTTTGGTAAAAGTGTAGTTGACTAATAAGTAAATTCCTTTTATGATAACCTTTTTAAAACAGCTGATGATGATGACTAAATAGTATCCAACCAGTGTCGCTATAATTTGTTATTATCTTATCAACTTCTTTTCACGATTGAATAATTTAAAATACTTTAAATTATCGTCCCTAAAGCACTTCAAAATAACTACATACTTTTCCATACTTTGTGATACACAACATCTTATTCTGGAAACCATTGTCTAAATTAAATGAACCAATTTAAAACTTTTAAAAGTACAACACAACAATAAAAGGCTGTAAACTAAAAATAAAGAAGTATCATTAGCCGCCTGGATACAAAATACATATTATTATAGCTTAGCTTATTTATTTATTATGGATCTCTTACAAATTATATACACCACTTTAACATAATCAGCTTACACAAAAAATCATTGCGTGTACCATCCAAACAATAAGGCAGCGTTTACAGTAAGTAAACTAAAAATTAAAAGAAAACGAAAATTTTAAATATTAAATGTTTTATAGTATTTAGTGTATAGTCTATGGCTCAGTTCTCGCTTAGCTTTCGCTGTAGCATCAACTCATAGTAACCTTTCATTTTATGCGTTTGACGATTATAGGACAATATCGTTGGTCTCTTGATTAGAAATGTTCCACAAGTTTGTTTGTTTAACATAATCAGGGCTACTGAGCCGTATACCAAATATACATTATTGTTGATTGGGTAATTTATTCTTAGAAGAATGCAGTATGCGTAGTTGGGGAATGTGCATTTTCTCAAACAAGAAATAGAACATAGAACTGTTTCGCTATGTGAATTCAGTTTGAGCAGCGCGGTGGGAGTATGTCCGACTGCGACGCAAGAGGGTTCGATTCCCACACGGGACACCACTTTGTGTGATCCACAAATTGTTGGTCCGAGTCTGAGTGTACTTTGTGTCCGTGACTTGTATGTTTGTAAAGTCCCTCGCGACACAGGGCTTGTACACTACGGCGGGAGTCAGTTTTTTTTTTAAAAAGGAGACAGACATGTCAAAGACTAAAAAAATCGAAGGCGTGACGTATTCTAATCCACTTTCGCGATGTAGTCACTAAGCTGTTGCCGGTGGTAGGTCTAAGCTGTAAGCCGTCTTGGTGTAAGCCTTATGTTAGAAGCCATCATCAACTGTATTTTACAGAGATCACTTTTTGATTGGAAAAATGCACTTTTTTTATACAAACCTATACCTACATAGCATCATCATAACTCTTGTTATCAACTACCTTAATATCCATATAGCTACTTATTATGTCTGCCAACAGTCAATGATACTTGTATCGGATATCTTCAATACATTTTCTCTAACAAAACAAACGGAGTATTCCGTGCATGAGCGTCAGTACAAAGCCGCCTTCCGCGCATTGTGAACATTCGCGCCGTGAGCGAAATTAGCGCGATACTACCTAATGTTTGTTTTGCTCGATCGAACTTCTTGGGAGTTCGATACATGATAGAATTAATGTGGACACGTCTATGTCTACTGCCTAATATATTTAATATTAGGGTTATC
Organism: Herminia tarsipennalis; assembly: GCA_945859575.2. Taxonomy (NCBI): domain Eukaryota; kingdom Metazoa; phylum Arthropoda; class Insecta; order Lepidoptera; family Erebidae; genus Herminia; species Herminia tarsipennalis. The sequence continues at coordinate 8,946,185 of OX243846.2, forward strand.
TGAATTTAATGAAACATGACAGTAAAACAGAACACCAGCGTGTGTTTAATCGTAATTTTAGCGTAGAACAATTAATTATTATAAGGATAGTTATATTATATATGAGGTTTATTGTTAATCCAGGGTGTCAGCTAACTCCATACCAAATTTTATTAAAATCGCTCCAGCCGTTTAGACGTGAAGAAGTAACAAACATACACACTCACAAACTTTCGCTTTTATAATATTAGTGTGATTATATATATTGTAGTACATTGGTTGGTTACATAGTTTAAAATTTGAGATATTTATATTTCTACAATAGTATTGGGTGCAGCTCTGCATTCCTAACTAGGTTACGGAATAGGTAACCTACAGGCTAGGGGAGGCCGGGGTTAACAAATACATATAACTCATGCGTGTCATACAACTGCAACTCCTTCATGTATGATGGAGTTGCAGTTCCGATCCCTCGTGTATTGCAGACATTGGTAATAAAAGGTACATGTACTTGTGTTGTTTAACAACAGATACAAAAATATTAAATTAATGGTCTCCTAACCGATTTCGGTAACGGCGCCCTATATCGTAAGAGACTAACCGACTACGCAGGAGATATTATAGTGCAAGAGTGTATGTGCAGACACAAGTGCACTCTCTATTTCTTCAGACTCATAGACCGATGTGACGGAATCCAAAACGACCGGAGAGAGATTAGGCGCAGGTCCGGCAGCTTAACCTGCACGCCGAAGCACGAAGGGGTTTAACAATGTTCGAAAACGGTCACCCATCTATGGACTGACAGTGGTAACGTTCCTTAACCTCGTTGATATCTCGATCTATTCTTATAGTTGCCACTGAGTCAGGGACCCTCTAATATAAAACAGTATAGAACTGCTTCGAGTTCTTTTTAAAACTACATTTACTATTAGGTCAGGAGGTGTAGCTACTTCATTAGGATGTATATAAGTCAGTTACTTCATCATCTGATGTCTGAGAATTTTAGTTGCAGACCAGTAGCAACATTAAAACCAAATGAAGGCATGCCAGTTAGTGGATACACATGACAATTAGGTAGCACGTGCAAAAAGCTGTTATGCAAATATGCCAGATACAGGCACGTGTATTTTCCTCCCTAAATTATATGAAACTTCTTGGAAACGAATTCTACATGTGCCATGAAAATTATAAGATATAATTACCTACTGCGCATACGTAGGTACAGAGATATTGGTAATGAGTCCAAACTATCATTGGATTATGATGGAACAGCTAGTGAGTAAATAAATGTGTATTTTGTACAATGAGGTAGTTCCAGACAAGTCGAGCCCAGGTTACTGTGGATCGTGACAACAACTGGGACGTTCACCGCACGCAGCCACACCACACCACGGTAATGTGCATCGCCCCACAAACTTTATAATAAATGAATTGTTTATATCACTGCTGTTTTTATTTTTGTAATGTTTGTTTCAACCCTAAATTGAGATCTTTTTTGCAAAGGCTTTTGCGGAAGTCTGTCGGAAAATGACAGATTCTAAAAGTGATTTTAAAAAGTGTTGTGTTATTAGAAATCGGTACACAGTGCAAAGTATTTTGTTTTCTATTCAAATTTCAACCAATTAAATAAAACATATTATTATAGTAAGGTTAAATAGCATATTTATAAATAATGAAACATCCGAATACTCTTGATAAGAAATCGCTAAGAAGTGGCTTTTGCCTAGGTACATTTTCATCAAATTAGCTAAGAATCATCCCGACTAAAGTTGCCTTATGATAAAAACTGAATCCAATTTAATTCATATACTCGGGTACTACATTTTTTTTTAAATTTAGTATTTAAAAAAAAATGTAGTACCTTTTTTTTTTTTTTAAAGACGACTCCCGTAGTAGGGTGCAAGCCCTGTGTCGCCGGGGTACTTTACAAACATACAAGTCACAGACATAAAGTACACCCAGACTCGGAACAACAAAGTGTTGTCCCGAGTGGGAATCGAACCCACGACCTCTTGCGTAGCAGTCGGATTCTGTACGTCCTACTGCAGAGAGGCAGTCAAAATACTCTTCTTATTTATTTTACAAGTTTTGTGCATTGAGGCACTTGGAACCTTGTGAGAGCTCCAGTCTATCTCCTTCTAACTTGAGCAAACTTGCTAATAAACATTTTACAAAACAATGGCATAGAGAGCCACAGCTGAAGCTTAAATCAGGGATATGGTTAGCAATATAATGGTAGCTTAGTATCAAATTCGGCAACCACCAACCACATAACATTATAGTATTAATTGAGATTACTCCATCAAAATCTGTGTCGTGGGAACATTAGTGAGTTGTGGTATAAAAATTCAGCTTTCTCGGCTTCCGTTGGGTGACCCGAGATAGGATCTGAGATGGCCGATATGACTCGCGAAACGAGACGTTGACTCACGATGGTGCTAGACGGATCTTGAGTATTGCTCAATTCCGTTTATGAAGTTTAGTAACTTGGGTACTAAACTTGGTTTAAATTTCGAATGCAATTCAAATTTTATTATTTCTTTTCTTCGTCCGTCTGTGGCTCAAACAAATTTAATTTAGTATATTTTTTTAGTTTTTGAATTCGATTTTATGGTATTTAGATTTGACATTGAGGTAGTGACCAGGACTGCGCCATCCCTTTCAATTAAAAGGTAAATATTGAATGCAAAGCGTGAAAGAGAAAAAAATCTTGTGCGGCCTTTGACAGGTAGGTATTGTCCACAAAGTAGCGTTGTCTCTTTCTAGAGAGTGGTCAATATTGTGAGGTTATGGCGCAGTCCTGATCTACACGTCTATGAGATTTGATAGACAAATAACATTTTGTCACACTAGTAAACAGCGCTATGACAGCCTAAGAACATGAAATTTGCATGCTAGTATTTCTATATCGATGGCAAATGTTCTAAAGACTTTATGTTATACAAAATCAATGCAATAGGCGCAATTATTGACCATTGTTACTTACATTAATTTTTAGAGTAAGATAAAAATAAAATCACAACGCGATAAACTACACCAATTAAAAAAAAAACTATTAAGAGATCTTTTTTTTTTATATACTTATAATAAAAAAAAAATTAAGAGATCTAACATCATTAATCAAACGTAAAGACATCAAAACAGCCTATTGAATGATAACCTTAATTACCACTTTATCTTTTACCATCAGATCAAAGTAAAACCTACCTGCTCAAACAACTAAAGTATCATACAGTAATAGACTTTGTAGACAGTCTATCTCTTTCCTAAAACTAGACCTGTAGATACACGTAATATTTTGTTTATTCCCGAATAGGAAGCCACTTTTTTTCAGACACTATACACATTGTGATGTTAATTAATTAAACGCATGTCCATTATATCCTTATCTAATATATAAAATTCTCGTGTCACAATGTTCGTTCCCATACTCCTCCGAAACGGCTTGACCGATTTTTATGAAATTTTATATGCATATTCAGTAGGTCTGAGAATCGGCTACTATCTATTTTTCATACCCCTAAGTGATAAAGGTTGCCCACCCCTAACATTTATAACTATACTACAATTTTTTTAAAGCAAAAGAGTTTGTTTGTTTGTTTGAACACGATAATCTTAGGAATTACGGGTCCTAATTAAAAAAATCTTTTACTGTTAGATAGCCCATTTATCGAGGAAGGCTATAGGTTTTATAACATCACGCTATAACTAATAGGAGCGGAGCAGCAAGGAAAAATGTTGCAAAAACTGGTAAAATTTACGCAGACGAAGTTGCTCAGATCAGCTAGTAATATCTAAATTACGATAGGATGGACGGGGGTACAAAGGTCCAATTTAGCAGTATTGCCCCCGTTACTATTTAACTTGTAGGATTCTGGAAAAGATCCAAATATGAATGTATTGCCATGGTTCTTCTTTTAAACATAATAAAATGACTAAAGAACACGTTCAGTTTATAAAGGACGGCCGTGGTCACGGGTAGACTGGTTCAGCTCAGTGTCGCCTCCGAAAAGCGCTACCCTCGCTTGATTTTTATCACTCACTATTACGGAACTGTCGGTACTTCGGCACACAACACTAACGACATCTGCACACTGTCGTGTAATGAAAAAAACGCTACAGAATCCAGCTTACTGACGATAAGGGTATTGCCCTTATCGTCAGTAAGCTGGATTCCGTAGCGTTTGGAGTGTATTCGACTGCTACGCAAGAGGTCGTGGGTTCGATCCCCACCCAGGGTAAAACTTTGTGTGATAAGCACGATGGTTTATTCTGTGTCTGGGTGTTATTTATCTATAATATGTATTTAGAAATATATAAGTATGTTTATCAGCTGTCTGGTTTTCATAGTACAAGCTCTGCTTAGTTTAGGATCAGATGGCGTTATGTTGAGTTGTCCCAAGATATGAGATATTATACTACTGACACTACTGACGCATTATACTACGGTATATACACGCATTAAACATTCTTTTTTTCAATTAAGATAAGTAGTAATGTGGGGTTGTGGGTCCCACACTACTAGCAATCCTATTAACCCCTCCAGCTAAGCTCAATGGCTTATGTTAGAAGTGGATTTACGTCGGTAGTATAATGGATAGAATTTGAACCTGCAACCTTACGATTGCAAGTCCGATGCCGAAAAAATAACTTGCCTCTGCACCAAACGCACTCAGCTGGATGCTTTAAATCCAACTGAGTGATGAAAGGACATTCCTTTACTCCACTAATGTGACGTAATATCAAAAAATCAGGACCCCTCTAGGACTCTACGTACTTTTCTCTTGGTCGGCTATTGCTCGTAAACTTGTAAAGCATACATAACTCTGATAATTTTCCTTTTAATTTAAATGTATACACTGCTATCCTGATTTTTCCATATCTCCAAAAACATTTAGCTGGCTGGGGGAACACTCGACTAACAGAAAATTGCAGTTTAATATTTCACAAACGGACCCCTAAATCGAAAAATGGTCTAAAATAACGACCCCATTTGATGTGGTTGGTGAGAAAAAACATCACATCCCCACTTTAAGTGTAGGTAAGGGAAGTAAGTACCATGGTTTAATTTAAAATTTATTTTACCACATTATCGGCTATCGTTAACTGATATGTATTTCTATTTCAAATTTCACGTTTCTAGTACCTACTATGGATCTCTGAGCTAACCTCGGGACAGATAGACGGATATAACGAAACTATAAGGGTTCCTTGTTAACTACCGACCTAAAAATCATTAATACCATGGATAAAGGAGGTTATAAACATTTCAGTAACTGCAAACGAAAAAAAAAGACACTAGTCAAGCAACCTCTAAGCATATCGGTTCAAAAATAGAATCAGAAATGTTTTAAAAAGTAACTAGTGCTTTAGAAACCATTCGTTCCAATTCATCGATATTAATCACAATAGTATCACTCTGTATCATTACTGCGTCATTTAGCCTGGCTATGAGTAACCGGTGCCGTGCCGTCTGTACGCCACTGCGTTACGCGAAAACCTGTTCCGACCAACCGATGTAAGGCTTATGGAATTTACGCACTAGCGTCAGACACTTTGTTTGGCATTTTGCAAGGAATATCCGAACAAAATCTGAAAAGATTATTATCATAGTCTTTTGTTTTAGTCAATGAAGACGTCAATACATTCGAAATTCAAATTAAATGTATATTTTGTCTCATACCTACCTACCTTACGTAGATAAAAGATGAGTACAATCAACTCCCTATAACATTATGTGTATGGGACCTACTTACTTATAGATTTTTGTTATAACTAACACATTTCCTATAAATTTTAATGAAATATTGTAATAATGAGTAAGGAACCAAATTCAATACGTATCGTCTTATACTTTTTACTAAAGTTTGTGTGAGATTTTTCCCAGGCTCCATGCATTTCTTAAGGATTCAAAGTAATCTCTAGATCACATTGTGAATGATGAGTGAACCTATTTTCAAATCTTTGAACTCCGTATTAGGTACCCATTTAAAGCTCTGTCGCGTCTATTTATACACACTGTATCGATTCGATTCGCACTTCTTAATCGACTAATCTACTACGTCATTCGAATAAAAAATAATAAAATGCGTATCTATATTTGAATCTCGAACACGTTTCTTAGAAATATTGACATCACTCGTCAATTCTTTAGTTGATATTTCACAACATTATACTCATAGTGCATGACTAAATGAACTTCCCTAGCTTCTGTGTTACTCGTTCAAAAACCTGTTTTATATAACTAAACTCACGTCCCTATTGTTAGATAAGTATATTAGGATTTATTTTAAACTTAGGTACCTCGATAAATTATACGGTATGAGTTGACTATAGTCATTGTGTTTTTAATTGTTTTGTGTAAATGACTTGGTTATTACTTCTGTCTAGCTGTTTATTATATTTAACATTTGCTTATGGCATAAGCAAATGTTATAATGTTATACTAACACATTGTGTTAGTATCTCCCTACCAAGTTATATCTTATCATAACAGTCTTTCGTATGTTTCTTAAATTATTGTGAGGTTTTTATTGTAGTCCTTGGAACTCTTTCCTGCGAATATGATAGCAGGGAGCATGACTGATCTATGCTTCATTCTCGGCAATAGTAGAAATATGACTTGATGGAGTAAAATTACAGAAGTAATTATGATTTATCTTAAGGTACCAATATGACTTAATGTTAATCTGGATGCGTTATTATGAATTAATAATATTCATATTTTATGAAAGGGAATATTTCTTCAATAAACAACAATAATCTTATTAATCAATCATTTATTTATCATTGATCTACACAATGTAATGGAATACATACATACATAATATATTCAAAAATATTATTTTTTACATCTAAATCTATATCAAAAATATGGCTAATGACAGGGATTTGAACCCTGTCTATTTATTGGCACATGGAATATTTTTACCAAATCTAGATACATTTTTTATAAATTTATTAAAGCATAATTAATTAAGCAATTTATTGGATGTCTTATATGACAATTAATATATAATATTATTTATATATCGTGTATAAAGACAGCGCATATTTAAAAATATAAAATGTATACAATTTTCAAAACCTTACATTTATTTCGCATGCACGAAATATTGTAAAATTTTATGAAAGCCTGATTTAAGTGCATAAATTTATTTATTGATTTAATAATCTCAATTATTATTATATTTTAGTTCATTGTCTGGTTTTGAATAAACTTGATGTCTGATATTGATTAAATTGTTTCAAAATGCTTTGTGAAATTGAGATCGCTAAATCATATTATATAAAACTTATAAAACTATAACTAAACATAATCGCTGTCTTAGTTAACGACTCCGATTTGCGTCAATATAAAAAGCGTTAATAGTGATAATTAAAAATATTCCAAATCATCATTTTCATTATAAAATTCATGGTTTACTTCAAAATCTACAAGGTACTTTCATATTATTAATTAACCAATTATATTATATTTGATAAAAAATGGATATGTTATAGTTAAGAATATTTCAAAAAATATGAAAAAAAAAAGTCAATAAACCATGAATTAATATCTTCTTACCGAATCTTAATTTCTTTATTACCCAAACTTCTAGGTATTAGGAACAACCCTCATAATATACATTATATTAAGCAATAAATGGAATGTTATTTATAAACTAAAATTAATTAAAAATAAATAAAACATATACGGGATTACCGTTTTGTCAAATAAATCAACCGTTCGCAAATAAATGTGAAGTAGATTTTTAGAACTGTCCTATTGTTTTAAAATTATTTTGTAACCATTTTTGTACTTTGCTTACAAAATATTCTTAAGTAATAGTTGAATATACGTTCTACGTATTAGAAGTTTAATAACAATATTTTTTTAAATATAATATAAATATTATTTTACATTAAAATATATCTAAGCAGTTAAGCTGTAAATGCTACCATCACTTATCCTAATAAATACTATTTACAAAATCACCAGAATGTATTGTACGTTAAAAATTTTGAATTTGGAAAATTATATATTCACACATTTTCATGGAGTCACTGTACTTGTAATAACAATAAATTGTTTTATTTTTTTAAATTTCTACCAACAGTAAAAGCTATTTTATTTAAGATTTTTGCAAAAACATTAAAAAAAGAATTTACTGGACTCCACTGGACTAATCACAAAGTTGTAGTCAAAAAAACAAAAGCGAGACGGAATCAATTTTTTTAAGTAACCAAACGATTGCAATATCCCATTCTGGCGGTGTTACTGACGAAGCACGAATACTGTTATGTAAAGTTAGCCCTCTGGTGTTGCGGGCATCGATGACGTCATGAGACCTCGTGACGCGATCACCATCGTAAGTACATGGTCTCCTTGTTAGGATTGTAATGCATTTCTCTGCAACAAAAAATATTTTAATCAGAAAAGGAATAAAATACAAAATCGACCACCTAAATCCATTTCATCTCCGAGCTACGAAAATGATGACAGATGAAATTGCCGCCATTTTCACAACTTCCCCGTTCCAGTTAATTCGAAATTCAAATGCTTGTAGGGCTTACACTTACACGATCACTTGTCTATGCATTTGATAGATTTAATTAGTGCGGTTCTCATTATGATCGTAGAAATAGATAACAAAGTATCTAAGAGCAGAATAAAAATGTTTATAAATTTAAATTGAATTCTTACTCTATTTGTGTATGAGAGACCGCTGTAGTAGGATCGTGCTTCCATCACCTTCACCGCCACAAGCATTGACTACATCTACAACAATTGAGAAAAAACATGTTAATAAAAAACAAAAGTAAAAAAACACCGATCACATCAAAAATACACCAATGTAGTTACTGTAAAATTATTATTATATATTCAAAATAATTACAAAAAATGTTAAACAGTGAATAATACATATTTTTGTTCATTTAAACAGTGGGTGCATAAAAACAACAAGTTAGTAATTTAATTACAATAAAAAGTAACAACACAAATACCAATTGTTAAAACTTTACAAAACCCATATTTTCGGTATCGGGACTGAAATGAAAGTCATAGCAGCAGCCTAATGCCAAGACTTTGAGGTTTAATACAACTTAATCCAACCTTAAAGGATTATGATCAAAATTTGAAAAAAGAACTGCCGTTAATACTATTTAACAAATGCATAAAAAAATGTTTGTTTATCAATCTATGCATAAATTTCTAGGAAATTATTAAAATATTATAAGTACTGTTACAATCCTAAAATAAGATTATATTTTAGTCCCGCAATCCCTGTTTCGGCGTCAATATCCGTATTTAAGATTGTTCTGTGCTGACCGCAACAAAGGAGTTAATATTTTAAAAGGATTAACGTCAAGTCACGGACAACTCATTTATATAAAAAAGTTAAAGCCAAAAGCCTCTGGTTTCAGCTTACAAATACTTTCAACAAACTATAAATTTATTATCAAGATACATTAAACAATAATATTATGATTATATTTTAATCATTTAAAATATATATTTAAAGTAAATAACTATGCGCCATGTTTACTCAAGACGCTGAATTTTATACCAATCACGAAGTTTTGGTGCATAATATGGATGTACTAAATAAAAATAATTTCCTTTAATTATTTTCTCCAATTTATTCTTCACAAAATGTTAACCAACCGAGCGCTTGCCCCAAAAAAAATCAACGGTGATTAAATAAGTTTTTAAGCGCGTAAGTGTCATCAATTCATCAGGTTAATTATACAGAGTCGTGATGGAGATATTAAAATGTCCGTGAACTCGTATCAGGTGTTAAAAGATTTTTTCTCTTTGTAAATAACAACCTCAACATTGTTTTTTGATTTAATAAACACCCGAAACAGACGCGGAAACAAATTATTTGTCATTAACTTTAGGATCCTTGATCACTCGGTTCGTAGCGAAAAAAATGCAAAAATACACGAACGATTCAGAATATATTTATGGTGTACGAAAATGGAGTCACGGTCATAAATAAAAATATCGAAGCGAGAATATTGTGTTTATTAACATTGAAGATATCGCCCATAACTTTTTACAAGATTCACGTTTGAAGAATAGACAAAAATGTTTTCAATCAGAGCTAATCCTCTTTCGAAATAGAACAAAAACAAAAAGTGCTCGAAAACAAAAGATACATCCCGATTCGAATCCAAGCTAATAGTTCCCCACGTGTTTCTGTGCAAGTGTCTAGATCTCGATACAAAGCAAAAGGGCGCGGGTGACGGCCAACGCGGCATTTTATCCACTTCCGTACGATACACTAGGTTACTTCGTGATTGCACACCCTGTATGTGAGACTGTGGGAACTGAGCAACTTTGTTCCCATATACAGGCTGTTGGGAGTTACATAATGCGATTATTAGTTGTTTTGTTGGTGGTAGGTACTAAATTATATTAATTAATTGACGCAATCATACAAACTGCGGGCTGTTTGTAAATCAATTGCGGAAACATAAGGAGTTATTTTTGCAAAAATATCATCATTTTCGTTTTACAAAAATAATATGTACATAGTTTATATTTATTAAACTCTTTACAGCAATAGCAACTATACAACATGTTACAAAATGTCAACAATTATTATTAAGTAATTTATTTGTCAAGTAAAAAACCATTATGTTATTATGGAATTTTATAAATTACGGGTCTTAATCGCGTAAATATTTTATTTTAAGGCTAAATAACTTTGTTTTATTGCCCGACGTTTCAACCGTATTGCAACGATCGTTGCCGTATAAAATTCTATAATGTGTACAAATCGCAAAAGTTTACGAACATACATTATGTTATTATCTGGTTAAGAGTAAATAGTTCTATAATAATCTATTTATAATCTACAGAAATGGTATATAATTACTCAAATTTTCCAACTACCATCCTGTATAAGGTCTAGATTTCTCAAAAGGTGTCTAATTAACCGCATTGCCACCTAGCCGGATCGGACGCGCGAACTATTGTGTACTAAACAAACCCGTTTATATCGACAACATCTAAAATACCCACTTAAATGTGTAGATTTAAGCTCGATATTCTAAATAACTGTTTTGGTTACTTTGTTTGTTTAAATCAAATACTTTTTTTTTTATTTCTGGCCTTTTTACTAATTAAATTTGAAAATGGAATGCGTGTCACGAAAAAAGCCCTGCACTTGAGCCTATAGCATAGCACCTTTTTAAATTTATTCTAATTGATCGTGAATCGTGACAGCTAAATAATTATATAAGAAAAATGATGTTCATGAGCAAACAACAATTATTTTAAACCAAAACAATTTCCAATTCGAAACCTGTATAGAAAATAGTCGATGTGTCAACTCGATTGGTTCGAGTCGTGAATCCAATGGATCGACCTATGGAACGATGGGAGAGATAACTGCCGCACTGGTGTGCACCGATGACCTAAAGCACTAACTATATGGGACATCGCACTCTCGATTCTATTTAGAATCGTAATTAAGCAAGATGTATTGTTTAAGTTAGATTAATGAACGATGTATCGCAGGCGTGTTTAATTGGGAAAGCTGCTATAATTAATGGCTTCAGTTGGTAGTACGTGCTCTTTATACGTAGTTGTTTGTAATAGCAGGTTTTAGTATTGTTAGGCTTTGAATGATTAGATGTTTAATTCAACTTTTTGTTAGTAGAATTTACTTATTGTTTTTGTTGTTCGGCTCTGGCGTTTATTGATCCGGCTTTAATAATATTTAAAAATAATAAGAATTATACTAATTAAAAGTTTACGCTGAATATTTGTTGATGAAATTTTATCGAAATAAACTTAGTTATATAAGTATTTTACAAAATTAAAAAATCCTTATCAGCGTATTTTAAATTTATTTATGACCTGTTTTGTAGATAAATAAAAAAAATAAGTTTTAAATTATGAATTATTTTTTCGCAATGGCAATAAACACATAATTCTGAATTCAAAGTACGTATCTCAATAAAGTTTATGATGTGTACAGACAGGTACCATTAACAAAACAATCAGTAGCGGTGCAGTCGCCAGGGGCGCTCACGTCTTTACCCTCAGTTCCGACACAAGGTTCACACGAACCCTCATTATCCAGATATCATCTTGGTGTAAGGAAATCTATGATAAGGAAGCAGTTATCATCGTGATGGTAAACGGTATGGCTGAAAGTTTTACACGGAACTACTATTAAACTAAGAGAGCTTAGAAAGAATAACATCAGTTGTAACAATGTCCTAATGGTTTGAAATGTATCAATTTGAAGTATGAATTACGGAATATGTTAACATAAATCATATTACAAAATACTTTCAAAACTAATCTCATGTTGCCTTTAATAAACTTAAGAACCGTAATTAGATTTTCTTGTACGTAGATTTTTCCATTCTCAAATACGTTCTCGGCTATTGACAAATCGATTTGAGAAACTATCAGCTCTATTTGAACAGAACCATCTCTGAAGTAAGAGTTACAAAGTTGCTTTACGTCTCTATCGAACGAAGAGCTTCCAGAAAAATCAAAACCACCCAAACCTAGAATCCGAAAATTGCCGCAATCACTTACTGTTACGTTACACATTGTTGTGCCATGTACGGGAGAGCATAAACTGCAAATTATACTGCACAAGTCACGTGTGGTTCGTTGTAGGGGCTACCGTCCGCGTTCGCACAGTTTCGGAAGCATTAGGGCCCATTAAGCACCGTTAACACACGGTCCCGTCACGACCACGACTCACGCAGTAAGAAGCATCTATCGGTGATCTTGGTAGCCCTCCACGGCTTGAGTCGATTCACACGGAGTGAACGCGTGTGCTGCTGTTCTAGAATTTTATTACACACGACAATTCGTGTATTTGTACTGTTTGGATTAAGTTATGGATATGTTTATGTTGTTAAGTGGGTGGGGATTGAAAGTTGCAGATTGGGGCCGTGACGTTACTCAATGTGAGGTCGTCTGCACGGATTCTACATCATATTCAAGATAAGCGTTAGGTCTTGCATAAAACGCTGTTTGTTGGATGCAACAAGGGGTCTTTCTATTTGATATCTGTGTTACTACAGAGCTTAATCAAGAAATTGAACAAAGAATGGAAGCCTGATTTTTTTTTCCAAAAGGTATTAGGATCAAGAAGTCATAATTTTTGAACCGTTGATTGGTCCAAAGATTAAGCGTAAACGACGAGGTATTTCTAAAAATAAGGTTTAATATCAACTAACTTTTATATTTTTTACATCTATTAACAATCTGATCTCTCTCTTATGTTCCTAGCATCCATAGGCTGCGGCAACAGTCTTCAAAGCTTTCTAAGTTGTTATCCTATGTTGTATATCTTTGTATGGTTGTTTGACCCTTTAACTGTATATAAAGTAAACCTCATGTTTTGACAAATGAAAAAACACCACAATTAATACCCATATTTATAAATATCTCGTAATCCTTAAACAGCTTCCGATGTTTCGTCTTCTTCTGATGTTTTAATACATTATGAAAATATGTATATATATTACGGGTCTTAATCGCGTAGACTGATAGTCTACCCGTGACACCGACCGTTGCAATACGGTCGAAACGTCGAACAATAAACAAGGTTTTTTACTTTAAATTATTCACACGATTAAGACCCGTATATTACGGGTCTTAATTGCGTTAATATATTTTCATAATATGTAGGTACAAATCGCGAAAGTTTATCAACGTTTTAATAATTGCCTTTTTTAATATTTGATAAATTACTTTTTTATTTAAAACTAAGGCACGCAAAAGTACAAATTTCATAACCCTTTCCAGTTTTCCCCACAGAGATGATATTTGCATGGGTCGCGACCCTATCAAGGTAATGCTACCGTCACATTGTATGGTAATTACAAATGACAGCCACGGAATGTCGTTTAAATGAAATGCAAATGTATTAAAGTGTTAGTGAACTCAATCGAAAACTATATTGACAGTTGATAAGTTAAGAGGATTGGTTTCATGACTTGGCAGTGATTTAATGACTCATTATATTGATATTGTAATTATTTATGAACAGTTTAATGAAGCTTTTTTTGGAAATTTCGTGAGTCATACATAGTCATCGATTCTTGGATTAGTGATTTGCAAAAAGTGGCATCCCTAGCGTGTGTCACTTTAAGCCTAGATTCAGATGATAAGTTTTGAACGCGCAGTTCGATAAAGCTCGTTTATAACTTCATACTTTAAACTCGCGTTCTGTTGAATCTGGATACGATACCGGCTTACTGTATTTTTGTAGGCTACCTTAGCGATATCAAAAAGTATCTCATAAGCAATTTTGTTTTTTTTTTAGTTTGTTTTAATCTAATTATTGCATAATAAAAAACCTAAAATGCTAAAATAATTATTGTGTTTTTATTTACTGCACTTATATTTTAGCTTTTTAAATTTTTCTGTAGATTTATTATTAAGAAATCTTGTGTTTTGCTTTTTTGATAGGCACTTTATTTGTTCTTTGTATCTGTCGTTTTCTAATAATTTTAATTGCATATATTTACTTTACTTTAATACATATTCTGTATAAATACTATAATTGCATTTTTGAAAGATAGAAAAATTTAAAGTCCGGACCCAGGAATCGAATCCAAGACACGAGACACACACAGACATATTCTGTAGTTTTTCAACAATATAGTAGCCATATTTATATTCGCGACGGCTATAAATTCATCATCCAACCATACCGTTTAATAAAACGTCTTCAAACAAATAAAACTGTAAGACCTTACAACACAGATAAAAGACAGATAAACGTCTTAAACTCAGCTACAGTTTACAACGCTATGGCTCAATGTCACCCAGTTTATGGCCGTCCCAGGTTCGTAGCCTCGATGATGCTCTAATTAAAATTTATCTGCTATCAGTTTATAAGCCTCTTAAAAGGTTCTCTTTTTTAGTAAACCTAGGAGTAGGTTAACCTAAAGTAATAACTATTAATAACTAGGTATATCTTTTTAGGCGACGTATTCATGTAATTCCTAATGAAATACTTTCTTGACTGGATTCAATCGATATCCATTTGAGATATTCCAAACTTACATTTCAGAAGCATTATTTTCAACGCAATGGCAATTGAAAATATTTTTTTGTTCCTGATTTAAATAATCATAAAGTTTAAAGTCGGCAAAACTTCAATTAATTTAAAAATGAATTCGTAGTACGCCAGTAGGTATTATGAATTTGTTCTATGGTACCGGGTGTACTATGAATACGGTTGTAATTTAATGGATCGAGTTTTGTTTTTAATTCCAAATTCAAATATGTTGGTATAAAGCACAGGCTTAGTATGAGTTTTCGAACTTCTGAGTATAATATGAGTATCCGAACTCCTTAGTACAGAATTGTAACAGTAGTAAGCTACACGCAATACCTGAATGGTTTCCTGATGACTGGGACCCTAATACCTACCGAGGTGTCACACCACAACCTTGTCACACCTGACCGATTCGACAGTAAACCGCGAGGTATGTAGGTGACGTTATATACCTACTAAGAATTAGTGCGTACAAACAATAGATATAGAACAAATGACTTGAATTGACAAAGATTTTTGGAAGTGTGACTTTTTAGGCAATTGTCACCTCATGGTAACAATTTAGGCCTAGCTTAAGCACGATAAAGCACGATTCGCTTAAATAATTGTTTATATTATGACGATATGATATTCATATATAATTATTTATAATCATAAATTTAAGAATGGATAAAAATGCGTCAATTATTTTATTGATGCTGCTTTAATCGTATATATCATACAAATATGTAACGTAAAGAAACTCCACTGAAAGTGATTATTTAAGATTTAAGAATTAATTCATTAATTTATTACCTTTTAATTTATTTATTTCATTTGCAGAATTTTATTAGTTTTAGATGAAAATCCCTAACTTTCGTGTCATTTATGCATAAAAAATACCATAGATCAAAATGATTAGTGTATATAAATAACTTACTTTAACTACGATAAAATACTCTACATTTTATGTAGAGCTATTATTGTAACAAGGAATATTTACATGACAAATACTGTAAATGACAGTTTCAGAAACCATCAAAATAGCGTAAATGGTTTAAAAATATAACTACTTTTAGCACCGGCTAAGTAAAGATTTTTCAAAGATACATTTGCTCAATCGAAACTATACTTATTTGCAAATTATTAAAAATGTAAAATTTCTCATTCAAAACAATAATTTTAAAAACTAAATATTCGAAATTTAATTTGCAGCAATTTGGCTATTTAAATTTCGAACATTTACTTTTTAATTTCAGTTCGAAAATCCGTAGAAGTTAGTTGTGCGTAGGTAAATGTTAGGTGGCAAGCAAAGTAGCATTTCACTCACCTGTGCTGGCGCAAGTTGTCCTGTCGTTTGAAACTCTTCCCGCACACTTCGCAGCTGAACGAGAGCTCTGGCGACTTATGGGTGCGTTCGTGGATCATCAGGTTGTAGGACTTCGTGAATCGACGTTGGCAGTACTTGCAGACGAACTCGCATTTTGGGCGCAGTTTGCGTCTGAAATCCCGTGTGTGGTCCTCGTCAATTTGCATCACGGCGAACATTTTGTCTGGTCTAAGATGTGATGCTTACGACGGGCGGGGCTTGAACGCCTGTACAATGATAAGTTATCAAATGTCGAGTGCGCACGAAATGTGACTGTATCTATGTTGGTATAGAGTTCTGTTTTGTCTGTCTTCAGTGTATTGATAACGATGTGTGTAGAGTATTTTGTTGTCTTGACGAATTTGTGTTTTATCTCTGTTCTTTGTGTGGGTGTGAGGAGGAGAAGTAATCCCTAATGTTTAAGACCCGTCATTGACCGCCGCATGGATTGTGAAAGAATTTTGAAAAAATGTGTTCATTTAAAGATCAGACTCGTTTATCATTGTTTCATAATATCACACATCACAAAATGGTCCAAATATAGTACAAAGAAATAAATCTAAACAGGAAGGACATCAAAAATGACAAACATACAAAGCAGTATCAAATTAAATGGTCATTATTATGAAGGTATGAAATGATTTCCTAACAAAAGCAACCTTTTATTAAGTACACACCACAGATAAGTTAATACAATAAATTAAACAAACTTAATAGCACTTTATGAATTATTAAAATACGCACCTTTAAATATCGATTGCCCACGAAGAAGATATTAAGCTTTACAAGCTTAACTTAACACTTTCACTTGAACGTATAATTAAATAAAAATGAAGCTTATTCTTTGGTCTTAAGACTGAAAAGCGAATGACATAATATGAACTTAAAACACGGATTTAAAGTGACTAGATGTGTCAATGTTCGATGACAGTAGACGTGCGACCATGAGCGGGTGTGTTTAGCAACTGCCGCGGCGCGAGGGTGCGGAAACTACTGATAGCGTTACGCGGAAGGCGCGCGCGCAGCCCCCACCACGTGCGCGCCTGTGAATGAACAGGTAGCGCTACGGTAACCTGATGGCTCGGAAAACTCCACCGATTTATTGGCTTTTGTACTCCAACTGCGTTGTTTTGATAATGTAAAATAAATATTGGTTACTTTCAAATAATTTGACTTTCTGATCTACGTCGTTTCTACTTTCGCCCTATTCAATTATTTACAATTTCAATATCTCTACATTAATTTTATATTTATATTTGAATTCCACATAAAGCTATACGTCGTCATAGAAACCGTTTTAATTGACTACATTGTCGTTAAATTTTCTTTAACGATTACATTTTATTGAATAAATTTTCATCGTTTAAGTTTAAATGAACACAAAGAAAGCAGCCGGCTACATACATATGGCACAATACGTGAATAAGTTGGTGGGAAAGCTTGCGGTGGCTCGCGGCGCTACCGTTGATTTCACTCACGATACACACGACCCCGGCTATTTGGGCACCGGTACTGTTTACCGGTAAATTGGTGATGATTTTCGGCTTCTGTCATTACCGCGCCCCCAGGCGTCTGTACTTTCTAGTTACTGTAGCTCCGTGTAATTACTCGATTGTTTTAACGATTAAATTCGAACTTTGAAATGCAATGTGTTAATTTGCATTTAAGGCGATTTTTTTTCGTTCAAGAACGTGATGTAATTGGATCGTGTTTGATTTGGGTGGCTCTTGAAAAGCAAATTTAAATTTCGATTTTACTAAAGACATAAAAATAAAAATAGGTACCTAACTAGATAAATCCATAAATATGGTAGTCTGAAATGTATTTAAGGGTTGAAAGTTAGCAAAGTAAATATATAAGTGCCTATGTATCGTCTAAGTAGGTAGGTATATTATACGTTTTAGATCGCTCAAAGAAAACATCCGTTTAGCTTCTGGCACAATAGCCTTGCGTATGCAGTAAAGTGCTAGAAATCAATTTTATAAACCATCGTATAAGTTTCCAATGACGAAGACTGAATTAACTGCAGTCGCCGACAAACCGCAAACGGTCCATTAACTTCAGATAACAGTGAAATTACGACAGACATCTACAGGTGTCCGCGCGGTTACTTGAAAACGCATTTCATTCAAAATACACGGCGATTTTCACACAATATTCAAATTTTGCGTGTTAAAGGAGCTATAAAATTTAATTCTTGGTACAGGCGTGAAGCGGCACATATGAGCCGTTTTATAGCTATGTAACTCCATTCAAATTATCTCGAGACTCGTATACCTACGGCTACAAGTTTTAAACTAAAGTTTAATGAGCATTCATAGTTAAATTTCTCAGTATGACTGGACATAAGTGTCTGCTGATTAGTAATGAATAGCTTTATTTTTACTTTTTGTGATTACTTGAGTTGGGTAACAGAAATGTGGGAACCGACTTCAATATGTGACGAATAATAAAACAGTTCATTTGTGCTAGAAAAGGCATAGTAGATATTAATGAATGGGGTAGTATACCGCATTGTTTAACAGACAAAGACGAGTATTAGAAGTGGCTATTACACCTTTTGAGTATTGGAACTAGAGTCGATACTAAACATTGTAATAGGTATTTTACTGCTTTCCGTAGATGAATATAAATTGTGAGAACTAGGGTCTTATGGATAACACATTTGCAGGTGCTACTATTGTTTCTAATGTGAAATGCGAAACGAGACGTTTGTACTCGGTAGTTACAAAAGAGGTAAATGTCGATATTTGCAATATAATATTAACATAAAGAGGATGGCTAAATAAGGTTTCATTAACGTCTTTAGATTTCTACAGTCGAGAACAGGCTATAGAAACCTCTGATGTTAAAGAGTAGTTACTATTTGCCATAATAGGCTTTTTGCTTGTTTCCTTAGCTTTACAAAAAAAAATATGCGCACATTTTAGCCTCCAGGCACTTCTTGGCTGTTTGGACCGTTACCATTGCCTCATTAAATAAATTTTAAAAATAGTACCTATCTACTGGTTGTGAAAAAAGCGGCAAATCAATCTGTTACTATTTTCCCAGCTCTGCGTCTTGTGAATACCTACAAATTGTTTTAAATATTTAAAGTTATTACCTACACAAGTGTGCAAATTACCTAAAATACCGTCGTTACCTTAAAATGAAGATGAAAATCACTCGCTTATAATCGTAAGAAGTTTTGCAATATTAAAATAGAAGGAAAGAAGGTAAGTAGATACCAATTAAGCTTTAACTTAATCCTCAATTTCTATCCTCTATACACACTTAGGTCTAACTAAGGGAGAGTACATACATCATTTTCAATGACTAATGTTAGCTATAAGTCACCAATCAAGGAAAGTTCCTCCAAGTAAAAGTTTCAAATGACTAAGAATCGATAATTCATATCACTGAAACAAGGTAAGTACAAGTTGTAAGTGTTTTATGTTCCTTTAATGTATCGCCTTAAAGGAGTGGTTTTGCGTGTGATATGATATCGTTAGTATCAGTTACCTACTCAATTTTGTCCTTGTCAAAAGGACAACGAATAGGTCTATGTATGGAACTCTTTTGTTAAACTGCGCCTTTTGTTTTATCGATAACGAAACATTATTATCTGTATGTGTTCTTAGAATATCGGCATGCTTTTATGTGGAACCGGTCTAAAGGTAAAGATGGTCTGGTTACCTACAGATACTTAGACAATACTATGTAATGTACCTATGCGGACGAGTATGTATTCAAAGTTAGCCAAATATAAATTGACTAGAATTTTACTAGGCGTAGGTACTAGCTTTAATTTTATTAAATAGATCCCAGATGGAGCCATCCATCAGGTTTTTCAGGTTCAACATTTCAAAAAATGAAGGCATTATTTTGAAATTTGCGTAATAAATGAACCTGATAAAACTTAGGTACCTACACCAACTAAACAGCGGTAACCTAATCTAGTACCGACGTGAACCCACTCCTAACTCAAGTAATTAAGCCTAGCTGAAAGGATTAACAGGATTGCTAGATATGCAGGACCCAATCCCCACATTGCTAATTATCTTTATTATAAAAAATGAGACTAGGTTTCTAGAAAATATATAACAAAACAATAGAAACGTAAGAGGAGTCTTGGAGTTGTGAAAGCTACTACTAACTTAGCTTAAATCTACAGATAAAATAACACAGATATTGCCTGAAAATTCAGATAGATCGCCATCAACTCAAAAATATGAAGAAGAAGAACAAGATTCGATGTTAATGTGAACCGAACCTAGAGAAACTTCAATTTGACTAGATGCCGCTTATAGATTTTCGGCAAGAGAGAAAAACAGATAGGTTCTTACTACGTATGCAAATCAAAGTCCTTGAATTATAAAGACTCCGCGAAGCCTAACAAAAAGCCTAACTCAAACAAAAAACCTTGTCTACCTAAAAATACAAACAAAAAAGGTTGCATTAAACAGACCGCTATTGCATAACCTTCTTCCAACATTTGATTACGCCAAAGTCACGACAAGTCGTCAAACAGAGGCGCCCGCGAAAAAAATCGCAAATCGCCGCGATCTCTCAAATTTAGTTCACATATTTTATCCCTTACATGGTCTAATATCCACGTTTTGGATAACCATCTCACGGCGTAAGATATGACGTCGTAAAAACCATTGTCGGACAAATGTTACAGTCCAAACAGTCACGGTTGGAGTTCAAAGGTTTTACACAGCCGCAACTCGCAAGTTTTGCCTTCAACTTTTTAAGAAGCTAGCATAGATACCTATTTTCTATACCATCAAGTAGTAGTTGACCAATAATACAGTCGATATTAGGTAGTCTATAGACTCAATATCAAGAATAACACATAAATTGAGGTCGATCTACACGTAGTTATAAAAATTTCATACGAATTGCCTAATATTTATAACACGCAACAACAGATGATATCATCCAGATGGTTATTTAACCATTCCTGGCGGCTCCAAACGCTTATTTACCATCCAAATTTGGCGCCCTTCGGAAAGTAATTTCGGAAATTTTAGCTGACGGTGTTTGACGTCTCCTACCTTTGTGAATGAGCAGTTTAGACTAGCTAACTGCTTAATTTTAGCTTTTAGGTCTAGTAGTTTTCCAGATATAGAAATACATCTTGACAAATTTTAATTAGATTGAAGATTTGGTATTTTAGAGAACACAAATAGACAAACAAAATTTAAAGTTAGCTTGTAGATCAAGAAATATTTTTGTATTGGCACTGATTTTTGCAGAAACATCATAAAACCGTCCAAAATCAGTCGACAACATTAATAAAAACTTTATAACTGTGTTCTTAATTAAAGCAATTAGCATAGAAATAATGGACATGTGATTAGCTAGATTATAAAATAGTATTACTAAACTAATTAGACCTGTATAGATCTCAAGATCAAACCTATCAATACCGTAACGAATTGAAGGCAAAAAAGCGGTTTTGAAATTATATCTACGAATTTTGCTACTATATTTCCATTTGTTAGTACCTATCAATTACAATTAATATTTTACAAATGTTCAATAATTATTGTAATAAATATAAACTAACTGCTTTTATATTGTAATTAATACTTTAAGCATTTAGTTTTAAAGGGCCAATATGCATGAAGTAATTACAAGTTTGAGTAATTATTGTTAACATTTATTAAGTAAGTAGTAGTGTCAATTTACGAAAAATTTACACAAACGATTGATCTGACATTTTGTTAAATTATAATTGGAAGTCGTTTAGATTTGAATTTAATTGATATTCGTGACAATATTTTTTTGAAATGTGCCCGCATAACTATGCTAACTGGGAGTGTCCGTCCGTACGACTGCTGCGCAAGAGCAGCAAGAGGGGTTGGAATTCCCATACAGGATAGTGCTTTATGAGATGTATATCGTATGAAGTAAATACAGGCTGCAAAATGCGAGAGAGATAAAACAATCGTGGGGCCAGTACTTGCCAAAAATATTGCTATTTTATTAATTTTGATTGAAAAGAGATATTGTCCGCACAGTTGCGTTTTCTCTTTCTAAAGAGTGGTTGTGAAGCTATTGCCCAGTCTCCATATCAATGGTTGATACCGAATTAGATGTAGAGTTAGGTACATAAGTCGCAATCAGTACAAATCGCTAAAGCCCCAACGCGAAGAACCATAGTGCTTAAACTTTGTAAAAGTCCCTGAGACACGGGACTTACCTAACATTGTAGTACATAGTTGTCTTTTTAAACAAAAACTAAGCATATAAAATTATAAACTATTTGATATTATCATCACAATATTAAAACATTATACAAAACAAGTTCAAGCGGATCTAGTGATGAGTCATGTACCACATGTCAGTAGGCCTCAGGTTGATCTTAAAACTCGTCTGATGATTCAGACTGTCTGTCCCTTGAACTATTGACATTTTATATACCTACTTATACCTACTTTGTTGTGAAGAATGACTTTGTTTGCAGACAGAGTTGTAAAGTTGACACAGGCATAATACCGAGAGTCCAGAAAGTAACTAACATACTAAGCGCGGTCGAGGAACGCAGACATTGCTCTCGAAAACAAGTGATGGGCCGTCTTCGTTTGCGTTCTGTCAAATAGTAATGTTAACGCATGTGTTTTGGTTGAAGGGCACTCTAGCAAGTGTAATTACTGAGCCAATCAGATTTACGAACTCGTAATATCTCAAATGAGGAGCGCGATGCAGTGACATTCAGATCTTTGCCAAACAAGGATTTGGGTGGCACTGAAACTGTTATGGGCTAGCGTGGCGCTTACCATCAGTCACACGAACTGATCGTCTCTTCATATCGTTGCATAAAAAAGAGCAAATCACAGATTGGCTTCTGGACAAAGTGGTTTGTAACTCAGAGTCTGTGAACGATGTCTATGCGTGCGTTACTCGAGCGTGGTACGTATTAAGGTTACCTTTTGTTATTTCGGTATTTTGTGACACTGAATCATTTATTATACAAAAATTTCCGCGTCTTAATTATATATTTAGTAGACAGAATTACTATGTTATACGCTGCTGAATTACCCACTATTTGTGCTACGAAATGATTGCTTGGGCTATCAAATTACAGTTGTTTGGTTAACATTAGTATCATTTGGGTTGCTTTAATTAATATTTCGTACGATTAAATTGTTAGATGTGCTACCAGCTTCGCCGGCGGCAGACATTAAAATTAAATGTCTCAATTATAGACCGATAGAGTCACAAGTTTGAAAGTTAAGGACTATTGAACTGACGAATTTGACTTTTTCTGATGAAAGCGGCTATATTATATTTAAAGTATTTGACTAGCATTTTACGAGGTTTTTTGGGAAGCAACGTTAGGAACATATTGTCGATTTTATTCCTCTTTTTTTTAACGTTCGTTTCAACTTTTGGCTTGTTTATGTTGTGTCATCTACACAACATAAGCAAGCCAAAAGTTGAAACGAAAGAGAAAAGAGGAATAAAAGCGACAATATGTTCTGTTGGCGTTTTAGGAGTTATTCGAATACAATGTTATGTGATACTAACTGAATGAAACAGAGTCGGTGTTTTAAAGATGAAAAATGCAACTACTCTAAAGACTACATTTACTCTACTACTACTAAACTAATTGTCCTCAGTTACAAACAAGCAATGAGAAATCGAACCGATTCCTCTGAAGGAAGTATTGGTCAGAAATGTATGACGTCAAATGGCATGCGTTGTTTTATGTGTAATTTGGAGTATTACCTAGAAATGTTTGATAAGCAAATATACGGGAAGTCTGACTATTTAACTATTAGAAATGACTAGTACCACAACTACATTCATATCAATGTTTTGTGACCACAACTATTGGAAAGCCTACAAGCATAAACGTTATTATTTAAAAGCGGTGGTAGCTTAATGGCTAGGGCAATCATACCCTATACACTACCGACGTGAACCCACTCCTAACAGAAGTATTGAGCTTAGCTGGAGAGGTTAACAGGATGGCTAGTAATGTGGGGCCACAATCCCACATTGCTAGCATCTTTAAAAAAAATCCCTGAAAAGTTTACATGCAGGCAGACAAAGTAAATAAATATATTTTTTTTAAAGACGACTCCCGCAGTAGAATACCAGCCCTGTATCGCGGGGGACTTTACAAACATACAAGTCACGAACCCAAAATATTCAACTAAGATTAGACTACAGATATTACAACTTTTTTACCAAAGAAACGAAACCAGTAATCTATACCTAACTAGCAGTATGATAGTGCGTATTTAATTTTGACTCGGAAAAATCAACACTTCCGGTGACTACGCATTAAATGCTGTAACCGCAAGCATAAATTTGTGATCTTTGTACCAATTTGTAAACTTTGAAACTGGAAACCCCTCGTATAAGAATAAGGGTTTTTCTGTTGAGTATCTCAACAGAAAAACCCTTATTCACGTCAGATTTACTACCAATAAAGGATGATTAGTATATCGTAGAAGTATTTGATTGTCGTAGAAGCATTGTAGTTGTATAGCGTAAATGCAGTCGGGTAATAACGTAACAAATGAAATTCAACTGTATTCTATATACAATATAGTTAAAATTACTTTAGCAGTAAAACGTAATCATACTGTAAGGTTCATGTGGCAAAGTATTAGATGAGCATAAAGTATTTTCAGTCTTATACGAATCTTTTAAGGTTGAAATTCAGTTGTTATATTATAAATTTTAATTATAACAACTGAATTTACAATTTTAAAGCTTCTCTGTCTGCCTACTTTTAAGTTTTAAGCTGTTTGACAAAATAAAGTTGTTATTAAGATATTTGTCTGTTACAATATATTAAAACAAGCGATGAGTCATACTTTGCGGTTTTGTTTCTAAATTTCTGAGTCAAATATGTAATTAATAAGATATAAAAGAATGTCGGTGACAGGTTTGCGACCTACTTGCAAATCCTGTATCATAATGTTTGTAATATGTTATTAACTCGTCATAATATTTATGTTGTAAACGGTTACTGAGTCATTTTATTGGCTAGACAAAGTATTATGTTAGTTATTTGTCAAAGCAAAGGTCAATTCCTCTTGATATAATTCGATTTCCAATCTCGATAGAGTTTGTTCAACCACAAAATTACCGTAGATAGGATTGTTTTTGGGGGGAGTAAGTCCAGAGCCCTTAGACAAGTGGCATAAACGCTAAGCGGATAGAATGATGTCACTGCGAGTGCAAAACGCGCGAATATGGAAATGTTTAATATGAGATTTGTAGTATTGCTCGCGCAGAGACATTATTTTAGTATTCGATTGTTAATCTAATCGATTAGAATTTATGCCACTTGTCTAGAGAGAAAGGTCATCCCGCACGTCAATTTTTTTCTAAGCTCTAGCTTAGATTTCGGGGGAGTTTTGAACCCCAGATTCAATATCACAACAATGTTACTTAAACTTGTAAATGATGTCTATATTTCTTCATCGAAATGAAAAATAAAAGATACAAATATACTTAGGAAGAGACATCGTTCTTTACCTAATTATCAAATCTGTTTGGCAGTGGCTAATTCGGCTCGATTCATGTCAATCAAATAGAAATAAAATTCACTTCGAGTAAAAACTATCGGACTACTTCAAAAACAATGTATCAATAGTTATAATTTGTAAGGTTGAAGACATGCATTATAGCCAATCTCCGAAGAACGCAAACAAAACTGCTATTTCCCACAACAGACTCGAACACATCATACCAAGAACCTGTTTTTTCCAACAAACAAACACAAAAACTTACTTTTAAATGATTGATAGTCGAGGCTACATTTACACAAGAAAATAAATTATCCAACAACAAAATACTAAATGCAGTTCATTAATACTATTGTAAGGAATCTCGCACGCTGTAAAAGTAGCACCTTAATAATTATTATCGACAAAAACTGCCACTACAATGTTTAATTACGCAAAATTCCAGAATACATTGAAACGACCGACCTTTACCATGTTTGTTGAGCAAAGAATCGATTAACATTAATATGTTGTATTACAGTATCGTTTCACCTCACATTACTATGTAAAACCTTGTAGTGAAAACGCAATGTACAAGGAAATAACTTTTGTAGGAATTATAGCATGCGTTTTACATTTGGATAGGTCGTTAGAAGTACAGGGACAGAATGGTAATGTGCAAGCATTGAACTATTTGAACTGCAGATCAAATAGCTCTCATAAATACTGTTGGTTTCTGGCTGTTTGACTTTAAGGTCAATCATTAAAATTCATTTCAGCATTATAAACTGCGGAATCGTAAAGTGAGTTGGACTTTAATTTGTTTATGGTGATCCTGAGTTTATAAATTCTGTCATGTATTATTTTTAAGTAGATTAAATTGTTTGAAAAAAGTGAGCATGAGATTTTATGGATTTTTTTTTCACAGGCTTAACGTTTGCTTTATGAACTTCGCAGTAAGTGAAAATGTAAAAAATTCCCTACCAGTAGTGGGTATATAAGGTAAAGGTTATGATTCCTTTTATTTTAAAGATAACTGGTAATGTGGGATTGTGGTCTCACATTACTAGCAATCCTGTTAACCCCCCAAGCTAAGCTTAAAGGCTTGGTGTTAAGAGTGGGTTCACGTCGGTAGTATAAAGAACCCGCCACCTCACGATTGCGAGTCCGATCCGCCTTAGCCATTATATATTATGGAATCATAACTAATACCTAAGTAGCTAGGTTTTAGTGACTCTATCTGCCCGACAATTCGGAAAGCAGCCAGTCGACTGAACAAGGCTGCGGCATTCCAAATTGCAAAATATTTTTTTATAAAAAGATATATATTTTTAAAATGAAAGGGTTTCAATTTCCTCAGCACATTTCAATTACTTCTTAATGTGATCACCTGCATATTGATGCTATTCCCACGAGAGCAACTAACATCAACACAATTCATAACACATTAACATCGACACATTGCATACACAATCACCGCCACCCGAACGATTTAAGGAACCTTCACATTTCGACACGCCAAAAAGACAAGCGTGATATTTTTGGTTTATAACACAATAGGCTGCACTTCGTCTCCAATATTTATCAAGTTATTGTGTCAATGCCTTTATGGGTACATCTAATACGGTCTATTATGGCCATTGAGGCTATTGTGAAGCTTTCAATGAGTATCGTTGCCTAGTCAGCGTGAGTTCGGTCGGCTTTCGGCTAATGTCTTTCTAGGAATCTGATGTGTCGTATTGTCGGCGTGTATCAAGTATTTTATTGTGCAATTGTCATGTAGTTAATGAACTAGAATTTTATATATAAAAAATAATATTTGTCTGTCTGTCTGTCTGTCCTCTATGCGTTTCGAAACCATTGATCAGATTGTGATGAAACTTTGGCAGCGTGTTCTGGGGACGCCCGCAAATGTTTCTGGCCAAATAAAAAAAGGCACAGTGAAGCGTGGTCACTAGAATTATTATACATGTATGTACAGCTAAATGCACCTATGCCTACTGCCCTCTTTCTCTAACCTTTATTTTCCTAAAATAAATAAACAAATCGAAATATATAAACTGTTTAGTTGCTGATGATAAATCTCATTAAGATTTTACGTATAAATCAAATATTATACTTAGAAATCTTATTAAGTTCTTTCTGGCGCTTTTGGATAAAATCATTTTTAAATAACTTTGCATACCTAATAGGAATATTATTTTGGTAATGATAAGCTTTTACATCAGATATAAAAGCATACCTATACATGTGTAGAAATAACGTCTTTCCCCATTTTTTCACTCATGACGCCCAGCCTGAACCCTTGTACCTAACGAGCTAAAAAAAATAGAACAAAGTAGGTACCCTTTTTGGTGATTATAGCAAATATATGAAATGATTTCCGGAAATTTAAGCTATATATGTAAGTAAAAACTTAATACACGTGCATAGCATAGTCAATTGATGAAGCATTGACAAGTATTTTGCAGAACATTAATAACGGTTATAATTCAAAACTATCCAGTTAAAATACCTAATAAACACATATTATTATAATAGAAGCTAACAAAACTTAATCATAAATTAATCCTGCTTTTAACAAATACAAGAACATAAAAGCTGATGATCAGCATTTGAATAAAATTATTACCATCTTATTGTGAGACGCGTGCGCTTCGTTTCAACACGAAATTTTATGTTTATCATTCTATTTGACATTTTTACGAACAATGCACCGTCTGTCTCACTCCCACTTATTCAATACAAGCTTGGAGCGAAAGGAATGTGATTATGGCTTTCTTTACATTTTGATGGTATTTCAAGCATGAGCTGAATCACGCTGTTATAATTACTACGTTTGAAATTTTATGAATAATACATACAAATTTGACTCTATGGTCTAGTGGTTAGTAACCCTGATTGCTAAGACAGAGGTTATCGGTTCGATTCCTACTATTCTACTCAGGATAACTCTATGTGTGATATTTGTTTATTCTGTGTCTGGGTGTAATTTATCTATAACTATTTTATTATAAGTATGTTTATCAGTTGTCTGGTTGCTATAGTACCAGATCTACCTATTTTGGAATCAGATTGCCGTGGGTGAGTTAGCTTAACCGATTGCCATTTTAACAGACTTCATTTTTATAGATTTAGACCTACAAAATAGTACCGAATACGAATTATGAATGTTTGTCTTATTTTCTAATACAATAAAAAACAAAAGTTAAACGCTGTGAATAAGGAGAAGATTCTTTAAGTATTTTTTTAATAATTATGTTCTCACGAAATTCTTGCTAACATTCTTCGCAAAACTGATCAAGTTAAAACTAAGTATATAAAAGGTTAATAATAAGGATTTAAATTGAAGTCAGGAGAGCCAAATTATAATATACAAATGAGAGTGTAAGCAGAAATAACGAAACACTTTATGTCCCGCGCGTTCCCACAGGAAAGGTATGCGATGGATGGAGCACAGAGACAACAATGGAGGCGCCATTCTTTCTCAAAAAATATTTTTTAACTCATATCACATTTATATCGCTTCAGTAAATAAACATCACATGCGTAATAAGCGTATAAACAAAATATCGAGAGTAAGTAGTAGAATACTACTATTCTATTATACTGTCGGTATTTTGTGTACCACCTGGAAGAAATATCTGAAAGATAGTGAAAACAACTTAAACTAAATTTAAAAAAATCTTCTCTTAATGGATGCATACCTTATAATGATATCAACCGAATCTGTTTAATGGTTTCAGCTGCGTGTGCGTTGACACGCCGGTCACGGTTTCCCTTTATATACTCGTTTAGAGATGATTAAATTTATTTGAAATGATATCAATTGTGTTGTGATCTAATAATATTGAGCGTTTGTAAGCAAGACAACGACCTTTTTTTTAAGGTTTGTCAATTTTTATAACAAAATATTTTATAGAGCGCGACGGGCATTTCACAAGGGTGTGTATTCGTACGTTTTGTTTATTCTTCCAAATGGTTTATTTTTAAGTTGGGTAGATAAATCTAACAATCATCGACCATTCATCTATTATTTATTAATCAAATGAACTTCTAAGTACCTAGTAAAACATATTTGTTACAACGTGTACTTACCTAACACCACAAAAAAGGCGAACAAAAAAAATCAAACAACACGTCTCTACATCACTCTCTGTTCTTTCGACGAAGTATCCGTACACTGATATATTGGGGCTTCGGTCGGATAGCCTCCGGCGTTGGGCCTCGCCGGCTATTCCTTAGTTACCTACAGATCGTGTAGTTAACTGATTAACTCGTTATATAAACTACCTATATTGAGAAAAAATCTTAATCAACTGACAGATAATTTAGAAAATGTTGATTAGTGTATTTAAGGCTCTTACAACACAATTAGTTGATTAGGCATAATATGCAAAATCACAACGTGTCTATTAAATTTAAAATAAATACTTGTCAGCACCAAAAAAAAACTAAAAAAAAAGAAAACGGCTTTAGTTGACTTTTAAATGTACCTATTTAAAAAAATAAAACGTTCTATTTTTCAATGTTTGCGGTATTCTAATTATTTAAATTTAGAACGCATTTAATCTTTTATACGACAAAAAGGTATTATTCTATTCCAAAATTATATACCAAAGACCAATACATAAAGAGCGGATGTTCCTCTCGTGCCTCACAGAGGGCGTGCCCGGTAGCTAAATAAACACGCAACGATCCACTTATGTATGTATGTGCCGGAGTCGGCTACTGGTTTACGCGGCGGCCAATCAATGAGTGTAGGTAAAAAATGATTGTATATAACTTGAAATGAGCTTCTGTTTATATTTTGCTTTATGACTTTCTTTTTATTTGAAAATAGAATGAGTTTGAGGTTTGAATATTATATTGTTGGTTTATTGTGGTATCTTAATGAAAAAAATGTTTGCTAAGCGTTTTGGTAGAACTTCTTGATAGAAATAGACATTTCTGTGCATGTTGAGATATGTATACGTACACGTAGGTATATATCATAGTTAAGACTATGGTATATACGTGTCCATATCTTTATAGAAATTGTAGCTATTTATGGTAGTTTCAAACAGAAAATTTTAATAGCTGGCCAGTTAACATTTTTAATTCTCTATTATTAGATAAAAATCTCTATGAGAAATTAATACCTAATGGGAAGTGAAAAATTGTTTCGCTGAATCTCTTATTATTTCACTTCCTTGAAAGACATTTCTTTGATTAAAAATGTATTTTATCATTGAAAGTTAAGACTGTTCCAATTTAGCAGTTCGCAAGTAAGAGGTTATCAAAAGCATCAGACTAGATTCCTTTAATTAACAGGAAAATTAGAACATTTGAGCGCAAATTTCTTTATACTCTACCATTAAAAAATTGCAAATAATTCACAAATACACTTAACCGTGTAACTTCTTTGTCATAAACCTAATCAATTCTTCACACGTCCCGCATGCGTGTGCACATGTACAACCTAATTTCGGCTACTGTTCACCAATCAGGAGGCGGGGGGCGGAGCGCGTAACACAGCAGCGAATTGTTGAGCCGCATTCAAAAAAAGAATATTCATTTTTTCACCGCACCGGTGCGCGTGAGTTGCGATCAGCGTGGGTGGGACTTTCTATCGCCCGCGGGGTTTTTCTCGTGGGATGCAAACGACTTACCTATACAACCTATACTTACTATATGAATGGCTATCGTCAGTTAAATTTATATGGGAGAGTCGTATTGCCTTTTTATAGAGTACACACGGGCGATTTTACACTAACTTTATATGTGCTCAATTTATCCATGCTGTTTTATTTTTAGTGGCCGTTATGATGTTTAGAAAGTTACTCATATTTATGTTTTTTAGCTTTCCGCGATTTTTCCTTATTCCGATCGATAGAAAAAATAATATTTATTTTGCTTAGAATACAAATGTAACCAAAATGTACCTATATTAATTTTAAGATTGGTAGGTACTTAAGCTACCTCTAAAACGTACCAAATGTTAGAGCAGACAACGTAAACAATAATACATAATATGTGTTGCATAGATTTTGTTCTTGAAACCTATTTCAGTCACGGCGGCCGATCTTGGTAGAGACTAGCCAACCGAAGAGGAGACATTAAGTATAGTGTACAAGTCTGTATGCAATTAAAATGTACGTAGCCTTATGGGATTCAACTCCAATACAACCGAAGAAATATTGAAGTTCCCTGACCCACAGTGAGATATAACAATATTAGGAAACGGATAAGTACTCATCCATGGACCAGACGGTGGTGCAACTCTGGTCACTGAGTCACAAACCCGCATAGATATCAGTGATATAGACAAACAATCACAGACCAAACAAAGCACTCAGTATTTTTGACGAACAAAGACTACGTATAAGGCTGAGTACACAAAAAGCGGTCAGGTAGACGTCACCTGTGGCGCTTACGGGATGTTTGCGGTCAACGCAAAGCTCAAATAGCGCCAGTGCGAACTAGCCTTTACAAACAAATTTATTCAATAGCCCGACATAAATATGAATGAACGTGTTAAGTGCCTATCTCGAATTGTGTAAATAACAAAGTGTCAAAAATTGAAAAATATAGGTAAACGAACAACTTTACAATTTTCGTTATTCACAAAGGAGTATGTGAATGAATTATTTTAAAGCCTATTTGGTTGGAATAAGCATTCCTAAGCAATTTTTATTTTTGAGTTGATGGTATCTGGGATAAACCTATTCAATATATATTTTAACTACACAACGGCTCAGTTTTATACACGTTAAGGCTAGTAGCAGACGTATCAACTCGGAATGGGATCGTCACCGTATTGCAACTGTTCGTGAGCTTGTCCCGAAGCGAGGCGATTACGTTACGAATCGGATTCGTAACGTAATCGCCTCGCTTCGGGACAAGCTCCTCGTTCCTGTAATGTGTGTATCCCTCAGCTAATAGTTGCGACGATATTATCGTCGTGCCGCCTATTTCTATACACTCTCTTAGAATGTGTTTGCACAGGACAATATTATCGCGGTGTACGATGAGTGGCTGAATGCAAGAGAAACGTCATCTTACCTATCGCCGCGCTCTCACCGCGGTACGTGGCGCGCGGTTTGACAGCGCGGCGAGCGTAACGATTCCTTACCTTGAAAACGTAACGATTCTGTCGCGGATATGTGGCGATTTGGTTACGAGTCGCGACGATACGCTGGTGGGACAATCGCTCGTTCGTGGAGACTACCCGACGATAGTAGAGCGGAATCGTCAATTTTTTCGCCCGTGGAGACGGTCCTTTAGAAAATGCACAATGACCTAGACTTACACTATCTACCTACGTAGTTCGTCCTGAACCTCTTTCTTTAGTTTTGTTATGGATTTAGAATAAGCAAACGAATAACTAAAGCTCACTAATTTTTGTTCACTAGTTGCATGATATTTATTATACGGGAATAAACATAATAAAAAAAAACTAAAGCTCACGTCCTTATTCTTTAATATAAATGAATAGATAAGTATTATACTCCTTTTTATACATTACACCTTTAGAAGAATTGAACTGAATGCGCATTCCTACGTTTGCTCTTTCGGTCTAAACCTACCTTTAGACAATTTATGCTGTCCTTCAAATATTTCTATCCAAATAATCTATCAAATAAAACAATCAATGAATCATGTATCCGTACAATAAAACCGGCAACCGCACCTACAGTTGATAACGAACAAATCAATAAAGTAACCAATAACGTTACGATTCCGCACCTTCAACAAAACGAAATAATGGCATCAATACCT
This sequence comes from Herminia tarsipennalis, assembly GCA_945859575.2. NCBI lineage: Eukaryota > Metazoa > Arthropoda > Insecta > Lepidoptera > Erebidae > Herminia > Herminia tarsipennalis. The sequence continues at coordinate 8,979,760 of OX243846.2, forward strand.
AACAATGACGTTATCGTGTCGGCTCCTCAAAGCCGCATACAACTACAAAGCGAACTCGTGCGCATACAGAAGATAGTCTTATCTAAGCCTCACCCCACCTATTTAAACACAGATAACACACAAAGAATGTATCAGTCTGAACATAACACCTACATATTGGCTTAATCTTTGTATAATCGGCTAAAGTGTACGATAACTTCACTTGTATTATTGTTTTAAATCTATTGTCACTTGTTATTAACAAATCCTTTGTTTTTGTGATTTTTCATCAGTTTAAGTCGTGCTTAAGTTCTGATTATAATAACTTGACTGATATAGATACCTACTTACATAATTGTATGTGAATCAATATAACAGGAAAGTTCTGATTAGAAAGGTTTTTTTGCTTATTCAAAGTTTTGATTAACTACTAGTTAATAGGTAGAAAATTCGAAACCTAAAAATATGATTTCGTTTTTTTTTATGAAATAAATGTATAATAAGCATTTTCTTTACTTATATGAAGGGCTTTGAAACGAGGCAATGATAGGATAGTAACAATAACACGAGGATATTAAAACTACCAGAACTATCACTCGTGTGTGGCAGTGTGGCTACATCTGTGTTTAAAGGAAAGTAACTGTCCTTGTTACTACAGTAGTAACTCTATTCTGACCTTTTCCTATCTTCCGCATTCATAAAAACACACTACTAAAAGACGCAGGTCTCAAGAAAAGGAAATATATATCTATACTAATATTATAAAGGGAACGAGGTAATCTCAGAAACTATTGATCCGAATTGAAAAATTCTTTCTTTTCTTGGATAGCCTATTTATTGAGGAAGGCTATAGGATATATAACATTACGCTATGACTAATAGGAGCGAAGCAACAATGATAAATATTGCAAAAACGGGAAAAATTTACGCACACGAAGCTGCGGGGGACAGCTAGTATATAATAAGTCTAAACTTCTTATTTCTCTCTCATTAAATCATAAAGGTTGACACATCATCCTATGTAACATAATAAGATGGATGTATTTCCTCAGGCAGTTGCTCAATGGGAGCTTTTTCTCGTTAAAACCCTGCCTCTCCTTACATAAAAGTTAAGTACGTTATCCTTTGCCTATATCCTTCGTCATTTTTCCCTGTTTATGTATGGAACGTTTCCGTAAATACAACTTTATGGATGCGGCAAACGTTTTGAATTTATTGACCATTGAGAGCTTTGCATGGTTGTTAAATAAGGTAACGAGTTAAAATGAGCTAAGTTTCTCGAACAACTGGAGATAGAAGTCATAAACATTTTCAGCTTCTTAATAGTTTCAGTGCAATATTCTTAATAATTTATACAATAATTAGTAGAGTTTATAATTTAACAAAATTTCCACAATTGTGAAACATCTACCGATCTTTTATTAAATTTGAATTTGTTAGCGATTAATATAATTAAAAGAAACTACGTAAGTAATTACAAGAATTCGTGGGGTAATCTCGAGAGATCTAAGTTGGCTACTATTTTTGCACTTTAATCGTATACACGTATCAACCCATATGATGTCCCACTGCTGGCCACCGGTCTCCCCAGTAGAACCTACTCATTAGATCCTGAGGGTTTGTGAATTGCCATAATCAATAATGTGAATGTGAAAATCAATATGATGAATTGCCATAATCGCCACGCTTGGCGAGCGGTTTGACGATCACAGTAAGGCTTTAAAGTACGTAGATTACGCAGCTTCCCGTCCCCCGGTGTGAATTCCCTTAGTCGCCTTGACGACACTCACGGAAAGGTATGGGATATCATAACTCGTATGTTATTATTATTTATTAAACGATGCTTGATTTTAATTTTATTTACATTAGAGTTTCTTATTTTTACCTACAGTAAAACTATCTTATGAAGGTACGTAAAGACAATGACAACACCCGTTCAAGCCTTCAAACTTCTTCGAATCTCCCAAAATCAAACGTTCCATATTAGGTTTATATTATGTATCTAAATATATAGGTAAATATTGTTAAATCCTTGAAACTATATGTTAATATTTAACACATCTGTCATGGAATTTGTTTATCTATCCAACTGAACCGAGATGCCAAGAGATAACGTTAGCCGGAACCCAAAAGCCTTTGTGTTTTATCTCGTACAAACAAAAGTTTCCTGTCTTACCGGCTTGCTTTGTTAAAACAAATTGTTTTAGAATGTTATGTAAAACATAAGTTTGTTCTATTGCTAATAGTTTATTTGTATGTAGGTATATAGAACATTGCGTAATGGTTCAACAAAACTTTAACTTTTATTTTTATTAAACATTCATTTGACATTACATTGAAACTTTTTCTAATATCAGAAATTCGTATGTTAATGTTACATACCTACCCTTATCCATAGAAGATTCGTGAAATATTTGTTAGATTAACATTACATAGTCCTCTAATAATTTTGTTTTTTCAACCATCAGTCGTCAGTAACATTTGCAAATCGATTAGGTATCAAACGAAAACAATCCTTAACTTTGAGCCATTCCCAATATATTTACCTTAAATAGACAATGATATAACATTTAAACATGACACTCAATCGACGTACATTCGAATATGCGGCATGAAGAAAAGACATCAACGCATCAAATTTTTAAGAAATCTATCATTCAAATCATATTATCTGACAATTTTTACTTCAGTCTATCACTTAACATATAACACTATAAGATACATACGAGTACCTATATTCTTACTAAGCATCAAAATTGGCACACCAAACATAAAAATCCGCATCAAATTAATTCATACCAAGACAAAATTTATGCACCGTGTAATCTAAACGACGATTGCGTATCATTTATAGAGTACTAAACAAACCTATTTAAAAACTTTATAGACCAAAAAAACATTGAAGCTATAACAACGTCGATCAATATTTAAGTATCAATAGGGTATAAATGATACAACGTTCGAGTCGGTGCATGACAAAAGACTTTCTGACAATAAATAATCATTGTCTTCAGATTATTCCACCCTGTAGTCGTAAAGGCAAGCCAACGTGTTAATACGTGCCGAGTATATACGTGACACATTGCCTTTTATTTGTACCCACGTGAGATAGGGATGGGCGTAGAATCGGCTAATGCAAATCGATTAAATCGATTGTTTTGTATTCTGCGATCGTGTTCGATTTACATGAAAATGTTAATGATGATTGAAGATACATTTCATTGTACAACCAATTTAATTATAAGGTAAATGTAAACGGAGGTGAATATTTCAAAGCGGAAGGGCTAATTACTCTATGCTAACATTATAAACAGATGATATTTTTTTAATTTGAGTGTAGCCGGCAGATACAATAAGTACGCTTCTAAACTTCTAGGCTGACTTTGTCAAAATTGAAGAACTTATGAAGTTTAAGGACAGCTGCACTTTTAATTGCAATAGCTCACATCATGTGAAGCCACCAGGAACAGATTATATAAAACGAAAATAACCTATTCGTCTTTCATTTTTGCGCAGGAAAACCTAAGTTCCAAAAACCCTATGTTTTTATATTTTTAAAAGACAAAATAAAAACAATCTAGTTTAACATTAATAAACACAAATATTCTACATACTTTACTAATACTAACATTAATAATCGATGATATAAATCGATTAAAACCGTCCATCACTATAATATTGGACGGTGGTATCGTTCGGCAAAGTTAAAAGAAAGTGGCGATGCGCAGGCGCCCCGTCGCGAGTCCTCGACATTCCCGAAACGTTCTACGGATTCGATATTTGAAAATTTAAATATAGGCACCTATAAGTGGCGAATTTAAACGACTTTTAATGTCAGCGGGACACATTCGTTTGAAAGGACGTTTTGAATGTTCGATTAAATATGCATTTGAAAAAAATAAACATAATATTCCTTGTCCTATTAAGAATGAGAACACAAGGTTATAAGAAACAACACACAACAAGCACGGTCACAAATAAACTACATATTTTGCCACGAAGTACCTACCTATACCTACCTACTATTAAGTTTTATTGGATGTTATGTTATTCTGTGTATATTATTTAAAAATCGTATCAATTTTAAATCAATATTGATCTATATTCTAAATCAAGGATTGTGTTTATCAAGTTCAATGAATGTGAGCGATTCACAGTTGGCGGTTTGGCGGTGTGCCAGTGGCGCGTGCGAACCTGCTACCGAATTACGTAGGCCGGGAGCTCGACTATACTTATGGATACGTTTATTTATTGTTACAGTTGTCAAAAGTGCCAAAGAGTTTTTTTTTTTTGTTTTTGATTTATTTTCTCAATCAAACAAAAATACTCTTAAGACTTTTAATCTAAATTAACAAAAGGGAATGACGTTTTGGATTTAGGAGAAGAAGGACATACTTTATTTAAAGGTTTGCAGAAAATAGTGCCTAATGAAAAAATGGCTGATTTTAGAGACTATAATCAATATATTTATATGTAAATCCTAATATTCTAAACACGAAAATTGTAATGGAATGATCATTCTCTTGTTACACTAAAACCACATAATGGATTTTAATGAAACTTTACAATGTTGTAACTTGTAAAATAAAATAGCATAATGATCTATAAAAATCAAACATAAAGCTGTCGAAGTTGCAGGGAAAATGTAGTTTAAAATGGTTCTTAAAGCTCTAAATCAGTTTAAACCAAAAACGCTCTAAGTTCTTTGACTATAAAACCCACATTGTAATTACAGATGTAAATTGAGGCTCTCAGAGGACATTAAATTGGCTCATTTTGGCACGTAAATAAGTCATTATCTTCCTATTAAACATTTAACAGAATATTTGAGTATAAATTTCCATCATTTCTTCACAAATTGTGAATGAAAGTTTTGACGAACACAACATAAATACGATTGTGGAACAAATCTCTCTGTAGGAATGATGACGTGTTTTTATGAAACAATCCCGCCAATGTACATAGTACATATTATATATACAGTCAATGTACATTAAAAGCATATAATAATTTAACATTAATACATGTTCTTGAAGTTGATGTGCAAGCAGTGGTTATTACTCATTATCATTATAATAAATTCATGGCAAAAAGAGTTGTTGTAAGTACAAGTAATAATTTACTACATAGCAAGTTAAGATTGGATTTAAACACCGGTTTTATCTTTATTCATAACGTATCGTTTATGGACTTTAATTATGAACTGTGATTATTAAATTTATGTCTAGGAATTAAAGGGAATTGGAGAATAACTCATTGATAGATTTTGTCAATAATGGCAATAGTACATTTTGGCAATAGCATTGACTATTATTTTGCTGCTGAAATGTAACAACTTCAGCAGCAAAATAAAATTAATAATTGTCAATAAATTATTAATTAATAAAATTTAAATAGTAATTGGATTGGTTTAAAACTACAATAGTTATTAAATTGATCAAGTTGATCTTTAACTTAGAGAATAAACTCCCAACCAATCAATACATCTAAGTATTTCATTTTCTGCACTCAAATTTTGAATTATCAAGTTGAATGAGCTAATGGCTTTGAATCTAATTGTCAAAATTTCAATAATAAGTATTATTTCGTGAAACGAAAGATAAAGTAATTATAGTTTTTCCCTTCACCGTTGTGTAAATAAACTTTTAAAACATTTTGATTAGAACAGTTAATATCTATCTAATCACAAAAATCGATTCATTAATATTTTATGTAAATAAATTAGCAGATTCGCACAAGAAATCTAACGGGAACATCATATCTTAAAGGTGTCAAAATCCCTGTTCGATCAAACATTTAAAATCACAAAAGCCTCAAGTGTGCTTTCAAAAACCTTCTCTCAATATTTTTTCTACATCCATTATTCTTTTATTGTTAAATAAACCATAAATCGTTATAAAATGGTCACTATCTTACGTTGAATACATCGGCCGGTGGGTGCATTATGATTTTAGTAAAAAATGACAATAATAAGGACAATATTTCTGAATGTCCTTTTATGAGACTAGCGCCGATAGGCGCTAAGGCAACATTTACATGATAATAGCTACGATTATTCAAATAATTTTTGTGTTTGTGTATATTGAACGATGGGAACCACTTTTTTCTGTAATTATTTAAGATTCCTATAAGTTTATTGCGTTCTATTCCGAACATGATATTTCAAAAGGGTTAATAATCAATTTATAATTGTTGAAACCTTATTTTAAATATCTATATATTAGATGTAAATAAAATACTCGCGATATTTGTCGCAGTAGTACGATATAGTGACCTTTTGTGAATGTGTGATAATTATTCAAACAAGATTCACGTTCATGTGTGAGTGTATGAATATTATGATCAAGCAAAATGTGATGAAAATGTTAATATGAATGATGATGAATTAATGAATGATAACGAAAATTTTACATATTTTTCTAAACAGACATACAAAAATAAAAGATTACACAATGTCGTACAATAGTTGTATTTCTTAATGCTTATATTCAGTGGGAACTTATTTATTCCAGGCATGTATTTCGTAGAAAATGAAATATGAACCTCTCAACATTGAGATCTTGAGATTAAACACTAAGAAAATAACGATTGAACGAACAAATATTACAACAAATGTCAGAGTACTCACTGTATTCGGGCGATAGTAACTGCGATATTGTTGATTAATGTTTATTTTTACGTATAAATTACTCGGCTGCGCGGCGGTGACTGTTGCGTTTGCAGTAAAAAACAGTAATTTATTAGTGGCGACTTCTCGTGTTGGCACGGGCTTAACGAGTGTGTGGCGTGCCGTGCGGTGGACAGAAAAAACTGGCTCGCTTGGTACGTAGCTCGAGCAGCAGTGGCCTGAGGAAGAATAACCCCAGGAGTCGATGGGAGCTGCCACCGCTTCCGAACGCGCCCCGCACCCCGCACCGCCTTCACCCGCCCGATACAGATCACGCATTCTACGAATACCTTTAGCTACGGCACCGACGACCGCCGGCCATCTCTTTCACTCCAATGCTGGTGCTGCTGCGCTGGAGGTCCAAAGAATCACTGTCGCGCGGGACGGAGGGGGTCTAATGGAAGTTTCACAGCGAACGACGCTTCCTAAGTTCACCAAGTAAAGGTCACACGGGCTAAGCGAGCCGAGCGACGCAGCGTGAGCGTGGAACTCAACCGCGGCGAGGTAGCCGCGCGTGCGCAACACCGGCAGCGCCCACATGACCGGCCGTTTAACTGCGCGCGCTACCCGCAGAAAACTAGCCGTCTCGCTCGCTCGTATAGGTAACCCTACGGCATTCACTCGCACACGGAGACGTGGAAAAATGTATCTAGTTCTGTAGAGACGACGCGGAGTGCAGTAGCTAAGTTTTTTTTTTCGTTTCAATAAATTTGTGGTTGTTCGTCTCGCTTAGGCGCGCGCCCGGGGCGTCGTCGAGCGAGACGGTGTGTTGCCACCGAGTTACGCCTTCCGCGCGTTCTCGTTATTATGTAGGTTGGCCACGTATTAGAGCCTCCATGTACCGGGCGCAAGTATAAAATATAATATTGTCGTAAATAAGGAGCTGTTTGCGGCGTGCCCGGTTATTTATGTTCGGCGCGCGGCTACTGTGGCACGCGCCGCCTCCTATGTTTTCATATTACATAAGTTCTTCTGCTGCTATGCAGTTTATGTATAATATTTCTAACTATTTTTAAAGAACACCTAATTATAATAATAGTTGCAAATTGACTTAAACCTGTGCTAAACCAAAAATGTATCCTGTGGCTATTATTTGTTTTATGTATGCATACTGATTGCTTCATCATTATGAAAGACTATTCTATAACAGGTATTTTCGTATTGGAATATTGTCTAAATGAAGAATGAATGAATATTAAATTGTGCACTTTTGTAGTTGTTGCCAAATTTTTAACAACGCGTGGGTTGCTGTTCGGTTGTAAAGTAATAAATTTACGAAAACACATATTCTTCGACAAATATAGTTTCTTGAATTGGCCCATTATCTACATATATTTTTACCATACCTGACTTCAATCTTCAGCTGATTTTAATAACTCTTTTTGTTTATTTTTTTTCTTTTATGAATTCTTGATTGTGATCCAGAACTGCATCAGATTTAGAGGCAAAATTTGCTCACAAATCGAAATTCATTATCAAAACAATTATTTGTAAATTGAAAATATTATTTTCAGGCTAACGTTGCCGCTAGCTTCTACTTACTTACTTCTTAAAGCCAAAGGCTCTAGGAAATCCATTCTCAATATATTTACCTGTACCTAGCTTTAGAATATCGTCTCAAAATTTCGAAAACTATATAGGTACTGCACCTACGAAGCTGAAATTAATCAATTAAGAACACAGTATCTTTATTGATAGCAAAGGTACCAACATCGACTAAGAATAGGTCCCCCTTAGGAGGGCAAAGAAGGAGTTCAGATTTGAAAACAAGTTCGTCATAATATTTTAAGTTAATCTATACTAATATTATAATGTTGAAAAGTTTGTTTGTTTGTTTGTTTGAACGCGGTAATCTCAGGAACTGCTGATCCGAATTGAAAAATTCTTTCACTATTGGATAGCCCATTTATCGAGGAAGGCTATAGGCTATATATCACCATCATACAACTAACAGGAGCGGAGCAGCAATGAGAAATGTTGCAAAAACGGGGAAAATTTACGCAGACAAAATTGCGCGGGTCAGACAGTATCTAATATATAAAGCCTTGGAAAGATTTTCAAAATATTTGTTGTGAAAACGAAAGGATCATTTGTGTGGTCTTTATTAAGAATAGACCACCCTATCAATCCCTTGGGTGTTATAAGGACAAGTGAAGGATTAAAACAGTTGGATACCCAGTTTACTTCTTCTCTCATTCAAAATGTAAGGAACCAAGCAGCTGGTGATAATAGTCCATTCATCTAAAAGACTATGGACTCTAAGCTAATTACTTCAGATAACGTTATATGTTTAAAGTGTTGAGAGATCTTCCAACATAGAAGGTATTTTCCTAACGATTAATTTTATCTTTCATGGTACTATAGAAATATAACATCGTAATATCTTTATTAAATTTTCAATGATTACAAATGTATACAGTCAATTCATAAAATATATCTAATAGATATAATAAAAGGGTGCCTGTACAAACCATGAAAGGTATGTTGGTATATGAATGGTATTGGTCGAATCCAGCACTTGAACAATATCAAGTTTTAGGGATAGATAGATATAGGTACGAATCTGTAGATTGTGTAAAAGTTGACAGAGAATAATGCCTTATGAAAGATTGTGTTAGGGTAGAAAAAAGCATTATTAAAGTTAATTTAGGATGGTACTGTACTGTCCTACATTTACTTTCATTTCACCACCTTTCATAAATTTCGGTGCAATTAACCGAATTTATTTAGGCAATCATGAGCTAAATACGGTTAATTATACCAACAAACTAACTAAACAAGCAATACCTACTTTAATAAAAAGTTATACACGACAAAAAAAAGTGTACTTCTTCCCATATCAAAAGCATCAATACAATAAAAAATCGAGTTAATGCGAACAAATTAGTAAACAAAGTCTATTATCAATCCTCGACAGATACTTAACTTTAAGTAGGTAGTTTTCAAAAGTATTTTTGTGGCTACTGTTCACTTTATAACGACAGTGACAGCTTAAACCTAACTGCGTCTTATTATGTAATCGAGCTACGCTTAGTAATTGTGCCGGGTGCCGTTAGCTACTTAAACATATAATTTTATGTACCTTTCATAAAATAATGAGTTAGTCATAAAAATGCAACGAACAAACAGTTATTCCCCCTTTATATTATTAGTGTGGATTTGACACAACGCGAAATTTCATCTTACATTTTGAAGCGCTACAGACAGGCACTATTCAAAGAACAGTTTAGTTAATTAACATCCAAGCCCTAAGGCACATTGTCAGGCGAAATCTATACAATCTTTAACGGGAAGACACGCGTCAGTCACAAAAGACACAAAACCATTGTGACAATAGTGACGTTTTTCTTCCAGTCATGCTTATTAACAAGTAATCAAGCGAACAAACAGTTACAATAACCGAAAACATCAAAACATATTAGGGGTTGGATTGTTTCCAAAATTGGCATCTATTATTGAGAGCTACGGGGGCCAAATAGTGTCATTGTTGCTTTTATGTCCTGCAAACTATCGAATGTTTGCTCACAAAATTGAGAAACAAAAAGTTTATGGTGTTATAGAATGTGATTGTCCGGCTTTTGTTGGCCGATGAATGGTCACTGCGACCACACTGGAGGGTTGATGCGTTGCTAATTTTGGCATTTACGGACAGAATGTTATTAGTTGATGTGTTTGATTTTTTTTTAATAAATTTGCTTTCGCTTTATACCTTTGGATAGCTTTTTTGTACTAAAGCACTACAAAATACTTTGGACTTCGGAGCAGAATTCTGTTAAGAGCTCAGTATCAGAAAATGATTTAGATATTTGATTAAGATAGTTATTATCGTCGAAAATCACGAACGCAATATAAACAAAACAAAGATGGTTTTTACAATGAGTTTCGGGATCAAATTGAAATTATTGCACTCGGTAGTGCATTACAACAGTAAATTTATAATAAAAATATACCATAATTACGTTCGCATAGAAATTCGAATTTTAATAAACAATGAAGCGTTAAGCAAAGGATTTAATAAATGTTCAAGCAATTATTCAATTATGATCAAGTAATCAATTACATTTATAATGTAGCAGTAACCCCTTTTTTGTAGTTTTTTCTGGTAAGTTGTAAATAATTAATATTTTTTTTTTTTTTTAACATAGCTCGTCAGGTACCTAATCTAGTTATAATGTATAAATTATAAATTTACAATATTCATTGTAAATTTAATTTCTTTTATAAGTACATAGGTATAACAATATAATGTGGCATATATTAAATATTCAGTTATTCATATATTTATAACTTGATTATTTTTCAGATAATATTTTCGTCACTGAAGTTCGAACGCGTTGATGTCTTTTCTTGCGATATCTTTGCACAAGTTGTGTAATTTCATTTTTAAATTAAGCCCATTCACCATGGCGGTTTAATATTTTTTCTCATTTAACTAATTGAGTAGATATATAAATATGTAAGTAACACAAATGTGTTGTGTATTGTATTGTTATGTTCACAAAAACAGACATTATACGAATAGATAATGTAGGTACAATATACTGTTTGATACAAGAACTTTAACAGTTTTTCTTAGTTAGTCTACATTCCTATTACTAATTGTAATCGCTTAAAGATTTTTAGAACTTCTTTAAGATTTTTAAAAACCTCTAAAAATTGTATTATAATAACGGGACCTGCCTAAGCAATAAACTACAGCCTACTACAGTTGTTTTCTTAGATTTACAACCATACTACCCAACTACTACAATTGGGTGGTTCTATTTTTGATGGAATTTTCAGCGGCTCTTCGTGTTTTTGTATATTTTTTTTAATTTTATCACTTTATTTCGCAACCAAGCCTGAGCACCCAACTTGTTTTATTATGTCACTGAAAATAAGCTCGATTCTAAAACATATTATACCAAAATTTATAATTTAAAGACCCAATTTCTCAGTTTCCTGACATGTCTCTTGTACGAAACAAAAGCTTTGATGCTTAATAATAACCCAGTTTTAGAAATAAAATAGATTTTTTGCACTGAAATAGAAATCCTTAATAAATGATCTTAATAACGTATTTGTGTAATTTTGTTACTAGTGTGAAATTTAATTAAAAATACTGTATTGTATTTTGTCTCTTTGCTTTTACATCAGTCTCCTGCTATGTCAGAACTTTATGAAATTATCAAAGTGTGCGTAATCTAGTTCGTTGGTGTTCTGTTGAAATGAAGGATCAAAGTAAAGTTAACTCATGGTCGTTTGCCTACGTCTCGCTCGCGGATCATGCAGTTGCTGCAGCGAGTTGTTTGAATGAGATTGGGTCGTGGTCAGTCAGCTTCTCAGTATCCTGCACGTTAGTATTACAAAGACAGTAATTACCAGCTATTTTTTACCAATTAAATCTAGTAACATATTGAAGTACTTGTATAGATTTGCTTTGATTTAACATTGAAATGGTGTGTAGACTTTGTTAATAACCAATAACTGAAATATTCTCAGTTTTCTGTCCTCAGTCTTCTGCCAATTTGATGGGCAGGAGACTGAGATTGTAACAGGATACTGAGACTCAGTGTTAATTTTGGAAATGGTTATCTATTTAATACTGAATTTCTTTACTAATTATACAATTCTATTGGGACCTATTGTCGAGAAGAATAAAATTTGGAAAATAAACAATGAATCATTACATACTAAAAAATTTGGAACTTTTACAAACATAAACAATTAAACCCAAAAAAAACAAGAAAAACTTAAAGAAAACGTGAGAAAATTATGGAAGCTGATAAATACAATAGATTATGTTCAGGACAAAAAGTGTTCATTAGTGACAAGAAACAAAATTAAGAAGCAGAAGCGCTATCTCCTCGATACCCTTCGCAACATACATAAAGAATTTTTGAAGGCTGGAAATACGATCAGCTATTCAATGTTTTCTCAGATAAGATCTTTTTGGGTAGTGCGTTTAAAAGTAACAGATCGCAATACTTGTATGGGTACAAACACACTGCAATATACAACTACTTATATCAGTGCACTGAACACTAAAAAAAATTAAAAGTGATAAATTACCAACATTTATTGACTTCTTTATGCTGCGTCAGATATAATGAGCGATGTTTGGAGAGAAGTTGCGATACATGCTGTAAGAGATATTCCTTTTTTTAAAGACATCGATGACACAAAACAAGTTCCGTATAAACGATGGATTTCCTCGAAAGAGGTTAAAGAGGGACATGGATTTTTCAGTAATTTTCTGAAAAATCCATGTGAACAAGCACGTCCTCTTCAGTTACGGATTCTTTTAATCTTTTTATAGTCTGATATTGATTAACAATATCCATCTCAACACGAAACGTGCCCAAGAAATCCAGCCTTTCCATTTTGGAGAGCACACAACTATACTTACTGATCAACAAGATCATATTGCACTGTTTGGACTAATCTATCACATAACGTTTATGCAATTCTGGATGAATTACCAACAAACGTTGAAAATTTGCATTGCCTGTGCAAGTGACGGGCCAGTTACACAATATGGAAATTTGCTTATGATTTAGCTTGAAAAATTTCAGAACTATGCCCCCAAATCATTAACTGGACGTGAAACTACTCAGAAGCCGGCCATGGAAAAGGCGCGCCAGATAATATTGGAGCTGTTTGCAAGAGAACTGCTGCCAATATCGTGTCCTGCGGAGGTGATATATCAAATATAGTCGAAAATCAACTCCCAAATGATTGTAACTTCGATTTGGCGCATTTCAGAATATCAGAAATCGATGGCCGATTTGATGTGACTTGCTCGTCAATGAATACCTTGCTCAATCTTGAAGTTCCAGAAGTATCTGACGTACAGGACTTATATATAGACCCCAATATTTTCTTTCCAAATGACACTGTTACTGGCAGCCCAACTATAGATCAGACTTGTAAGAAACCTTAAAACCACGGCCGTTGCAATACGGTCGAAACGTCGGGCAATAAACAAGGTATTTTACCCTAAATTATTCACGCGATTAAGACCCGTAATATATATATTTTAATATTGTAAGAAACCTATTTATACTTTTGATGAATCGACGATGAACATTCGTAAAAAGAAACATAGTACAAAAATCGTCAGATCTTGTTATGTTAAACGAAGATATGTGCAATGAAAGAAAAAAGGTTTCAAATTAAAAGCAAGCCAAATAAAAAAAAACATCTAAAGAAAAGAGTACGACAAAGCCTACAAAAACTGAAAAAAGGAAGAGAACTCCAAGAGATAAGAGAAAAAAGGAATCAGATGATTGTTTTATGTTCTAATCTATTTCAAATGGTTCTTCATTACGTGAAAATGTTAATTGTTTAGTATCTAAGTAATTTGGTTATAATAAACATTGTTTTATTATAACTTATTATTTGAAACCTCAGTACCCTGTTCACAGTCTCAGTCTCCTGGACACTAATATTTTTTAAAAGGCAATAATAATCACATAGTTTGTTTTTTTGACTGGCCCGTTTTAGATCTATATAGAAACAATCTAAGCTATGGTTCAAACTACTTCTTTTGCCTAAAATGCAAATTAAAGTCCGTGCCGGAATTAACATGGTTTTCGTCCTTCTTAAATAGAACCACCCAATTGACAAATTTATCCTTAATCTTTAAAAAGATAAATATTTATATTTATCTTCTCAAAGATTTCAAGAAGAATATCAATCAGCAATTTAATATCTTCACTCAGAACCTGGTTACTGGATAACCACTCATCGTACCATTAATACCTAGTGGTCAAACAATCATCGCTAACATCTCATCCAAAACTTAAGCGTGTTAACAACCAAGCACGCTACCGGCCCCATAAAAGCAAATTGTATCTGCAGTCCGATCGATGTACACCTTATAAAGCGAGCTAGCCGAACGCCTTCTAAAAATAATGTTTTGGCTCATCATTAGCCCCACAATGCGACGATCGGTTCGTGCTTTGTCTTTTTAGTCGGTGACGCAATATACCGAAACGGAACAATAAAATTCTCACAACAAGACAACTTAAAATCAACCTTGTTGCTTACATTTTAAAGTTGATAATTGAGTGTGAAGGTTCTTGTTGATCTCCAAAAGAATTGTCCGTTGACAACAGAATCGATGCTATTCTTTTTTGAATATCGATTGTAAAGAGCATTCTCATGGCGCTGTGAGAACTTTCAAGGAGTACAGTCGCGGCTTAAATTCTTTTCTATTCAATGTCTTTGTGTCATTGCTTTGGAATTGTCGAAGTCAGTTTTGTACATGACGGTACAAGGCAGAAGCAAGATATCATCGGTGTCTAGGATAAGCAGTTGACAGCATAAATAGATGCCTTGTTGACGGTAATCGGTTATTAACCGTTACTGCAGTAGAGTTGTAAGAAAAAAGGTACATACGTTACGTATTATATGGAGGAGCCTTAAGCTGATACATGTGTAATGTAAAAAAATTAGGTCAGTTTTCAAACACTATTACTAGCTGTTGTCTCAATAATTTAAGTATGTATACGAAATAAGAACCAACGATAATGCAACAATTACTACTAGAACAAACGTTTACTACTAGAACAAACTTAATTAATTAAAACCTTCGCTGCTTTGATTTTCGATTAAAAAATAAAGTTTCATGAGAGCCAAATTTTTCCAATCAGGCAGTAGGTACAATCGGCTAAGCGTTCATACTTTTATCTTCAAAATATACCTCACTGAAATGTTTACTTTTATTAAGATCTTGCATGGCATCCATTTACTCTAGTTGGAGTTTTAAAGCTACCACCAAATTTTTATTTATATCGATGTTGATAAATTCTCGCGATTTTTATACGTTATCTATACTATATTTATTATAAAGAGGAAAGATTTGTTTGTTTGTTTGCTCCGAAACTACTGGACCGATTTTAAAAACTCTTTCACTATTAGAAAGCTACATTATTGGGGAGTAACATATGCTTTATTTTATTGTCAAAAAAATTGAAACCCTATAAAAATTGCAATAATGTAACTCAAGGTATAAAAAAGTACGATATGACGGCCGTGCGAAGCCGGGGCAGGCACCTAGTACATTTTACAATTGACGATATAGATATGATCTATTGTTTCATTTAATTTCATAGAAATTCAGTAATACCAATGTTTAAGTTTTGATAAACAATTTTAATGGGGAAAAGAATTTCATGTATTTGCGAGCGGTTCGCGAGTTTTGCACTTGGTTACAATACAATTGACGAATTCATTTTTAGTTAAATACCTAGATAATAATGTCCTACATAATTGGCATATAGTTCAGTTTATACTTTATATAATGAAATTATTATTAGTTATGAATGACCTAAGATGAAATAAATCCAAAAAAATATGCAAACACCATTGGCCCATTTCATTCGCTGGACCAAATTAATACCAAGCCTTAGCACAGCAGTTGGTATAATCAAAATCCCATACAAGTAAAGTTATGGCGAACTATATTTTTTTAATAATTTTGATAGATCTAGTTATAGCTTTATCAATCTGTCATAAAATTTTTACTGCCTCATCATTAGTTTTATGTTTATGTATCAATATGAATATAATATTGATTCCGTATCTTATTACAATATTTTATAATAATCATGAATAACTTACAATGTGACAAAATATTTTTGATTGACTTTGTCTATTGCTTATGTGAAGTAAATCAATATTTATAGTATTGGATGACGGCCTTATATCAATTGATAGGACGGTCAATTATGACGTCAGCCTCAAGTTTAGTCTACAAATCTTTTTTTAAATATAAAATGTAAAGAACTAAACATTTGAATTTTAATTTCAATTCAGTTTAAAATAAAGTTTATTATAATATAAACTTTATTTGTATTTATATTATTTAAACTAATACATATTACTTTCAAGGGAAGTCAATTATGACTATTTATGACAAAGAAGACGTTGTCCAAACGTTATGAAATTCATGACACAATTTGTGGATGGCCCCTAAGCATATAGAATCACCCCATTAAAAACAAAAGAAGTAATTTTTCCTTTTAAACTGCTTAGGGAAGTATAGTACAAATGGAAAATTGTAATAAGGTAGCTAATAAACATAATATAGAAAATAATGACCACATTATTCATACAGTGACACAGAATCCATAACACGACAATCATAGGAAAAATATAATAATATCGGTGAGATTAGAAACACGCGCCGATACTCTAGATATTAATAACCATAAAGTTTAAAAAACCTAAAAGAATATTATTGATTGCAATGACAACATGTTTAGTTGTATATAGTTTTCTCAAGAAATCGATAAAATATGTTTGGATTGTCAGGCATTCGATTCCCAGTTTTAGAATGATTAATGTTTCTGATCTGCAATCTGCCACCGAATTCCACGGCTCACAGGTAGTCAACTCGTCGCATTAAATTACAACAGTTTTATATATTTTTTAATTCAATAATAAAAGAAATGAATATTTGTACGACGAAGGTATTTTTATCGCTTTTGATAGAATGATAAAGACATTCGCAATCGTCTGGCTAATAATCAATTTAAACTTGGGTTAAACAAACGCTATATTGCTTGGCTTTTATTCAAACCTAATATTTATTAACTAACTGTAATCCCGTGCGAATTGTGTAACTTAATTAAAAATGTTGCCCGTTGGTCTAGTGGTTAATGGCCCTGATTTATAAGCCAAAAGTCGTGGGTTCGATTGCCATTCAGGATATATCTCTGTGTGTAATTTATTATATATTGAAACAAGAACGTTCATCAGCCTGTATCGACTATGGCAGTAGATACAGGCTCTGCCTAGTTTGGGATCAGATGGCCGTGTGTCCCAGGTTATTTATTATTATCATATCTCGTGCTTTTTATAGACTAAGTACAATATCCATGGGCAACGGTATTCACTTGCCATCAGGTCAGTCGCTTGTTCGTTTGCATTATCAAATAATATATATAAAAAAAAAAGATTTTATTTTTTTCATAACTGTTTAACTGTAAAATATACAAAGTCGCCAAAAAAAAAATTTTTAATTTTTATTTCATTAAAAAAACGTGAAGACAAGCAATTTTGAATCCAATAATTCCTCGTGGAGTGATGAATTTTACTAAAAAGTGATTTGACAGCGGTGGGATTCGAACCCACGCCCTTTCGGACTGGTGCCTAAAACCAGCGCCTTAGACCACTCGGCCACGCTGCCTGATAGGGTTATGCCCAAGTAAGTAGTCTGTATAGCCACACTTTATAATTAAAATCAATTTCATCAAATAAATTTTCAAAGGTTAAATATTCGAAAAAAAAAGTATAAAGATTAATATTAAAGGAAAAAAAAAACTTAAATATTAAATAAATAAAAAACTGTTTCGATTTAACCCTCGAGTACAATATTAAACCATTATTTCAAGTCTTAAATCTTTGAATTTTTTTACAAACTATCTTTATACTCTTGCCCGCTGTACAACACCCCCCCCCCTCCAGTTTCTGTTGATTCAAGCTAGGGATGAAATGTCTTATTAATATCCTTCCCGAAATTCTGCCTATTTCCATACCAAAATTTGTATAAATCTGTCAGTTTTGAATTATCTTCTAAATCCAAAACCTACAACGTTTCCTCTAAAACATACATTTAGACTGTTAAATATTTGAATGTTTGACAGGCATCTACTATGACCCATAAAAAACTTAGTTTAACGTAAAGGTAACAATATCAATTCAAATCATTCTCATACGATAATAAATTAAACGGCTATTATACTGATAAAATTTGATGTGGTCATTCGCTTAGAACGTGTTGTTTCGGAAAAAGATTTTCTCTATTCCGAAACAAAAACTTCTAAGCCCTCTCTCTTCTACCTCCTAGTCCTACAGATTTAAGATTTTTTTATATTTGTTTAATTACATAGGTTATTTCTTTAATTTTAAGTAGGTAGTACCTAGACAACGTGGATTCTTTCATGTTTAACCTTTCAAAGATAAATAGTAATAAATCGATTAGTAGTTTCTTTAATTATAAGCCAATCAAATCAGCAGCAAAAACTGACTAATTTAAACTAACCTTTAACAAATCACACGCGAAATCTTGGCCAATTACGTTTTACAATCCGATCAACACAATAAATAATTCAATTTTGCGGTTCAACGATTAAATTACGAGCGTCGGCCATTCTGTGTGCGACAATAAAAATGCAAATACTGTCCAACGATGGTATAATTTACGATGCGCAGCCTAAGACAATAAGGTGACCGTACTGCCATAGACAGGACATCAACTCCTCTTTTTACCTCGACTTTTATTAAACAAATGTTTGTATTGATTGCATATCAAAATCCAATTGCAAACCAATTAATTAGCATCCATAGTTTTGTCTATCAACACAGACACGGCAGCTACCTGCTTTACTTTAAACACTCACAATCATAATCGATGAAAAGTCCGGTCCGGATGTTTGTCACAATCGATGAAAATCCGTCCGGATGTTTAATTTCTAGCTTCTTATATAATACTAGCAATATACTTAAAAACTTAACATTAAGCGAAAGGTAGGTGATTATCAAAGATAATAAATAATAATAAATTAATAATAATAAATTTATTAAGTAAAAATCTTTTACAAAAATAATATACAACAATTAGGCAGTAAATACATTATAATATCAAATTATACGATAAGATCTTAGGATAACTCTTACACGGTCATCTGATCCCAAACTAGGCAGAGCCTGTACTATGGCAACCAGACAACTGATAAACATACATAAAAAATATTATATTTTTGCATACAAAGATGATTTCACTATTTCGGTTTTTCATATAAAGTATTTATTATCTTCAAAAAGACTGAACAGATTTGCCCCAAACTACAAGCTAAGAAAAATTGCGATTTAATTAGCTTTATAAAAAAAAACATTGAAATCTTTCCAAAGTGTCTGGGTGTAATCTACAATATGTATGTATTTAGAAATATATAAGTATGTTTATCAGTTGTCTGGTTACCATAGTACAAGCTCTGCTTAGTTTGGAATCAGATGATGTTGTATGAGCTGTCCTATGATATTATTATATTATTATAGACGTACAAACATACATCACGTTAGATTTCAAACCGATAACACGTCTACTTTCAGTCCTAGATAAGTATTAAACCTATAAAATAAAACACCAACGAACCTTTTGGCTTCACCGCAGTGGGGTAAAAACGAAGTGGATTTTGATACAAAATCATTTATAACCGATTAGATTCTCATCATTAGCGTGCGAAATTCCAAATTAGTGTTGTTCTGCAAGTTATATTATTTTATCGTAATTGCTACCTTTATAATAAATATGTGCAAATTAGGACTTCGGTTAATTAAGTAGTTGGCGGTTTGTATGCATTTTTTGTTACGGTTGGTGTTTAAACAGGAGTAACAAATTACAATTAAGAATTGATATCGTGGGAAGTATTAATGCAACGCGATATGCAACAAACATTATTTAACAGATTTAGAATAACCACTTGGGTATTAGATCTTTTTATACTGCTGCTTGTCCAACCCTATTCATTTTTAGGATTTCTGCATTTTTGAAGTACCTACCTACTTTTGAAGCAGCCCAACTTTCAGTTAATACCTACTCAATGAACCACAAGAAATTTAAGGCCATATGGCATAATTTAAGATCATTCTAGTTACGATTACTCTTAAAATCATCTCTTTATTATCAAACTCTCATAATTGCTGTATTCAGTATTCCCCAAGGCATAAAGTGTTTCCTTATAATTAGAAACCTTCTTGATAAACCATCGGAAGCGACCTCCACGATTTGTAATATTCAAATTCCTATCACAAAAAAACCACAAAACTAGCCTCTCAACAATTAACACTATATTAATAGCTATCTACACTTGTCGACACAAATCATTATCCAAATGACATTTTCAAATAAGTTTTTTTACATCTTATTTCCTTCCTTATCATTTTATTGTCCAGATGCTTCTATTTAACGTCCACAGGACAGACGGCCGAGCCAAAAAATCAATTTACATGTTATTTAATGAATGTATTATGCAGATTTAGTCAATTTTATTCTTCGAAGATCGATAAATCTGTGCGGCCGAGACAAATAAGTCATAACATTGGACCGGGGTAAGGACAAGGCCAAAGACTTATTTTTTTGCAATCGATACAAGAATCGACAAGTTTACGAATAAAAAAGCTTTAATTCACTAGGATAATTCGTTTGTAAAAATAATTATAGCAGTTTTTTTTACTAGACCGACTAGGGAGTGTCCCTAGAGCTTGTTACGTCATATTATAAACTAGCTGACCCGCGCAACTTCGTATACGTAAATTTTCCCTGTTTTTGGAACGTTTTTCATTGCTGCTCCGCTCCTATTACTCGTAGCGTGATGTTTTATAGCCTTCCTCGATAAATGGGCATTCCTCGATGAAATATTTTTTTTATTCGGACCCGTAGTTCTTGAGATTATTGCGTTCAAACAAACAAACTCTTCAGCTTAATATTATTATTAGTATAGACATAAACGTTAATGTAAGCGTTTTTGGAAAATCCTATTACGTGGTCGCAGTTACGCCATGTAGACTTGCCTTTTCAGAAACGATTGCACTACAAATTGACAAACTGAAGGGACACTCCTCAAAAATAAGACCTTGATTTAATGGCCATAATATAATTTAACTGTTAACATTTGAAACAATTTTGGTTAAAGTTCTTGCGACATTTGACTGCGGCAGTCTTATTATCGGCAGTCCTAGAATAGCCGCAGTCAAATGTCACAAAATCTTAATTATGTAGGTGACAACCAAATCCTCAAAAAAGGTTTAATAAGCTCGACCAAGATGGTCGAGCTTATTCACTTAGACATTACTGTTCTTGCACAATCCTTTAGATTGTTTCGTCGTTTGTCTGTGGAGTTATATAATATCATAGACATATAACCTAGACTGCGCATTTCCGCGTGTAAAATATGAAGTAAATACAAGGAGCAAAGCGTAAGAGAGACAAAACAATCGAGCGGTCAGTAGTTGTCTCTTTCTACAAATCTGATTGGTTCACAGCTGTAATGTCAGAGTGACATGAACACTTTTATTAACAGTAAACACTTTTATTGGTCACACAGTCGCGTTGTCTCTTTCTAGAGAGTGGTTTATTTTGTGTGGTTATGCCGCAGTCCAGTCTCTATGTCTGTCTGTATTTGTTAAAGGAAATATCCACTTTTAGACTGTAAAATCTGTTGTGAAGGTGCCGAAAAATCAAAATTGATAATATTAATTTTGCATACTTAAATAATATCAGGCATGCATGAGCGTACCCAGGATGATTTTTCAGGAAAGGTTTTCGTTCTATAGTAATTGGTTCTATCTAGCTTCCCCCCTGAGTCGCAGCAACAAAACCGGTGTAGACTATTATCTCTTAATGTACTTTTACAAATGTACGAAAATATTAAAAGTACCTACCTCCGCCATTAGGACATAAACAGCATTTCATTTCGTTTCCATCCAGCCAGTGGGACTTTTTTTTATTTTAGTAGTTAAAGAAATGAATAGCATATAGGAGATACTCCTTCCAATGTACCTTTCAAATAGCGCATTATATATTATTATACCTAGTAGAAATTAAATTTATAAGTTTTGTCTGTCCAGCGGGGCCCTACAGAAATTAATGCGATTTCTTTAGATAACATAAAAATAAAGTATATTCTTGGATAATAAGTTTATTAGGGAGAAGTATACGCACAAGACCCATACAATTAAAGTTCCAGTTATATGCCGTTCTACACCGGTTTCGTTACTGTAGCTCAGAGAGCCAGCTAGACAGAACCACGAGGTCAAATGTGTACAGCTTTATCTGTATGCAACCTTACCTTATCTTGTGCAATTTCGGGGGAGTTTTCGATCCCCAAATCACACCCCTGGGTACGCGTATGATGTCAGGGGGCAGATGTTTAGTTACGAGATTCTGGCCTTCAGGATTTCTAGCCTTAAATTAAACACATACGTAATGAATAATTATATTCTATGTTTTAATTGAGAAACTTTACTAAATGGACACAGATATAAAATGAACCATACTTTCCTAATAATAAGTGTTAGGTACTAGGTAGATCAAATGTGTACAGCTGTATCTATATGAAACTTTACCTTAGCTTTTTGCAACTTCAGGGGAGGTTTCGACCCCCAAATCACACCCCTGGATACGCCTATGATGTCAGGGTATAGTTACAGGACAGATATTTAGTTACGAGTTTCTGGCCTTCATTACAATTGTAATGAATAATTATATTCTATGTTTTAATTGAGAAACTTTACTAAATGGACAGATATGTGAACCATAGTTTCCTAATAATAGGTGTTACTAGGCATGGAGGATAGTAAAGTTGTAAATCGAATTAAGGAAATTATAATCTGAGTATTGCTGATACTGTAATGGAACCTTTAGATAAATTCATCTTTACCCGAACTGTATTTATAGTCTTCGGTAACGTCCAAGTTTTCGCATTAAATATTATCTATAGTTAAGATTATCAACTTAACTACAAGTAATTCGTAGGCGGCACTACCCTCCTTAAAAACACTGAAACTTGCAATTACAACTCGAAGTCTTAAAGTCGGCGGTGCTTTGAACGTAGTACGTAGGAATTATTACTATTGTGAGGCATTACTCTTCTTAACTCATCGTCTGAATGAATGGCTGTGGTACATGTTGGTCTTACAATGGCCGTCTGTCCTCCTATTATTTCGAGCGGCTGCCTTTTATGCGAACGTCACTCGATAAAAGGGTATAAATAAGCGCATGCTCGCGTCATGTAGCGTGGCGACTAGTGATTGTCGAGTTATGAATCATCGTGTGTCGTTCGAAATTTATCGGGCCTGTGATGATTTTTGTGATGTAGGTATGTTCGGTTTAATTCTGGAATCGTTCGGCAGGCATGCGTTGGTTTGAAATTTTCCCATTATACCTATTACACCGTAGTTCTTAAACATACTTCTGGCAGATAGGGGCATGCTATTTATCACTAACTAGCCTACCCACGCAACTTCGTTTGCGTTGTTTTTCCCCATTTTTAACATTGTACCCTTAAACCTTAGTAGGCTCATGCACAACACTTTGCTGAAGATCATCACATAATCAAATGCATAGTTTACGATTCTTTAAAGGGCATACAGACAAACATTCATTTTTATATACCTCTACTAATATTATAAAGCTGAAGAGTTTGTTTGTTTCAACGCGGTAATCTCACTACTGGTCCGAATTGAAAAAAACTTTTTCTGTTGGGTAGCCCATTTATCGAGGAAGGCTATAGGCTATATAACATACGATAGAACCAATAGGAGCGGAGCAGCAATGCAAAATGTTGCAAAAACGGAGAAAATTGACGCATACGAAGTTGCGCGGGACAGCTAGTAT
This sequence comes from Herminia tarsipennalis, assembly GCA_945859575.2. Classification (NCBI taxonomy): domain Eukaryota; kingdom Metazoa; phylum Arthropoda; class Insecta; order Lepidoptera; family Erebidae; genus Herminia; species Herminia tarsipennalis. Next base: position 9,003,792 of record OX243846.2, read on the forward strand.
AGATATATAACTAACCTTAGCATGTGAATTGGTTGGACTTAAGATATTGGATTCGCAATCGGGAAGCAGCGGTTTGTACCTTTTCTTGCTATCATACTTCCAGCGTGAACCGATTTTGAACACCATGATTATGGTAATTATGATAAGCTGGAAGAAATATAAAAATTGTCACTAACATAAAATTCACATAGCTACTAAAATAAAGATTTTAGTGATGCGACAAAGCAACAATTTTATGTACCTACCTATCAATGTCGGGCCTGAATCGATTAATCTACCCATACCACCAACAAACATGGTCTACTGAGAAAAGTCATATTTGGCAAAAAGACAATTAATTCATTTTAACAAGTCAACGGCCGCCCGTCGAGTTAGCACAAAAGTACCGACTCGTGTCGGTGGTCGGGGCGAGTCGCGACATTATTTGCGAAGTGTCACCACCAACGTTGAACGACAATAACATTCAGACAATAAAAAAACACACCCACTACACCAAATACGCAATTCTTATCGTTAAAGCCATAAAGTTCATTTTCCAACAGCAAATTTAACCATCGAAGGTAAGTTTAAGGTTGTATTATATTAAGTAAAGGCTATAAAAGCACCCTATCGGTTTTCCGCGTTCTGTTGTTCCAAGAATGTGTATTATGTTCGTATTTTGGCGGACGTGTTTGTCTGTATGTAGATAAATGAGTGGAAACTTTGTCGGCGTCAAATAGCGACTTCCTGTAGGCCGCACGTCCGGACAGACAGACCGACGGATGGGCGGACGAGATAGGGTTTTCACACACAAGAAAATATGGAATGTGGAAATATTGGTTTGTTTGAGATAAGGAGTGTGTGTTTAAAAGGGGCGCAGCATTGTGCTTAGAAGAGCGAAGGCATTTCAGTGGAAGGGTTTGTGACTAAGAAAATATTCTTGATCTTCTTCTTCTTCTTGTGAAAGAGTAGCCAGTCAGTAATAAAAAAAATGGACCTTCTTTGTGTCTTCTGAGTTGACCGTTCGAGGTAGGTACTCCTGTATTAAGCCGTTGCAATCTGATCAATGTTAATACTTCTCATAATACCTTCTATAAGTATACCTCTTTTGAGTGTATCGGGAAATGACAACCATTAGGTACGATCGGCACAAACAACTTCCAAAAGAGGTGTTACCGCATTACACATTTGTTTACAGACAACGCCAATTCAAACAATACAGTAAGGCATTGCTTAGGTGTGAATGTGTGTGGTTACTAAGGTCATAACTAATGTCGCATAAATTATGTCTCAGAACTCAGGCACATCAGTATCCATAAACTAGTCCTTTAAAACCATAACATTCATTGTACGAAATTACATAAAATGTAAAGTATCGTGAAAAATCACACCAAAAGTGCCCCTCGACTCCGATTACACATTGAAACACTTTATATCGTCAACCAAAGTATCTTTTTACGTCTTAATGTGTTCTCAGACCCTTATTGCGAAGTTTTACAATGTTTAAAGTGCAAACATTAAATATGATATGAGGCAAAAGTATTCATGAACTCGACTTATTAGGAATTCAGTCGGTATGTTAAGGGTAATCACTACTACCGAACATAATGAGTCAGTATGGTTTTAATAACAGAAATACCCATATTAAGGAATAGTTTTATAGTAGACGTCGCTCGGTAAAACCCGGGAAATTCTTTTAAATATAAGTATTTTTTTCGTTTTTTTTCGTCTTAGTGCTCCTGCTCACATAATCAGGTACTATATTTCGTAAGTGTTCCTTTTATCACGTAGGTAGGTAGGTTTCAATTGTCAGGTATGGTGTTGGTGGTTTCTGTACCTTCTACTACTCTCTCTCAGGAAGAGTAGGTCTGTGTTCCAGCACAGGCAACGTTAAAAACTGATTAATCATTAATCAAATAATAATAATATCAGTATGGTGTTGGTTTCTAAATGTTCTTATTGTGTTTGTCAGTTTTTCTTGTCTCTAACCACAAAAGTTCGCTAAAAAGTAAAATAATGTCGAGGTACGTCATCATTACATCATTTAACCCATAAATTTTCCATTAACAATACTTATTTATGTAGATATACTGCATAAATCTAACTTAATATAAACAATCAGGCTCCACGCATAATAACAATAAATAAAATCCATTAAGACTTTTGCATCGAAATGTCATCAAAAAACAGGTGGTGTCGTGCAACAAATCTTCCTATAATAGGTAGGTATAATATATTAAATCTGTAGAGTATTATGTTTTTAAATATCTAGCCGACTAAATCATCATCACCATTATCACATCAGCAAGCTTTGACGGGTTTAATTTGTGTTTCGACTTATCTTTATGACGAGTTTCACGGTTTTTATCTTGTAATTTGATATTATGCAGATAAATACAACACATTATAAATGCCTAATAATTATTTCCTAACCGATTTCATTTATGGCAGCCAATATCAGACTAGCCAACCACGCAAATATATTATAATGCACAAGTATTCTCTCAGTCTTTGTCATACACTGTCTGATGGTAGGTACAGAAATCCGAAACGATCAAAGAGTAAGGGCGTTTGTCCTAAGAAGCCCGTCAACGGACGTCATGATGTCGTGTCGCCGAAGTAGCGATACATAAAATTACTATAGCACGTCCGTCATCGTCCAGGTCGCCGAAGTAAAATAAGATGGTCCCGTTGACAGGCTGCGGTGGGCAAACACCCTTACTCTAAGTACTTACGGCAATACACCACCACGCAACCACACGTCTTATATGACTGACAATCCAAAGTAAATGTATTTCTTAATGAATTTACTTAGCAATTGGAGCGTATTGTTTATCAAACGATACAGACATCAACGATGCACAATCGTCAATATTGATGGACCTTGATGTAACTAGTTATTGAAGTAAATCTCTTAATCCAATAGATAATAAATAAAAGTATAAATGTCCAGCAGTGGACTGCGATAGGCTGATGATGATGATGATGAAAAGTATAAATAATTTAAAAAAAAAGGAATCCATATGAAACCAATTTTGCTTAAGTACCTAGACCACGAATTTGCTTTGACAAAGAACAACGTTAGGTATAGACATAACTTGCAGGAAAACACATTCTTCGTCTTCTTACTATTTCGACAGTAAACATTGAAGGGCATTAAAGATTATACTGATGTAGCCCAGAACGTGGCTACTTTGACTGCATTTTCCAAGGCAGCCATCAAATCCTAGGCGAGAATCTCCACCTAAGCATATTATCATTGCTTCGGCTGACCCAAGCCTGAAGTCTGTTTAGAGATTTACAGATCGAGACTCTCAGCATGTCGCACAAATGGATTTGGCAGGGGTACTCCATCTCTCCACAGAATATATTATCTCGCCCTTGATGGCTCCGATGTCAGAGGGCTGACATTCCTGACGAAACTCTTGCGGTTATTCCGTCTCTGCTGTGCTGGAGCGTAACCATGCATAGGGTGCCTCAAATCACTACACATCTTTACCCTCTCACCAGCAATTGACTGGCCATATCTACCGAAAGACTGATAGCTGCTGAAGCAAATGAGTCCTAGAGTCCAGACCACGACTCGATAGCCCTAAGGTGGGACAACCTGTTGTAAAAATGAGCCGAAGGACGTTGGTAATTACTGGATGCAGAATACGGGGGACCAGGTGTTGTGGCACAAATTATAAAGGCCTTTGTGCTGAAATAGACCTAAAAAGATAGGTGACAGACACCACAAGCGATACTACCCAAGTGATTTAAATCTAAGTTGAAATCCAAAAACTATGGTGATGTAAGCGTCTCATAGTTCATTAGGCATCTATTAAACCCAGAACAAACAGCATATACCACGTCATAAATTCGTCAAAATCTAGTTTCCAAAATCAATTTTAATAAAATATAACTAACAATTATAGCTCTGCAGATTGATTGAGAAATATCATCAACGAATCTTGAATAGATTTTCACATTTTATGGTCAAAATATGGCAAATATTGGCCATATCTGTCAACACCAATTGATTGGACATAGAAAACGTTTCTGTATTTGTCCAGTTTATTATAATCGGCAGTTTGAATGTAAATTCTATTGATTCACTAGAACTGATTGATTTGATGAAATTTTATAGGTTTTTTGTTTGAAACGTTTTCGTAATCGCTCTTAATAACTTGCATAGTTCATTGATTATAATTTCTGTGCCAAAGTATTTTGTGTTCTTTAACACTTTGGTATTCTTCTAAAAAACAGAATTACCAATACATAATCACTTTTAAACTTTAACACATTGTAGGAATTAGGTACGTTTCGAGACCGATAATCGCGATCAAATCTTTGATAATTCATCCTCCATCGGAGATGTAAACATGGTAGCAAACTGAGGTGTGATTTTCACAGCTTCGCATTTAACGTGTATATGAAATAGTGCAAAATCTAGTCTAAGTGCAGTTAAAATTTAAAATTAGGAAAAGTTGGTTGGGAAATCTACTCAAAATAAGAAAAAGAAGGATTTTTTTCAAATCTAAAAAAATATATATTTAAACTAAAAATAATTTCATTGTTCTACAAACATAATCTCGAACATTCTCAAACATGAACCGTAACATTAATAATGCCACTAAATTCGGATTAAAGGGAGTAAAGTCCATTGAGAGGCTTCGCCCGTTCCCACGGCAAAACGCCCGAGGCTTCAACTGAAACACGATGCGGCGCTGCTCGCTCTGAAACCGGGTAAACGCTAAGTCGTAGTTACCAGACACTGCATTTAGATTGGTTACGTATCAAAATACAGATGGAATTTTGGTCAAGAACTTTATAAAAGCATTAAGTGTTTTGTTAATATTATCTTCTTCATAATTAGGTGCGTCCATCTGAATATTAATATCCGCAAAGACAGGACGGTTTTGATTGAAAATTTTACATTCGAAAATATTAATGGCTCCGTACAGAAATGTTAGTTTTTGTGAAATCTGCAAACTTGAGAACGATAGGTATTATACCTATGCTATTAATCTATTGGGGCTATTGTGTTAATATTTCATGAAGTGTGGTTGTGAATTCTTAAATCTTGTCGACCAAAAAATGTGACTGAACCATCTGATCGATAGTAGGTATTTCAATTCATATCTATATATACTATTACAAAATTGTAAAGTAGCTGCGTCTGTACATTGAAGATATTTAAAAAAAATGGACCTAAATCGACTAATAAAATTTAGGGTTTCTGAATCCAAAACATGCTAAGTTTTTTTTCGTGTCTGTTTGTTTGTTTGTTCGGGGTTTACACAAAAACTACTGAACAGATTATTTTCAAATTTTGGAAGCATAATGTCCGTATAAAGTTATAGACTACTACTTTCCTTAGGACCTGAGCAATAACGTCTTTATGACATGGGCTCCCGCGAGCAAAAGCTAGTGTGGCATAAAGAATTATGTATAGGTACTTTAAACCTGCTAAAAAGCCATGCTACCTACTTACACACTTACTTCTCATCATTCCACACGAATGAAGTTATTAGCAAGAGCTGCTATTAGGTATCTTTTTTTTATTTTTGTTCGTCGAATTTTATTTGCGTCTTTAAAGGACACGTCTAACAGAAACAGATGCTGCTGTGAGGGTTCTGTTGAATGTGGTGTTCTGTATTAAGGGGCTTAATCAGAAGGCGGTCTTCTTTGACGTGGCTAGTATCGTGAAGTCCGCTTTGGGAATAATACAGGTGTTGAACCCCGCAACGCCGGTATTATTCCCAAAGCCTAAACCTACTTCACAAACATACAAAACACGGACACGAAATACACCTACACACGGAACAAAACTTCGTGATTTTTATACGTAGCCATGAAGATTGACGATCATAGTCAACTAGTTCGCTTTGCATCTTCAAGCCTCGTACTAAGATACTTACCTAAAGCTAGCTTTGCAGTCCGTTGGTCTAGACAAGATTATCTCAAAGATTCGGTGGTTATGATAAGAACTAGTCTCGTATTGACTAAAAGCTGAATATAATACCTAATACCTAGCTATTTATTTAGGAGAGAAGTAAATAACAACGCTTAAATTGCCAGAACTCAGCACTCCAACAGCCATTCAGTACGAATACTGTACTTAAACATAAATACCTTGAAAGTGCGTTTATGTGAGTGAGAAAAATGGCTGACAGATCATCCAAATTATTTTGTATTAGGTACCTACAGAGAAGAGGTTGCGAGTTGGGAACTTCATATGGTCTCATCTCTGAGAGAGGGTACGGGCGATAATCCGTCAGGCGGACCCATTGCGTAGGTAGGTCGCAAGAAGTGCTGGTTTTCCCATGACTTTATTTATCTTGATCTACTTGAGCAATGACGATGTAACAAATTACGAAAAGTAAGTGAGCGCCTGCTTGGATTTCAAACCTACGGCTTTTAATTTCGGACTCTAGTAGTCCACTCCACACACACACACGCTAGGTTACAATTTTTGTTATCTTAAGCACTAGATGACGTATAAATGTACGCACGGTACTAGAGATTCAATTACTGTTTCCCAAACTAAGCAGAAGCTTGTATCTTGGGAAATAGGGGTTTGGTCGTGTTTGCTATTACATTTAAATGTATAAGATATAGCTTAGTTGCACAACCAATGAAATCGATTAATGATGATCACGAATGATTCATGTTGTAGTATTTTTGGTGACCGATTAAACAATAATAAGCACAACCTCAAGGATCAACTCAAGAGTCGCCATAGCATAGGGAATTACATGTCTAGGTATACACATGTAATTCCCTATGCTATGGCGACTCTTGAGTTGATCCTTTAACTTCTCGATCCTTACTAAGGAAAGAGTTCGGGAAAAACTTATCTATATAAGTTTTTCCCGAACTCTTTCCTTAGTTACTAGGTTTTTTCTCTTTCTTCATTCTGTCATCCATATAATAGAGTTACGATTTGAAAAAAGCAAATCATAAAGGCGAAAAAACATTTTAGTCGATTATGTTTCTATTGGAAATTAACCACTTTTAAGTACCTATAATTTACTTAAAAATGATAGAGTCACTAGCGCTGTGTTTAACAACAAAATAACATATCATTTTATATCCTAAACGACTAATTAAAACATACAGCGCGTCAGAAATCGATTTCAACTCATATCGGGATCGATAAAACGATCAAATAGCTATGCAAAACGATATATTCGCGGGGGCACACCACTCGCGCGCACTGCAGGGTTTCTCACGTTTTAACTATTTTATTACATCAACATGCCCTGGTTAGCATCCTCTGTTAATAACTAAAAATGAGCCTTATAACTACGGCATAAAGGCTAGCATTTGGTAGAGAGATGTCCAGTATAGCCATATTAATTGAAACGTTAATGGTGTAATTGTAAAGAACTACCGAACGTGTCGAGTCGAGTCTCGACGAGTGTAAAGTATGACTAAAAGTTGAACATGAAAAGTGGAAGTATCAACAGTCACAACGTAAGTAAGTAGTAAGTAATAGTAACTATTTATTATACGGGAATTAACGCGCATTGTTTACCTTAAAATTGCGAAAGTTTAAATGTTAGTAAGTAATAATATTAAGTAGTAAGAGTTAATTACTAGCTAGGTAGTTAGCTAAACATGAAGAGCTGCTCGATTTCTAGAGAATATAGATTAAAAAAAACCCGAATTAGGGGTTCATTAATCTCGTGAGGCTCGAAGGGGGAGGGGAGAGTTCGGAAAAAATCAGTTAGGTAGAGTGGGTTGTAGAGAGTAATCACGTATGTTTTTTCGGATCGTGATTTCTCAGACTTGACTGGCGTTGAATCAATTGCATCCGCCCCCCTCCGTCATGCGGCTCACACTTGAACGGTGTTCTACCAATTGCTTCTCTGGATGTTGGAGACTCACACTCGTGTGAAAATTGTTGGATTACTTTTTGTACCAAAATAACAACGTTTCTCGGGTAAGGGAGGCAGGAGTTTAAAACCTTACCAAGGAGGGGAGTCAAAAAGTGGCTAAAAACATTACGTGAAACTTATGGACGACCCCTTAGAAGTAAAGTAAAATATTAGTTATTATTTTATGTCAATCCTCGCTTACATTTCCTAGAAAGTGTAGGTAGGTACCTTATTATAAATTTTCTGTACTTAGGTATTAAAATAAAGGTTGAAAAAAATTTGCCCACACTAGATATAGTTAGTAGATATTCTTTGTTATTGCGCTCCCGTACCTAAATTACATTTAGAAAAATCTACAACTTTTCCGTAGGTAGATTGAAAATTGTAGAAAACCCGGAATAATACAAAAACAGGTAGACATGTAGGTACCTACTATCACATACCTATACTTAAAGGTACCTATAGTTCGTAAATCGTACACCCACAAGCTGAGTGGGCAGTCGCGCCTGACAGCATTTATCGGTTACGTTTTTATGACGAAAAAGTCTAATTATGTAGTTATTTAATTTACCACGACTTGAAACAGTCCTATCAATATTTGTTTTGAAAATTATGATTTTCAGTCGAGATAAAAATAATGTGTTCAGCAATTTAGCTGCATAGCTAAATAAATACGCAACTGACAAACAGCTCTCTTATCTGAACCTATTTTCATTTCGACCAATCACTCGACACATAAATTCACACGTTCTTAACTAAGAAATAAGCATTTTCATCTTCTATACAAATATTAGTCACGGTGAGACGGACCGGATATAAAAAAAAATAATCGATGATCGCCTTGTGAGGCCTAATTAAGATATGTATCGAAACCCATCCCACCCCTGTTTCAAGCACTATTGTCCTTCACTTCATAAAAGAATCACTACGACCAACCGCTTAAACGAAATTGATCCTTATTTACATAGAATGCTTAATTATATAAAAGATAATTGATTGTATTAAACGATAAAATTCGCTCAGAAGTGATGTTCCACGATATTTGAATTTATACTTTTTGTTTATAGGTACTGCTTGCGTAGGTGTAAAATTCGAATCACAAGCGATTGTGATGGGCTCTAGAAAATCTACGGTATTATTAAGTTTATAACTTTAAATTGAAATATAGAAATCATATTTTGCAGTTTATTTGTCTGTAGGATGATAGGTAGGTACCTATCTAGTGGTCTCTAATAAGGCGGGGCCATTAAACCATATTTCGTAGAAAGTTTTGATTTCGATGATGAATAACTCGTCAGTATCAACCAGAATAATTTATTTTGTTCATCTGCATATTAACGTTTGTAAAAAAAATATCGTTCGTTTGTAACCTACCGTACCTACTACCTACCTCCTAAGAAACCAAGAACGTAGAGATACCTGAAAATGTTTATAAAGTCTATTCATGAATGCAATACCCGATTATAAGGTCTATTCATAAATGCAAGACTTGAAAATTTCCAGTGTATAATATTTTCAGTGATCGTAGTGAGTGTATTAAAATTACTTACAATGTCAAAAATAGCTCTATATATCAATGAAAATTACGAAACCTTGGTTTATAGGTGGGTCTTTCTCGATAGGAGCAGGCGTGCATTGTTTTCAAATGTCAATTACCTACCTAATAAGAACGAAATGTATCAAACGATTGTATACATCCACTCGTTACGTGCAATATCATGAAAACGTGTTTATTAAAGCATGTATTTCTTTTATTATAGGCGTGTGCCGACAAACTCCGTAAACACATTTGCATGCCGACCGAAAGCCCGCCGCAGAAACCTCAATCGATCGCTAAAAAAATTCATCGCATTATAGGTACCCGACGGCACTACCTATATAAGTTACAAGTCAAAAACATTACCATAAGTGTTCATAATATTTATTGCGGAAATGAGTCTTAAGTCAACGGTATAGAATCGTTGTACATGGCTCGAACATAACCTCATACGCTGTTGTGAGCAGTAGAGATTCCAATACAATAATACGTGCACTGGGCCGGCGCGCGCGCGGTCTGATCTGACCACTACTGTGCATTTCCCACGGGCAGCGTATTGCGCTATGCTGCTCACTCTGTATAGCGTCGTCCCGTTCTGTCCTGATGGACTGCCGCTCTTTCGTTAAACGAAGCACTCCCACACACGCCGTCGGTATTTCAGATTGTTCTGAGGTGGAGACCGACATTCATTACGTCAGCCCACAGGTTAGCTGCTAGAAGTTTGTTATCGATGTAACATTATGCTATACTCTCCCTACCTGACTGAATATTGGTATTGTGATTAAGAAATTATAACGAACTTTGAATTGTGACCTTAGAATCAAAAGAATAGGGCTTATTTTAGAAAAAAAATATTCCTTTTATTTTAAACGGTATTCTAATTTATAATAGGTAGTTCGAACGTTTGACCGATTTATAAATATTCGGCACGCTAGATTCCTAAAGAAATCTTCGAAAACTTTCAAACCTGTAATCTTTGTGTCAGTGTAGATAATAGCAAACGATAAAATTTTCTAAAACCATCTAAATTGGCAATACGTGGAAATTAACTCCAGAACTCCGCCAATCACAAATTGCAACAGTTAGATTACCTACGAACGGCTTTCAAAACCGAGTAACTGCCTCACACGTTTACAAACATTTACGAATCCATTGCTGGGAGAGGTTACATTTTCTTAGAACTCGTCTGACGATACCTTCAATGTATATTGAAGTTTCAAAAGCGTCGTTTTGAAATAATGGAAAACAGTATACCATGGTATGTAGTTGTCTAATTCACATCTGTCTAAAGCGCGTGCATTCGGCGTCTCCTGTCAAGCACTGCCGCAGGGCAAGCCTTCATTGCGGATAATTAGGGCGATATTTCGGAAACGTTTAGTTTAGACCATTTGTGAATTAGCGAATGACGTGATAGACGGATAATTTTAGTTTGAATTTAGGTACCTTTATATATATAGTATACTCCGCTATTTCCTACCATGTTGTGTAGGTGATGTTCCTGCTAATAATACCTATCAGTGAAAAGACCTAGACCTATAAACTGTATAATTAGTCTTAGCTCAAGTTTAGCTTAGGTAAATCTTGAAGGAATTATGCAGACCGTTAAAATTATTGGTTTTAGTGCAAGCTTAGCTTAATCTTAGGTGATTATGGCTATAAAGTTAACGGTCGCTATATGCTTTGATAACTTAAACTTCGGTGTTCGTACGGGACATAATTTTGTGCTATCCTTGGTAGTTTCTACAGCAGGGAATATTCTCTAAGCATGAGTTTACAATATATTCTTAACCTCCCTATTCATTATACTTTAGTCTTAGCATTTTAACTAGCGTATGTTTTGTCTTCTTCTATAATATTTTAAAAATGTAATAAAAATGTGATTTGTCGGTACATCTCTGTTAATTATAATTTATTCTTCAACGTCTCCGGTCTATTACGGTAACTCATAAATGGTCTATAGGAGAGGAAAACGGAACCCATTTCTGGGTAATAAAAAAAATACTAAGAAAATGATTTGTATTAAAAATGGTCAACGTCTTCATTTGCTACGTACTAACTTATTCTAATACTTAAACATAAACTTTGTTTAGCTGACACTCAACAAATATAATTAAAAAACTATATAAGGTAAGAATAAGAATAAAGAGTTAACCAAAAGTTTAGACCTAACTAAGATCATTAAGGGTTGCTATACACATAAGCGGGTCGGAATTGTCGGTTCGGCAGTATTTGTTGAAAGACAAAGCTGACCCGAAGCAATGCTGCTACTGTCGTTCGGCCTATTGACTATCTGCGGCAAAGCCACTACTACTTTTCCCGAACTTTTATCTACAGAATATATTTGGTTTACCGCCCGCCCTTATATGTATAGCAACCTTAACACATTTAACAACTGAAATTATGAGCCAGTATGTATACAACGTTATTCTTGGTATAGTGCAAACCTGAAAGGAGTTCGCTCAGAATCAGTAACACAGTCCAATTCGATAGTTTTTATACCATGTTTTATTTTTCAAATAATTAAAATCAATCATTAATTAATTCACTAATCATTCTATCAGCTCAATTCCTGTTCACAATGTAATGTAAAATGTAATCATCACTTATTTTTTAATAATAACCATGAGCACGATAGCGCGAAGAACATAAGACAACTTAATGGCTTATAAGTCTGCAAATTTTCAATATTTTCATTTTTTTTTATATATATAATTTCGTGAAGTAAAAATCTTGTTGGAGTGTCTGAGCTTACTATACCAAAAATAACCTTGTATACGGCTTCATTTTACATCTCAAACTTAAATGTACAATTGTACTTTATTCGTATCAAATTAAATATAACACCATTACAGAGTTATAATAAAAAAAACTCTTTTTTACATTTAATGCGAAGTTCACAATGCGTATTTCGAGCCAATGAGAAAAGAGGCAACAAAACCTTAGAGCCTCTTATTTGCGCCGCTGAATGAATATTTATTTTATTTGTACTGTGGTTTTCATAGGCACAAAACAATGCCAGCTTACCCCTTGGGCATAATTTATTAAATTTTAACAATAATATCTATTAGACATCATTAATTTTTCACAATTTGTGCAAATAGATTAAAAATTGAAAATCATTCTATGATTAGTTTCAATCAACTAGCATCTACTGGTGAACATAGGTCTCCCCTAATATACTCTACGAAACCGTATAATCCACCTAGAAAGTTTTATAACAGATTAAATTATTACAGTACACTATTGAAGTAATTTATTCTGATTGTAGTCAACAATTTTAATGACTACGGGACAAACGTCACTAGTTATGAGACTCTGTCATCCAACAACTGGTATCTAGTTATCCAACAACTGGTATCTAACAAGCAAGACCTAAGAAAAGATTGCAAGGATTGCATAAAGGCTGATATGGTCAGAAACGATGTGAGCACAAAGATGAACTCTGACAGGAAAGTATGGAAGGATAAAAATGCGCCAACCACAAATACGTTGGCTTAAGGGCAGGACAATGATGACGAAGGTGACATTAGTACCTCGCGCAACGGGGTTGGGGGTTTAAGTACCTAGCGCGATGGGGGGATGCGGGGTGATTATTACGTGACATTTGGCAAGACTCTCCCGCGTGAGATTTGGTGAGATTCGGCTCGACCCCCCCTCCCAAACACTTCACGTAATTAATGGACGCCCCCTAAGCCAGATGCTATGGTGATATGCCGATGTAACGCAAGAGATTGGTGGGGATTTGGAATATGGATACAAGATCATTGTACCCAAAAAGGCTTCCTTTAGGCAGTTGAAGCAAGAGCACAATGCTGAACACACTTGTTTTCGTGCAGCGCGTTGCACTAAAAAATGGCGTTGAAAATGTAACCCGTAAAGGGGAAAAGCGGGCCGTCGTCGAAAGTTGGTTTGTATGCATTAAAATGATGTGATTGGACTAATATATCAATGCACAGCTATATGGGGTAAACAAATTACATAACTAATCGCATCGGCTAAGAAAGGACTTTCGAAAATTCAACCCATAAAGGATTTGAAACGTGGCTTCCAAATTTCAATCAAAATCGAACTTAACACAGGCGTAGCCGCGGGTAAAAGCTAATAAGCCTATATGGTAGAGCACCCTTTAAATCATGAATTAAAGCGTGAATATTGATAGTATCTGACATCAAAAAAAAAGAAAATATGACTTAGATGCTACTATTTTAAATTTTGACAACATTAATTACGTGATGACTTAGTTATGGTTCGCTATTTAATACTGAGTATTAATATAATCTTTGTCAAAACGACTTTATTACTACGTCTATTAACTATTTAGACGATTAAAAATAACAGAATATGGATGGCCCCTATACATACACAAAACGTATTTGTACATAACATTTTATACATAGTTACAGTCTATAAACTTTCTAAATTTAACATACTGAAATTTAACCATAAAAATACGTATATGTATATTAAATTTATGAATGAATATAGCATAAAATACGCATATGTCGTTAAAACTAAAAAGGACCAAACCTTTTGGGTTAGTTTAGATACAGTTGATAGTGGCAGTGGAACAGATGCAGTATAATTAAAGGACATAAAAACATAATGGCTCTATATAAATAAGTAATAATGGAAACAAAATTAAAGTATTCTCATACGTCTCTATACACAAGATTTAAATTTCAATGGTGAACTTCTGAAGAAGTTCACCATTGAAATTTAAATCTTGTGCATGATATTATATTATGATATGAATATCATATCAGGGGACAACTCACACAACGTCATCTGATCCCAAACTAAGCAGAGCTTGTACTATGGCAACCAGGCAACTGATAAACATACTTATGTATTTCTAAATACATACCTACCATCACAAAAGTTTTATCCTGGGTGGGCATCGAACCCAGGGCCTCCGGCTTAGCAATCATGGTCATTACCCACTAGACTAGACCAATCATCATATTATTTTGAGTTAAATCGATTTTTCTTTTATGGCATCTGATAGGGGACATCAATCTGCCAAAGTTGTGCGATGACCACTCGTGTGTATGTTTAATTAAACGAATTATAATATTATTACAGAATAATGGTTGAGCGCGTCTTATTTTTTAATGTCATAAGGTAACTTTTGTACTCAAGCAGGACTTAGTAACATTGGAATGTCGTTAAATAATGTAATTAACTTTTTCCTCCTTCAGTACGTTTTAGCCGTTCTAGTTCCGTAAGGGATGCTACACAAATAAACGGGCCGATACATTTTCTCCAGAATGTACATCCACATGCCCGGCCTGTGCCGAATGATGCCGGCCCGAACTTATATGTAGCAACTCTTATGCAACAGGTAAAAGAAAAGTGTGGTCAAATATAACCCATGCCGTGATGCCAAATTCGTTACAGCCCTTAGCTAAATTTCAATAACGGAAAGTAAAATAATATTGAAAGCGATGTCAAAACTATTGAATGATATTTGTGGCAAATCTAGCTAATGTTTTTTTCTCTCTTCCAGCCGATATTACTCGGTAGGAATTATGGCTCGTACATTCTCTGCATTCACCAGTTTCAAGTTAATTTTCTTTCAGTTTATATTCTTTTAAATTTTCTTCTTTGAATCACAAAGTCTCGATATCAGTTCCAAGTTTATTTTCTTTCTAGTTTTCTTCTTTGAATCACAAAGTCTCGATATCAGTTCCAAGTTTATTTTCTTTCTAGTTTTCTTCTTTGAATCACAAAGCCTCGATATCAGTTCCAAGTTTATTTTCTTTCTAGTTTTCTTCTTTGAATCACAAAGTCTCGATATCAGTTCCAAGTTTATTTTCTTTCTAGTTTTCTTCTTTGAATCACAAAGTCTCGATATCAGTTCCAAGTTTATTTTCTTTCTAGTTTTCTTCTTTGAATCACAAAGTCTCGTTGCCAGCTTCAAGTTTACTTTCACATTTATAACATTAGTTTGGATTCCGTTTGTCCTGACTGACTGAAAGACTTATTCATCAACATTAAGCGAAAACCGCTGAGGTTACACCTCTACACGACACAATTTTTTTTTACCTATATAAAATAGAGTGAGGGATTACAGAGTGCACTTGTGTCTGCGCAGACACAAGTGCACTATAATATCTCCTACGTAGTTGGCTAGTCTCGGATAAGATTGGCCGCTGTGACCGAAATAGGAGGTATTAGGAGACTACTACTATTATTAAATATTGTTTTTTTATATAATATATAGGCTTGCTCTTAGCTTCGATAAAGCCAGATGGAAAGTATTGATGAGGCCTACAATGGAACTAGCGCACAAACTCTAATCTTAAAAATGTCCGGATTATAATTAATTGGACACACTGACGCCGGCACGAAGTTCCACACTTTAGCTGTTCACATAACAAATGTAGACGAGTGTATGTATCGATAGATTATTCTACTTCAGTAATATTGAAGCATTTAATATAAAACTATTTAAGTCAAATTAGAGGTAGTCTGTCAGATCCTGTAATATTTAACACAGAAAATCTTACCAACTAGGTATATAAAAATATTCATTTAAGACAACCTAACATTACTTAAAGTAATATAATCAACAATGACATACATACAATATTATCACTTTGTCATGGCATGACACTGATTATCCGATTACTGTGGGGGTATTTATTTACCACCATAACAATCGGAGATAGCACGTGTACGTTCTAAATAAGGTATACGTTTGGAACGTATACATGTTTAAATTTCGTACTTACACTTAATATTTTCATTCCAGAATATTCAACGATTGCCTCAAATCGGAACATAAGAAGGACGAATTCGACAACTCTGGTCGAAACTCTGTGCCAGAACGGTTAAGGCCTAGGGGCGGTACCCATATGACCGTGGGGTTTCAGTCTGTACTGGTTACCCCGTACAAAGTGATAGCAATTTCAAATGCCGAATCGAATGCAGACACTTTTTTACCTTTTTTGTGACATGCACTAGGCCAGCTGCTGTATTCCCGAACGTTCATCCACATTTATATTCGTTTTATTGCCCGCCCTGCGCCGAATCATGCCGGCCCACTTTGTGTACTGTGTAAGCTCTTAAGGATCGTCATACATTCAAAATATTTTCAACAATATTGGCATTTGTATCAATCCTAGTAATATGATATTATAAAGACGTGAGTTTGTTACTTAATCATGCAAAAACGAATGAACGGATTTGGATCAAAATTGGCATATAGTCAGTTTGAGTAATTGGCAAGTTACTAATAGTATCCCATAAAATAACTCCCGTACTACTATTTTCATAAGGGGTTTACGAGTAAAAACTAAAAACTAGCATAATTATCTAATTAGAAGATATCAATATCAATCAAAATAAATTTTATTTTGTAGTACTTATTATTAAATAATCACACCTAAGTCTAACCCATTTGGCGTACTATAAGGTGGGTCACATTGCTTAGGTGGGAATGATTTAATTTTGAAAATCAACCTTATTACACTCTATATAAGATATTTATAATTAGCCAATTAAAAAAAAACACATTATTCTCTCCATGTCTTTTTCATTGTTATATAACAAAATAATAACACTATACCAATCACAATCATATACTAACGTAGTTAAAAAAAATAAACAGTTACGATATTTCCGTTCTCATTAACCCGTGTGAAAAAAAAACATATTTTCTTTATCAAGAAACAATTTAAAAAATCACTTTGAATCAATGTACATATATAAAAATAATTAATATCCAATTCGATCTCTATGAAAAGGCCCAATAACCTGGCCTCAACACATTATACGACACTGAACTTTATTGCTCGGAATCCACCCACAAATGCGACAAAATTTGCTTAACATTAACAATACCAAATTATTGGAACAACCACTGTTGTTTTTTTTTTCTTTTTATTTGACAATACTTTTACAATATGGAAACAGGCCAGCGTTTGATTGTTACTTGTTAAGCAACTTTTGTCGATGATTGTATCACTATTAGGTCCTTTTCACACGTTCCGGTTTCAATCCGGCGTCGGGTACCTGGTCACCGGATACCCGGCGGCGCATGTATAACGACCGGAACGGACGGACGCCGGAACATGTGAAAGCTACCGTACATCGTCATACACTATGTGTCGGGCACCCACTTTAATCCGGCGCCGGATTGAAGGGAGCATGGGAAAAGAACCTTACGTTGCCACAGTCAAAAATCTACTCAAATAATCACAAATGCAAAAATATAATATAATAGAATATACTGAATTGTATTTATCTCAGTGTTTCATTCTCATTTTATACTAAAGTTTTCACTTTAATTTGTATAACAGATATTTTTATGTAGAAAGTCTACTAATAACATTTTTTTTAGAAAATAATCATACTACTCGGTGGAACAACTTGTGAATCAGATATTTGCCATTGATTTAGTATTTTTAGCATTTAATTTTTTTCTATTGATCACAAGTAATATACATGTGTATTATATTATATTAACATTATAAACAATCCGGAAGAAATATATTATATTAACATTATAAACAATCCGGAAGAAATTATCTCAATGATACTGAAAACCGCATCAAAATCCGTCATAGTTTAGAAAGTCTAAGAGTATATAGCGACAAACAACGAGAAGCGAATTTGTTATACTATACATTTTTTAACAGTATAATATACTTATATTATTCATATAATGTATAATACAAGTATATTATAAATTAGTAGACAATTGAAATACTAGTTTAAATTGGAGAGATTCAAAAAATTCTTCCTCCGAATAGTACAATCTTAAAATATTGTTTTTAAACTTTCGCTATTTTTATACATATTAGATATATTTCGGGACTTAATCGCGTATATTATTTAAAGGTTTTAAACCCTTTTATTTACCCGACGCTTCGATAGTCCCGAAATATATCTAAAGTCTTAAAATATACTTTCAAAAAAGTCAAAATACTATATGTATCTCACAAGAAGAAAAGTTTTTCATACAACGTACTATACGTATCTCACAAGAAGAAAAGTTTATCAGACAGCGCTTCCGAAGGCTGTTGATGCATACTTTGACCAACAAGATATGCCAACTTATGGGCATATTGGCAAGGGGCTGGCACTCTGACAGTGCCAGGCCAGTTGTAGTACAAATGGCAGAGTTTGTAAGTTAATCTCTGGCATTGATCTGGCGTCATGTCGCTGTCGTCGTGGACTACAACGTAATGAGTTGGTGTTACCGTACCTTGGTTCACCTTTTGTGATACTATTAGGAAGTCGTACCTGTAATGTAGACAGTTTTAATATTAGTTATAATTATTTGTTGGTGTATACAGTTAAATTTTGACCTCTCTAGAAATTTATTTGGTTATTGACTTCTGTTGAATAGGCTAGTTTCTTAGGTAAACAAAAAATACAAAACATTAATTAGTAAATAAAACTAGCATTTAAACTACCAACGATTAAGTCCTGTTTAAATTTTGTATGGAATATATTTTTTCATAAAAAGAAGTGATTTGGTTAGAAAATATAGTGATGTCATTGTCATTTGTATAAGATATCCATATAAAATCTGCGTTTTGACATTTCTTAAACTAGCGCATTCTATTTCAATATAACCCACGACGGAACAGAGAAGGTATTTTCCTTTATGAGGTATTTTATAACTTTTGTAAAGTCAGTATCGATAGATCTCGAGTTCCAAAGTAGCAAAATCCATATAAAAAAATATTTATAATTACTTTCATTACTTTAGTATTAACATCGATTTTTCTTACCGCAAAGATATTTTTAAAAACCCTGACTGCTTAGAAACCATTGAACGAACTATTGGGCAGAACTTTGGCAGATTATACAACATTGGAAACCGGTAGTTAAAATATTTTGACCACTCAAGGCGCATATAATAATTTGCATTTCAAACTCATCTAATATTGCATAAAATATTTTGACCACTCAAGGTGCATATAATAATTTGCATTTCAAACTCATCTAATCTATACTAATATAATAAAGCAGAAGAGTTTGTTTGTTTGTTTGTTTAAACGCGCTAATCTCAGGAACTACTTGTCCGATTTGAAAAAATCTTTTTTGTTAGATAGTCCATTTATCGAGGAAGGCTATAGGCTATATAACACCGCACTACGACTAATAGGAGCGGAGTAGCGACGAGAAATGTTGCAAAAACGTGGAAAATTTACGCATACGAAGTTGCGCGGGACAGCTAGTATTACATAAAATATTTTGACCACTCAAGATGCATTTAATAATTTGCATGTTCTGTTTACAAAGATACAATTGAATTGTTACTACTATGGAAGTCAAGATCTATCTGATAATGATTGTATTTTTATTAAAAACCCTAAAAACACCATAAATAATGCCACATACCCCCGCCCGAATATTTAAACTATACTTACTAATCACCTTTATGAAATAACAGCTTATGAGCTAACGGCAACTCAAAATTGAGAGACGTTTGGAAAGATAAGCAATGATTTTGACGTGACAACGTCTTATAATTCGATGGAGCCGGCTGAACGCACGAAAAAAATGAGGCGTTACCTCGCTCTGAGGCGTTTCATTGTAAAAATAAATAAATAAATTGACATAATTGTATTTATGCGTACAAATAAATGTAACTTGATGAATTCAATTGTGATTTCCATTTACCTCCTTCTCTATATCCATACAAAATATCTATCAAACATATAAAATTAAATTTTTTTTTTGAAAAATGAAACTATTCCATCAGTATTTTCTTATGACGTTGTCACGTTCAACTATCGTCAGTAAACCGACTTTACAGACAACCGATTTTTTTTTTATTTAAATAAAAGTTAACATCGCGCCTGCACTAAAGACAAATATAAACTTAGCTTACCAATCTCTTCTGGTGATAGTATGATCCATGACAGTACCAGGAGGTGGATTTTCCAATCCATCATGTGATTTCATGAATATCCTTGTGTTGATACGTTTCTGTACCACTATGTAAGTAAGGGATGGCTTATACTCGTTACCAAGAATGGAGAAACTTATTTGTAGTTGAGGTATTTCGTATTCTTTAACTAGTTTCAGTTGACCGTCGCCGACGCCGTCCCTGTAAAATTGGTTAGATGTTTTGTAAGTCGGGAACGTAAGGATCTGGCTACACGCAGCGACTTGCATGCGCAAACAGTTTGTGCAAAAATTGGCACAAACTGTTTGCGCATGGAAGTCATTGCATGTAGCCAGACCCCTACACGCTCCATGCATAATTTTATTTGCATAAACTGGTTGGTGGAAACGTTTAAGTAGAGTCTCCACATACACGCTTATTTGTAAAAATCAATTTTGTACAAACTAGCGCTTTGGGTAAGCCATTTGTGCGGTATACAGTTTTGCTGTCTTAACGCACATGTTTATTTGCACAAATAAGATTTTTTGTAAATAAGATTAATCGTGTAGCCGGGCCCTAATACTGAGACTCGCGCTGACTACAATATTGTTAATCATTGAGCACTAAAACAGTAATGGCAAACCTAAATTGAATCCAATTTAATTCGCATTTAACATTCTACACGGTATTCAACATTCTTTAGTACTTAGTTTGCTCAGAATCAGTAGCACAATCCAATGGGGTAGTTTTGGATCATGTTATATTTTTCAATTAATTAGATATACAGAATGACTTTTAATTCAATTGACAAACTTCAGGGGGTAAACCGCGGAAAGGCAATGAAATAAAAATAATTATTACATTGCCTTTACTACATGCTATAATTTTTCGTTTGGTACTTTTTATATCGCATAATCAAATTATTAATTTAATCAGGATTAAATTGATAATTAATTGATTTGCTAAGGTATTATACGCTTATGATAAAATGTTGAGATTTTCAGTTATTTGTCAAATATTACCTTCTAAATGACTTTATTTACTTTGTATCAATAGATCATGAAATCCGTTAAAATGTTTTTACAATTTTAATTATCAATATTTCAAAGTAAAACGATTTTATTACAGGTACTGAATATCCCCTATCAATTTGTCGACTGATTTCAATGTCACCTTGTATGCAACTTAAAAAACGTTCGCTATGTTTGTAAAACACCATACCTACTATGCAAAGGAAAAGACAAGTTTCCCCATAAATATAACGTGGTTGTGACAATGCACAACATAAATAATATAATCTATATTATAAGCTGAAGAGTTTGTTTGTTTGTTTGATCGCGATAATATCAGGAACTACTGGTTTGAGTTAAAAATTCTATTACTATTGGATAGCCCATTTATCGAGAAAGGCTAACATCACGCAACGACCAATAGTAGCGGAGCAGCAATGAAAAATGTTGCAATAATGAGGAAAATTTACGCAGTTGCATAGTTGACATAGTAAATTCCCAATTAGGAATTTAATTCACTGTCCCAGTAACAGCGGGAAGCGACTTTGTTTTATATTGTAAAGATTTGTACCTGATTCAAAATGCATCTACATACCTATAAATAATAATTCTGTCAGGCAATCTCCCATTGGTCTTGATGTAGTGTTTGAGCGAGTCCACTAAGCAAGTCTTGAGGCTGTCGGAGATCTCCTGCCCGCGCTCTTGGAACACGGCGCGGGAGTACCAGTGCGTCATCGTCTGGTTGTATGATGCTACGAAACCTGGGAACAACAATATTTTTTTATACCTATTTTATTTTGGGTTTAGTATTTTTAAAAACAAACCAAGTTAGAGGCTGTTGTTGTCAACGAAAACAACATCACCATTAAACAGTTTTAAAATTATTGTCTGTCTGTTTGTTCCAAAATTCAAATTTCTTTATTCACTTAGGATGCAAAACAACACTTATGATACGTCAGGATTCTAAATGTACATGTAATGGCAAGTTTGCAAAGAATAGGTTAAGCCAGAGAAAAGAACATGGCAATAAAACTTCTCAGCCACTCTTTTCAAATTGGCAATTTTTAAAATATTTGAATGTATAAAAAACTTCATAAGGTGCTGCCACTAATATACTATACACCATCAAGGACTGATCTAAATTATATTATTAAAAAGTTGGAACATGAGATAAACTAAAATCAGTCTTGGTGGGTACAACATAGTAGGAGCATCTACAGTCCATCAAATCTAAGAGGTACCGTTTGACGTTTCATATTTTTCAAACCGAAACAACTTTGTTCATACGTACATTATTCAGTTTCGATAACCTTTTTCATAAAACCATGAATTTAGAAAGATTTCATTATTGTATCTAAAAATGTACAATTCTTAATATCTAAATGTAATTGAAAACTTTCAAACAAAGCAAAATAACACATATTTACACAGTAAATAATTTCTAATAGTTATATTCTTGACCTCATTACAAAGTTACGTAGTTAGGTCACTGCACGTAGTGTTGCGACTCTTCGGATACACTTGTATGCAAAAAAATCGTTTACATATACGAAAAATCGAATGTATTATTTACAAATTACACTTGACAACCAAACAAATATTTTTTCATGTGAATGGGATTTATCTCACATATTACGATTACATAACTAAATAGTTATGTAATCGTAAAATATGAGATAAAACCCATTCACCAAAAATACGTATTTATAAATCAAATATATTTGCTTCTTTAAAAAGTTGTCGAAAGCGATTTGTCGATTTTTTATTTTCGCGCCCAAATAAGTCGGGGTTTCTCGCGCTAACGCTGTCGAAATAGTAAATGGAGTCAGGGATAGTGTTTTTTACATTTATTTTTGTGTATGATAGTATGGGTTTGCATATTACAGAGAAATAAACAAATTTTTAACAAGCACATCCATTGATTTTACAATTACAATTTTTTCTTCTAAGTCTTATTTCTACGTCTAAAACTAATAAAAATAAGGTATGTAGAACCCATTCACAAAAATGTTGTTGCCTGATGTTATAAATTAACGACGTTACTGCGCGACCGCATAATGCACTGAATACACAGATACCCTAAAATAAATTAATTTAATTATTTTTAGGTCAATAGGCAAAATCGCAGGTGTCCAAGTCTCTACAATTTTTTTTTTCTGGCAACACTGCCAACTACAAGCGCACGCGGTCCGCTCGGTCGGTTCGGCGTCAGCAGTCTCTCGCCATCTTGGAAGCTGACTGTGCGCGTACTTGCTTTCTCGTTTGTGTTTTACAATTTGTGACTTGGCTATTACTTTTCTGGACTGATCATTCTTTATCCGTTTACCTTGGCAATATTTATACTGGACTCCGAACTAAGCAAGTGTTTATTAATAATGTCGAAAAGAGGACGTACTTTGAACAGCCAGGCTCGTGAATTGGTGGTGAAATTACACGAGTATTTTGAGCGTGAATCTCAAAATGGTGGACTTCTACTGCCAGTTACACAAGTTCGGGATCGCGTCGGTGAAGCTCTCGGTATTGGTAGCCGCACCGTTGGCAAAATATTAAGTGAAAAATATGGGCCTTCGGGGAGTGACAGTAACGTACTTCACACACCGAAAAAACGAAAAAGAAATAAACCTGTGACAGGCATCGATGAATTCGATAGTCTTGCTATTAGAAACCATATATACGGGTATTTTACAAGAGGCGAATTTCCAACATTGGCAAAGTTATGTGCAACTTTAAAAGATGCCGGGCTGTATAAGGGAAGCATAGAGTCGTTGAGAACGGTAATAACAGGAATTGGCTTCAGATACAAAAAAGTTGACAAACGAAAAATTGTTATGGAGCGACATGACATAATTATGCAGCGACTAACATTCCTGCGCGAAGTTAAACAAATTATAAACTGGGATAATGTAATATTTTTGGACGAAACCTGGCTAAATTCCAACCATTCTGTGCCGAAAACATGGACTGATGATTCTGAAGCTTCGTGCTCGAAGGTGCCGATAGGAAAAGGTGGACGCCTCATAATATGCCATGCTGGGTCAGCGTCTACAGGCTTCGTGGAAAACTCTTTATTAGCTTTCCAATCCAAAAGCACTAAAGAGTATCATGAAGAAATGGACGCAGTAAGGTTCCGAGAGTGGTTCTTAAATTTATTACAGAATATCCCTCCTAACAGCACAATTATAATGGATAATGCCCCATACCACTCTGTGCAAATTGATAAAGCACCTACGTCAGCCAATAAGAAAGCAGATTTGGTGGCATGGCTGCAAAGAAAAGGAGTGGATGCCGACATGTCACTATTAAAAGCTGAATTATTACAGTTAGTGAAATTGCATAAACCACCAAAACCGACATATGTAATTGACCAATTGGCCGAAGAGCACGGGCACAAAGTCATACGACTTCCTCCGTACCATTGCCAATATAATGCCATTGAACTGATTTGGGCCCAAGTTAAAGGTAATATTTTATAATATTATAATAATAACACGAGTACTTCTAACATTTATAATTTTAACAATGGTTTTCGTCTGCTATCAAATAGTTACATTATTGTTTTACAGGTTATGCAGCAAGACACAACACAAAACCACCCTTCAGTGTCAAGAAAATGGAAGGTTTATTAAAGGAAGCATGTGCCCAAGTTACACAGGAAGATTGGAGTAAAGTAGTACAAAAAACAAAGAAAATAATAATGGACGACTTCGAAAGAGACGTACACTTTGATAATGTAATGGACAATCAACTGGTCATTAATTTAAATGACGATGATGACGAAGACGACGATACTAGTACTAGTAGTGAATAAAAAAATATCCTAAACATTTCTTTTATTTAATTATAACAATTGATTTCTTAAAATTCGGATATTATAGTAATCGATCTCTTAAAGTTCGGATATTATAGTAATCGATTTTATCATCCCATCCCTATCATTCAATTGTCAGAACTGTCAAACGGTACTTCTTAGATTTGACGGACTGTACTTATAACAAAGGTAAAAACTATACGAGCATAAATATTGGCCGAATGATTAAGTATAAAATATTAATTCTGATATCAAAAG
Organism: Herminia tarsipennalis; assembly: GCA_945859575.2. Classification (NCBI taxonomy): domain Eukaryota; kingdom Metazoa; phylum Arthropoda; class Insecta; order Lepidoptera; family Erebidae; genus Herminia; species Herminia tarsipennalis. Next base: position 9,029,095 of record OX243846.2, read on the forward strand.
AAAAGGATGGCCTTTATTTGATTCCTCATCCTTATTTATTAAAGATTTCGAACTTTCATTAACAGGTAGCCAATTTTATAGATCGAGGGTATATGAACAAGCGGATTAGCTAACGGTAAGTGATCAATGCTGCCCATAGACATCTGCAACACCAGAAAAGCAGGTGCGTTGTAGGCCTATCAGAAAAGAGTAGGCTAAAAAAAAATACTATAAAATTAATATTTTTTGCTCGCGTGAAGTGCAGTGCGGCTCACTCCATAAAGACGTTAGCATGATGATAAAAGTAGCCTAAGTTACTCCGCAAAAGAAGCCTCAAAACAAAAATCGTTAGCATACTCTATCCAGTATCCTAATAAAGTGGTAAAGGTTGTTGTTAAGTACATTTTTAACAAACTTCATTTATTTATAAAAAGAGGAATTGAAAACACAAATAATACTAAAAACAATACATTAATACCGACAAGGTATGCGAGTCACTTCAGTCCTAAGTACAAGTACGAGTAAATAATTACCAGTATGTAAATAAAATAAGTAATGATCATTATCTACGGAAATATCGATAAATTTCATTTGCTCGCATTGTATCATACCTTGACCGCAGCGCGGGCGCGAGCCAATCGTTGCTAATGTAAATAAACAATTTCACCAGTCGGACAAAAGTTTAATGAGGTTACGGTCGCATGCGCTAATTAGAGTAATCGGTTGTGTTGTGTACTGTTAAGTAATAAGTTTTCGAAGATGCCTGAGGGGATGAAAAGAAGCAATGAAGTTTTTGATAACCAACAAATTTTAAATATGGTGATTTGGTATAGCCAAACTAACAATTTAAAGGAAACGCAGCGAAGATGGCAGGAAAATTGTCCACATCAAAACTTACCGTCCTTAGAGAGGACACTAAGTGCCACTCAAATCCTTTTGGACCTTGATAGTTTTCATTCGATATTTCAAAAAAACGGCGTCGCATGGAATTACTCACTAGATACTTACGTATTTTTTTTGTATTTTTAAGTATCATAGAACATTAATATTTTGTTCTAATAATATGTCCTAAAAATTCTTGGATACACGCAGGTTTATTCATTTAAGTTTGTCGACTCAATTCAATGTCATCCTTTATATATAATATTATACATTTAGTAAAAAAAACGTTATTTAGACATTACAAACTGACACTCCAATTTTATTTATTTGTATATGTGTATAGGTTTCTACGAAGACCAAGTCACTGGCAACACTTAGATTTAAATAAATAAGTACTTAAAAGCCAACAAACATACCACAGACACTCTGTTTCTTCCTACTGGCATCATGATGTGCATCAATGCCTATGACCATAGCAGTCTTGTAAGGAATGTTAATATTCCATAATGTTCCACCGAGCTTGCAGTTTATTTGCAGCAAAATCTTCTGCGTGATAGCTCGCACTTTATTCTGATTCATAAGTGTACGGGCGTTAATTACCTGAAAAAGTAATCGATTATTTTCAATCAATCAAATTCTTTATTTGTATGAATATGGTAGAAACAATCAATTGTCTTTTCTATATTAATATACAACATACAAATAAACCCATATGATGCCCCACTGCTGGGCACGGGTCTCCCAAGTAGAACCTACTTATTATAGATCCTGGGGGTAACTGCCATAATCGCCACGCTTGGCGGGTGGGTTGGCGATCGCAGTTAGGCTTTAAAGTACTCTGAGGACGCGGCTGCCCGTCCTCCTGTGTGACATCCCTTAGGGCCGGCGCCCACTGCCGGCGTGGCATGGCATGGCACGGCAAAGGATTTTATTACTAATCAAGTTATTTTGATACTTATTTTGATACTTATTGCAATGAGTTTAGAATTCATGTTACTTTAGTTCGATACTACGATGCCGCGGCATACTGCGGTATGACGCGACGCGCCGTGAGCTGCCGCGGCATGACGTGTTATGCCGTTTCATTCGACGGGTTGCCACGGCACACCGTTTCATACCGCAGTATCACGTTGAAACTTGTGCAGCGGTTAGCGTCCAGTCCGGTAGGTGCGCGGGGGCAAGGGAGGGGAAGACAGTGGCGAGCACGTGTTGTTTGTTTCTCACACTGACCGAGACGGTAGCAAGAGATAGGACGTGCGTACGCTATTTTATATTACTTTCAAGTAAAATACGTAAAAATGGATGAAGAGAAACTGATAAATCTGGTTCGTTCACATGAGTGTATTTACAATGTGTCCTCTCGTTATTACATGGATCAACATATGAAGAGAAACGCATGGCAAAAAATTGCAGAAGAAATGAATAAAACTCGTAAGTTATTTTTTAACTTATTTATTGTCAGAAATAGCAACTAACATCTATTAACAATTTCATTTTGCCAGTACACGTTACCGACATTAGAAAAATATTCTGTGAAATAATCTCGTACAACCATCCCGTCCAGATTGTTGAATATTGTATCACTGGTTTCATCCATTGCATTACAGCTAGGTGTCTTCATAGCATGAGTATCAATTATAAAGTTATGTAAACATGTGCTTGCTAGTATAATGTTGTTAATGTACTTTGGTTGAACTTTTATACCTTTTTGAAATAATTCAAATCTTTCTTGTAACATTCCAAAAGCGTTTTCTACAATACGCCGTGCTCGACTTAAACGATAGTTGAATATCCTTTTTCTTTCATCATTCAAAAGATGTGAGGGGTATGGTCTCATAATATTTTCTGTTAGTGGAAAGGCTTCATCAGCGACAAATACATGCGGTAATTTTTGAGTTGAATGTGGTAAAGCTTTTCCCGGTGGTATGCATAAAGAACCGTTACGTAGTTTCGATCCAAATTTAGAGCTTTGCAGTATACCGCCATCGCTATTTCGACCGTATGCTCCAACATCTACAATTACAAATTTATATTTTGCGTCCACGACGGCTAATAAAACAATGCTAAAGAACTTCTTGTAGTTGATATACATACTTCCACTGTTATTAGGAGCTCGAATCTTAAAATGCTTACCATCTATGGCCCCAATGCAGTTAGGAAAATTCCAATATGTTTCGAAATCAGTTGCAATTGACTGCCATCGTTGGCTTGTGGGTTTCGGCAATGCGGTAGACCTTAATACAGTAAATATTGCTTGACAGGTTTCGTGGACTATTTTACGCACAGTAGTGAATCCCATACGATAGCTAAAAGCTAAAGACTTAAATGAAGCTCCGGTAATTAAATATCTATAACAAAACAAAAAAAAGTTGTAGATGGCGATTATTAGCAAGAATATTAAAAGCGTGTGTTACCTACATATGTCAAGTAATGATAGGCAGAGACCACGTCCCTCCACTCTATAGATCGTTTACATACATGCTCGCTGGTTACGGGTATTCTTTACTTGGCCTTTTAGGACATAGGTACATGAAACCCTTTCATTTGCTCAACTCTTTTAAAAATAGTCATATCAAGCGGGTGTTATTCGAAATAATTCTTTTTACAGTTGAAGAATGCCAGAAGGCGTGGAGCTGCCTTCGTAACAATTATAGAAAAGCATTCAAAAACAGGGTGTGCAAAAGCGGAGACGCTGCTAAAAAGAAGCGACCAATTAAATTTGAAAAGGAACTTGAATTTCTGCAAAAGTTTTTTCAAGATAGACCTCAGCTCTCAAATTTAGACTCTTCTTCCGAAGATACACAGCATTTCGAAGATACGCATCATTCCGAAAATACACAACCGCCCGAAACAGCATCACCTGGTCCTTTTCCTGAAGCACATTCGCCTGCATCTCAAATGTCATTTTCATCATATGCATCTGATTCTAGACCAGCTAGACATGTTCGCCACCGACCATATAAGCCATTGGAAGCACAGCATGCAGAAACGACAGCAGAAATATTAAAAAAATATATTGAAAACCAAAAGAAAGAACAACATCCTATGGAAATATTTTTTCAGGCAATGGCGGCCACAGCGAAGTCTTTGTCACCAAAACTACAAGCTGAAATAAAACGCGATGTTTTACGTATTGTAAGCAATGCAGAAATAAAACATTTGGAAAATATGGAGTTAGCTACAGTTGTGCGGCGCAACCGTTCTTCAACATCAGGTTTAATGGATATTTCAAATAATGTATTGCAATTTCATTCATCTCAGCAATACACACCAACTTCAGTTGCCATAACCGATAATACAAGAATCGAAAAAACAAATAGATTTTCTTCATTTAATCCACTCGAACAGCAATGTAACACCGAACCAAACTATGATATACATACAGAATACATACCTACTCCTATAACAAGACGTCATGATAATAACGATACATATGAAAATAACACTAATACTGAATTGCCGGACTATGGAAACTAATTTTCTTATTAAATACCTTCACTTTTGTCATATTATGGTACCTTCTGCACAACTGCGGCCTGGCTGGATTGATTGGTCAAGTGCTATCATGTAGCAGTTGTGGCAGATATATAATACTTATAGCTGATTATAAAAATAAATAATTACTTAATATATCAAGACTTTACTTAATATATCCAAGGTATCACCCGCCGCTCAAATATCTATTAATATCAGGTAAGATTATCTTTATATTATAAGAAACGTGTTTTTTTTTACTATAACGGAATTATTCTATACACTACCATTTATTAAACATCCCAATTTGAAAAACTTATTTATTCATGGAAACCTAGTAAAAACTGAAAACAGGATTTAGATTGTAACATAATAGCTAGAAAAAGATAGCTGGGAAGTTTATGATTTCGGCCACGGGTAGCCAAGTGAATCAATAATATGCACTTACCTTAAACATACAGACAATCTCTCTGTAACAGGTATAGGCGATCGAAAATTAGTTTTGGTTTTCTTTATATGCGATTCTAGCAAATGACTTAACTTTTCAAATTTTTCATAGTCCATTCTGTAATAATCATAGAATTTTCGTATGTCGTATCTCAAATCAATAAATAAATTACTGAATTCACCATTTGTAGATCTTGTTCTCCACAAATTATGTACCCAAAATTGTCTTTTCGTCAAATTAGTAGTTCTTGTTTGTCTCTCCTCCTCTTCAGCTAGAAGTGCTATCAATACTAGATCCCAGTCAATCATAACGACGCAATCAACTTCGTATACGCGCGGAGTAAAACTGATCGATGTTTTGCTGTGGCTGGGCACGATGCCGATGCCACGGCATGCTACCGAATGCCACGGCAATTCTACGGAAGCCACGGCATTCTACGGAATGCCGTGGGACGTCGCGAGATGCCGCAGCACAACGTGCCGTGCCATGCCGTGCCACGCCGGCAGTGGGCGCCGGCCTTTAGTCGCCTTGACGACGTCCACAGGAAGAGATGGGGTGGCACTATTCTTAAGCAGGTACCACACGGCCAAGTATCGTATATATAGTACTAATAGGTCTCGTATCGTATATGTAGTTTATAGTACTAATAATATAAAGAGGTAAAGTGTGTGTGTTTGTGAGGTTGTACGGAGTAATCTCTAGTTCTACTGAACCACTTTTTAAAATTCTTCATTATCTTGTCTTCTTTTGAAAAAAAGTGTGCTAATTAAAAAAACAAGCAATTTGATTATTTTTCAAATAGCTGACTAGATCATCAAACATAGCATTGTTTGATGAAAATCCAGTCCATCCGTAAACCTAAACTACCTTTCAAAGGAAAAAAAACATATATGGTTTTAATTTCAACTCCACGCGTTCCCGAGAAGGGTCTTCAGCCGGACGGACAGCAAAGGCCTACAAGGGTTCTGTTTTTTTTCTTTAGAGTTACAGAACCCTAAAAACCGTTATTATTATCATACAGATACAAACTAAACTTATAACACTCCTACATTTGCATCGGAGATTTATAACATTAATACAAACCTGTGACGGAACAGGATTATCAGCACAACAAATCTTCTTGATCGCGCCGTAGCGATCATCTCTAGAAGTCGGACAAATCGCGACCACCAATTGTATGCCCGAAGTAATCGCCTTTTTCAGGGTCATCACGTAAGTGTCTGTGCGATCGTTCGGTAGACGAATGATGTCTGGCAGAGATATGCTTATGCCCATAGGGTTGCAACAACGCTTTAGAGTTTCTTGGAAGTCCTGAAAAATATATGTTAAAAAATCGATACTTTTGTGGACAGTATTTTATTAGGAAAACAAAGTTTCATAAAACCAGGTAAAAGTAATTTAGCAACTACGAACTATTTACAAGTTTTCACATTTTGGTATATAATGATTTTAGAAGCGGCGGTTGCCTAATGGCTAAGACATCGGTCTCGCAATCTTGAGATGGCGGGTTTGAATCCCCATTATACTACAGACATGAACCCACTCCTAACACACAAAGTAACAAAGTTGCTTAGTTGTTAGTTTTTTTATTTATTTAGCTTTATATTCCATGACAAGTATTACAGTATTACATGTAGTATGTAGTGGTAAAGTTAGTAATAATATTTTATAAGTAGGGATTAGTTGTTACGTTGAACTAACGTTGTTAGTTATTAAACATTAAATATTAAACACTGCTGACTATCCACAGTAGCATCTCGTCTCTGTCCATTTGACTCTTTCCACTTATTTACTGTACACAACCGTAGTGCGAACGGTTTTTGGGTAGTAACGTGTATTTTAGTCGCTAAAAACACGCCACTTGACTAAATTACTAGCGTAGTCCAAACTGAACTTAAGCGCCAATACTCAGACTGCAACCCTCCGGCTCAGTAATAAGGTTACGACTTTAAATCGTGTGTATTACAATAAAATTATAGTTACAAAATTATATATAATTACGAGTCTTAATCGCGTGAATAATTTAAAGTAAAATACCTTGTTTTTTGCCCGACGTTTCGATCGTATTGCAACGGCCGTGGTTACGGGTACTTCCTTACTACCTTAAATTAGGTATTTTACCTTAAATTATTTATGCGATTAAGTCCCGTAGTATATATAATTTTATAATGTGTGTGTGTACGGAATTATATATCAACATTTATAAATGTTATACTGATAAAATAAAATAGTTGTCACCTATATTTGTCTTGTCATTTTCATTAATTGTCATTTTGACTGCCTCTGTGGCGCGGTGGGAGTGTATCCGACAGCTACGCAAGAGGTCGTGGGTTCGATCCCCACCCAGGATAAAAGTTTGTGTGATGATCACGATGGTTTATTCTGTGTCTGGGTGTTATTTATCTATAATATGTATGTATTTAGATATATGTAAGTATGTTTATTAGTTGTCTGGTTCCCATAGTACAAGCTCTGCTTAGTTTAGGATCAGATAGCGTTGTGTTAGTTGTCCCAAGATATTATTATTAATATTGTTATTGTCCTGTGTCAGTGTGGTGATGGTAATGAGTAATGATCACAATTAAGTATCACTTACCCTTGCGACTTGTTTATCTTTATCAGTGTGTAACAGAACCCATTTAACAATATCCACAGCTTGCATCACAGCGTTCCTTGTTACTTCATTGTTCCACTCAGCATTAGGTTTGCCGGGTATCTTAACATTGTTCCCAAAGTATAGTGTCTCGGGCTGAAGCGTGCGGGCAGTTAAATCTACAGTTTCAGGAGCAATGCTTAGACCCCAACCTGATAGACGAGCTTTAGCCGCTTCGTTGTTCATAACAGTTTGGATATACTGAAAAAGAGAGAAAACACTATGTATTTTTATCCAAATACTCAAATGAAACATGATTAGGAGAAAACAGTTTCAAGGTAATCAGTTAATAACATTACTTTGTGTCAAATTTTTATTCACTTTATGTTCACTTGTAATTCAATTATGTTTAATTTTCGGTGAAGAACCTCAGTTTACGGCAATAAAAATATATTAAAGAAACTATTTCATACAATATAAGGGATTTCCATAACCGGGTCTCACAGGCCCTACCAGACATACGGCGTTTGTCTTCTGTTGCTGGAATGTACATGTTTGCGCAAGCTATAATTGTATTAATAACATCTAATATATAAAATTCTCGTGTCACAGTTTTCGTTGCCATACTCCTCCGAAACGGCTTGACCGATTTTGATGAAATTTTGTGTGCATATTGGGTAGGTCTGAGAATCGGACAACATCTATTTTTCATCCCCCTAAGAGTTTGTTTGTTTGTTTGAACGCGATAATCTCAGGAACTACTGGGCCGCATTGAAAAAATATTTTATTGTTGGATAGCCCATTTATCGAGGAAGGCTATAGGTTATAACATCACGCTACGACCAATAGGAGCGGAGCAGCAATGAAAAATGTTGTAAAAAAAAAAAAGGAAGAAAAAAGGGAAAATTTACGCAGACGAAGTTGCGCGGGTCATTGCCCACCCCTAACATTTATAACTATACTATAATATTTTAAAGCTGAAGAGTTTGTTTGTTTGTTTGAACGCTATAATCTCAGGAACTGCGGGTCCTAAATAAAAAAATATTTTACTGTTAGATGGCCCATTTATCGAGGAAGGTTATAGGTTTTATAACATCAGGCTACGACTAATAGGAGCGGAGCAGCAATGAAAAATGTTGTAAAAAAAAAAGGGAGAAAAAAGAAAAAAGGGAAAACTTACGCAGACGAAGTTGCGCGGGTCAGCTAGTAATGTTATATGTTATTAAAATAAATAAGGGAGTCAGTGTTAGTAAAGTATAACCTACCTTTTTAAACGCTGAATGCCGTTGATTCGGAGTTATCCGAGTATAAGTAGCAACATCTTTCATCAGTCGGAAATTGGACCGCTGATCATCAGTAAGACCAGTCAACTGACACAACTCAGGAATCAAACAGATCATGAAGTCCGTTGGTTTCTCAGAACCAGGCATGCGTTTTGTGTCCCTGTAATAATCAATGGACTGATCTTCAAGTATTCTTTGCCAGAAATATAGAGGCAAAGACACAATAATTGGTTAAATAATTAATTTCTATAGGTGGATACTTTAAGAGGCTTATGTTGTAAATACTGTAATTTTGCCTATCAGTAAACGTACACGCTGTTTGTTTCCCAGCATATAAATAAATAAATAACAGCACAAAATACTGTAAGTACAGAACGTAACCTTGAGAAGTATTTCGCTTGAGCTACAGACAAGGACAATTGACAACAGACAAGACATTGTTCACAGACAAGAATCTTAGAACAGTTTGTTTGGAAGGTGTTCTGAAATTCTATGTACTTAAGAGATGACTACGGGTGCGTGCATCGAGCGTTAAATATAAGAGGGTTCTTTGCTGTTGGTATTTTGTAAAACCGGGCAAGTGCATGTCGGGCAGCGCACAATGTAGGGTTCCGTAGTCACCCCATCCAGCCACCATCCGAATAATACGGCTTATGAAGTGGGTTTTCTCTTGTTTTTGTTTCATACTTACATACTTACAACGTTATAGCTACTTAATAATAATTTTTAATGGAATTTGTACGAAATTTAGTTACTTCTCATTGGATCAGCTGTTACTCGTAAAGCTTGTAAAGCCTTAGCTGTGATAGTTTTCTTTTTAATTTCACAAAATATACTACTGCCGTGATTTTTTATATATACTCAACATCAACTTGACACTGTCTTGACTTAAGCAAAAATTTGCACTATAAATCTTAATATTTCACAAACGGATCCCTAAATCTAAAAATGGTCTTTCCAACCCCTAAAGGTTTTTTAAAGAACCTATCTAACGATACCCCACACGATGGCATAGGTAACAAAAAAAAACACATCCCCACTTTACATAATAGGGGAAATTTTTTTAAGATTTTATTCTTTCACTTTGACGGCAAAAAAAGTAAGTAATATGTGTATCCTTGCAAAATTACAGCCTTCTAGCACAAACGGTCTCTGAACAAAGCTGCGGACGGATGGACATAGCGAAACTATAAGGGTTCCGTTTTGCCATTTTGGCTACGAAACCCTAAAAAATATTCATAATAGATGTGAACTCCTTCGCATAACACCAACTTAAGATTTGCGAGGTTTCACTAAGGATAAGTGTGCATAGTGTGAGTTTGTTTTACGTTGACACGATCGACACAGTTTTTACGCTGGAGGTAGTGTAGGACCTGCCCCCACTAAAAAATCGGCCGTGTACCAACACACCGCTTTCACGGATGTGCCGCCGAAATTTGCTATATCTTCGGCGAGCCACCCAGCGGCATCGCCCCACCGGGCATTCCTGCTCCTGCGGCGTCCTGGGCACACACAGAACGCCGCCATCGCGGGAAGCCGTGAGCGCGGGAAACTTCCCCGTCCATGACGCCCACAGCCCCACCCAACGACGTCACGCGCGACTGCGCTTCGAGCACGGCTAAGAGAGTCCGTTAGGTGGAGGATGGGAAGGCTTGAGAGGGCACCTCGTCTTCACCCTCCTCCATCCGCACCGGGCGCTCCGATTGTCCTACTCCAAGCTCAACCAATCGGAGAGCCACACGTGGTAAACGGTAACGATACCGTTAACGTAAAACAAACTCGCACTAAACACAATGTTAACGAGAAAAGAACGCCAGGACTATGTTGTATAGTTAGCTTAAACTCACCTTGATATAAGCAGTGGTTGATCCCAATCACGAATGTCAATGCCGTAGTTCTTTTTATAATAATCTATGAATGTAATTTGGACGGGCTTGCCGTCTTGAAGCTTTTCAAATGTAGATTTTGGAGTCATGGTATCATCGATACTGTCTACCCTGTGGAAGAAATAAAACAAATCGTTGTTTACATATATTAAGTATATTAAATCAAATTTTAATACAAAGGGCGTACAGAATTCGAAATCGGCCAGTTTAATTCATGTACAAGATATTGGTAAATACGTAGGTTGTGTATAATATACTACTACAACAGAGAAGTTTAGAAGTTGATTAATTTTTGACATGATTTTCTTTGCTCAATTAGAGCAGCCTAACTGCAGAAATATTGGTGGAAGTGAGCGGATGCTAAATTGCCAATGCCTATTATAGATACATCAAAGTTAATATGCAATTAAAAGTTTATTGGGTGAACGACTTTTTATCAAATGTAGCTAAGAATCGTTCTAACCAAACCAATTTTGTAATTAAAAACCACTCCCAAATACTTCTACTTATTAGTTCTATGATGGCAAAGATAGATTGACAAATACAGATATTAGGCTGACCGTACACAGACATCTTGAAGCAGCCAGTAACAATTACTTTAAGCTGCAACTTAAAATGTTGACTGGTCTGTAGGTTTAGTGCAGTGGTTCCCAATTTCTTTGTTGTTTGAAGGGACCATATATTTGAAGAGTTTTATCTACACTACATCAGTCCAAAAATAAATTTTAACCAAAAACTCAAATATAAATTTTAAATGAATGTGATTTTTGAGCTTGTGCAGGCGAAACTTAATATCGTTCGCGGACCATTTTTTTATTCCTGCGGACCACGGATAAAACGTTGTGTGATGAGCACAATGGTTTATTGTCTGAGTGTAATCTATCTATAATACGTACGTATTTAGAAACACAATATATATGTATGTTTGTTCGCCATAGTACGACCTCTGCTAAGTTTGGGATCAGATGACGTTGTGTGAGTTGTCCCAAGATATTATAAATTGTAACTTGTCAAGCAGTTGACAATGACTGCAGCAATTGATCAATGACAGCTTCAAGCGCTCAAATTTGACTGCACGAGCAGTCCGTGTACATTGAATCCTGCTGACTGCTTGAGTAGTTCGTGTATGGCCAGCCTTAATTCTGAAAAGTAGTAGCGAAGATCGCGCAAAATGGGACCAATACTCATGTCTTCTTCTGTTATAACACAAACTTAATTTATCTGAAACTTACCTAAACAGCTTCTTATTATAAGTAGTCATAACTGAGCAGCCGACCAATCGTTCGGCGATGGCACGTTTCCAAGTAGACCCCTCGGCTTGTACCGTCTCTTTGATAAAGGAGAGCACTGATTGTGTTCGCAAAACGCGATGTGTAGAGTCAAGTGTTAACATCAAACCGCCTTCGTATTCGTCAACTGCTGTCACGTAACTGAAAGAAAATAAGTGTTTGATCACAATAAATTTATGTTAGAGCCAACTTGTAACATTCAATTTTTACTTATATGTCAGCACAATTAGCTCATCCAAAATCGGAACAATAATTTGTGCAATATTCATTATATTGTTTTTTTTACAAATAACGAATTTCCACACTAGGGAATGTTATTCCCTCTGGGTCAAGGTACTTTACAAAATGCACCAGAATCTGTATATGCCAATAACTTGTAGTTCGCACAAAGTGATGTGGAAATCGAACACCCACTACGTCGTCGACGCCGTCAATTTAGTAGATTAGCCACCGTATCACACTCATACACTCTCTATGAAGAGGAGCCAAGTTTCAAGATTTGGATACTGCTCAATATGACAAGATTATCTTAAAAGAAATCACATGGATTTAATATAATATAATAGTACAATAATTGCATTTTTGAAAGATAGAAAAATTTGAAGTCCAAACTCAGGAATCGAACCCGAGACTTCCGTAGCCAAACCGGGGCCAGAAGCGAACCACCTATCTGGACTATGTTACTAGACCTCAAATTTTTCTATCCCTTGATGCTCGCGAGTTGGGCACTCGCAGCGCCATCTAGTCGGTAGTTAAAGAACTATCACGGCTTTTGTTATTGCTTCGTTACAGAGAGCATTTTAACAAATTATGATGTCGCAGGCCGAATATTGAAGTAATTTTTTTCACGCATAATGTTTGTACTTTTCACGATTGACGATGAGTATATTTCGATATGCACTGGAGCAATGTAAACTATGACGTCAATTTAGTATACTGCGAAGCCATTCCTTTTATAAAATACGACTCCCGCATTATGGTACAAGTCCTGTGTCGCGGGGGACTTTACAAACATACAAGTCACAGACACAAAGTACACCCAGACTCGAAACAACAATTTGTGGATCACACAAAGTGGGGTTCCATGTGGGAATCGAACCCACGACAACTTGTGTAGCAGTCGCACACACTCCCTCTCTCTGGCTCTGTGGCACACAGAGGCAGTCAATAGTTAGCTATTCTAGTTACTGTATAAAACGGAACACAGACCAGTATACTGTCATCCACTTAAATAGTTTTTATATATACAATGTATAAGATCAACAAGATTTATTTTATTGTATATTTTTGTTATATTTAGAAATTGAATATTCAATGTCTGAACCAATGGCATTAATTTAAAACTCTGTCGCTGTGATCACAGTTGATAAAAGAACTGAGAGCACCTTACCTCCAAAACACCCGTGCACACAGTACAAAAATGGCGAAGATTTATGACGTCACATATTTCCCAAGAATACTGCAGCAATATACTGTCAGTCATAACAAAACGAATTTCTCTCCAGTAAAAGCACTGAACAGTGCTCGCAGTGTATATCGGAACATAGCCGATAATAATGTTTTCCGATGGCTTGTTCATACATTGTCAATGTAAAATTGTCAAACGTGTTAACTTAGATAGTTAGGACTATAGATATTACTTAGCACATACCCAGGCCACACTTCTAACTTGTGTTGTGGTATCTGTATGGCCGCATGTTGGTTGAAGTGGTCGCGACCAAATCTGACAAGCTGCAAGTCCTTCATTATACATTTGAATATCACGTTGTAAATGTGTATCATTTCACTCAAACGGCGAGTCCTACGAAACACGATCTATAACAAAAACCTTTATTAGTATACCATAATGAAGGCCAAACGCTTTACCCCCATTTTAACAATGACGTTTTATATAAAGATACGCGTTTTACCGCTTTCCGATTTGGTAAGAAAAATGCAAGATAGGTAATTGCTCCAAAAGCACTTAGTTCGATTGAGACGATTAGATAGTCTTTTACGTGAGAGTGAATAATAATAATAAAATCTTGGGACAACTCACACAACGCTATCCGATCCCAAACTAAGCAGAGCTTGTACTATGGAAACCAGACAACTGATAAACATACTTATATATTTCTAAATACATACATATTATAGATAAATTACACCCAGACACAGAATAATTTAAACAGTATTTTAACTAGTAATTGTTTTGACTTCTTTTACTCTATTTTAAAAATATAATGAAAACAAAGACTCTTTTTTTAAAATACTGTTACCATAAAACAGTTAAAAAAAAGAGCCTGCTTGTGTACTCTTAGATCTTCTAAACTTCTCAACGGATTTTGATCTGGTTTTCACAATCATTCAGATAAAATACATGCATAAGACGTGCATAGATAGTAGAAGAAAAGTCAGTAAATAAAAAAATGTATTGATAAACGCTAATAAATATCTACATTTATATATTATTTAGTCTAAATGTATAATTTAAGTTATTCTGGCCTATTTTTGATGTGTATCGATGTATATATACAGTCTATTATGTACTAGTGTGTTAAATGTACGAACACGATGTTCTACATCTGCCTCTGTGACGGCATCAGTGATCTGTGACGGCTCACATTTTTTAAAAATGAATATTATACTTACATTAATCCGAACTTTACTGTGGTCAAATGGATTTGTTGACACCAAATTTAGAGCCTCTTCCGGCAATTTGCGCGGTACATACAAAGTGGTACCATCGAAAGTCTTTTCCTTAAAATATTGATTATGTTCTGAAAAAGAATATAATAAATATTTAAATAGGTTTTATCTTCCACAAAAAAAAACTATTGTAGGCCTTGGAAATGCCACTAGGAAATTTACAGATTCTATACATTACATTACACTCCACTCTCAATGAAAGGCAAGTATTAGCTTTCCTTTTCTCACATGTAGAGAGTAGTGAGAGAGGAAGATTTTTGGTTGTGTTAAGCAGTTAATTATTAGGTACACAAAGATGTGGTAATTTTAATTTTAAAATACATATTTAGGAATTTGACCCGTATTTTTTTTACACCTTAAATGCGAAGCTGTGATATGGTTACAGGCGAGTTTGCAGCTATTTGTTTTACGACAGAAACAGTATAAAGATATATATTTAAGTTACAGTAAATATGAATAATTCGAAATTATGCATAACTAGCTGTGCACTGCGGTGTTACCCGCGGTTTATTATTAGCCTATGTGTTAATCCAGGGTGTCAGCTAACTCCATACCAAATTTTAATAAAATCGCTTCAACCGTTTAGACGTGAAGAAGTAACAAACATTCACATCACATACTCACAAACTTTCGCCTTTATAATATAAGTATAAAGTATGATATGATAACTAGTCATTATGAATAATTACAAATTCGCGTAGTAAATATGACAAAATAAGTATTTTCCCTAGCTTTTATTCATAATACGTGGTTGATCTAAGGAAAAGTATCGACCACAAATAAATGTTGACGGATAATGATGGTTGGTAATATTTATTGGTGACGATGATTGATGATAAATGGTATTTATTGTGACACTAATGATTGATGACGTTGATGATGAACTGTCTAGTTTCTATGGGTCAAATTTTATCGCCCAGATCTTGTTACAGCGGGTGGAGGCTGCACTTCCTCCGCGCCTCCGGTTCTAAATAACACCCTCGGGGTGTCACAAACAAGTACCACGTGAAGTCGTGGTGGGCTAATTCGATTTTGGCATAGTTTAGAACTTGATTTACTACATACCTACTACTCGTTTCGAATGAAATATGCCCATTTTATTAATTTACCTAAGACTTGCTAGATATTATCTATACTAAAACATATAAAGATTAGTCGCAAGAGGTCGTGGGTTCGATTCCCACACTGAGCGCCATCTTGTGTGATCCACAAATTGTTATTGTTCCGAGTCTGGGTGTACTTTGTGTCCGTGACTTGTATGTTTGTAAAGTCTCCCGCGACACAGGTCTTGCAACATACTGCGGGAGTCGTTTTTAAAAAAAACCCCTGAAGTTTGTTTACGCGATAATCTCAGAAACTACTGGTTCAATTGAAAAAATATTTTACTGTTGCATAGCCCATTTATCTAGGAAGGTAATAGGCTATATAACATCACGCTACGATCAATAGGAACGGAGCAGCAATTAAAAATGTCGCAAAAACGGGGAAAATTGACGTAGACAAAGTTGCGCGGATCAGATAGTACACTATAACTAGGCAAAATTATTAATTTAGACCTTATATTCACAACTCCTAAAATCTATACTAATATTATAAAGCTGAATGCGATAATCTCAGGAACTATTTAAAAAATTGGTCCGAATTTAAAAATTCTTTTACTTGAAAAATAACGCAGACGAAGTTGCGTAATTTTTCCTCGTTTTTGCGGGTCAGCTAGTAACTATATATAATAACTAAATTAATCGAAACTGTAAAATATACATTGAAAACAAAGCCGGGTTAGCTACACAATTTAAAACTCAACAACGGGTAGGCCGATTTTCACGATCTTTTATTTGTAGGATTTGTCTCCGTCCCGAATAGCATACCAATAACAACTATAAAACACATCGGAAAAAAATCACGAAAGAAAGATACGGGGCGGTACGAAATTCGCCGTAACAGTTCATTATAAATACATACCACCAAGAAGCTTGAAGCGTAGATGTTTATAATCTTGATCCGGATCGTATCTCACTTCATATTCATAGACACTATTTTCTTCAAACTTCAGATAAATATAATTGGCGGTGACATTCACTGGCCTACCGCTTTCACCTTGTTTTACAACTGGTGGTGTATCTTTTACTTCTTTCTGTAATAAATAGGTAATTTAAAAAAGGTTATTCATTACATTGTCACAAAATAAATTGTGATGAACGTTAGTTTATGATCTTTTTCGCAATATTATAAACTGTCGTGTGAACTATCGCACTTGATTTTTGGCTGTCATTATTTAATAACGAAAAATAAAATGTTAATTGGGCTACTTTTTGTCGCGATTCGATTAAGTGAGCTAATATCTATACTAATATTATAAAGCTGAATAGTTTTTTTGTTTGTTTGAACGCGGTAATCTTAGAAACTACTAATCCGAATTGAAAAATTATTTCACTGTTAGATAGCCCATTTATCTAGGAAAGCTATAGGCTATATAACATCACGCTACGACCAAAAGGAGCGGAGCAGCAATGATAAATGTTGCAAAAACTGGGACAATATACATAGACGAAGTTGCGCGGGACAGCTAGTATTACATAAACTTACGAAGTACTTCTTCGATTTAGTGGAAGCCTGAGTAGACGTCACTTGAGTAGAGGTAATCGGCGAAGACTGTGTTTCCGAAACTGTACTTTCGGCCATCTTTGTAGTAATATGTTGCATGTCCGGCTTGCCAACGTCACCGGCAGCCTTTGAAGAGTGACTGAAACAATAAAACCATTATACATACTAATATGCTGTAGTTTTCAAGTTAGTATGCTAACTAAAAATTATGATTATGCTATATGATTGTTAACTTAGTAACATATAGTAAGAGATACGAGAAAATTAAAAAAACATAATTTTGTTGTTACATCACAAGAAAAATCAAGTTTGTACGGTACCCTCGGTGAGCAAGCCCAACTTGCGCTTAACCAATTTTTTTTATTTTATATTTATTTTATTTATTACTAAGCACATAGTGCTGTTGAATAAAGAATAAAATAACCTTTAAATTCGTTGAAAAAAAAAATAACTAACTTATGTATAACTAGCTGCCCCCCGCAACTTCGTCTGCGTAAATTTTTCCCCTTTTTGCAACATTTCTCATTGCTGCTCCGCTCCTATTGGTCATGTTAAGTAACAATTATCTTGTAGATGGTAATAATCAAAGCATAATTTATGCGAATGGCACGCGTTAACATAATTCGGGCACGCTGTGTCGTCCATGAGATAGGCGAAGATACTTCGACACCACCTAAAGATATGATAGTTTGATTTGATTCCAGTTGTTGCTACTAATGTTATCAACAGTTAGTTCAATGTGACGTGAAGTGCAAGCTGCGAATTCACCGCGCGAAATGTGCCACCGTCAGTTTTTTTGACGGCATAACGGGCACGTTTTAAGCTAATTATTTAATAAATTGGCACGTAAACCAAAAAAGGTTCGCCATCCCTGCTATAGGCTATATAACATCATGCTGCGACCAATAGAAGCGGAGCAGCAATGAAAATGTTACAAAATCGGGGTAAATTTACGCATACGAAGCTGCAAGGTCAGCTATTGTATAAATATGAAGTAATACAGTGCAACCTCGATTTAACAAATCGGAGGGGAACAAGAAAATATTCGTTATATCAAGTAATTCGTTGAACTGAGGTTTGTTATGTTGAGGTTAGGTTGGTCTAAAATTCGTTATAAAGAGGTAAAAGAATAGTTTTATTCACCTCAACATGTCGCGACATGAATCACATACCATAAGATTAAGAGTTTATATTGGTGGGAACTTTATATAAAGGTTTTGGGTTGACAAAATTCGTTAATTAGAGGTATGAATACTTTTCCTTGATAGTTGAAAATTCGTTATAAAGAGGTTGTTCGCAAAAAATGATCGTATTGTAAAGGTATATTTTATATTGACTCTTATGGACAATTCAAGGGGATTACGAAGAATTAGTTAAATCGAGGAAGTCATTATATTGAGGTACGTTTTATTAAGGTTGCACTGTAATAATATTACTAATTACACTAACAGTTACAATTTTGTAAGTCAACTGTAAAATATTTTCATTGAACTTACAGACTTTGCAATAGCTTTATTCCTCTGCCGGCGCCCCTCGCGGGCGATGGGCTCACATCTGATGCAGGATTTACTGAAACTGTTACAGAAATGTTTCTAAATAACCTATTGAACTTATAGTGGAGTGATAAAGGCATCAAAATCGCAATATCTCGGAATCCAGGGCCATTCGATAAATCTTTATAAAAAAAATGTTTTGTTTTTTTAACAGTGAAAAGAAGAATGTTAAAAGAAATATTTTGTGCTGTCTTATTTTTATTTTTTTTATCTTATACATGTAGGTATATAATATTCTTTGCTTTATAAATATGTATTCTTTCTTTCTTTGTTTTAAGTTTGTATGAAACTCCGTCAATTTTAAAGCTAAATCTGTAAAATTTAGTATTTACAAGTACTATAACTATTTATTAAACGGGAATTAACGCGCATTGTTTACCTTAAAATTGCTTGACGTTTCGACCAGGTTGCACCGGCCGTGGTCACAAGCGGAGGTAAACAATGCGCGTTAATTCCCATATATTAAATAGTTATAATCATGCAACGTGAAAGTTTAAATGTTAGTATTTACAAGTACCATTTTGCCCACTTAGGGAAGGAATTTCCAAAAACCCCTTTTCGGATGCCTACATTTTAAAAGAAATACGCCCTGTCAATTTTACATCTTTATGATCAGTGATTTAGGCTGTGCATTGATCCATCAGTCTGTCAGTCAGGACAAAGATTTTGAGATTGAGATTGCACAAAGTTTTTTTTTTACATTCTTCTATTCAATGTTAAAAACACATTTCAAAAGCTTTATAAAGATTTATTGATTAGCCTCTGAGGTATAAAACTTACGGCGCTCCACTATTATTATTAAGAATAAGTACTACTACTTTATGTTATAAAGAACTTATTTTACTAAAGCCAAGATCAATGTGAAGTGTTGAATGATAACATTAATAAACAAACACTGCACAAGTATTAATTAAAGATAGGGTTGTGATTTGTTTAATAAAATATAATAGGAAACAGCTAGTAGTATATACAGATTAAAGTTACTAAACTACACTTACGTCCAGGTTTTGGTTGTGCTTTGGCAAGCAGCATAGCTGCAACTCTTCCCCTGCCTCCTATAGTTGTTGCTGAACTTGCCTATAATAAAAATATTACTTTGTTAACAATTTTATGTATTACAGATTATTAAGCAAGTGAACCAACTTTAGTATGGGGTTCTTTAACAGGGGAGTAAAAATATTTTAAGAGGTCAGCCACGCGCCCGTGACACCCCTAATGTTGCGGGGGTTCAAAGGTATTGTAAAATATTTTTGGCAGGGGGCCTGGTGATCTGTAATACAGGTTTTGTATGAAACCTACTTCACACCGACACCAGCTCTATTCAATTAGCTCTAAGTCAATTTGTAACTATCCTTGTATAGAAATAAAAATATTATTATTATTATTTAGCGCACACTGGCCCAATCAAAAGGCTAAGTACGGTTTGTAGCCCTGTTAAAACAAACAAACAAAGCTATTGTAGCCAGCTACCTTCAAGCGGGCTGAATGCTTGAATGCTGTGTTGTGGTTTAGAAAAAAAACCATACCAACATGCACTTAGTTTTTTAAATCTAATCACTGTTTTTAAAAATAACTTAAAAGTTTGATTACTTATAGCGTCAAGGGACTGTAGACCTGAGTATATGGTTTTAATTTTAACTCGTTACCTCCATGCATTCCCGAGATAAGGACAACAAAATGATAAAAGGATTTTTTCCTTTTGAGGTAGGGAACCCTAAAAATACCACAAATTGTTTCCTTTTTAGATTACATTTACCAATTTGTAACCTACTAACATAATTCATAATATGTGAATAACAAACTGCATTTTAAGTGGTAATGTTTTGTCTTTGTTTTTCATACGTTTTTCAAAATAGATTTCAGACACAATATTTGCTTTATAATACTAATACTGCTAATACTGCTGTTAAAGTATTATGATTTATAGGATATGTTTAGATTTATGAATATTTACTGATAATTTTCATCTTCATTGGAAGTATTTTTAGGTTTGAAAGTCTCTCAATGAAACGCTACCTTTTGGTATAAATATACTTTCAATTTTATTTTAAATTTCTTAGGATCGTTAACATTCTTTTTAGAAGAATGTAAAAAAAGGAAAAATCTAAATTGTTTAATGTATTAATATAATTGAAATTGCGTGATTTTGACATAAATATGATAAACTATTAGGGGTTCTTCTTAAATAAAAACAATGTATGTATGTTTGTCTACTTATTATTATTCCAAAGAAGTACCTAATCAGATTATGACCATTCTATGATTATTATGTACATAGTTTACAATTGTCCCAAATTGGGAAATAGTGCAAGTTAAATTGAACTTGGTTCAGGAGGTAGTGTGAAAGATATGAACTAAAACATTTAAATTAATTTCATTTAGATTTGGTTTTGAAAAAAACTGCCAAGTGAGAGTTTAGTAGAAAATTGTAGGTATGTAATCAATTTGTTAGTCAATCTCTCTCAAACGAAAAAATAAACTGGGATAAGTGACAAACTTAACTTTGCCATTGGAAAACTATTGTTTGCATGCAATAACATAAGCCGCGGTTAGTTAACCAACTGCAAATAAAGGGGTATGCCCACCATGTGAGTCTCACATTTGCCGGAATATTTAGATGCAAATATTAGTCTTTCAGTTTATTTATTTCCTTTTTTTTCGTATGAAGTTATTTTTAACGGTGGTAACACTATTACAAAAATAAAATCGTAATATCGATTAGGGTTATTATCGATTTCTATTAAATAATTAATACAAATACTCTATTAATTGTTGCACCGTTTGAATGTAAAGAACGATAATATTTATACACTATACTTTTTAATAAGCATATTCTTTGATAGCTTTAGATTAGGACCCAGCTCGATTAAAAACAAGAACATAGTAATGAATTTTAATAAAAAAATCGATTTGTATAGGATATGACAAAAGTTATGGCTACACTGAAATGTAATGTCATGTCACTTGATTATCTGTGCATAAAGCTTGTTTGGTGCCGGTCCATTATGAAAACAGTTTAAAGTATTAATAACAAATAGCTTTTGTTATTTCTCGTGTTGTGTATGATATTGTGGTTACATTACGTGAGTTTGAGATAGAGACTCCATATACATAGTAACAATCAGAAATATTTTGTGAGACAGAGACTCGTACCAATATTGTGACAATTGTGAAGTGTTTGTGAGATAGAGATTCGGAATATATATCACTGCAAAGCCGAATTCATAGCCATAAACTAGTGTTACACATCATGTGTAATACATAATTAATACGCAATATCATAGTTATGTCCTATTTTCAACAAAAAAAAATGTATATAAATATTTCGATTTTCGAAGTTCATCCACCCATATCAATTAAACCCGGCAAATGGTTTTTCTGAAAGTATATATTAATGTCTACATAAATCAGTAGTTTTCATCTTGGCACAACAAAATTTGTAGCGATACTAAATTCCATAGCCACTTGAACAATCGCCTTTGATTAGCAAAATTATTGTTGTGATGTAACAATTATGGCTTTTTCTTGTGCTACATGAGGCAATGCCATGTTGCACAAGTTAAAGCCAATTGTTACTTCTTGCCCAGACAAATATTTATTTACGAAATCTATTTATATATATATAAATGTTATGTTGGTTTGTGTATGCTTCAAAAACTCAAAAGTTCTGCACCGATCGAGCTGAAATTTTAGCATGATATATAATCCGCATCAAGGATTGTTATTATATCCATTGCAAAATTTAACATTATATGACATGTATTCTTTGTTTTGTTTCTCATTTCGCAACCATCCATCCATCCATCCATCATCAGCCTATCGCAGTCCACTGCTGGGCAACCATTCAATCACAATGTGCCACAGCGAAGCGTGGCAGGGTACAGCTATTAATTAATAATTTTACATAAAAAAATAAAAATATGTAATATGTATTGATTAATAACTAAAAAGCTATAAACAAAGAAGGTACAACTAAAACTAAATAAAGTTGGTGCCATGAAATATTAGTTTCATGTTTTATTACCACTGTTAATCCGCACTGCACTAAGCCTTACACATAAAATAATATTTCTCTCTTTATCAGACCCGGGTGTAATAATTTCATCAATTATATATATAATAGCCTACAGTCAGCCGCGTTCAAATGCGGACGTGCCTTTATGTGTGACTAACCATTACACGCAGTGCGCGACGCGAGCCGTCGCTAGTTTGCAACCATGAGCAACGAGCTCGTGGTAAACGAGCTGCTGGCGTTTCTGCAGCAGAAACTGGACGTGATGGACGAGGTGTCCGCTGTCCAGATCTGCGTCACGAACTTCAGTGAGGACGACATAGCTGCAGCCAAGCGGCTACTGTACGGCGTTCTAAATAAGACCGCCCAGATGGTGTCTCATCGTCGCGATGGGACTAAGAAAAGTTTAGCGGAAGTCATCACGCTGCTGAAGGAGACCGATCCTGACGACGTGCCTACGTTTGTGGCGAAGGACCTGAACACGCTCCCTCCCGTCACCTTCGATCACGTCGACGTCACCAGCCTGCTGAAAGACATAGTCTTTCTGAAGGCGAGCCTCGCGGATGTGCAGCGGAAGTATGATGCTTCCGAAGCCAACGTAGAAGATCTGCGCCAACAAGTCATCGATTTGCGCAACGTTATTACGGGATCTGGGTCACCGTCGCATGTAAACACGCGCCGCGGTGCATGCCTAGATTTAAGTTACGCGTCAGCTGTGACGACATCGCCGCCGGCGTCGAATGCTGACCGAGCGGAATGCGCTGCAAGTGCGCATAGTGACCCCGCCCGCACGCCCCGCAAGCCTGCGCCCGTGCCTGCGGTTGCTACCTGCAGCGCTGCCAAGGTCAGCCGCCCCGTTGTACAACAGAAACGGGGGATAAAGACGAAGACCAGCGAGAGCGTGCCCAAAGCCCCTTCCAAAGGGCAAATGGATGTAGAGGGCTTTTTAAAGGTTGAAAGGAAGCAGAAGAGGCCCTCCAGACGAAACCAATGTGGTACCGGCGTGACGGGACCTAAAATGCTGCTGCGTCCGGCAATAGCAACGACGCAGTTATATGTGTCTCGTCTGCATCACACCACAAAGGCAGAGGAACTTGCGGAATACCTCCGGATCAAGACGAAGTGGACCTTGAGGGTGGAGAAGTTGGAGTCGCGCCATGACGTCAACTTCAAATCATTCATGGTGCGAGTTCCCAGTGAACATCTGTCCATCTTTATGAAGGAGGACTTCTGGCCGAAGGGTGTCGCGTACCGACGTTTTCGTGGAAGGTTAAGAGAAAAATAACATTTTTCTCTTCACCAGACCCGGGTGTTATAATTTCATTAACATTTAAATCCAAGCTAGGTAAAATCATACAGCTTTAAGCTAATATTGTTCTTGCCCTCAATACCTAAAAACATAGTAGAACATAACACTCACCATACTAGGAGCAACACTTGGAGCTACGCTAGGTACAGCACTAGAATCAGGCGTGGTGCCCGGAGTAGGACTATCGGATGACGATGATCCAGAGTCTATTGTCTTCTTTAGAGCTTGGAGGAGGGCCAAGCCTCTACCTCGCCCTCTTGCTGGGTCAGCCATATTTACCTGGAATAAAAACAATTCCTATATGAGCATGTAGTTGTTTAATAGTTTTGAATGCCACTAACATTGTCCTATATTGTATAATCTTCAATCTTTTTTATTATATGGATTATCTAATACCTTTAAACAAGTAATTCTTGTATTTATATAAACTGAATCTCAGCAATGGCTCCACCGAAATTTAAATAGCGGCGGTAGCCTAATGACTAAGGCATCGGTCTCCTAATCGTGAGGTAGCGGGTTCAAATCCTACCCATTATCCTACCCATTATCCTACCGATGTGAACCCACTCCTAACACAAGCCTTTGAGCTTAGCTGGAGGGGTTAACAAGATTGCTCGTAATGTGGGACTTAATCCCACATTGCTAGTTATCTTTAAAAAAAAAAAAGTGCCTGTTTGTAATATAAAAATAAGGGTAATGTTTACTCTTCTATATTTATTTTTGTTAACACATCTGTTTGTGCTTGCTAACCTTATAAAAAAGAAACATATTTTAACAAGACTTTTACTAGCAGTTACCTGATGCTAGAAGAAGTAACTTAGGGAGTTTAAATTAAACTTCTGAGGTTGACATGCACTTAGTGGAGCATTCAATTGAAATTTGCCTCATGATTGGACATTTATGTCTCTACTTATCTACTTGTCGTTCCAGCTCTTGTTTGTCTACTTGGTCATGTGTATACCAACCTGTTTGCTTCAAAATACATTGTTTGCTACATTATATGAGACTTCCAATTGAATTTTGTGTAGGAATTCTACTGTCAGACATGGGAATTTACCATAAACTTATTAAAGGAGACTGTACATACAGTACGATCAACATATCTTGACCGGATTGAAGTTAGGTTTTTATCACTTTTGCGCATGTCATAGAGATGCAACCCTAAAATTACTTACGAAAACGATTAATCGGTTAAAAATACTAACAACACTTTAATTCAATAATATAAAAACACTATTTAAATGAGTTCATAAAAGTTTAAATTCATAACAGTTACAGTAAATAATAAAGAAACTTTGAAAAAAAATTTCTTTACCATAATAATCACAAAAAAACATGAATTAGTAATACTAATTAAATGTAATGCATAATCGCTATTCCTATATTATAATCTCTAATCCTCTTGGTTTAGTTACCGCCCCCGCCCCCCGCTTCCTGTCACCAAATGGTGACAGGAAGCGGGGGGACTTCCAAAAAATGCATCTGCGAAACCACTTGTCGCCTACTTCAGTCCGGCCTAGTTACGTTGATCCAACTGTACCCAGGGGATACAAACTTTTACCTACAACTATACTGACTGGCCACGAAAAAATATCCTCATGTATACATACAACAGAAACTAGTATTATTTCAATAACATCCCTTTGCTTTTGGTTACTTCTATAAAATAAAACTGATAATGTGTGAATAAATTGTGGTCATAACAGTATACCTAAAGTATTTGGTAATGTCCTGTTCAAACTTAGTAATAGTTTAAATCAATGCACACATAAACAAACTAATCTTATAGATTTATCCTAAAACTATTTGCATTGAAGGAACCCACATTCCTCAAATACCTACACTAATTTGGCATTCGGCAGTCTGAAAAATCGCGGGTAGATAATAAAATTGATGCTATAAAAAAACTTCACTATCAAAATTGTTCATATTCAAGTTTTTAATGAGTTGGAGACTTTCTAGTGCGTACAATGCCCCTATAAAAATGTTTTTGAATAACTTAAAAGTACTTACGGTTGTAGATATATTAAAAACAGGACATATCAATGATTTATGATATTCACAGTGCACACAAGATTAAAAATAGCAGAAAGCTTCAAAAATTTAACCAAAAATAATAAATTGAAAAGTTAGGTCGATAGTTACCAACTATGTTAAAAACGGTACCACTCGTAAAAGTGCTTGATAAACATTTTTTTTTACAAGTTCACAAGTTTGTATTCGATCCTTACAATGAAACCACAGAACAATTTATTGAAAACTAAAAAACGATGCAATAACATAACTACTTGCATGAAAGTTGACAATCAAAGTAATTATTGAATTTACTACGTACCTTTTATTTTTAATTAATGTTTCCAAATAAAAGAAATGCTAAATGCAATATTTGACAGACCAAACAGCAAGAAATACTTCCTCAATGCCAAAATCGAGGCGCGCGGAATGGAATCAAAAAAATATTTTCTCTGTGAAGTCAAAGAAGTGTAGAATCAAAATGTAACTAGTGTTACCAAAACACAAAAAGGGATTGGTATAGTTATAGTTGAAAAAGAAAATATCTTACAAATCTGACGTGGGGGAGAATGGGGTCTTGGCCAATCTCACGTCATTTTTTATTCGTCAGAGACCATCTAAAATTGGACACATTACACAAAACATTTACCAAATTATTACTTTTAAGATTAAAGATATCATAAATGTGCGCTCATCCTATCGCATCGTAGGCCTCATCAATGTCTTCCATCAGGCATGATCGAAGCCAAGAGCAAGCCCTTAAATGACCAATACAATAATTGCATTTTTGAAAGATAGAAAAAATTTAAGTCCAGACCCAGGAATAACCCGAGACTTCCTTATTATGCCAAACCGGGGCCGGAATCAAACCACCTATCTAGACGATGTTACTAGACCTCAAATTTCTCTATCCTTTCATGCTCGCGAGTTGGGCCCTCGCATGCGCCATCTAGCCGGTAGTTAAAGAATCCATAAAAGGCAAAGAATACACTTATATAACATTATTATTAGTTTAATAAGTGACATTATGTACCTACTACTACATATACTATATACTACATCTAAATACATATACTAGTTAAATTAAAGGGGCGTCTAAACGGGCCATTTTTTACGGCAATTTGTGGCGGCACTATTGGCAACTTATTGCCCAACCATCACAAAAATGTAACTGCTGGCCAAGTAATCTATGGTTAGGCAATGTATGGCAATATGTCGGCAATAGTATGGCGCATGACCCAGACTCATAAGCGGGCAACACAACCCAGCAACAATGGCCAAACTCTATGACATTTAATTTGGTTGAACTGTCACTAATGACATCTGAAAATTTTTGATATTGACTATGACTAGAATTATGAAAACTTTCTGATGCTCTTTGTTTCTGTTGTTCTCTTGTTTCATCCAAGTCAAGTTTGTTTTTAAAAAAACTCGGAAGTAATGCCTAGTTTACACGTATTAAGTGGTTAAGTAATTAACTAAATTTTAACTAAATTGCAGCGTGTAAACAGACCTCTTAAGTCATAAGTGTTAAGTAACGATTTAGTGGTTAAGTGAGCAAGTGGAATAGAATTGATTCTATTTTTGGTTAAGTAACCCACCCTCCCGCACCGCGCGCGGGGGCGATGAGCGGGAAATTTTGATATTTAGTTCTTGTTTGGACAGGAACAATTAATTTAGTTCTAAGCTTTTGCCTATGTTTAATTATTTGATTGTTTTCGAAAGATTTAATGAAAACACAATAGATATAATGGCAAGGTGGCAAATCTTAAACCTATAAACGAGAAATTCTTGTTTATAAATATAATATAATCTAAATATATATATAATCTGAATCTCGGAAACGGCTTCAGCGATTTTCATGAAATTTAGTATTTAGGGGGTTTCGGAGGCGATAAATCGATCTAGCTAGGTTTCATTTTAAGAAAATGTCGTTTAATAAAACCTAGGTCATCCAGGTACTAGATGTTAATGGCAATTTCATATTTTACTTTATCAATAATTTCATTAAGCAAATATCTAACTAGCTGCCTGCCCCGGCGGCGGCCTGAGCGTCAAATCGTATTTTTTTTATACCTTGAGTTACGTTAATGTAGTTTTCGTAACGATCTCTACTTTTTTTGACAATAATGTATAGCTCCCTGATAATGTAGCTTTCTAATGGAGAAAGAATTTTTAAAATCGGTCTACTAGTTTTTAAGTTTATTCGATACATACAAAAATACAAATCATTTATCTTTATAATATTAGTGTTGATTACTGAATTTAGAACTTCAACACCCTCTTTATCGTCCATTATGATTTTATGAACTAAAGAGTACGGTTAAGCTTAACACGTGTAAACAGTTACTTATCAGTAAGTCACTTAAAATTTAGTTAAAATTTAGTTGACGACTTAACCACTTAATACGTGTAAACTAGGCATAAATAAGAAATTATTTATTTATTCATTTATTGCACAATGTTGTAACAGGCAGTCCTTAAACATACATAGACCCCTTATGGGTGCTGCAAAACTTACAAACTAATTAAATTAATGACTAGATATTAGGGAAAAAAATAAAATAAAAAACGTACAAAGTTAATAACTAGATATTACTCGTAGGTACTACATACTATTCAGAAATATAATATTATAATGCATCTTGCATATCTATACTAATATTATAAAGCGGAAGAGTTTATTTGTTTGTGTAAACGCGCTAATCTCAGGATCTACTGGTCCGATTTGAAAAATCTTTTTTTGTTGGATAGCCCATATATAACATCGCGCTACGACTAATAGGAGCGGAGAAGAGACGAGAAATGTTTAAAAAACGGGGAAAAATTACGCATACGAAGTTGCGCGGGACAGCTAGTATATTATATAGTATTATAATTTAATAAGTAATATAAGCATTATGTAATAAGTTTATTTCCAGAAAAAATTACAAAATACATCACAATAATATTGTTTAAAATTATTATACTATACAGCAAGTACTTATTTGTGATATTTGACGTGACTCCTTGCACTAGGCTAAGCCTGTCCCGCAAGGAGCCCAACTTACAGTTTCTGACTATGAGTAGGTACATGGAAGTATTTTGTAAAATATTAGAACAATGTGAAAAATATTAAAATAAATGAAAGAAAAATCAAATAAACAGAGTTAGGTAAATCTTCGAACCTATGATACATAATTAACAAAATAAAGGACATAACAAGTTAGTAACAGAGTATTAAACTTATGCTAGTTGTCTAAGTAGGTTTTCCGATTGGTCGTAAGTCCAAGTTAGGAGTTCTTTATTGTGTTTGCATTTAGCCTGATAAAACGACAGGGTGTGCAAGTTACATGATTTGATAATTTTATTATACACATAATGTTGAAGGTATCTACAGAATCTTTTAGCGAATGTAGTCTAACTCTAATAGTCGGTAAACTTAAAATACGCTTATTCATTCTGTTATCATTGCAGAAAGAAGAGGCGTTTAAAACTTCCTTAAGAGTCAATAGAGTAATTTTTTTTATAAATAGTCTTCTGACACTGAGTACTTGTGTGTCATCGTGAACTTGGATAGTTGGGTACCGGAATGGCTTTGCTAATAAAGTTTTCAATACGGCTCGCTGTGCTCTCTCCAGTAACATTAGATGTGTCGCGGCAATACCACCCCAGGCTAAGATACAGTACTCAAGTAACGACTGTCCAAGCGATTTATAAACCATGATTAGCAAGCAAGTCGGGACCACATCGCGTAATTGTTTCATAATATATATAAGCTTTCTGGTTCTTGCAGCCATGGTTTCGACATGCTCCCTAAAGGTCAGTTTTGGTCTATTATAACTCCCAAGTATTTCATACTATTAGTACGCTTTATTGCCATGCAGCAGCAATTTACTACGTCTGAGTTGCAAGTATGGGTTATTAATTTAATTTCAGGCGGAGGAGCTGAGTGTTTAATTTAATTATGTACTTAGTGTTTGATGAGATACCAACCAAATGTTAGAAACCCACATTTAACACATATCGAAGCAAGGGCCATCATTAATGGCTTTGTAGAGTTGGTTCAAAATGAAAGGTCGCAAAAATATCGTGACCATACTCTGGTATTCATGATTAAAGGGATATTTCTCCTTGGTGACAGACAGTTAGTTAGTCAGTTAGTATGAAGTAATAGCTTGGCTTATTACTTCATTATAATACAATCTTTATTATAATTATTAATTGTACAAGCAGTAGAGCTTGTACAATTAATAAAAGATATTGTATTGGAAGAGAAGCAGGATCGTCGCCATTGGATCTTATGTGTGACCAAGGTCTCACCTTTCGAACTGGTCTTGGTAATTCAAAAAGCAGGACAGAACATAAGTACTTATATTTTATGATAGCTAAAGATGTTGGCACATGGAAAGACATCAAGTTTATTTATAACATAAACAGCAAATTGGGTCACACTAGAGCGCTGCCTAAATTGAATGTGTATCATGTCATCCCCAACAAAATAAAAAAATATATAGTAAATGTGCAGCACAAGTGCTTAGTGCATGGACAGCTGCAATGTTGAAATACACAAATACTTCTAGAAAGTAAACTTAATTCACTTATAACCTCGTGTAATAGCAACCATAACTTCACCAGAAAAAAGTACAAAACGAAACCCTAGTCTAGTTCAAAGCACCTGTAACTTCCTATTATCTACCAATTAACTACCTGCTGCATAAATAGATGCCAGTATGTTACGATTAATCGATTTTTAATAATTAATTATTTACCAAACAAAACGATTTTAATAATCTCTTGTTGTCTTCATAAAAATATGAACAATTCTTTACATAAATCTACGACATAATCCAATAGAACTGTAATAAAATAGAAAAAAGGAAATACAAGCGTAAATTTATTCTTTATTTAATAACAAAATAAAATCAGGAGATGAGAATCGATACACAAATTCAAAATCTTTATTATGTTATGATATGACTGGCAACACCGAAGTTTACAATAAAACAACAATTAACTGTCAACATTATTTATTATGATTTTTACTTTTATTCATAAATTAAAAGTACTCTCTACCGAGAATGGTTCGTTAAGACTTACGCACCAGCGCCGGCGCTTGTTTTTAGATGCAACTGAAGCCATGGTGAATGTTCTTAGTGGCTGGATGTCACCAACGACGGTTAGTATCTACTTAGATAACTAAATCTGCTGTGCTGCCTACACACACAATTCATGATTTTGAAACTTTCAATTCATCTCTTGGACTTGATAATACAATAAGTAGTACATTTTTCATAAAACTTGAAGCAAGCACCATTCACTGTGTATCGTTTTATCAAGCTTTTAATTCTCAAACTTCCTAAGGTTTCTATATATACATTTTAAAAGTAACAAATGTTTTTATTACAGATCATAAACACGTTTGCGCAACATGTTGGATGACTGCTACGAGAAATGTGCATAGGTATAATTCAGCAATTTGTTAACAGACATGTTAACAATTTGAATTTGGAATAATATCATATTGTCTTGTTTTCAGAATGTATCTCTTACCAGTACCACCTCCAGCACTAGGGACATTAATGGGAAGATTAGGTGATGAAGTACCTTCTGCAAGTGTTGCATTAAGTATTTACTTGGAGAAATTGCATAGAAGTAGTCTGTGTCATAAGCCGAAAGTCATTGGAACGGTATATGTCTAAGGCAAGAGAGTGCATGAGCCTGCAGATGGCACCTGGCGATGGTGGCAGAAGTTGATTTGAGGAGCAGAATAATACCTGAGAGCTTATTTGGAAATCCTGATCTGCTCAATGAAATCGAGCCTGCTATTATCATTTGTGATGCAACATAATATGTTTATCTGCAAACTAGTAGCAACTATTCTTTTATTAAAGACATAGTTTACATAAATATCAGAATTTAGTAAAGCCATTTACGGTATGTTATGATGGTCATATTCTAGATTGAGTTGGCAATTGGGACATATCAACAGCCCGGTCATACTATGTGGTAAGCAAAGATGTGGTGAGCATGTATGAATAAATGGCACCTACCCATTAGAAGTAAATAATGAAATTATGAGCACCCTATTGTAAGTGAGAGCTTAAAATTAATATCAATTCGTTTTATCATAAACTAGGCTTGTAGAAAGCATTAACTGAAAATATTTCAATTATCGTCTTTTACAAGCCTAGTTTATGATAAAACAAAATGATATGATAATTTTAAGCTTTGACTTGCGACCTCATACAGAGGAGTACTCACTTATGCATGTTTGTTTGGTAGAATCATTGACTAGGATGCCCTTAAAGATGTTATCCCTCTAATTATAGGTATTTATTTAGAAAGAGAGTAAAGTCCAGACATATTGGTAGCAGAACTTATTTTACTAATTTATTATTAAAATGTTGTCAATACTATAGATGCTATCTCAGGTTATTGCTGCACTTGTTGGAAATGTAACTGTAGGTTGCTGTGCCCATGTTGACACTGACATGGTATTTGGGCGGGAGTACCTACATAGATATGATGAGATATATCTACCCCAGCTAAGTTTTTGGATGACATATTCGACAAATACTCTTATGTAAAAACCAAACTGTGTACTTTAACTAATAAAACATTTGATCCTAAATTATTTGCCTTTTTATTTATTTCCAAGCTGTTTCCAGAATTTGGTAAATGTGGTAAGAACCATGTTCAGAAAATTGTAATGTATATGAGAAAAAATATGTTGTGTTTATTGTACTGGAAAAGTTATTGTATAAAAAGTAAAAACATTTACAGAATGCACAGGCGCTAGGTTAACCTATGCAGCATAAAGTTATACCTTAAGATAAACACAAACTATGGAATATGTAAAGGAAAATATATTTAAATTAAATAATATAATATTTATTTTATTATCTCATTACAAAGGTTCGTGAATTGTAAATGTTATCATTGATGGCAATGATTGACGATGGGTTAACTCACTTTGTCGACTTGGTGTCCAGCAGTACACGACAACAATTCTATTGCTTGAGTGCGATCTGATGTGGACTCGCCGCGCTCCTCTGTTGTGTGTGGTTGTGGAGACATTGCTTGACCTTAAGGGTGCCACACAGTCCTATGAATAAGCCACCAAGTAATAAAATTGCATACATGGTGTACCTAATGATGGCTTTCGTAGGATTCTGCTCTCACATTCAACGCCTCTTGTTGGGTTTTTACAATTTCCAGGCAGTGCTTGATGTGATTCAGTTGTTTAGAATTTGCGCTTCACATATCGATGTCGTTGCTGCTGTAAGTATATGGGTAAGGTCAAGGTGCACAGTATCTATTCATTTTCGTTCAAATGTTCGCACGATGTTACATCACTGTAAGTGGCAGTAGTACAAATAATTTGATGTTGTAACTATTCCCATCGCCGCTCCGCAATTTCGTGTAGGTACTGGTGTCAGTCGGTGGTCGATTCAGTTCATAGGTACTGCTCATTGGAGACCATAGGCAGTTCACTTTAAATATTAAGACTATAGAGGTCAGTGTTCTTAGTTGACTTCATTTTTCAGTACCTATCAAAGACGACAAACCTTTTTTAAAATAACCTAAAACAACATGACACCTGACTACACAGAATTTAGCAATAAGTCACTGCGTCACCCACAGCAAACTTCATGTCGCGTAGACAAGGATAAACCATGCCATAATACGAAAAATCTATAGCTCAACGATCGCCGGGCAACCTATCACATCAATATTGACCAATATTGGTGTCCATACAAAACATGTATTGCCATATGGTCGGAACATTACGTCAATATTACGGTCTTGCCAGTATTGCTAGCAATGCTGCCGGCCACAGCATTGCCGCCACAGATTGCCGTGAAAAATGGCCCGTTTAGACGCCCCTTAACATTAGTTATTAGTGGTAGTAGTACAGTGATAATTTTTTTACGAAAATACGTCAGATTTGAAATCAAATCTCATTTTTAATTTAACATCAGAAATTTTAATCTTATATTATAATTTCTGATGTTAAATTAAAAATGAAGTAAGGCAGAATACCTCCCCTCAGTGGATGAAATACAAGTTGAAATATTTTGACGGGAATAAGTCTTTGAAACGGCAGTGTTACGAAGGCAGCTTCACACATAGGGCAAGTTAACAATATATTTAAAATTGTAATGTACACGTATTCACGTAAAACACACATGATACAGCACACATTCACTTTGTAGTGAACAGACGTGCGTTTTATTATTAGCATTAATTTTATACATGTTTATTAAATCAGTGACCTAGATTTCTAAACGCTTGCAATTTATAGTGATTGAGTAAATGTTAATATGACAACCGACTAAAACAAATCATGGCTACTATGGAAAGTAGCCCTCGCAGCCCTCCCAGCACACCTCAGTCGCAACAGAAGAAAGACCTCACCCTTGAAGCCTTGAGGACCAGCGATATCAAGAATTGGATGTCAACAATAGAACAATGTCTGAATGAGGTATGCCAAATTGCTGCAGACGGTAAACTGAACTCTGAACAAAAACTGAGAATCAATTCAATTCAAAGTACAGGTATTAATTAACTATACATGTCTTCTCAGATTAAAAAATAAAATTGTTCAATCCCTAATGAGAGAGCCTGGAGATCTGTCACACAGGTTTCGTACCTAGTACAAACTCCAGCTCTCACTAAGGTTTAAGTCGTACACTTCTGTCATTAGTCTTACCTAAATATAGAAACCAATGTACTTACCTTTTTGAGAGAAATAAATATATTATTATTATTATTATTATTATAATTGCGCGGAAGGTCGGAAATGGAGTCTCTCAGATGGCTGTGCACTACCAGTCATTGAAGGAAAAAGCGATTTTGATCCACACTTCACTAGAATCATTAAAGGAAAACCAAGACCTAGCTGAATGCCTTAACGACTTCAAAAAATCTATCAGGGAGACCATGGAAGTAAACAGCAATAAACCAGTAACTCAACAAGGCAAGCCATCCTTTGCGGCAATGGTTAAGACCCATAACAATGATTTTGTGTGCCCTAAAAATTTGAGCTCAATAGCTATTTACCCTAAAGATGGTCAAAAATCGAGTGAGGATACCAAATCCCTAGTCCAAAAAAATATCTGCCCAGAGCAATTGAAATTGCACGTAAGAGGAGTACGAAGGACCAAGAACGGTGGTGTTATTATCAGCACTGAAACGAAGGACGACATAGAGAAGCTTCGAAAGTCGACTCAGCTAACTAGTTCCGGACTAAAAATGGAAGAGCCACATAAAAGAAGACCTAGAATCATAG
Source organism: Herminia tarsipennalis (assembly GCA_945859575.2). NCBI lineage: Eukaryota > Metazoa > Arthropoda > Insecta > Lepidoptera > Erebidae > Herminia > Herminia tarsipennalis. The sequence continues at coordinate 9,064,382 of OX243846.2, forward strand.
TCATCGGGGTTCCAGTTACTTTACGTGACCGGGAAGTGTTTGACCTCATATTTGACCAAAATCTAGCCGAAAAATTGCCAAACCTAACGCGTGAGTCGTACATGTCCTCTATGAAGTTGAGCCACAAATCAGGAAAAAAAGACGCACCAACATGCAACTTTGTACTGGAAGTGACAGCTAGCATAAGAAAGACCCATAAAAATCAAGATCGTGTCTTCATCAACTGGACGTCTTGCCCAGTTCGGGACTTCACGTTGGTGACCAGATGCTTCAAATGTCAACAATATGGACACGCAGCTCGAACTTGTCGCGAAGCAACCTACACGTGCGGACAGTGCGGTGAACTAGGTCACCAGGTAAATGAGTGCACTAAGAAAACTGACTCACCAAAATGTGCAACATGTGTACGCTTCAAAAAACCGAGCGATCACAAAACAGGTGACGCAGAATGTCCGGCGAAAAAGATTGCTGAATCGAGATATTTAAATAGCATAGATTATAACGAGGACACCTAAAAGCGTCATAATGTTACTCAAACATTGTAAATTATTCTAAATTGTATTTTATTTGTTACCTACCTATACATGTTTTACTTGATAAATATTGTTAAAAATTATAGTTCACAACAAGTGCCCATAACGCCTGTGGCACAGGTTTTACCCTAGTACAGGCACCCTATTATTATCCCTATATAAGATTTTTATGAACTAAATATAGTATATACATTTGTAATTATTAAAATTTAATATGTTTAACAGTTGTCTGATTGCCATAGTACAGGCTCTGCCTAGTTTGGGATCAGATGACCGTGTGTGTTGTACCAAAATATTATTATTAGATTTTATTATGTATCTGCTGTCTAATTTTATGTAGGTATATGTTATTTTTTTTTGTAAAAAGTTTTTTGTAATAAATTTATTATTATTATTATTATTATTATATACGGACGGGTCTACTCGGGTGAACTAGCGAGTAAAAGCTAGTGGAAATAAATAATTTTATTATCAAACTAATAATAAATAAGTATTATCTGTAGGTTACAAACAACTATGTATAACAAAAATATATTTAATCTATACTAATACATATTTTAGAGCTGAAGAGTTTGTTTGTTTGTTTGTTTGAACGTGGTAATCTCAGGAACTACTGATCCGAATTGAGAAATTCTTTCACTATTGGATAGCCCATTTAACGAGAAAGGCTATATAACATCACTATACGACCAACAGGAGCGGAGCAGCAATGATAAATGTTGCAAAAACGGGGAAAATTTACGCAGACGAAGTTGTGCGGGACAGCTAGTAATATTTATAAGACATGAATAACGTTATAAACAAATTGTTTTAAATTATCTGCAAACATGACCTTTTAGCTGAGTCCGCAGCCGAAATTTCGGTGTTGGTTTCAGATTATGCATGTTTTCGAACTTACACAGTTGAGAGGTTATGGGTTTGATCACTCTCTTTGGGTGTTACTAATTTTATTTCTACTCTAAATGATCATATGAATATATATGTGAAATCAAATCATCTAAGTACATTTTTTTTGTCAATTGATTGGAAAATTTGTTCCAGATATTGTGCAAATCTATCCACTTTCTACTCGTTAATGATACAAATTTTCAGTGCAACGTGTGTTTTAAATTTGTGTTGTGTATCCAGTGATACTGCTGTTAAAGTATTAAGATTTAAGGGACGTGTTTAGATTCAAGAATATTTACTGATAATTTTGATCTTCATTAGAAATATTTTTAGGTTTGAAAGTCTCTCAATGAAACGCTACCTTTTGGTATAAATGTACTTTCAATTTTATTTTAAATTTCTTATGATTGGTAACATACAAATTGTACTTTTGTTTTTTGTAAAAAAAAAGTGATATTGCAATTGCGTGATATTCAAATAATTATGATGATCTAATAAGGCTTCTAAATAAACGAATGCATGTATGTTTGTCCACGTATTTCTCCAAAGAAGTACCTAGTCAGATTATGACCATTCTTTGTTTATTATCGTTTATTATCAAACAAACCTTGAAAATAACGTCATTTTGAAAAATTTTATGATTTTTATAAAAGTGTTGTATTTTATTGTAAGTTACAAAACGAAGAAATCGCTTTGCGAAAGCAAACAGAATGACTTTGGCTGTCAGCCGTTCGTCAGAACTGGTTCTAGATGGTAGTAGCAGTAGTGTAAACCACTGTCCACGATAAGTACTATATTACAATAAAGTAGTCCTTTTAAGAAATTTCTGAAAACTTAGCTGCGCATTTTACACTGAAGTTGGAAAAATAAAAATCGTAGTTATAAACAGTGAGTGGTATTTGACTCATTATGCATTTATTTCATATTAGTAGTATTTGATCTGAGTTGTTACACAATACAATACCAGTCAAAGGCTGCACGAGTTTTTTCTCTCTTTCATGCTTTGCAGTCAATACTAGGAACATAGGACGTCATAAGTTCCTATTCCATACACATTTTAGAGCTTTTACCATGTTAATGGCGGCACAAAATAAATATATTCTAGAAGGTCTGTGGCACAGAGTACATTGTTTATACTGAAAGTCAGATTTCAGTCTGTGGTCAGATGTTAATGTCAGACTCAGTAAAAAATGTCAAATTGCATTTATTACGTTTCTGCTGTGTTTGTTTTTCGTTCTAATAACCTATTCAAAAGTCTCAGGAAATAGTTTTCTATCACACTAAAATACTGTTATAGTTAATACAGGCAAAAATGTTAAGAAACATATTACGAATCCGTGGTACCCGCAATCCTTGTGGACGGTATTGCGTAGCTGGTTTACTTGGGTAAGAAATTTTACGATATTGCTTTTCAGTTGGGATAGAATATACTTTTAATTTCATTTTACTTTGCCTTCACCTTTACCTTACGATAGATAATAATTTATTTATTTAAAATACATCAGTAATGAGCTTTAATCTAGATTACATATTCAGGAAAACTGCGATTGATGATTACACTCGTTTTAATTTTTTATTTACTTACATTTTACAGCCAAAACAATGCTAAGCAGTACAGCGGACTATCAAAATCAATTGTTCAAAATAATATCAACAAGAATGCTCCCATATTCAACACTTGTATTTGTCGTACAATGTTTATACAAACACAAGATACTCCAAATCCAAATAGTTTAAAATTTATACCAGGAACTAAAGTATTGGAGCCTGGACAGACCATGGACTTTCCTAATATCGGTGCGGCTCAGTGTAGTCCATTGGGTAAGTAATAAAAATACTAAACATAATAATAGTAGATAAAAAGACATCTAACTTATATTTTGTGTTGAACTTAAACTGATTACTATTGTTCGTCTTTAAGTGATAGCATTGATATTTTACATAAAAATAAACATTCAAATACAGAGTCAACTTTTAATAATGCCATTGCCTTCATAACTAAGTACTATAGAAAACACAGCAATTGTTGGTATTTACTGCTCACCCTCATACAAAGATCTTAATATATTTTATAATAGTATTGAGAGTTTAATGAATGCACTCAACTCATAAGAAAATATAAAAAAATAAACATTGATATTAAGCCTAGTAATACCAGTACTAATTCTGACAAGTATTTATCAAATATTGCTGCTCTGGGGTTCTTGTCAGCTCTCAGTCTCGGAGAATGATGCCTTAGCTATTAGGCTTTAATTTAAGACACACACATTACAGATCACCTACCTATAGTCCTTAGTGTTACCCTTGAACTCTCAAACCCCCTAAACTGATTTCATGCCTTAACTATGCGGCTATTAAAAATGATATTATATAATAAATGAATGCAATCCAAATGGAGCAACAGAACTTTTCATTAACACACTTCAATATATGATTACTAAGCACTCCAAGACACTTTATGTTCCTAAATAGTTGAGGATTCTTAGAATCCTCAACATTTTCTAATTCAAGGCCTTGAATGACAAAAGGCCTTATTCATTGTATCATAAAATTACAACTAACCGACAATCCAATTTTCTCACTACTATGCGTTTTAAATGTGTTAATAACTGTCATGATGATATTTTGTTTCGCAATACGACTGCAACTTAATTGTGTAATGTAAGGTCAGCAATAAAATGATTCGTAAAAAGGTGTCATTAGTATTACACAGAAGTAACTACCTACTCTAATGAACTATATTTAAGCACTGTATTTTACTATTTATTATGTTTTAGGTAAAAAAAATATTATGTCTGACTGAAAGGCCACTAAAGTGTAGAATATTCTTATATTTTGCCTATTTACTTATTTCTGTTTTGTGTTTATTGAATAATAAAGAATACTAATAATATTATAAAAAAGAAAAATGTTAGGTACGAGGGTGGATTGAAAAGTTCGCGGCCTCAGCAAGAAAACAATATAAAATATAAACAAAAGTAATTTTATTTTTTCACGTAATCTCCACTTAACTCAATGCACTTCTTCCATCTGGTTTCCAACGCCTGTATGCCGGTCATAAAAAAAGTTTCTTCAAGGCCTTCAAAAAAGTCACCCACCGCGGTTTCAACCTCCTCATTTGATGAAAATTTTTGACCTCCAAGGTGTTTTTTAAGGTTTGGGAATAAATGAAAGTCCGAAGGTGCCAAATCAGGGAAATGGCGGGATGGGGCAGTAATTCAAAGCCACAATCACGAATTTGAGCCATTGATTCAACAGACGTGTGAACGCGTGCATTATCCTGATGGAACAACACTTTCTTGCTGAGTAGTCCTGGCCTTTTCTCTTTGATCGTTTCACGCAAATGACGTAAAAGGGTGCAGTAATAAGCAGAGTTTATAGTCTCACCTTTTGCAAGGTAGTCCACCATGATGACACCCTTAGCATCCCAAAAAACTGACGCCATCACCTTGCCAGCTGACAAAATTGTTTTGGCTTTTTTTGGAGTCGGTTCATCAGGTTTTTTCCACTGCTTGGATTGCTGTTTTGACTCTGGGGTGTAGTGGTGTACCCAGGTTTCATCCATTGTAACAAATCTGTCCAAAAAATCTTGTGGATCAGTCTCAAACATTTCCAAACTGTCGCGAGAAATCGTGAGCCGTATTCGTTTTTGTTCAACTGAAAGCAATCTGGGGACCCACCGCGCAGAAACCTTAGAAAATCCAAGTTCATCGACTATGATGTTTTGTGTTCGTTCATATGAGATGCCAATAGTGTCAGCAATCTCCCTGATGGTCAATCTCCGATCTGCCAATATCAGATCACAGATTTTCCCAATGTTTTCTTCAGTCGTAGACGTCGTAGGCCGGCCGGAGCGAGGGTCATCTTCAATACTCTCTCGTCCGCGTTTAAATTCTGCAACCCACTTTTTCACAGTCGTATACGATGGAGCAGATTCCCCCAATGTTGTTGACATATCTTCGTGAATCTCTTTTGGAGTCAGTTTTTTTTAAACAGGTATTTGATGACCGCACGTTGCTCAATTTTCTCCATTCTTTAAAAACGCTGCACTTAGGCTCACAAAATTCAGTCTAATTTAAAAACAGATAATGCTATTGTGACAGAATTTTACAATGTGACAACCAGAGAGTAAACAAATCGAATGAGGTCAGTTACATTAAAATAAGTCAAGTATTTATGTGGTAGGCCGCGAATATTTCGATCCACCCTCGTAGGTACCTACATAGTTCAAAGAAAATAAATATTACATCCGTTCCATTACCAAAATACACGTACGTACTTTACCCGACTTGGGAGTTTTTGTTGCTAGCGGTACAATTTTGACAAGTACAGAGTGAAGTTGACCCGATCGCGATTATCTTCTCATTTGAAATGCATAGTAGATAAGTTAATTAAGCATTTGTTGATGTGGGGAAAGAGCTACAAAAATTACCTCGCCTGACTCCTTTGTATCTGGGGAAATTAAAATTCAAAACACCATCCCACAAGCCTTTCTCTCTATACTACCAGTAGACAACAGCTAAGTAGAATAATTAATTGCCTTGCATTAAATTACTTTGTGAAGTCATACTACTGATCCTAAACTAGGTAGGAACCTGTATCTTAGGAGTCGAAGTAATTCCTGTCTTAGTAGTAAGTACTATAGGTACAAAAAGTCTTTATAATCTAGATAGCAAGCTTCATAATATTAATATATAGCATACGAATCTACACAAAGCAAATATATAGCTGAGAACAAGTACAGATTTTTAACATAATTACTTTTAATAGGTTTTCTGTTTCACTGTAACTTAAGGTCTGCAACCATTTCGTTATTTTTATTACATGGCAGGTGAAAGTATAAATAAAGGTGGGTGGTTAAAATGATACATATCAAGCTGGAATTGCCATGGTAACTTCGTTTTGACGAGCCCAACTTTATGTATACAACAACTTTATACAGTGGGTACATTAGTGAAAAAAACAGGTGTTAAATATGAGAAACTTAACTTTGCTGTTGGAAAACTATTATCCCCATACATCAACATAGGCCGCGATTAATTTACCGCGATTATTTATTAAATGACCGCTACTAGCTATGCATTAAAAACTGCAAAATATATACTTATGCAGATGACACAGCTCTGTTAATTCATGGTTCTGTCATCCGTCTCTGGTTGCGAAAAAGCTAAACAGACAGCTGAAAATTCGTTACTTGTTATGAGGTGGCTAAGTTCCAACGTTCTAACTCTTAACATTAATAAAATAAATGTAATATTATTCGGTTTACCACCACAACCTCTTACTCTCCCCCTACCAAGTATAATAGAGTAAAATCTCACTCGTATAAGCACCGACAATTGCGATTGTTCTCATTTAATCCTAGTTGACAAATTAAAATATCTAGACGAACGATTGAATTGGAGGCCCATATACAAGCTATGTGTGGTCAATTCAGACTGCTAAATATCACATTTAAAGAACTCGGACACCGATGCTTGCTTACCGTACCCAGTCCGAGTCAATAACCTACTGCCTTCCAGCTTGGCAATTCTATTTTCATCCAACTCGAACGAGCTCAAAGAGCAATATTTAACAGCGTCAACGGGTTCCCCAATAAGTACATGTGAAACCTATGACGATAAATGATTTCTATTCTTTCTATACATATTCGGTGAAGGTCAAAAAACATATATGTAGGTAGAGTAGGAATAAAGTAATTAAATCATTATTATTAGTAACCAAAAGCTTTTTATTTAAAGTAATTATTACTTTTAGTAATTTTTTAAGCATTTTCATGTTAATTAAAAAAAGTATTCTTTCACCCCAACTTTACGCCGAAACCGGTGTCCTCACCGTTAGACAATTGTACATACTCCGTGCAGCTTTACGGGCACAATGTTGCCCTTAGACGCTCATATGCTACAAATAAGACCTGCTGTTTGTTTTTGTGTAGTGGTTGCCCATCGCACTGCGCACGCTGCGCGTCATCTCCTTGTTCAAAGCACCCGCCTCGCCTTTACGACAGAATTAAAAGACTCATCCAAATGTATACTTTGACCTGCTATGAAATGAAAATAAAAATAACGAAATGGTTGCAGACCTTAACTTACAGTAGAACAGAAAATCTATTAAAAGTAGGTAATTATTTAATGTAAAATCGTATTTTTTTAGCTTGTTATTATAATTTTTAAGCTCGCTATCTAGATTATAAGGACTTTGTGCTTTTGACCTCACAAATTTATTTCCAATGTACCTAATTATAATCTATGTACTGAGACACCGTAAACGTGTCTGTACAAATAAAGATTATTTTATTGTTATATTAAAATCTAAACAACATTTGAATGACATCTCAAAACTGAGGGACATTTGAATATTAAGGCTGTTAACAGAACAAATTTGCTATCTGCGGTGTCCGTACAATTCGCGCCACCTAAGTTTGCGTGTGTGAAGTTGTATTCGAATGTAGTTCAGTGCAGGGACGTCGTTCCTCGCCCGTCTCCTTCATCCTCTCCGATACCTATATCCCAGATTTGCGCAGCTCACCAACACATATCACCAGCTAAGCGCTGGTGATATGTGTTGGTGTGCTGGTGATTAGTGTGCCCGAGTATGACTAAGTTTTAAATCTGATCTAATGATTGAATCTGAATTACAGGGTTTGAACTCCCATATGCTTGGGCGTTGAAACATCCCTCCCCAAACTGGTTAAGCCTACCTTTTACATTTGAACTGAACCTCCTTTGAAAAATAATCCTGGGTATGCCCAGGCTATATTGTAATAACTTTTTTTATTACTCTTAAGCGAATATATTATTTTTAAGGATATATTTTTAATATCCTTTTAAATGCATATCATTGTCTTTTCCAGCTAAGATGATATTCCGCATAGAAGGTGTAAAAGCAGTCTTCTTCGGAGGTGACTTCATAACTGTCACCAAGCAGGATGACGACACAGATTGGAGACTACTGAAGCCTGATATCTTTGCTACTATCATGGACTTTTTTGCTAGTGGATTGCCTGTGGTCATTGATGCTAAACCTTCTGGAGATACTCGTATGTATATTTTGGTCTTTTCTTTTATATCCAACCCTAAAATTTCTCTTGATAAGGTTAAATTTATATTATGTTCTCTGTGCCTCCAAATAAATAAAGAGAAAAAAAAAATGTCTTAATTTGCTAATTCATAAAGTGATGATTTAAACTGCATAACTAGTTAACTTTAGCTAACTAAAATCCTATACAAGTTTGATGATTTGAGTTTTACACCGTCGAAAAGCACATTTAGGAATTGATTTATTTAGATGTTATAAGAAAGCTGTATGTACTACACTATTATAGTCAAAAACATTTTCAAAGTACACGAAAAATATCTGTCCTACCTTCTCCAACGGCACATCAGCAGTTTCACTCGGAATCTCGTCAACTTATTGAGGCCCTATTGACTGACCTGGTCTAGTGGTTAGTGACCCTGAGACCCCGCTAAGCCGGAGGTCGTGGGTTCGATCCCCACCCAGGATAAAACTTTGTGTGATGAGCACGATGGTTTATCCTGTGTCTGGATGTTATTAATCTATAATATGTATGTATTTAGAAATATGTAAGTATGTTTATCAGTTGTCTGGTTTCCATAGTAAGCATAAGCTCTGCTTAGTTACGGATCAGATGGCGTTGTGTGAGTTGTCTCAAGATATTATTATTATTTTCACACTTTCCGGTTTCAATCCGGCGCGCGGCGCCCGCCGGCTACTTGACGCCGGGTACCCAGCGACGAATTACAGATTTATATTCATGTTTTTTATTTTGCAGAAATAAATGATGATGACGATGAAATAGTCCAGATGATAAAAGAACTGCTCGACACACGTATAAGGCCTACAGTCCAGGAAGACGGTGGTGATGTTCTATTTGTTGACTTCAAGGATGGTATACTCAGGCTTAAGATGCAGGGTTCCTGCTCTTCATGTCCTAGTTCCATTGTTACTCTGAAAAATGGGGTAAGAGTGTTTTGTTGTCTGGTCAAAATAATATTTGTTCTTGAGGCTGTGTTGCCACATGTGTTTATGCCCTTGCCCTACGGTGGCTCTTGCGTATTCGACTCTTAAGGAAAGGTTTCATACTCGTACATATTTGTATGAAGAGTAAATCACGGGCTCGCAAATATTCCAGTTGATACACTACAGATTTCTGTAGCTACTTTTTAGTTGCCTACTAAGGCTGGCCGCAGACGTCCAGTTTCCTGATTAGGTTTTTTTGAATTAAGTACCTACATGTAGCAATTTTCTCTATCTTTCGAGATTTGAGAGAGTAGTTAGTAGTAAGTATGCAAATGCTAGTTATTTATTACTTTTTTTTATTTTTAGGTTCAAAACATGATGCAATTCTACATCCCAGAAGTAGTGGCAGTTGAACAAATTGATGACGAAGGTGACAAACTTAGCGAAAAAGTTTTTAAGGAATTCGAACAGTTGAAAAAGAAAACTGATAAAAGTGATTGATTCTCCTATCCCTATATCTAGATAAGTAGAAACGTGATATGTATATATAACAATTTTGTTAGTTCTTTTGTTAATTTAATATTAGAAAATAAATTGTTTTGAAATTAATTAAAGATATGTATTTTACATAGTATAATATTTCAGATTGCTTATGATGATAATTGCTAATGTGCTAGAGACGATCAACATGCTAGCATGCCATTGGTAATTATAATATTCTCACTAAAACTCAGAATACTTCCACAAAAGTCTTCAAAACTTTCCCAAATATTCCTCAAAAATGGTTATAAGTAGAACTAGATGTAATAGGTTCAAAAAATATAATGGTATGGGTACATGCCCTATGGGGCAGCCCATGAATTTAGCCCGCGCAAATGCTCGGCTGTGATTCTATACGAACACTAGGTATAACTCGCATATTTTTAAATTATCTTTTATGGGGTGTTGGGACCTTTTATATCCACGAAGCTCTGGGCTACAGCCCAAGTAACCCATTGATCTGATCCTGCTGGCATTATTCTTAACTGACGGCCGTGATTCCTCGTGTAATACGTATTTTATAATTATCATTATATAATTATATCGTTCGGCGCAATATGTATTTTTTTTTAAAGACGTTTCCCGCAGTCCCCCGCTACACAGAGCTAGGGTACAAGCTCTGTTTTGCGGGGGACTTTACAAATATACAAGTCACGAACACAAATTATACCCAGACCCGGATCAACATTTTGTGGATCACACAAAATGGTGTCCCGTGTGGGAATCAATCGGACGCACTCCCGCTGCACCACAGAGGCCGTCACTTACACAGTCTTTAAAAAGATAACTAGCAATGTGGGATTGGGTCTCACACAACTAGCAATCTTGTTAACCCCTCCAGCTAAGCTCAATGGCTTGTGTTAGGAGTGAGTTCACGTCGGTAGTATAATGGGTAGGATTCGATCCCGCCACCTCACCATTATGAGTACTCATTCATTTTCTTGCCATGTCTTCTTTCACACTGTCCATCTATCTTTTCTTGAGTCTTTTGGTGGATTAAAACGTAGTTTTACGATATATTATGTATAAAATTAGTTTTTGTATTATATACAAGCCATACTCGCTCCAAGAAACATAACGTCAATTTATATTTTAGGCAACGCACGTATTCTCTTGCATGCTATTTCAAACTCTATTTCAACTAGACGAGTATGTATTGGCCGTTCCAATACGGTCGAGCCTTAAAATAAAATATTTACGCGATTAAGACCAGATTAGATGAGTACATATGGTATTTACATTATAAAATTGCTTGAGCCTTTCTTCCTAGGAGGTACTGCTTCAGTTTGACTGCTAGATTCCGCGCTGTATCCAGTTGGGCGCAGTGTCTTTTATTATATTTATATCAGATAATATAGTTAAAGTAAAAATAAACAAGATAATTTCATTCCGTTGCACTTTTATTATCCAAAGTAAAAGTTCTTTTCATATAATATTTGAGTATCGTAGGCCGTTTTCCAACAATATTACTAATTAATGAAGTACCGAAATTAGTTTCAATTTTCTACTATAAATTGGAAATCGACTTAATAACATTTTTGTTGGAAAACTGTCTATATTTAGGACATAAAAATATAAATACATGTATGTAGTCAACTATATTAAAGTTATATTAGTAATTCCTTTAAACTAACTAGTTACTTTTTCTTAAATCTAAATTACATATTATACAGCAAATCTACAATATTTTTTGAAATAAAGAATACAATGATAAAGACAGTAAATTATTCTATGTCTTATAAATAGTTGAAATATGTAACTATACAATGGCAGTGTAAAATACTTATTTGAATAAAGTGGGTAGTTCTGAAAATTAAAATGTCTAAGAAATTACAGTCAAAAGCGATATGATATACTAGTTTACATGGTACATAACATGTTAAAAAGTAATAGTCAAAGAATAATATAATATAATGATAAAAATACGATCAGAATAAGAAAAAAAAGTTACTAAGTAATTTTACACGAAAATAACCAAAGCGAAAAGTTTGCTTTCAAAACCACCTTTTGAAAAAAAAGTGGATTACTTTGCACTTCGAATATAATAATAGAAGAAATATTAAGAATATAAACTACTATTATACTTCATTGTAGTTAATATTAAACAGTTTTTTTTACCGAGCATTCTGAATTTGTTACCCGGGGATCAAATAAATGTCTGTGGAATGCAAAACAGTGACAGACAAAGATGAAAATGAATAGTGTTAAATGAAACAGAAGATATAAAATAGCAATTTAAAGGTCGTGACTGGCTCCGAATCAAGGGTTGCACCTACAGACGCAACATGAAGGGAATAAGAACCAGTCCATGAAAATGCCTGCGCAGTCGTCGTTAGGGTCATACGCAAGGAGTCGGTGCCATTTGTATTTTTGTTCGCAGCCGCAATCGCGTGCGCACCTCGATGTTGCCTTTTTACTGAAAGAAGATTGGAATAAATTAAGAACTGGATTGGCGAAGTATCGTAGGTTTACTTTCTATACCTACTCATGATCTACCTATCCTTTAAGAAATGTGCTTATATTCCTAATTTGAGTTTAGGGTTTATTAGCGTACCCATGGAGGTATTTGAGGGTTTAACTTCCTCTCCCTTCGTAATCGAGATAGGAAACAACCTGTCTCTGAAAGTATTTGGTAGAGAGTTTGCTATGGCGTTTTATTTGCAAATTCGGTTTGAATCTAGATTGACCCCCTCTCCGAAATATAACCTTGAATACTTCTATGGTAACCCTCCCTCCGCCCTTTGAGTCCGTATTAGGTACGTTATTTTAGGTCTGTGGTCATAACTGTTTCCCCTTTGTTTCTTCTCTTCCTTTTTTTATGTTTAAATTTGAATTATTTTGATGGCATTAATTTGACTAGTAAAGGTATACACTTCAGTCTTTAAAATGGTTTATGAGCAAGCATATCTAAATATTATGAACCACAGTCACGTCACTCATTTGGCAACTTACCCAAATTTTATTTTCGGAAAACCCTTTTACGGCAGTGTTGGCAAAACTTGTACCTATTATAACACGATGCTGCAACTTGAAGTGAAAGTTATAAAAGTGTTCATTTGAATGCAGTTTACTTACCTGCAGGTTTCCTGGTGAATCGCCTGCTCAAAATGCATTGTGTTGACGATTGCGCGGAGCTTTCGCGCCGAATTGAGTGCCCAATACGGTGTCATTATTTCTGTCTTGCTCTCACAAGCGTCTACCCTGTAATTTGACACAAATACATTATTTAATAATGCGGTAATATTTACATTCTTCGTAAAAAAATAGGCTTCGGCTTCTTTTGTATAAAGATACAAATGGAGCTGAAGCTTAATACGTAGGTATAGGGACACCTAATAAAGATTAGGTGTTTGAATTCGTTTTACTATATCCTCAGTCGATCTGAGTGCACACGATGCAAGAGTCAGTCAATGCCGAGCACGATGTCCATATCTATACTAATATTATAAAGCTGAAGAGTTTGTTTGTTTGAAGGCGATAATCTCAGGTACCACTGGTCCGAATTGAAAAAACATTTTACTGTTGGATAGCCCATTTATCGAGGAAGGCTATATGCTATATAACATCGCGCTACGATCAATAGGAGCGGAGCAGCAATGAAAAATGGGTAAAATTTACACAGACGAAGTGCGAGATAAAGTGCAGAAGTGAACCAAAGCGTTTTCTGGAGAATCAGTTTCTCCAATTATTTCAGTTGTTATTTCTGCCAAGGAAAGTGAGAACGTTCCCAATAATGGCATTTCTTTGAAACGGACACCAACCTGCCAGTATTATTGCCAGCCTGCGGGTCTGGCAGCGGTGTGTTAGCAGCTTGCCTCACATGCCTGAAGTACGAGTCGCCGCTTGCATCGTGCATATCAGGAACTCCAGGCGCTCGACGCACTCTGTTCCCAGCAGGTGTTGTGAAGGAACCATACATACGCTTAATCAGCGCCTTGTTCTCGTCGATGAAGTTCTCGATTTTGTCTCTGGAAAATGAAAAATGTCCCATTTGGTGAAGAGAGAAGAACATTTCGCTGCTAACTAAGGCTGGTTTTCCTCTCACGCTGATCATCGGCGCTGACTAGCTGACGCTGTATATAATTAAATATTACGTTTCTGGGTAACACTGACTGATCAGCGCTGACATGCATTAACTCCTCATAGCGGCATAGCGTGCATCAGCGCCGACGATCAGCGCGAGAGGAAAAACAGCCTACATCTAAGTTGACGCGTATAAATAAATCAGTGTCTGTCTTCAAGAGGCTGGGTGAACTTTGCCACAGTTGAAAGGTTCCAGGTTGAGGGACGGATCCAATTTTTGTCTTAGTAAATGTTCATAATAGATCTCAAGTCCATTCTGAATATTTCCCATGTATTGTGGGCCTTACCTTGATCAAATCTGCCCTAAGTGGGGTCAATATCTCTAAGCCGAAATCCTGCGTACTTCAGCTGGGTCAAACCCTTCCCAAATCAATTTCCTGGATTCGCCACTATGAAGCCAGGATTGTTCATTCATAATTCTAAGAACTATTTAAAAAAAAGCAATGCCTGTGCCACGGAGACTTTTCATACAAACCAACAAATCACAGATACAGAGTACACTCTACAATAATTTGTGGATCACACGAAGTGCTGCCCCGTGTGGGAATCACAGTCAGTCACTAACCGCTAGACCAATAGGCCACTCAAGCTTATCTATGACTACCTGCCTCTGCGGTGAGAGTGTATCCGACTGCTATGCAAGAGGTCGTGGGTACGATTCCCACACGGGACACCACTTTGTGTGATCCACAAATTGTTTGTCCGTGACTTGTATGTTTGTAAAGTCACGGACAAACAATTCAGTCACTAACCGCACGACACAGGGCTTGTACCCTACTGCGGAAGTCGTCTTTTTTCTAATAAAAAAAAAATGTAGGATCTAATCTAGGTTGGACCTCGGTTTCCAATAGTAATCGTTTAGACTCAGGTAGGTAAGTATCTACGTGTCCGGCCCTGGGTAGTTAGATGTATAGAATTCAGCTTCAGTTGGCTGTAAGATGTAGGTAAAGGTTTACACATTGTTTCTTTGTTTTATTAGAAGCGAGCAATATAAATAATATTTAATGTAGTAGGTACCTATCGTTGGCGGTGGTGATGGTTGATACTATTAATTAATGGAATCACTGGGCAAAGAAATATCACAAGTGTGTGTGCTTCTTTTATTTGATAGACAGATGACTGTCTTATATCAATATTACGTCTTAAACGGTTACTCGTCTTAACATAAGTTCAATAAACGTCTTAAAATACTTTACATATTAAACTACTTCGTACTACGTCTTCAACTAGTGTGCATCTTCGGCAGTGGTGGTTCTATCTATAGAGACATTCGGGTAGACAGCTAAGTACTTAGTCGATCAATCAGTTCTGATTACGGAAACCTGAGAATGATAGATGACTGTCCAAATTGAACACAATACCTTAACAATTATCCAACCTATAAGTAGATTATAAGTACTTACAATGGATACGTATTGCCAGCGGTTGGACAATACAATTGGAAGTTTCTCTTCACGCATGGCACCCCTCTGACGAGTTGGCCTTGAAGCTCGTAACCCAATGCTACAGATAGAGCTGTCCATAGTATCTGAAATGAAAACAAAACGAAAACTGATTAATTAGATATGGCCAAAGTTGAATGATCGGGATCGTAAAATCGTCGACGCCGAGGTAAGCGTTTCTCGGAATGGCTGTACAAAACGTTCACATATCTTCATCACGAAAAAAGTGGCGAACAGGAACATACCTAAGTACTATACAATCAGTGTATTAAAATCATTTGTCTACTACGAGACTATATAGAAGGCATCTACAGAATCTCTGCGCTGGCAACGGTTATTTAAATGACGCATCTGTCATGTAAATATCTCTTTGCTTTTAGCACTTCTAATCACTTATTTTCCACTACGTAATTTTCATTTTCAAAGTTTCAAGTATTGGTAGTACCGACATTCGAGATTATCTACCTACTCATAAAACAGCCTCCCTAAACGTTCATTTCCATGCATCGCGGTCGATCGCAGTCGCTCGCGATCTCTCGCGCGCTCGGCTGATGCGACAATAGTTAGTGTCAGAGTATGAAAATGTATAGTGTCGTTTCCTAGGTCTGCGACAGAGACGAGCTACGACGACTGACGTAGGTTGAGCGCACACTGACTTGTCGCATCAGCCGTGCGCGTCAGCCGATTGCACGCGGTTCGAGTTACGTCGGCCGCGATGCACGGAAATGAACCTTTAGACATACCTAACGCTACAGGAAACGATGATACAGCGTACTGTATCTGGGTATTCCCCAATCCGTAAATAAATAAAATTAACTTACGTTTAAGTAGAACAAATTCATGTCCGCTACCGAATTTATTTTTAATATTAATACGTCCTGCTACTACAGCGTGTGCTAATTAACTGAACGGATTTCTGACAGAAAAACAATAAACAAAAAAATACGGTAATCTCAGGCAGATCGCAGTGCTGAACAATGAGTCAAGTGGTTTAGATACGTCCGGCGATATACGAATAAAATGAATCTTTAATTTCCATCACTTATTCATCAATTTACAGAAATATAAGCCTTAGGTACAGTCTTATTTAGCGTAAAAAATATTTTAAATTTGCAGTAAGTACACTTATTGTTATTCTAGTTTATGCATAAAATGTTACTAACATAAAGCAGTCATTGAGATTCAAAATGGCACACGCTACGAAACACATAGGTAGGTCTGCAAGTACTTGTGCAGAATATTGAATTTCTAGTGTGCGAACGTATACTTCGTCATATTCATATGGAAAAAAAATACTATAAAATGCTTAATTAAATAAGTGATTTATAGTATATTTCGTTTGCGCAATATAAGATGGAAAACTGGATCGTGTCATTAATTTAGCAAGCAGTTATTTAGCAATTTAAAAGCTATCCAGCATATTTAAGACGCAACTGTGTCAATAACCTTGCATGGAATGAAATAAATTTACATATATTTCTAAGCAAAAAATAGAATAGGATTGAGGCGCACGTCTTCTGGCGCCTAAACTTTGCTATTTTTTTTAGACCTAATAGAGTAGGTAGCGTTTATAGAGCTTTTAATATAATCACTGATACAGATATAGGTATATTCGTAAACTTTCGCGACTTGTACACATTATAGAATGTTATTTGCTACGGGTCTTAATCGCGTAAATAACGGCCGTGGTCACGGGTAAAAATTGTCAGGTGAGTTCCCGTGACCACGGCCACGTTGCAATACGGTCGAAACGTCGGGCAATAAACAAAGGTATTTAGCCTTAAAATAAAATATTTACGCGATTAAGACTGATACAGATATGTAGGTAGGTATCTATATTACTTTACTATTTACATTAGATATGCCTGTGGCGAACGGCGACGAAGAAACCTTTGATTACCTAGGTATTTATAATCTAGACTAGTCTTTTCAAATATTCACACAGTACACACATAAGTAGTAGATTTTATATCTGTCCAAATGATGTCATATAGCTGGGCACGGGTCTCCGTAGTAGAACCTACTTATTATATATCCTGGGGGTAATTGACATAATCGCCACGCTTGGCTAGTGGGTATGCAGAGAGGCTTTAAAGTACGCTGAGGATGCTGCTGCCCGTCCTCCGGTGTAAAGAGCCTTAGTCGTTTTGAGGACACCCACGGGAAGAGATGGGGTGGCACAATTCTATCGATACATGGATACATGCATTCTAGTGTAAATAGTAGATAGGTACCTAAGTATTGAAGTATTTTTGAGTGAGTATAAAATACAATTTGCCAAATTCATCAAATCATTTCTACATTACATTACTTATTCTTTTGACAATAGACACCTAGGCTCGTTAAATATCTAGAGTTTACGTATTTAAAAAGTTAGTCACCTACCCACATTTTGTATAGAATAATATGGTCAGACAGGTTAACGACATTTCAATTGAAAATTACAAAGTAGGTAGGCGCAGCACTTACAATTACTTAGGCAAGTATTATTATTCGAAGGTTTACGATGGTACGTAAAAAGCAAAACTTTATTGACCAGTTTAATTGTCAGATGAGTTCCCAGATTCATTATTTGTATGTCTGTTAACGACCGTGTTAAGGTCAAAACTAAATAAGTGAAAAAAACGAATTAATGTTTATAATGCTAACTTGCGGCTACATACATAGATATACAACTTAATATCTTGGGAAATATTGTAAATAGGTATATCATTATAAAACATAAAACTACATAATTGGCTAACAACAGAAGTGGCGCACAAAATATGACTGACCCGTTGGTCTCATTTAATGGTTAGTGACACTGAGTGCTAAGCCGTAGGTTGTGGGTCCGATTCCCACACAGGACACGGGATTGTTGTTCCGAATCTATGGCAGGGTTACTTCATGTCTATGACTTGTATGTTTGTTAAATGCATGATCTTTTAAAAAAATAGGGGGAGTACAGAAGGTTTATAAGCCCCATACAAACGCCCTCAAACACCGCACAAAATGAAATCCCGGACCACTTTGTTCACAAAGGTGTTCCCGTGTGCGTTACTCGTTTTGTGGCAGTGGATGCTAAAACTTCGAATATTAGAAAAAAATAGGCGAATGATCGATTTGTTACGTTATACAAACAACTGAACTGTTTAGTAGCTGGTCATTTAATACAAACACTAAAATCATTACTGTTCTAAATCGTAAGCGCGTCAAGAAGCCTTGGATAACTGTGGGTCTTCTAAAATGCATGAAAAACCGAGACAAACTTCATACAAAATCAAAAAAATATCCTAACAACGATGTTATTAAGACCACTTACCTGCGCTACCGAAACTTTTATAACTGCCTCTTAAAAAATTTAAAAAAAGATTACGAAAAGAAGTTACTAAGTAATGCCGCAAAGACTAGTAACAAATCTCTATGGGATACGATAAAAAAGGTTACACACTACGATAAAAAACCAGTTCAGCTGAAAATTTATTAACGGCTTCAAATCCTATTTCCTCTGTCAATAACATAAATAGTTTCTTTGTTTCAATTGGCAAAAATTTAGCTGAACAAATCCCCAACAAAGAAGTATCTCTTACCTCAAATGCTAACTCTCAACTATCCTCTTTCGTCTTAGATGCAACAACTGAAACAGAGGTCCGCAGTCTTATATTAGGTCTGAAAAAAGTCAACACATCTGGTTGGGACAATATCTCCGGTGCCTTCCTAAAACGTTACCACCACATCCTAGTTCCTCCTCTAACTCATATTTTTAATCTTATGTTTAGTACTGGAGTCTTTCCACGGGAACTTAAACTTGCTGAAGTAATACCTATCTACAAGAGTGGAGACAGAGCCTGTGTTGATAATTATAGGCCTATTTCTATCTTACCCACCATATCTAAACTAGTAGAAAAACTATTAAACAACCGGTTAATGGGATATCTTGAATCCAAAAATCTTTTATCTAAATCCCAATACGGCTTCAGAACCGCCACCTCAACAAACGACGCTGTTCATGAATTAATAGATCACATTGTATACAACTTAGACAAAAAAAACAAGGTTATAGCTATATTTTTGGATTTAAAAAAAGCATTCGACACAGTCTCTGTTCCTCTTCTTCTAGATAAGCTGGAAAGGCTAGGGGTTCGTGACATGCAACACAAATTATTCACTGACTACCTTACCGACAGACACCAAAGAGTAAAAGTTGGTGATATCACTAGCGATGACCTTCCTATTGCTTTCGGCGTGCCGCAGGGCAGCGTGTTGGGCCCTAGCCTCTTCCTCACGTATATAAACGACCTATGTAATATTAGTTTAAAAAATTGTAAAGTGGTAACCTTTGCGGATGACACTGTATTAATATTTCATGGCAAAACCTGGGATGACACTTATGCTCTTGCACAATCAGGATTCAATACCGTGTCCAAATGGCTCCGAAAAAATAGATTAACACTAAATGTAGATAAAACAAAATACATACCTTTCAAAATTAGAAACACTTCTGATGACCTGTTCGATAAGTACTCTATTGTTGCTCATCGTTGCTTACTCAATCAATCATGTACAGTAGAATCCGTTTATAATGACATCGAAGGGAATTGACAAACACGTCATACTAAGCGGACGTCATACAAAGCATTTTTGTGAAAAAAAAAACAACCTTATTTTTTTAAGCTTAATACTTATTTTAATAGAGAACAGCATATTAAATCAAAATAAAAATTGCGCGTAATACATGTATAGTATATTTTTCATTTTTTTACTTATGAAATCTGATTTTTTTTACTTATAATTATCACTAAAAACAATCATATAACTAGGACCACTCACATTAAATATCTTGGTGTCATGATTGATAATTGTCTCAACTTTAACCATCACCTAGACCTTCTCTCTACAAGGGTTCGTAAACTCATCTTTATTTTTAAAACTCTACGTCAAGTTGCTGACAAAAATGTCATTAAAATGGTTTATACAGCCCTTTGCCAACCTATAGGGTGGCTCATCTAAAACAGGTATGTTGAGCGTGGAAAGAGCTCAAAGGGCAGTCCTAAAGGTAAGCAATTCCTTACCTTTTCTTTACCCTACAAAAGACCTCTATGTCCTCTCGGATGTGCTGACGGTACGGCAATTGTACATTTTAAATTGTGTTTTGAAACAGCACTCATTAATTACGTATGAAAAAAATCATACAAACAAGCGGCTGAAACATAAAGTATGTCCCCTACCTGATAATAGGCAGTCTACGGCTTTTTCTGGCAGATTTTTCGGTTTCTTGGGTAGATATATATATAATAAAATAAATGTGAAAGTGCATATTTATTCACTTACAAAATTTCAAAGTAAAAGGGTTGTCACTTCGTGGTTAAAATCTCTTAGCTACGAAGAAATGGAAAATCTTCTTTATGTTCCTTCGTAGCTGAATTGTACATAACCACAATACAAATATTAATCCAACACACTATAGCTTACACTCAAACACACACACACACACACACACACACACACACACACACACACACACACACACACAAATAAAATAACTAAAGTATTACACCTATCAAGCAGATGACACCAAACACCTTCATATCTAGGGTCAGGAGAGGCTGGTAATCTGTCATACAGGTTTACCTAGTACAGATACCAGTCTCTCGCACAGATACACTCTAATTGAATCTGAATCTATTGAAGCTTGTTCGAAACATCTGTTAACTATTTTCTGTGTGAGAGAGGAAAATAAATGATTATTATTATTACATATAAGAAAATATGGCAAAACATTAGCTCGCTTCGTTAAACAAATTCATCGTTAACATTAATCATATCTAATATTAAATAGAAAACCACATTGATTTTGTTACTTTTCGTTTCTCTTTTGTGAGCGTGACTATCACAATATAAAATTTGAGGTAGTAGACACTATACAAAGTATTTTATTGGCCACTAGCTGTCCCGGCGAACTTTGTACCGCGCCGTTATTTTTTTTTTTTACATAAGAACCTTCTACAAAGTATTAGAAAACTAAAAAAAGAATAGATGAAATCGGTAAAGTCGTACTCTAGTTAACTCGTGACCAAGGAAAATATATTGAATAAAAAAAATATATTCTAGAATAATAAATATATCCAACTTTAAACTATGTAACCAACCAATGTACCACATTTATCTAATATTATAAAGCGGAAGAGTTTGTTTGTTTGCTTTGTTTGTTTGTTTGTTTGTTTAAACGCGCTAATCTCAGGAACTACTGGTCCGATTTGAAAAATTCTTTTTTTGTTGGATAGCCCATTTATCGAGGAAGGCTATAGGCTATATAACATCGCTACGACTAATAGGAGCGGAGTAGCGACGTGAAATGTTGCAAAAACGGGGAAAATTTACGCGTACGAAGTTTTTTTAATTCGGACCTGTAGTTCCTGAGATTAGCGCGTTTAAACAAACAAACAAACTCTTCCGCTTTATAATATTAGTATAAATAGTATAGATTATCAATAAACCTTATTATTATTAATAGGAATACATTTTTATATATTTAGATAAACTGCTGCAAGGTAACGATATGTAGGTACCTAAGTATAAAGTATAGGTACCTAAAGTAAAAAAGTACCTAGGTGCTAAGTGGTTTTTAACCCTACGCAAAATCTCTCATGTGCATCTATGTATCTGTGTGTCTATTTGTGCAATCGTAGATCTTAAACGAATGGACAATTTTGATGCGGCTTTTTTATGTAGACTCTGAGGGCCAGTTTAATTGAGATTTTTCTTATTTTTGTTTGATGAATTTACTTATTATCTGACATGTCGGAAGTTCTCGCAGACGACCGAGGCGACGTTGGAATGACGACTTTCGCCAAATAGCCCTAGACTGCCTAGCACAAGACTGCGATAAATGGAAAGGGGTTGATTATAAATCTATATATACTTATAATAAATCTGTAGTGAGGTCAATTCTGTACATGAAATACAGGGTGTAACAGAAAGGTGTGGTCAAATTTCAGCAGCGGATAGGTTATGATATCAGTATTGCACCTACCATGGTGCCATAGCTGGTTGCATTATTATTACATAGTTATAGCATATTCTTTTTGACAAAATTCAGTAGTGAAAGGCGTATGGCATAAGAATTGTACCTCCCCCGGTACAAAATTCGATTGGATTATTATGGCATAGAACTTTTTAAGTCATACTTTTCTTAATTAATAACTTTTTCATTCATAAATAAACAAATGAAAAAATTATAAATATTTTTTTAGGGTACTCCGATTTTGATAAAATTAGGTATGTGCACTCAGTATCATGGGCGCATACCAACCCTTGAATATGACCACACCTTTCTGTTACACCCTGTATATTTCCAAAATAACTATCAGGGGGTGATTAGGGATCGATACTGATGCCAAAAATGCAATCAGTAAAATTTTTGTCTGTCTGTCTGTCTGTCTGTATAACCGTTATAGAAACAAAAACTACTCGACGGATTTTAACGAAACTTGGTACAATTATTTTTCATACTCCTGAGTAGGTCATAGTATACTTTTCATCACGCTACAATCAATAGGAGCAGAGCAGTGAAGAAAAACGGGAGAAGTTACTCCATTTTTAAGCTTTCGTCGCGTGTGCAACCGTAATGGTTAAAGCTACACAGAAATCATGTATGACGGAAATGTTCTCCTTAAAATTATATAAAAAATATCCCACGACAGCATATGTCTATCTTTTATGGTTGACTCACAATATCACGTGTAACTCCCGATAGCTTAGTAGTTCGAAGCTTTCTGATTATATTTGTCTACTCTTACGTTTATAACACTCTCAGTCATCCCTAATTAAAAAAGTTAACATAATTAACTATTCCATAAAAAATACTAATAGAAATCAGTATAGAAACACCAAATTTATACATGAAATACGCTAATAATAAGCCATCGCGCGTGAATACTGAATCATGCTATCTATCTATATCTATACACTAGCTTTCCCGCGCAACTGCGTATGCGTAAATTTTCCCCGTTTTTGAAACATTTCACGTCGCTACTTCGCTCCTATTAGTCGTAGCGCGATGTTATATAGCCTATAGCCTTCCTCGATAAAAGGGCAAATCGGACCAGTGGTTCCTGAGAATAGCGCGTTTAAACAAACAAACAAAGCAAACAAATAAACAAACTCTTCCGCTTTATAATATTAGTATAGATATAATAAAATTGTAAATTTCACGTGTCTGTACATGGCCGAACATAGTGAAAAAAAAAATTGGGAAATGTTCGAAAATAGTATTTAAACACATTCCTACATTTTTAGAAATGTCTGTCTGTCTGTCTGTTTGTTTGAACACGCATCACGCAATAACTATTGGACAGATTCGGTTGAAATTTTGTATGTGTATTCTAATAAGTCTGGATTAACATATGGGCTATAATTTATCACGCTATTTCCCATAGGAGCTAAGCAATGACGGATAATGTCTGTAGCTATTTATCGTTATAAAACAATAACTACTTGACGGATCTTCATGAAAATTTGCAGTTTTATTGTAAATACTATAGGTCATTAGTTGCACTATAAATCATTATGCTATCGTCTATGGGGAGTTAGCAGCAACGTATGTTTTGTCTAACCATTATGGTTTTTCACAATTTTTTCCACAATAAGACATTATTTACAATTGTAACCTGTTACAGTACAATATCTCATTTATACCTAATCATATACTGCCAAGAAGTTTGGCAAATAACCCATGGAAACTATAACTTCACGCTAAAACTATAAGGAGCTAAACACAACATTTTCAATTTTCTTAAGATCAGCTATTTTAACCGTGTTTGCATCAGCTTAGGTGGTCTATTGGCACAAGTAGCGGTATTAAACGAGCGAGGTCGGAGGATCGACTCCCTAATTGCGAGTCTCTTTTTGTGTTGTGTTAAAATTTTTTTTACTCTTTTTTAAGTATTTTTCTAAATGTATACTTATTTATACAAGCTTTAATTTTCGACTTTAACATGTTTACTTTGTTTAACAAATTTTCATATTAATAATCACTTCCAATAGGCACCGTTATCATTGTTTTGCATGAATAGTGATTATGTTATAAATGTAGAAATGAAAAACAATATTACATTACAAATAAACAGTAATTACTTGATATTTTCTAGAATTTATAACTGTTAATTGCTTAAAAAAAATGAAAGATGAAGTCCGCGTTACATCAAAATAAAACACGTGGCGCCATCTGTGATTCGATTTCTTCTGAGTGCCAAAATTGCTTACCTACAAATGTTAATAAACTTTCGCGATTTGTACACATTATGAAAATATATGTATTACGGGTCTTGATCGCGTGAATAATTTAAGGTTAAATACCTTGCTTACCTACGTTTAATATGCATGATAGTTTAATATAAAATCATCAAGTATAAAAATAAACTTATCCAGTTTTGAAAATAGATGGCGTTTAAATACAAATTAAAAAGAATCAGGAAAATTGATTAAAAAAAAAAAAAACTGAAATTCTTACGTAGAGGGATATGAATATATGATGATCTTAATTTGCGACAGGTTGACACACCTATTTTTAAATTCACCAATGTAGACATTATAAAATAATATTTTAATCTTCTTAAGTGAGTGAAAAAAAATATTGAAATAAGTTTAGAAATAGTATTTAAACACAAAAAAAGATATCTGAGTATATCTTTTAGAAACGTTTGAATGTTGTTTGTTTGTTTAAACATTGCATTCCCGCGGTACAAACACGGACACAAAGTAGGTATACTTTAGACTCGGAAAAGATCGCTCGGGCAGGACATAACCTGCGATCATAGGGAATCTGTGGGAGTTTTTTCCATCATACCTTTATTACCTATGTATAAATTATCTTGAAGGAGCGGCTAGGTACCTCCGATTAAAAGGTCCGATTTAAAAGTGTCGGAGCCGAAGTTGGAGTCGGAAGTTTAAAATCAATCGGAATTTTCGACCTATCGGAGTCAGAATCGAAGCTCCTTAACTCAAAATTTCGCACAAGTAATTGGGCGGTTTCGAGCTTCATTTAACTCGAAACCGCCCCAGTACTCGCGTGGTGGGGGAATTTTTCAATATTAATAGTATTTGATGTGATGCAAATCACTTTTTTGTCGAGGTGTGGTCGTGGGAATTTTAATAATTTGTCTTCTAACCGTCTGGCGCCCTAAACTTTGTCGCCCTCCATTTTGCTGCACTGGGCATTTGCTTGGCTTGCCCTGCCATATGTTGGGCCCTGATTAAAGCTAAGCCCAAATATCCATAGATGCCACAGAGCATTGTGGAGCATGTTTACAATATGTTTTACACAGAAGTTGAATTGTAATATAAACTACCTTAATATAAACCCAACTTCCACGCGAACGAAGTCGCGGGCACAGCTAGTTATAAATAATTCATTAATCACCAACTATTATTATCTAAAATAAAAAGCAATTAAATAACTATCGTGCTGTGTGGCACCGGCTTAAGAATAGTGCCACCCCATCTCTTCCCGTGGGTGTCGTCAAGGCGACTAAGGGATTTCACACCGGAGGACGGGCAGCAGCGTCCTCTGCGTATTTCAAGCCTTACTGCGATCGCCAACCCGCTCGCCAAGCGTGGCGATTATGGTAATTACCCCCAGGAACTAATAAGTAGGGTCTACTGGGGAGACGCGTGCCCAGCAGTGGGACTTCATATGGGTTGTTATGTATGTAAATAACTATCGCATGTTATTTTATAATTTATATTGTGTAAAGTTATGATTTTTAAGTGTTATTATGGTTTTTGGGAAATATATTATAACGGGCGTTTTTAATGCGCACATATCATTAAATAAAATAGTTTTCTGCAGTGCCCACGACTACTTTGTGACAAGTAACTTCAGAGCAGACCTTAATGAGATCATGTACTAGGCTAGAAGTCCTAGGGGGTCCAAACTCAAATATCCTTATTTCGTGAAACCAAATCAATGATTGTATTATAACGTGGATGATGAATACATAATACAATTTAAATTAATACATATCTTTATATATATATATATTTCTTGTGTGCGTGTGTATGTCACTGAACTCCTCCTAGACGGCTGGGCCGATTTTGATGAAATTTTTTTGTGTGAGTTCAAGGGGATTCGAGGATGGTTTAGATTCACAATTGAACCCGATTTACAAAAAAAAAAGAGTCGAGACGAAGTTCGGGACAGCTAGTTCCATATAAAGATACAGTTTTTCTCAGTCCATATAGGGAAAGAAAGTATTTGTTCTACAAGGCCAATTATTCAGTTATTAATGATGATCTTAAAAAAGTTAATTGGCAGGACGAGTTTTTAAGGTATGACAATGTTGATTCTATGGTTTCGGAATTCTACAAAATCCTTAGGCGGGTCGTAGACATAAATGTTCCAAAACTAACAACAAGAGAGGCCAAATTTCCGTCTTGGTTTAGTAAAAAACTGATGTCAAAAAAAGAAAAGCTTAGGTTAAAGTTCAAAAAATTCAACAATCCTAGGGACGAAATCGATTATCAATTGCTTCGATCTAGATGTCATGCTTTGTATGCTAAATGCTTCACTGAATACAAAAACAAAATTGAATCCAGTATTACTGTAAATCCTAAGGCTTTTTGGCACTTTAAACACGAAAGAGGTGGTAGGTCATCTATACCAACAAACGTGAAACTACTGGATAGAATCGCAAAGTCTGGCTCTGAAATAGTGAACTTGTTTGCTAAACAGTTTGCTTCAGCCTATTCTACAGACTCTATACCACCTGCACAGAGCGTTTACCAAATGTATGAAACTATTATTTTTGGAGCAACCCCCCTACCCTGTCGTGCATGCAACTTAACGAAACAAAATGCACCCACCCAAACCTATCGTTAGATCGGCACTGCCATTTGCCTCCGTTCAGGTTCAGAATGTCGAATTCTCATAATGTCGAATGGTTTCAAAATGTCAAATATTTAAAATCTAATAGGTATATAAAATTCTCGTGTCACAGTTTTCGTTGCCATACTCCTCCGAAACGGCTTGACCGATTTTGATGAAATTTTTTGTGCTTATCCGGTATCTATGAGAATCGGCCAACATCTATTTTTCATACCCCTAAGAGTTTGTTTGTTTGTTTGAATGCGATAATCTCAGGAACTACTGGGCTGCACTGAAAAATGTATTTTATTGTTGGATAGCCCATTTATCGAGGAAGGCTATAGGTTATAACATCACGCTACGACCAATAGGAGCGGAGCAGCAATGAAAAATGTTATAAAAAAAAGGAAGAAAAAAGGGAAAATTACAATCTATTATTCATGCCCCTAAGTGATAAGGGTTATCCACCCCTAACATTTATAACTATACTATAATATTAGAAGAGAGAGAAGAGTTTGTTTGTTTGAACGCGATAATCTCAGAAACTACGGGTCCAAATTAAAAAAAAATACTTTTAGATAGCTCATTTATCGAGGAATGCTATAGGCCATAAAACATCGCGCTACAACGAATGGGAGCGGAGCAGCAAGTAAAAATGTTTGCAAAAACGGGGAAAATTTACGCAGACGAAGTTGCGCGGGTCAGCTAGTAGCCTATAAAAATTACAAATAAACTTACGAATTCTTTATGAATGAATTATTTTCACTGTTTGGTATACTTATTTAAGTTATTAAAAAGCGCTCAAGGGTCTCGCTGATAAACACCACATTTTAAAATTTTGGACGTTTAGGTAATTAGACATTGTGGTAATGGGACATTTAGGGAATTGGACATTGCGGAATTTTATATTTCGGGAATTGGACATTCTGGTAATTGAACATTCTGAACCCGAACATTTGCCTCTCGTGTTCTCCTCCCCTCCAGAATTAAATCCTGGATCCGCCCATGTCTAAAACCGCAGTATCTAGATATACCTATGGGCCTGTTTATAAACATCTAAATCTCAAGGCTGAGTAGCGTAGTCGCTTAAAAATCAATTATTTACCTATGCAGTGCATGGCGCCAATTAATCTCAGCCAGCGATTAGGTATATTTTAGACCTACCTAGATATCTGCAGGCTGAAGAGATTCGTATCACGTTTAGTTGTTTCTATTATTTCCTAGAATGAATTTTGATGAATGGCTGCCATTTTTAATGGCATTATTATAAAGTAGTATAGTAGGTACAAGTTAATATTTCTGTTGGCGAGTAGGAGTAGGAGTCGCCAACGTACCGATGTAGATAAGTATAACAAAGTACCTACCTAATTGTCGGAAGTCGCAATGAACAAGGGTAGATAGAAATAGATAAATAATAGATAGGTAGGTTAGTTAAATTATTAAGATGCAATAAATAAATGAAAAACAGTTCCCGCCATATTTCAATTGTTTTTCAAGCAAGTAAAATGAACATACGTGACGAAGAAATTCGGTACATTTTAAAATTTTCTTACAAAAAAGGTAAAAATGCGACGAACGCAGCGAATAAAATTTGTGCGGTTTACGGACGTAATGCGGTATCAATACGAGTAGCACAGATGTGGTTCAAGCGTTTCAAATGTTGATAAACTTTCGCGATTTGTACACATTATTAAAATTAACATTATTGCAACGGCCGTGGTCACGGGAATTCCCGTGACCACGGCCGTTGCAATACGGTCGAAACGTCGGGCAATAAACAAGGTATTTTACCTTAAATTATTCACGCGATTAAGACCCGTAATATATATATTTTAATAATCAAGCGTTTCAAGTCTGGAAATTTTAGTGTGAAGAATGAGGCTCGCTCTGGACGCCCGCCCTGTCACAGATAAAATCAGTGCCATCTTTGAAAAAGTGGAACAAGATCGACATAGTAGTTACGATATTGCTGAAGAACTGGATGTTGATCACAAAATAGTTTTACGTCATTTTCAAAAGTCTGGGTACAAGAAAAACCTGATATTTGGGTACCGCATGATCTCACTGAGAGAAACGTAATGCAATGTGTTTCCATTTGGGATTCTTTGTTGAAACGAAATAATTCCGACCCATTTCTTAAACGGTTGATTGCACGTGATAAAAAATGGGTCACTTACGATAAGAATGTTCCAAAAAAGATCGTGGTCGAAGCATGGACAGGCCGGGCTTTCCCACAGACCGTGGCAAAGCCCGGCCTGACTCGGAACAAAGTGAAGCTGTGTGTATGGTGGGATTGGAAAGGAATCGTTCACTATGAGCTTTCGCTGCCGGGTAAAACTATCAATACTGACCTCTACTGTCAGCAACTAATGAGGTTAAAAGAAAAAGAAGATTGAGGAAAAACCTAAATAGTGAATTTTAATAGAAACTGGTGAACAGGAAGGGCGTGGTATTCCATGATGACAACGCCAGACCGCACTCCTCTAAGCCACTCAGCAAAAATTAAAAGAGCTTGGCTTGGATGTGTAGATGCATCTTTCGTATGTTTCAGTCACTTCAGAACTATTTAGGAAGCATGCAGTTAACCTCAAAATAACTCTGTGAAAACTACCTGTCAAATTTTATTGACGAAAAATGACAAAATTTAACACCAATGGGATCATGTCATTACCCACAAGATGGCAACAAGTCATCGACCAAAACGGCATATGCGCCGTTTTGGTAGGTACATATTATAAATAAATAAAAAATTATACCTATTTTTTTTTCTTTCTTTGTATATAAAATATATAAATTCTTTTGCCCCGACCTTATAGTTAAACAGGCGTGATCGAAAACAAAAAATCAGCCAAGTGATAATTTTTCGTTTTCGAACGCCAGGCTAAGGGAAAATTTGGAAATTCGGATATCATTTTTGAAGGACAATCACTTTTTATTGCGCTCAGGAAGCTGGACCGATCGCTAGTACCTACCTACTTAGATGGCTACTTACACAGATTACTTAAACGTACTACCTATCTAAGGTAAATAAGTAATATACCTATCTAACATCTTTGATACAACTCAGATCTTTATTGCCGTGATATATGAATAGGTAATCCTTCGATTTAGTCGCATTATAATTGGTTACTTCGGATGCACACAACACTACGAAATATTTACAATATTGACGCGTTCACGAGTTTCTCGTTAGCAGTCCATTCACGATCCAACGAATGACATTTTGATGTGACTCATGCGCAGTTCGTTTACTTCAGACTTAGAAATTTAATACTTGGATGTGTTTTGTTATCCAGTGGCGGACACAGAAAAAACCTCAAGGAGGGGCGCATTGGTTAATTACATCGCCAATATGGGAATCAATGTCAGGGTGAGTGTTCAACCGAGCTAAGCCAGTAAGTCGATTTTCCTTCATTGTCGACCTCAGCCATGTTTTTGTATGTACGTCGCAATGTTAAAAAACTTATTTCGGCCCTGCCAGTGGGGGTGGGGGGGATATGTATCCGCCACTGTGTGTTATCGTCATTTAGACTAATATTATAAAGCTGAAGTGAGACTTTGTTTGTTTGTTTGAACGGTAGGTAATCTGTGGAACTACGGGTCCGAATTGAAAAATTCTATTTCTGTTGGGTAGCCCATTTATCGAGAAAGGCTATAGGCTATACCTATAACACACGCTACGACCAATAGGAGCGGAGCAGCAACGAAAAATGTTGCAAAAACGGATATACGGATACGAAGTTGCGCGGATCAGCTACTATTTAATATTATTCCTTATGACATTCTTTAACAATACCTAATAGGTGGCTACTTAAAGCTTTTATTAACAGCTTCCGGCATGCTGATGCCCGGATGGCAGTTATCGCGATAAAAACTAGGTATACTATGTCCTTCTCCGGGACTCAAACTATACTTGATACCAAATTTCATCTGAATAGATTTAGCGGTTAAAACGTAATAGATAGACAGAGTTACTTTCATATTGGATTGTTGATTAGGTACCTACTCTTGCTCCCTGCAATAGAGAAGCAACAAATATAAGAATAGTCCACGATAGATTGACATGGTCTGTAGTATGAGTATACCTACGCTTTGGATAGCAATCAGGAAACTCAAACTCGAAACTTGTCATGCTATGTATAAAGTTCAGAACGTATTTATCCCTTAAATACTCCTTATTATCTATTTGATATTTGAAGCATTGAAAGATACCTATTGTTCTATTAATCTGTACGAATATAATATAAATTGATACATTAATGTGGGCACACCTACTGCCGCAGACAGAGGTGTGCCCCTAGACTAGACCAATTAACTAGCAAACTATACCTACCTGCTTAAATCTATGTCATAGATGAGGTGAACGCTCCGACAGCTGTTATAGAACTCAAATAAGGTTATAAATTATGGCAACGACATTGTCGTGTATCATATAAATCCGTCACGTCTTATATTTTATCAAGAGAACAAGAGAACCCACGCCTATGAGTCAGTTTCGTCGGATCGGTCGCTTTAACTTGCCTACGCTGTCGCAATTCTAATAAGGAGTTGAATAAAAATAATGGCATTATCGGAAATGTAGTGCAAATTGTTAGCTTTTAAAACTAGATAGATACATTAAGGCCATTCCTTTCTTTCTTTTGAAAAACATTTATACTTATTCATTAATTATTAACAATTTCTCTTGTTTTTGCATTAGAACTCGAATATGGTGTATAATATAATGGTGCCAGCACCTTACCTACATAAACAGTTAAACAAAGAATCATTGTAAACATTGGCAATTTGAAAAGAGTAGCCGCGAGTTTTTATCGCCTGTTCGTTTCTCCGGCATTACCTACTTGCGAACCTTTTACCTTGTTTGCGAACAGGCATTGCATATAAATGTAGAATCGACTTTTCACAAGTGTACGTAGTATTTTGCTTTCTAAGTGAATAAAGAATTTCTATTATTATTATGCCCGTCCATAGGGCGAACGGAGCGGCCTCTCTAGGCGCTACAGGTCAAGGGGTGCTGAAAGCATCCTCCTGCTAAGGAATCTAGGGCGTTAAAGGGCTACATTGATTTGCAAAGGGCGCTAAATTAACACAATCGCAAACAATTGCCACCCCCTCGTCTCGCGATGTACTTAGGCGGTATCGGGTAAAATTATTCCCCGTCGCGTGATTTACTTAGGCGATAGCCAGTATCGGGTTGTATTCCCCCTTACACTTGGCCAACCTTAGGGCGCCCAAAATCTGGCTTCGGGCCGGCACTGGCTCTAGCTATTTAATGTCTAGTTTTAAAATGTAATAATATTAGCCAGACCTTTATTTTTGGGGAATTTGAGAATTATGACACCCCCCGTGGTGGCGGATGGTGTACCGGTGTTGAACCAAATACCGCCCCCTTAGCCATGCAAGCGACTCACACTTGACCGGTGGTGTTGAATGTTGCCCCCCCAGAACAAAGTTCTGGATCCGCGCTTGGGCACGTTACATAGTAAGGGGATTAGTAATGTCACTTTTTTTTGGATAAAAGATACCTAGGTAAAAATTTAAACTTGAACTGACATGGTAGCAAACAACATTTAGAGCCAAGTTTGAAACTATTTAGTATGCATTTCGCTTAATGAGAAAATAACAGGACGAGAAAATCTTTTCTAATGCCGTTGAGATAAACTTCGAGGTTTTTAATTGTGGACCACTGTTGCCCCAGTTTTATAGTCTATGGATATATCAGTGGCGGATCCAGGTTTTTTTGGTTTGGCGGAGAGGGGTGGCTGGACCTCTCTGACCAAACCCAGTATTTCGAACTTGACCCCTCAATAAAAAACACTCACATATGGCAACTCAGATACTTTACCCCATCCTGGATCCGCTAGTGGATCTGTTACTATGCACATCTAACACGTATCTTGTAAATACTACAAATACTTTTTTAACGAACTCGGTTTACTTTGTGATGTGACACACAATAGATCTAAAAAAACATCATTTTTCTTTTAAAAGTGACTATAACGTTGACCTTCATTTTGTTTTGAATATTTCCGCAACTCGTAAAATTAATGATCACTCATTTATTTGATATTGTTATATAACGTTATACTATGTGACACATGTAAATTGGCACAATCATTAAGAAGGTAGAAAGGTATTCATGATGCGATCTCTTTGACAGATTCTCAAATAAGCCAAGAAGTTTTTATAACAGTATCATATAGGATGATATCGGGCCTCCTGTTCAAAAGTAACAGTTAGTTTAGAGTTTTTTTTTATATTCTTGGGTATAAAGAACATAGTTCTTTACAATTCATAACGATCTAGCCTTTAAGGCTAATAAGCAATTTTACTCTAACTTAATTTTAGACGTTTACACTAATTTTATAACTAAGAATAATGTCTGTTGCTCTTTCTTAGAGTCTGATAACATGAAAACACTTTGTTCATGTGTAAATTTAAAGCACTGTCACTTTTATATGTTCACTATAACTACACTAACTCAAATGGTATAGTTCTTTTTAGTCTTCGCACTAAATCCGTGTGGTCGGTCAACAGGAATGCCTCGACATTCACGTGGTGACGAAGTCTATGTTCATGTGCTTCAGCACTTTTATGGATAATTTGGTGGACTGTAAGATTTTCATTTTTGATATACCAGGCGGCATTGACAATGTCCCTTCGCACTTTATTCTGAAACCGCTGGATAATAGAGAGTTTAGAGTGAACCGTGGTAAAATGGAGAGTACCTACGCATATTATCGTAGTGTGAATCTAAGGTGAAGACTTAGACTGATATAATTAGGTACCTAGGTTTAGCGATTACCTAGTGTCTACCTAAATGCTAACCGCTGTTGAGGATTCACACATTTTTCGTTTCGGTACTCGAGTACTACATTCGTCAAATTCCTAACTGACTGGACGAAACCATAATTGCATATACATTCTACAAAGACCGGGTATCAATTCAAGTTTATTATCAGGTATCTTTACTTACCTATGACTTCATTCATGATAAGTAAACTCGATAAAAATATTTAAAAATTCAGACCTGGTTATAACATTTTTACATTTCCATAATCGTGTATGAATTAATACCTAAGTGTTAAAGCGACATCCATTTGTAAAACAACAAGCCACGACTTTCATGTAAAAGATATATATTTCGAAGAACCGAAGAAAATTCAAATTCAAACAATGCGTCTTTAAAACCAAGGTTTTCGCGCAAATCAATGCAGTGGGGCATGCATAATTCAGCATTTTGCAACTATAATATTTTATTTTACATTCATTTATTCAAAAAAGACAATGCAATCTTTGACGCCATTCCGTCTCATATTTCAGTATCGGAAATGTTAATAGACATAGTTTACTGACCATGTTTCTTTCTATACATGCGCACATTGTTTTGTTACACAAGATGTGATGAGCGTTAGCACATATCTATGCGCAGGCTGAAATGCTTGGGAAATACATAGACTGGCAAAAAATTATGACAGTTATCAGCTTTAAGGAAAATACAGATAATATTATAAAAATATTCTATTTTTATTCTAGGAAAAATAGTTGCAAAATGAAATTGCAATGGCAACTCGTAATGAATGAACGCCTGACTCAATTTATAATAGATAAAATGACATGGCTCTATAATACATTTATTAATGTTTTCACGTTGCAGTAAGGACCTATAGCCGATGAAAAATAACTAATACCGTAAAAACGCATGCTCCTATTTTCATATGTAGATAAAGATGATATAGATAGATGGCGCATGCGAGGGCCCAACTCACGAGCATCAAAGGATGGAAAAATTTGAGGTCTAGTAACATAATCCAGAAACGTGGTTCGATTCCGGCCCCGGTTTGGCTACGGAAGTCTCGGGTTCGATTTCTGGGTCTGGACTTCAAATTGTTCTATCTTTGAAAAATGCAATTATTGTATTTGTATATATTTGTATTTAATTACTTAAAGTTTTAAAATTGCAAGTCTTGGGTTACCCGTCAAGGGGGTACTTACTCGTCAGTAACGCGAAATGTTATAATTTTATAGAGGTCTGAAAACCATGACTGAAGCCACTTCTGTGGTTGCATTGATACACTGATATAAATACTCTAAGGCTGAAATCAATAGAGCGTATTTTGGGTTAGCTTAAGCTTAGCATAAGTCGAACTTGAAGAAAATCTTAACAACAAAATTGGTCACTAGTTAACCCGCGCAACTTGGTTTGTGTTATTTTTACCCATTTTTGTAACATTTTTCATTGATGCCCCGCTACCCGTACCCGTAAACCTTCGTGGGCTCATGCACAACACTTTCCTGAAGATCATCACATGATCAAATGCATTGTTTACGATTCTATAAAGGACATACAGACAAACATTCATTTTTATATATATGTATAGATATCGCAAGCTTAGCATAAATCTTAGAAGATTATATAATAATAATAATAACTTGGGACAACTCACACAACGTCATCTGATCAACGTCATCATCCAAACTTAGCAGAGGTATAATATAATACTATACCTAGTAGACTATGGTAACTAGAAAACTGATAAACATACTTATATATTTCTGAATATATACGTATTATAGATAAATTACACCCTGACACAGAATAAACCATTGTGCTCATCACACAAAGTGTTATCCTGGGTGAGGATCGAGCCCACGAACTCCGGTTTAGCAATCAGGGTTACTAAATAATAGACCAACGAGTTTTGCGTAATCAAATTACGCTCTATAGATCTAAGCCTAAGTAGTGTCTCTCTTGTTAGTTTATTTTAATCCGTCTCAAGCAGTAAATATTTTAATCTTGAAAACTTATTTGAGAAATGTTAATTGCTTTGCTTTAGCAAATAAAGGCATAAACATAGCTCACTGCATATTTACATACTTTTTAAAGGCATAACGATCTTAGTTGTTAATTAGTAGGTAATCTTATTTATTTAGATCATGAACGACGCGGCTAAGATGACCGCAGTTAACGATATGTATGTACCTACTACCGCTACTGCTAGATTTGTTTTTTATTGTTTTAATTTCAGTAATGACTACAAATTAACTTCAATCGTTTGTCTGGTATCCTAAGGTTTTATATATACAAAGAACATTGAGCCTATTTTGATTACCTACCCATATGATAGTTTAGAAACCTGGGGTTAGATTAGACAAAGGATTTTCTTAACTCTAACCCAAAAGGAGGGGTGTTACTTTTTACTGTCCTCTAGTAGTTAGTAAATATCTCGGCAATTTTTTTTTTATGAACCTACCTACATTTTTATATTTTGTACCCTAACGATCTGTCTAACATACTACTGATAAACTCTCGATTGTTTATATGGTATGTTTATCAATAAATAAATAAATAAATAAAATAAATCAATTTCTTTGTTTAAGAAATAATTTGTGAAAATAAAACAAAAAAAAGCTTAGAAAAGTTTAAAGTTTGTGTTTGTGCCATCGCTTAAACGAATGAATGGTTTTGGATACGGTTTTTATAAAGCTTCAGTTTAGTTTTCATTGATATAAATACATTCAGCCGTTTTAATTTTTTTTATCTTACGTTTCGGGTAACATTATCATGTATTCGATATTCCCGCATGTGGAAATGCTTGGTAGTCTTAGTTATTATTATTACTAGCCAAGCCTAGTTCGATCCAAGGCATCCGGGTATTTGGAGTATGCATCTAGCTCGTCTCGCCAACTCTTTCTATTTCCTGGCATCTACTCTGTGGTAGTTTTGGCCCATAGCTCGTTCGACATATGGCAGATGTGTGTAGCCCATTTTTACTTTAGCCTCGCAGCTGCTTGGCCAACCTCAGCTATTTGCGTTTTGGAGCTTTTTTTCTAAGTATATATTAATATTCTGGGGTGAATTTCTAAGTTTTGGATGTAAGACTACCCGTGACCACGGCCGTTGCAATACGGTCGAAACGTCGGGAAATGAACAAGGTATTTTATCTTAAATTATTCACGCGATTAAGACCCGTAATATAAACATTTTCATAATGTAAGACTTCTGTCATTGACTATACATATAAAGAATTGCAAAGGGAAAAACGATAGATAAAATATAACTTTATATGATAGAGGTATATTATGTTGTTAAATTAATTATAATTATCTGAGAAATGCAGCATAGTGTAAATTTACACAGGTAATTTATACGTTTTTATAATTGTAATTGCAATTAATTGACGTCAGTTTCCTCTGTCATTACTTAACTCATAAATTCTAAGGTTTTCTAAACACATATAGATATACTTAGGTATCTTTTAGCTCATCGACCTAAACTGATTGTAGACTGTGTACTGTGTATCGGTCATATCATGGCATATGATTTTTTCGAATAACATTCGGGCAACAGAAGGCACAAGACGGCTTTTGGTTATAGGTATACCTAGTATATAGTATCCAATATGTATCCAAATTGTCATTATTATTGCAATTATTATGCAACCAATGTTTTACTTATTATAATAAATGTTCAGTCTTATCGTCTTCTAATACGTACCGTACATGGCGATCCTGCCAGGCGCTTCCCGTGCGCGCGGGTCGCGTTTCGGATATGTGTGGCGGACCAAGAAAGGAGGGGCATAAGGGTCCCCAAAATTATAGGGAAAGGAATTGCGTTTCCCATAACTTCATACCCATTGGCCATAAGTTAGTTGCTTGATTCTATCAACAGAATCAGCAAAACAAAATCTTAGTTTCCTCAAGGGGGTCAGGACCAAGATGCCAGCCAAATACCCAACAAGATACCTACGTTTTGAATATTAAGAAACTATTTGTTTGTATAGAGCCTTCGGCAACGTGACGAGCAATCGTTTGTCTTGTCTTTGGTCAAATAATGCACGTTTACTTAACCCAGCTTCGACAAATTTTCATTTGCTCAAATCATTCAAACTGTGGTACATAAGCCTATTTGCTAACGTCATACACGCAAGCGCAAGTTATTATATTTGTCAAAGTCAGGTTCACTAGTTAATAGGTAGGTAGGTACTATAGGTACTAGACTTTATGTGCTAGCTAATTTGTTTGCGAGACCAATAGAAAATAGCCCATTATATTTTATAAAGTTTAAGTTATCTGAATAACTGTTGCCACTGATTGACAGTACGGGGTAGCCCGGATAGCCAGTTCAGCGTGCCTATTAGACGCTGGACTGATAACTCGGGCTACTCCGTACAAAGTAGCAGCAATTTCAAATGAAGAAACGAATGACCGTTTTGTAAACTATTTTGCTATTTTTTATACATATTAGATATATTTCGGGACTTAATCGCGTGAATTTAAAGGTACGAACCTTTTATTTACCCGACGTTTCGATCGAATTACACTGATCGTGGTCACGGGTCGACTGATGGCAGCTTAGCAATGGCTCCGTGAGGCGCGGGGATTTTTAACTACCGTCGCCTGGTCTTGATAATCGACCCGTGACCACGATCGGGGCAATTCGATCGAAACGTCGTGTAAATAAAAGGTTCATACCTTTAAATAATTCACGCGATAAAATCCCGAAATATATCTCATATGGAAGTCTTGTTGTTTTCGCCGGTAGCTTTTCCAGCGTAGTGGTACTATGTAAAGAGGTCAGTGACTGTCGCCGATCCAGCGGTGTGGGCAAAGAGCAAAAACCATGAGGCATGACATAGACATGAATCATTGCAAAGTAAATATATAAAGATATTTTAAGGATAGGTCATAGAGTCAATTGATGGTATTGGCTCTCACTTGGATCCTAATGTGCCTAAAATTTGAATATGGAACAAGGCTTCAACTTGATGGTTAAAATGATAACGATTAGCTTCAGTTATTACTGTAGCCACTTGACCCTTATCTACTATTCTACTCTCGTTGTACGACTGAGTTAATGTCTCTATAATATCTTATTATGTGTATTTGGCAGTCATATAAACACCTACTAAATAACCTACCTATATATAACGTGGGTGGTAATATGTCGTTGCCAACAAAACGTGGTACACTTATGAATTGTCCGATTATATTCTGTTTAGCTGACATAATGGGCAATAAAAAATAATAGGTAAATGGTTATTATTAAATAACAAAAAACAGATGTATCGAGACCTAAGTGCGGTAGTATTTTAAGGGAGGCATTATTTACTGAGTAAGTATCCTTTGAAGAACCAATTTATCTTTTTTTTTTTTTTAATTTATTTGTCTCAAACATGTATATATCATTAAGAGGACCGAAGTTCGGTAGGTTTATATCTACTTCTAACCTACGATTTAGGAAACACCATAATATTGTGACGTTCACTCCCTATCTACTATTTTTTTCAAACATATATAACTACTTTTAACTGGAACGTAAAATAGTATTAATATAATTTATTTATCTCAAAAAGGTACATATTCCGTTACATTAAATAACATACACAAATTTGTATGTCATTAAGATGAGAGCTGGAGTCTGTAGTAGGTTCGAAACGTGTTTGATAGATCTCTAGGCTCCCTTCTTTACAATCGGAAAAGGTTAAGGTAATCTTAAATGTACATAATATAGAGAGAAAGACTGGAAGTGAGTAAGATACGGAGGTGCATACTAAATGTATTTTTAAAAAATCTCGAGGAAAAGTCACGGTCCCCAGTCAAACAATAAATGATTATAATGTGTGCATGCTCTTACAGGTATTTGGTAGAAGGAGCCGTTGTTTATCGTCCGGTACGCGGTGAGTGGAACAACGGGCACGGAACCGTTGCGGAGGAGTATCGGCCCTTGCAGCGGCGTCACTAATGGCTGCCCTGAATCTGAAAAAATAAAACATCGTTCTTTGAATAGAAATCATTATATGACATACTTTTAATTTTTAGAAAAATCGGGGTTCTTGACATGGTCTCATCGTATGTTGGCTTGGGTTTAATCCGGCCTGCCACCGTTAACCTGTGGTATCCATCCAGCCTTGGTATTAGGGGGAGGTATGTTTTTTTTCATACAACGAAATGAAGAGACGATTAGGTCGTGCGCTTGATGGTAAGCGTCTCGCTAGCCCATGACAGTTCAGTGTCACCTAAATCCTTGTTTGGCAAAGATCTGAATGTCACCGCACCGCGCTCTTCATTTGAGACACTAGTTCGTAAATCTCATTTGCCCAGTAACTACCCTTGCTACATTGCCCTACAACCGAAATACAGTGATCCGTTATCATTACTATTTCACTCGTAACACGTGTTCAGTGTTGACATCTAAATGATTATCAGTAACCATTTCGTCAGACGGATATTTGCAAATATATGAAACGAAGCATATCCATTAAACAAGTAACATCTTCATATAACATCGCCAATTACACGAGCCATCTAAAATGACACACGAACAAATTGCAGAGCAATTTGTTTCTCCTCATTCGGCGGAGTGGCATCTGCTATTAGTTGTAAAACAACGTCATTTCATCACACCATGTCTCAAAGGTGCGTCACCACAACTGTGTCAAGTTGCGAAACTACTAATCTCCTGAGTAAGGCCGCTATTTGCGTAGGGGCAAGAAAGGAGAAAAGAAATTGTTACTTTTGAACTTTCGCGTTGATAAACAAAGTGTAAGTAACCCTATAAACTGATGATTGATGTTTCGACTGGGTTGTATCAACATGGCCACAAGCTGACTGAGACGAGGTCACGAGGAAAGACCTCCCGACCTTTGTAGTTTTACATCGGACTTCACAATGTAAAAACCGTGTTTACATAGGAAAGATAAATTTGATGAAAGTTTTGAAACATTCATGTGACTGTACACACACACACACACACACACACACACACACACACACACACACACGCACACATGCACTTGCAACCAAACAACTCAAATTAAAATTAAGTTAGTTGAATAATAAGAATGTAACAAGCAACCACTCTGTATCAAATAGCAGAGCGTATTGTATTTTCACAATAAACTCCCTCTTGGGGCGGATTTACCCCCAAGGAAAGGGAAATTATAATAAAAAAACTCCTTACGAGATTTAAATTTTAGCTGTCATCTCTCATAATATAGATTCGTACAATGTAGGACCGCAGTAACAAGTTATTAGATATGTGGAAAAACAATAAATCAGCGTTAATAAGATAAATCCCTGAGTATCCGTTACGCATGCCATATTACTACTGTATAATTAATGAATATCCCTTAATAATTACAGTAGTAGGTACTAATAGGTATAGTATGTATCATGATCATGACGAATCTGTCAATGAGATATAATTTATCATGCATGTAACTTAAATACTAAGTACCTATATCTATTTTGTAATGCAACCGCCTACTTCTTCAACGTTTATTAGTCCCATTCATATTTTAGCAAGAGCGAACCTAGAAATTTAATGCTCTACATTTAGAATTTAGAAATCTAATCGGTAGATTCTAGATCTTAGATTTTTAGATAGATTTTTCAAATCTATATCTAATTGATGTGTTCGCTTATAAATCAGTTTCACCATAATTTATGTATAGATGAAGAAAGCTACAGAAAAAAACGGAAGAAAAGTCAATGTCCACCATAATCACATCATCCACAATCCCTCTGAGCTTGCCCGTTGGATTACTTGGCTAGGAGATTTTTCAGAAAGAAGCCCAGTAGGTTCAAACTGGCTTCAAAAAGTTTTCCACGGCGGCCCATCGCCTTCAACTTTATGAAGCGCAAGTTAGGCCCCATTTAGAATACTACTCTCACCTATGGGCAGGTGCACCACAATATCAACTACTTACTTCCACTTGACTCGCATTCAACGTAGAGTCTCATATATTATCGGCCATCAAGCCATATCCAATAGGCTTGATTCGTTGGCATTGCGAAGAGATGTCTGTTCTCTTTGCTCCTTTTATAGACCTTTCTACCCTTTCTGAGGAATTGTTGAAACTTATTCCACCAGCTGAGTTTTGGCACTGTTCAACGCGACAAACATCCAAGTAGCACCCTCACCATCTCGACACTTGGCAATCCACCACAGTTAGTTTTTTTGTGGAATCAACTGTCGCCAGCAGTAATTCCGAATCGGTATGACTTAGGGACTCTTTATTTGCTATACCTCTGGTGTGGCAGATGCCCATGGGCAGTGGTAATCACTGAGCACCAGGTGAGCCGCTTGTTTTTTTGCCCCCTATCTCATAAATAAAAGGTACACCGTGATAACGATTATAAAAAGTCTAGGTCCTTATTCACTATGTTTTTCGCGCACCGCGCGAACTGGCGTATGCGCGGTACGTTCAAAGAAGACCGCGTGCATGCGCGATGCATTTCTAAACACAACTCTCTATTTACCATTATGACAACATTTTGACAGCTAGAAGCGTGGGCTTGACGCGAAACCGAAAAAAAAGTGAATAAGGACCCTAGACTAGATTTTAGGATAGACTAGGTTAGGATGAAGGGAAAAGTTTTAGCCCCTTAACTGCACCTGCAGCAACGTGTCTAATAATTATTATACAACTAGCTGTCCCGCGCAACTTCGTATGCGTAAATTTTTCCCGTTTTTGCAACATTTCACGTCGCTACTCCGCTCCTATTAGTCGTAGCGCGATGTTATATAGCCTATAGCCTTCCTCGATAAATGGGCTATCCAACAAAAAAATAATTTTTCAAATCGGACCAGTAGTTCCTGAGATTAGCGCGTTTAAACAAACAAACAAACAAACAAAGCAAACAAACAAACTCTTCCGCTTCATAATATTAGTATAGATAAAGCAGTGCGCTTGTTAATTTATAGGGCTAGGTACTTTCTCAAAATATCAATATGCTTTAGCGGTCAACGTATTGTACTAAGTTCCTGTATTGAAAACCAGTTTATAGTATATCAATCAGGTATAAATTCACCGGCAGAGAACAAAGAACAGGACATTAGAATGTTTATTGCCATTGAACTTATTGTGAATGCGCCCGCGCCGGCGGGCGTGACTGTCGCTTTAGTGTGAACTAGTTGGTGCCATTATGCGTACTGTAGGTACAGAATACAGATATCAGGTAGATACCTAACATTACGTGTGAATGATAATTCATAGGTAGATATTTTCTTTTTATGGTATTAAGGAGAGGAACAAGCATAGGCCTGATCGCTAGTAGGTAAGTACAAGAATTTCAATTGAGAAGATGGTTACCGGCTCTCACGATCTTGGAACCCCGTTATCGTCAAACGGAATCGTCGCAGTACAGACATTGTGCCTCAGTGTAAAGACGTTATTAAAATTTATCAAAATTATCAAGACCAGGCAACGGTAGTTGAAAAACCCCGCGCCTCACAGAGACATCGCTAAGCTGCCATCAGTCGACCCGTGACCACGATCAGTGCAATTCGATCGAAACGTCCGTCGGGTAAATAAAAGCCTTTAAATATTTCACGCGATTAAGTCCCGATAATATTCTAATATAGGTAAATAGAGCTTTTACAAATGAAGTCTAACACACATCAATGACGAATCGCGCTAGCGCCATACACAGCGCTGTATATAGAGTAATCGTAAAAATGCAAAGCTCTCATGTGGCAAAAATCACGAAATATGTCCCCTACATTTGCATATGCACATTGAGCTAAAAAATAGGAGGGCGGCAACGACTTCTTCATGTGGTTATTATGTTAGTCTCCTGTGTAGCCTATGGACATTACGCATGGTGCACACACACGCGACCTTATTTGACTTACAGAGTATCAACATCTTCGTAACAAAAATTAGCTATGGATAGCTAATAATAATAATAATAATAAACTTTATTGGCAAATGCACTTTTACAGTAAATCTTTCGGAACCCTGGCTCCTGTACTAGTCTTTGACTGTACAGAAGTCAGGGTGTATTACAATTACAATAACTAAATGATATAAAAAAATGTGTCGGGGACTGCCGCGGTAAAGCTATTGCATAGCATTTTTTATCAACTAAAAAAACAACAAACATTTTTTTTTAATGAGTTATTTGTCAGCTTTTTAACTGTTTATTGTCTGTTTATTTGTACCAACTAAAATTGAATGTAACGCAAAGCGAAACGTCAATATCCATACAAAGTTTCGATTTATCGACTGTCTTTATTCCTAATTTTCTTCCTAATATACTCAGGTCCACAGTCAAACTTCCTAGTTAACGTAAGAAAAAAAGGCAATTTTTGATAATTACGACAATCTTAATTGTGATTATTTTCACAATTTTCTACGAAGAGCCCGACCAGGAATATAAAAAACTGATTTAGGGCTGCAACATATGTTATTTTCCTTGCACTTGTAGTCGTACCCAGGTTTAACTTTAGTCCGAAGATAGTAGCTATAAACCTTGCTTTGTAATAAAAAAAGAACGTAGATTCATGGTTTAAACTCGATTTCTTTTGGGGGGGGGGGGGGGTTCATCAGAGGCAAAGGTCATTGCCGGATCTAACATGCTTATGAGAGGAGGGGTGCATTTCGTTTCACTTATCGACATCGGTCAAATGTGAGTTGGGGGAATGGTCAATGAAATTCGTTACAGTACAAGA
The DNA here is from genome assembly GCA_945859575.2 of Herminia tarsipennalis. Taxonomy (NCBI): domain Eukaryota; kingdom Metazoa; phylum Arthropoda; class Insecta; order Lepidoptera; family Erebidae; genus Herminia; species Herminia tarsipennalis. Next base: position 9,109,148 of record OX243846.2, read on the forward strand.
AATTCGGTACGTACACAAAACAGCCGTCTGTGCTACCGTGCCACCCAAACCAGGCTCAGTCTAGCTTTTGTAATAAGGCGGTTTGTGCTATTAAAGTAGGCTGATACGTGGTCCTGTAAAAATTAGCCGAAAAAAAAACTGAATGACCTTCAGCCCTCAACACAAAAAGAAGGAGCAAACAATATTTTATTTGTCACCGATCGTTGTTCTTATTATATTTACATACAATTTGCTTGAACGCATAAAAATAATAATTGATGTCCGACATATTTAATAATTCGTAATGATACAGAGTCATAAAAAAGTAAATAATACCTACGCATTTAACTTCCGGAATATTGCAGTCTCCTTCCTTGAATAATTGAACAATTAAAAGAATAATGGCAACGAGAAAATTATTCGTGTCGCTATAATGACCTAAATTATAGAGAAGCGAAGAGCAAAGAGCAGTCAAACAACTTAATTGTTTTACAGAACATCGGAAAAAATATCAAATGCAATATTGATAGAATAAGTAGAGTAGAGATGCCACGGGTCTCCCCAGTAGAACCTACTTGTTGTATTCTGGGGGTAATTGCCATAATCGCCACGCTTGGCGAGCGGGTTGACGATCGCAGTAAGGCTTTAAAGTACGTAGAGGACGCTACTGTCCGTCCTTCGGTGTGACATTCCTTAGAGATGGGGTGGCTATTTTAAAGCCGGTACCACACGGAGAGAGAGAGTGAGGAATATACTTTCTGATACCAATAGATCGACTGCCTCTGTGGCGCGGTGGGAGTGTGTACGACTGTTACGCAAAAGGTCGTGGGTTCGATTCCTACACGGGACACCACTTTGTGTGATCCTCAAATTGTTGTTCCGAGTCTGGTTGTACTTTGTCTCCGTGACTCGTATGTTTGTAAAGTTCCCCGCGATACAGGGCACGAATCCTAATGCGGGAGACGTCTTTAAAAAAAAATCGTCTAACTATGTCAAAATTTAAAAAAAAAACTTTAATTTTTTTTTCTATAGAACGTCTTGCTGTTGTCTAGCGTCATAATCATAATGACCTAATTAACTAGATCTATTTTTCTATAACTCATTAAGAAGATCAATCGTGAGGATATAAATATGAAGGCCCCTATACCTACTAATAGTCATCAATTCTTCAACCTTGCACTATCAATGTTCTATTTCACAATATAATCTGAGAGTTTCCACATGAATAATAAATTAACATGTATAACAGCTTGCAATGATCGGAAATGATAGGTAATAACGCGCTCACATGTGTTATGTCAATCAGACAACATCTGTATAAATCGTTCTTACGGTTACGTAATAAATGGTAGGTACATTATTCGTCTGCGTTTTTTAAAGTATCTACCTATACATTAATTTCATTATTCATTACTTTAATAACAGTATTTAAACTATCATTTTTTTGTCTTTTTCTCATACCTCTTACTAGCTGTCCCGCGCAACTTCGTCTGCGTAAATTTTCTCCGTTTTTGCAACATTTCTCATTGCTGCTCCTATTGGTCGTAGCGTGATGTTATATAACCTATAGACTTCCTCGATAAATGGGCTATAAAACAGTGAAAGATATTTTCAATTCGGATAAGTAGTTCCTGAGATTACCGCGTTCAAACAAAGAAACTCTTTAGCTTTATAATTTTAGTATAGATTAACAGCAACGATGTCCCACTGCTGGGCACGGGTCTCCCTAATAGAACCTACTTATTGTAGATCCTGGGAGTAATTGCCAAAATAGCCACACTTGGCGAGCGGGTTGACGATCGCAGTGAGGCTTTTAAGTACGCAGAGGACGCTGCTGCCGTCCTCCGGTGTGAAATCCGTTAGTCGTCTTGACGACATCTATAGGAAGAGATGGTGGTGATTATTCTTAAGCCGATACCACATCTTTTTCGACTAGATATATTTTAGAAATTTAATAGAAAACAAACATAAAATATTCGCTTCTCAAAATTATGTTATTAACGTTTTATGAAGGTAGGTATCTGAGTATGCACTAGTTTAATTCATTCTATGTAGAGTGTAGTACTATTACTTATTCTGTGTTACAGTCAGCTTTGTAAGTCTCATAACAGAATAATTTTATCAAACTATCAAAGCCTTATAATTAATGGAACGTATCAAGACGTTTTAACTTTTTAAAATTGTAGAGTGACTATTTTGTTTTAATTTGAATTATCGAGGCTAAATGCAGGTACTATTGGAGATTTTCCTGCTGAGTTGGTTTAAATATTTGCAAATGTTATGCAACTTTTGTAGTTGTCTGTAAATTAAGCTCAGTGCATATTATCCATGTGACTTTAAAAGTAGTTAAAGAAACGTAATCAATCGATTAATATTTTTCCCATAAAGACACTGTTATAAATTGCAATACCTAAATAAGAAACATGTCACAGGGCCGATCAAATTAAGAAAAAAATTGGCAAACTAGTGTTCAATTTTTTTTAATCTGTGATGATGGTATTATACTAAACCAATTTTCGAAATAGGTATGCGATAGAAGATTTGGGCTGGATTGGATTGGGCATTTGAATTAATCGACTAGGTATGTAGTTGAGTGTCATTATCTCAACATGAATCACTTGCTCTCATTTAAAATACGCAAAAACTAGGTCACAACTAAAATCATTATACTGAACGGGTTTAGTACGTACTAAATCTAGCCTGGCTATTCATTACTATACAGTCAGTGTTAAATACAACACAAAGAAACTAGTCCAGTGTTAACCCAATGTAAGGTCGGTATTTGAAAGGGCTGTCTAGTAATATTTATGCGTTCAATTTTCGTTTGTACTATGAAGTATAGATAAAACAGAATACTCGTGTTTCAACCTTATAGCAGTGCAGTAACGAGCCTTTTATGCGTAGGGTTAGGGCATAGAACCGGTATTTCTCGGTTCCTAAATAACCTGAAATTCCCCGTTGTTAAGATCCGAAACCGGTTCCAAAATCAAACCCGGTTTTTTTATTCTTTCGGTTCCTAACATAAATAAAAGTTAAAAAGTATATTCCTTATGGTGTAAAGGTAAGTATCTACCCTTATTTTCGATAAATTATGGAACACTTTAAGGATATTTAGATAGTTTAATAAAACTGTGAATCACTTTCCTTTTATTATCTTATGTAAGGCGTAACTAGAAAAATAAAAACCAATAGGATAGTAAGTGGAAATGTCCTTATAAATAAAAAGAGAGAACAAACGTGGTAGGTACCCTATCTGCTAAGCCCGAGGTCGTGAGTTCGATCCCCACCCAGGATAAAACTTTGTTTTATGAGCACGATGATTTATTCTGTGTCTGTCTGTTATTTACCAATACTATGTATGTATTTAGAAATATATAAATATGTTTTTCAGTTGTCTGGTTTCCATAGTACAAGCTCTGCTTAGTTTGGGATCAGATAGCAATGTGTGATATTTATTTCTTTCTTTAAAAACCGGGATTCTTATATTTTAGAAAAAAATAACCACAGCACCGTTCAAGTTTCTGAATTTGCAGAATACAATATGGGTTTACCTAACGTTACTTTTTTCTTGAAACGGTTATGTGTATTTTTTTCATATCAAAACATTTTAAAGTAGACATCATATTACATGGAAAAAAAATAAAAAAAACAGACTTTTTTTTCTCGAAAACGGTTGACCTATATTTTAAAAGTTGTCCAACTAAATTTTAACAATAAAATAATTCGGAACAAAAACAATAACGTTATAGTATCGTTTCCATAGTGCAAGCTCTGCTTAGTTTGGGATCAAATACCAATGTGGGAATTGTCCCCAGATATTATTAGATATTATATATTATCATCAAACATATTTTAATCAAATCAAACTGTTATTTTCTGCACTTAAATATTTAAAAAAAAGGTGTCGCAGTTTTCTTTCTCTTTCTGGTTAAAAGACAGCTAGCTGGCTGTCTTTCCTACTCTTTCTTCTAATAACTTTAAAGCTTCAACTGGTTTCAATCGTTTCAACGGTGGTTAACAATTGTCAAAAGTTGCAACAGATAAAAATATGAGGTGCAAGTTAAACCAATAAGATACGACGTTCCCACGCATAAGGTCGGAAGTCAGTATTATGGTAATATAAAATTTTTGTACAAATAGAACTACATTCTACCATTCTATAAACTATCTTCAATGACTAATGAGGTTTTGAAGTGATAACGTTGGACGCTCACGTATCTACAAAATGCTAATACAATAAAAGTGGCTTTACTGAAAAAATGCATTTTTTGACTTACGACCTTATGCGTAAGAGCCGTAGATACATCTAATGTATGCTGAATATCTGCTTGAAGTCAAAATATTTAACCTTGATTTGTTAGTGGGCCTTCTGTGGCATCTTTAAATGAGACAAAATAAAAGTTACAAATCATTAATTTTGACAAAATTCATCGTTTTCTCTTTACTCGTACTGCAGAACTTAAATTCAAGTCAGACAAATTTTCTGATTCTAGGTATTAACCATTGGGTGGTAGGTGTCAGGTACAGGTTCGTTCAATGGGTACAGAAATAAGATTTTACAATCTTATTACTTAGATCTGTCTCTACTAATATTATAAAGCTGAAGAGTTCGTTTGAACGCGATATTCTCAAGAATCCAACAGTAAAATACTTTTTCAATTCGGATCAGTAGGGTCCATTTTTTAATTACTTTACTGTTGGATAGCCCATTTATCGAGAAAGGCTACATAACATCACGCTACAACCAATAGGAGCGGAGGAGCAATGAAAAATGTTGCAAAAACGGGGAAAATTTACGCAGACCAAGTTGCGCGGGTCAGCTAGTCCAAAATAAGATAAGAATCAAGTAATTACTTACAGCCACATAAACCAGAACAGTTAAAGATTTAAATTTGATACGTCACGCATTCCAAAAATACTCTTGGCCGGCAAAACTCAAAAAGGTATCGAAGTGATCCTAAGAGAAAAATATTCATATAGATAACCACAGATGTAACATTACAATAATACGAAATGATAAGAAAATGGCGGCTACCATTCACATGGCCAAATTTCTGATTTTATATTATAATATTTCATCTTTCGCTTACGTTTGCACTAAAAACTGGCAAAAAAATGTTTATATAAGAATAACGCTACTACTACTAATAAACAGTTGTTGAAAAACTTATTGTTGCATAACAGTAAATAATTTCTATTTAAAAATACTCACAACAGGGACAGCTTACAGAGGTCATCCGGAACAGTTATAGAACAACTATTAAGTACACTAAAATCACTGTGATCCACACTTTAACCAAATATTTTTAAGTATCTAGTATTTTCATCGGAAAACCCGCTATTCTTTTTCAAGTTCGTAATAATATGTGCTTGGAAAACAAAGCTATAAATTGTAGAATTCAATCTGCAAAAACGTCGGCACACTGGCACCTCTCGTAACGTTGCGCGAGGCTATTCTTCATTACGACATGAAAACCCGTACACTTACATAAACAATGTCAACGGAGACGCTAACTAGATAAAGTATTTTGACAAACATTAAATATTCAGTAAGCCGTCTTGCGAATTTTTAAATAAAATGTGTCTAAAATTAGATTTTTCAAACAACAACGCCATAGGAGCTGTTATGTTTGAAATAAATATTTACTTAAAACTAATACGGCGCCAGACCATACTAAGTCTAGCTTTCTAAATTGTCATCTTTGAAAGATGAGTCTCCCCACCATTTAACACAGAAGGAGGGGGTGATGCTATAAGAATGACATTACGATAGGCAAGTTAACATAATGTACATTAAATAAACATGATTCCATTAGAAACTTTTTATGAATTCAGTGTCAGGGGTTTTTAAGAATCCATCCATATCTAATGTATTTGTGGTATTAGGTCAAACGGACCTAATGCAATCTTTCTTTAAAAACCGGGTTTCTTATATTTTAGAAAAAAATAACCACAGCACCGTTCAAGTTTCAGAACTTGCAGGATGCAATATGGGTAATGACCTGACGTTGCTTTTTTCTTGAAACGGTTGTGTGAACTTTTTCATAAGAAAAATTTCAAAGTAGACATCTTATTATATGGAAAAAAATTAAACAACCAAACTTTTTTCTAGAAAACGGTTGACCTATATTTTAAAAGTTGTCCAACTAAATTTTAACAACAAAATAATCCGGAACAAAAACAATAACGTTATAGTATCGTAAAAGTAACACCAAAACAATTAACGATAAAAATTAGTACGAGTATCGTTGTAATTGTTCCGCGTGTGAAATATAACGTAAGCTGTGAGGTTATTCGCTTAATTCCAATGTACCGAGTGCTCCGACCTCTCGAGATGATGCTAGAGTTCGAAAGTGAAACCAAGGTCGACGTTTTTGTGTTACGTCTTTAACAGACACATCTCGGCGATATGCAGCATCCAAATTTGTTCTATGCGGTTAAAGTAAAAAATGTTATTTTTTTATACGTTCATTTGTGATTGCCTATTTGTTACTTTTTGACAGCTATAAAATTTCTTGTAACACCTATTTTAAAGATGTAATGTTACAAAGCCTTACACGGATAGAAATGAGTCCAGATAGTGTTTGCGGCTAAATTTAATTCTTGAAACTATCAAAATTGAATAAAGAAACACTATGTAGAATTGTTGTAGTATTGCTGCAAATAGGCTTAAAATACTGGTTATACAAATACTAAAGGTCTTTCAATGCACAGATAATAAAAAAAAAATAAGATTTTAAAAATCTGCCGAATTTTGGTGCTAGTAATAAACTTAAATCCTAAACCTAAATTAAACACCAGTGAGTCCAAGAAATATCTGATATTCATTTAAATTGTATATTATATATTTATTCGTATTGGAGTCTCATGATTTAGTCCTATTTCTATCACACGGAAATTAGTCGTTAGGTAACCATTTAAAATCTTTTAATCAATACATTACCTCAATTCGTTAATCACGTAATATGTTTATTGATGAACGGTAATCTATTGGTGATATTGCATTTTGTAAATTGGCTGCCATATCATGCTTATTGATTTTGAAGCAATGTCAAGATTGAATTGCAGCAAATAGGATTAACTAACCGTTTCTGTGATTTGGTAGGTACTGGAATGGACATTGGATAAGTTAAGTCATGCCATCAATCACAGAAGAACCTGAATTTTTCAAAGAAATATTGTATTGCCCAGTAATTTCTGTGGCATCTGATTTGTAAATAACTAGCTGGTCTTTCGCGTTGTTAATAAGGGCACTGAATTTTGTATATATAAGTATGTTTATCAGTTGTCAGGTTTCCATAGTACAAGCTCTGCTTAGTTTGGGATCAGATAGCGTTGTGTGAGTTGTCCCAAGATATTATTATTATTTTTTGTGTAAATACTTTCTGTAAGTATCTATATCAAATTAAGGACGACAAACAAGGTTGTTATAAATTATCTCTATTTGCAAGTATATTTGTAGTATTGTGTAACGCCTAGTAGTTCGTTTTTATTATTATGAATCTATTCCCGTGGGTGTCGTTAAGGCGACTAAGGGATTTCTCAACGGAGGACGGGCAGCATCCTCTGCTTACTTTAAAGCCTTACTGCGATCGCCAACTCGCTTGCCAAGCTTGGCAATTATGGCAATTACCCCCTGGATCTATAATAAGTAAGTTCTACTGTGGAGATCCGTGCCCAGCAGTGAGACATCATATGGGTTGATATGAAAAAAAAAATGAAGCTGGAATTCATCGGGATGGTTGTCAGAACGGTATGATAAAAGTTCTTCAGTAATTTTGAAGATACCTACTCATAAACATTTTTAGATGTGTTTTACTTCATGTGATAGAGATTTATTAATGTGCACATATATCTTATTTTTATTAAATATGTTTAATACCCAATTAAAATATCTAAACACAAAATATACTTTTAAACATTGAATGTTACAAAGAATCACTAATTAATGTAACCAACCTATTCATTACATGAAACCAGTTCTTTCGAGTTTAGGTTTGACGCTGTGATAATATCTCGAGTCTTTTTTAAATACTCGATGCATGTCAATTACGCTATTGTTACGCGAATGGAAATACCTCAGGGTCGTATTTCCTTGCTAATCTAGGAATAACAACCTATATATTAGTATGTATAGCAGCTACGGTGACTACGTATTGATGTTGAGATTTTAACACTATCAGATGGCAATGACCTTGAGTATTGCTGTTATTCTCTAAGCATGGATGTGAATGAGCGGCAACTATATTTTATTCTTATTTTTAATTATGGTTAAAGTTAAGTTACATATTTACTGTACTATGAGACCGTAGAGTTTTGGTTTGTTTTTAACCAGCAGCAAAAACTCGATTGTAATTTGTCCGATGCCCGTGTTCTAAGTTTTGTCTGCAGGAAATCTACTAGTCTATCCATGACCACGGCCGTTGCAATACGGTTGAAACGTCGGGCAATAAATAAGGTATTTTACTTTAAATTATTCTCGCGATTAAGATTCGTAATATATATAATTTTATAATGTGTACAAATCGAGAAAGATTATCAACATTTGCAGAGAATCTGTACCTACATCCATAACAGTTTTGTAACTCTCGCGATTATTACATGTATTAGAATATTATCGGGACACAGTCATAGTCATGTTTTGAATATTTAATGTGTTACTAATGTCATTATTACAAGTTCCGGTGGCCCATTTGTGGTCCTTTTTCACACCGTCTTTCTCAAGAGAAAGGGAACGGACCCATAAAAGATACTCATTATCGCGCAGATTCAATATAGAGTTTTCAGTGTGTATGTTAAAGTCAAAGTGAAAGTACTTTATTCATTTAGGTTACATATGCAACGCTTATGAACGTCAGACAAAATTTGAAATATATGATTCTACATTTAATGCCAAGTTCGCAAGAGTAAAGCCGTGAGAAAAGAACTTGGCAATAAAAACACATGGCCACTATTTTTACCCGACTGTAAAGAAGGGTTATGTTTTTCGCGCGTATCTTGTATGTATGTAGGTATGTAATATTCTTTATTTCCTGATATCTCACAATCCATTGAACGGATTTATACAATTCACACGTCGTTAGATTCGTCTTAATCGCCCAAGTGTTCTTAGATAGGTGACGTTTTTAAAAAACAAACATGGCGGCTATGAGATGTCAAAGTTGTTTCGAATACTGCAATATGGGTATCAAATTAAAGGGCTCATCTTATGCATTTTAAAAAAGTATAACATGATTATGACTTTTATACTAAAAAAGTTAATAAGCAACCATTGTTTTTTCAATTTTCAATACTTGACAATAGCTGTGATAAAAGTAAGTTACTAAATCGGTTACATCCTACAACTACTAAAAAGTATTAAATAAAAAAAAAAAATTAAAAATTAAAAACCCGCCTTCACAAAAAAGATGGAAACAAGATCCCCTACATAATTATACAATTTCATGCAGTCGGAGGCGTTAATGAATCTCGATGAACTTAGTAAAGTGCCTTCGACTGCATGAAATTGTATAATTATGTAGGGGATCTTGTTTCCATCTTTTTGTGCAGGCTTTTTTTTTTTTTTTTAAATGCCATTTTTTACAATATATTCGTATATTCTTCAGTAAGGTGCTGCAACCATTACACCATGAATCTTACGCAAGCAATAACCATAGTACGTAAAGTAGGTATAATCAAGTTCTAAATGAATTAGCCTCTTACGGTGCGGATGGGAATATGTGGGAAACAGTCTTACGGTTACAGAATGAGTAGATATTTGATTATCACCATCATCATCATCACTCCGAATTACAAGTTCAAGAACTACGTAAACCCTGTTTTTTTGTTACCCATAAAAATGCAATGATTGACTTCATAATGAGTGCCCAGTTTTAGCAAACAACCATTCACATGTTATAGGAGAAAAAATCAAAAGTATTGTTAGATGTAATTATATTTTAACTTACTTTCATGCTTATTATTACTTTGGTATTAGGATGTAAAAGTCGATTTAAGCTTATTCTGCTGTCTGCGTCACCCTAAAGTTGACTGGTAGATAATGCCTAAGGCATTTTAGTAGTAGTTTAGTCCACCTTTGTACATTTTTTTGTGCAAATTTAATCTATACTAATATTATAAAGCTGAAGAGTTTATTTGTTTGTTTGTTTGAACGCAGTTATCTCAGAAACTACTGATCCGAATTGAAAAAAAAAAAATAATAATTAAAATTTAATACTTAAATGATTTTATTATTTACTGTTGGATAGCCCATGTTATATAACATCACGCTACGACCAAAAGGGGCGGAGTAGCAATGTGACATGTTGTAAAAACGGGAAAATATTACGCAGACGAAGTTGCGCGGGACAGCTATAAAAAATAAATGTAACCTCATACCTGGTCTCTTGTGGTAGTGCTGTTTAAAGACATTCATTCGGTTTGTGCATTTTCCCTCTAGTAGTCTAGTACCGAAAATAACAAAACAATGGTGTTTTAAATGATGTAACTTTGCATCCAACCTGCTGTTCTATTTGTAAGTTTAATTGTTCTAGGCGCCCTGACATTGAAATTGTCATTGTTATGTATATTACGCTAGAATTATCTTAATTCGTTCATCTGATCACGTTTTGGACTAATATGGATAATATGGGCCTTGTTATGTTGTTTAGATGGTCGTTAAAGTAACTCCTGTTGGTAATTTTAGACTAAAGATGTTTTTTTTTTGGTTCAAAAGGATAAAGTGAATTTGTTCATTGAAAACATAACTAGCAATGTGGGATTGTGGGTCCCACATTACTAGCAATCCTGTTAACCCCTCCAGGTGGGTTCACGTGCCGCCGATGGTATAGCACATTCCCGCGGTCCGTTCGCGATGGTGGCGAGAGCTACACGGCGGGTTTTTTAGTGGGTGCAAACCCCACACTACCTCCACCGTCTTCCCCGGACGGTGGGGGTGTTCGTCAGAAATTTTTCCCGCCAAAAAAAAAGGTGAGGTTTCACGTCAGTATTATAATGGGTAGCATTCGAACTCGCAATCTCACGATTGCGAGACCGATGCCTTAGCCATTATGTTACCTAGCTGTGCCTGAGTTTGCAGTAAATCTTATATCTTATAGAAACCTATCCATACCATGCGTTTCATATCTTTTATATCTGTCGCCAAGTGTCACCTGAATCCGTTGTGCAGTACGGATATGATACAGTATTATACATGTATACTAATATTATAAAGAGGTAAAGTTTGTGATGTTGTGAGTTTGTGGCTTCGTGGGGGCTATCTCTAGATCTACTATACCGATTTGGATAATTCTTACCAATAGAAAGCCACGTTATTTGTGAGTGTCATAGGCTAAATAACGTCACGGTGCGACCAATAGGAGTGGAACATCAATGAAAAATGTTGTAAAACGGGGAAAATGACGCAAACGAAGTTACACGGGTCAGCTAGTACTTTAATAATTATAGTTACAGTGTTGTAAAAAGCAGGAAACAGATACAATAAATTGACGATCAAAAAGTTACCTATTTGTCTACTTCCTTGCGGCAAAAATAAAAGGTTTTCCTTTAGTAGGGGGTAAATTATATTCAGAATTATATTGTTCTTATTTACAACAGTTGATAGGTATTTTATAAATTAATTTATCCGTCAGTCTTTGTAACATTAGATTAGAGCTAATAAGCGTAGTGGAATTCGCTAATTCCATACAAGATACTAATGTTTTTTACTCAGATAACAAGGAAATAAATAAACCTAATGGACAATAGCTAACATACTACAGTAGACTGGCCATTGTATTTGTGGCATTGGCGATTGGTTGAACTATCGAAGGCCTTTGACTTGCATTAAGTGTAACGAGTTGTACTATAGGTACCGTAGATATTACTTACCTACTATTTATAAGCTTAACACTTAATATTTTGCTCAAACTAAACTGTGTGAAACTTGACTATCTCAAACTAAATACAGAAGAATTATATATTTTTAAATATGCCATTTGATATAATTTTTTGCGAATATGAGGCTAAATGTATCGCTTTGCACAAAGCGGGTATGGGGCCGTCGGTGTATGGAGACACTTCAAAAGCTTGGTATCAGCCGTATGTTCGTATATCGTACTATTAACAAATACAACAACACTTCCTCTGTCGAAGACCATAAAAGATCTGGGCGGCCTATAAAAAATACTAAATCTATCTCATTTTGTTTTAGTAGCAGTAGTACATTTTAGTTACCATTATACATTTTATTAGCAGTACAGTTTTTATTTTATATTTGTAAGTGTTGTATATGTGCCTTAAGTGGCGGAATAATATTGGCAAAGTACCTATACTTAGATAGAAAATTAAAACTAAACTAAGATCAGAGGTAACTGAAGACTATATTTAACCTGAATTAAAATTCCAGAGTCTGCAGTGTTTTCAGTTATTTCAGCAAACTACTAGTTTAGTGGAAATAAATTTGTCGAATTAAGTTTAATTTTACAGTATTAAGCATGTACATACAATTTTTAAGAAATTCATAGCCTTCAGTTGCATGAAAAAGCCTTGGTCAAGCTTACCGGATTCCCTTGAATAACAAACTATTAACAAACACATGAGTGGTTCAAAACCGTGATTAACAGACGGACATACTATTTGTTTGACAATTGCTTGACTATTGACAATAAACGCAAGGATTTCCTATATAGACGATTAAACAAAAGCACCGGATAAATCAAGGTTAAGGGATTCTACGATTATAGTTTTTAACGAAGGTTAATAAAAATGGTTTCTCTTTATGTGACAATAGTTTAAATCTTACAATTGACGATGACAATGATGAGAAGCGTGAATCCCCAAACGTAACTTTTATTGTAAGTGTTACTAACTTGACAAATAACATATTTTCTATGGAAGTAATACAAAAATTATAAACAATTGTAAACTTAAATAGTAATAAAACTTAAACTTTCTTACCTGATTCAGGATCCTCGTAATAGTCGTCGTCATAGTCAAGCACAGCATGCAACTGCGTTTTACCACCAGGGCCTCCCGATTCCACTTTAGTAAAACCACGTGGTCTATCAGGAGGAGTCTGTCCATTCCCACTGTCACCACCAGTCTTAGTAGGCTCACTAGGCGGCCTAGGAGGCGCCGTTGTACTTGGAGGCCTATTAAAGTTGAAATTATTCACATTCTGATTCGAATTTCCATCGAATCTTCGACTAGAAGAAGGAGACGGCGTTGTCGCCGGCATGTAAGGTAGATCCGCGTATCCAGGGTTGTACCCTGGATTCTGTGGATTTAGGTTCATCCTCCTTTGTTCGTAATCATAGTCACCACTAGGATCGTGAACGTATTGTCCTGTGTTATCGAACTGTGGACCCACCTCGTGAACGCGTTGGTTCTCTATCTGTACATCAAGTCTTGTATTCTGTTGGTAGATCTGTGTTTGTAGGTAAGGATTTTGCGGAGGACGTTCTGGGTATTGTGTGTAATGGTTGGCAGGCGGGAGATATGCTGTGCCAGCTCGCTTTCTGACTTTGGATCTTCTCTGTTGATTTGCTGGTGGAATAAACGGTTCATTGATTCCTTGTTGTGGTGGAGGCGGTGCATCTGGTTGGTGTTCCGCAGGGGAGTATAGTAGGTCGTCTAGGTCGACGTGTAGCGGCGCCGGGGAGGTGGCCACGAACGTCGGCGTCGCCGCGCCGACGCCCGCGAGCGTAAAGTTTGCCAAAGCCATTGCCTACACACGCGACATTGGAGCGAAATGTCAACTCACTAAGTCAATAGCTCCGGTGTTACAGACACGCTTGCATAATGTTAACGGCTGCGGTTAGAACGAGTCTTCTCATCGTACAACTTAGAGAGCACAGTACACTGACACAACACTGCGAGATATTCCGTCCACGTTTTACCTGCAACAAAAACATTGACTTTTAGGATAATGCGACAAAATTATGATGACGTTTTATCATAAATAAATTACATATGTAGTTGCTAGAACAGCGTGTGTTGAAATTGAGCTATATATCGTGCTTTGTCGTGTTAACGTTTATGTTTGGTTTTCCCCTCAAGTTTCGTGATATCCTTGCCACTTTACAAATGGCATCGATTTGAAAGGCGAATCGTGATTCTGTTTGATCGAAGACAATTTTGGATTTGAAACAAGGGGAAACCCGATATCAAACAAATGATCTCTAAACTGCTAAAACAATTATATACAGAGAAGAAGACACGTACAACATCGAATAGGTACACTTACGTATAATGAAGGTAGGTAATTAAATAAAAAAACTTAAAATACTTAATAATTGAGTAGGAGTGAACAGTTTATGAACACGAACAGTTTCCTTTGCTTCAAATAACAGAGAGAATTAGTAGGTATTATGAAGAAGTACGCAAGTATGTCTTATTAACAAATAGGTAGATATTATATATAATAACAGTTCAAGTATAAAGCTAAAGAATTTGTTTGTTTGAACGCGATAATCTCAGTAATTATTGGCCCGACTTAAAAAAAATAGGTTACTGTTCGATAGCCTATTTATAGAGGAAGGCTATACGCTATATAACATCACGCTGCGACAAATAGGAGCGGACCAGCAATGAAAAATGTTACAAAAACGAGGAAAATTTAGGCAGACGAAGTTGCGCGGATCAGCTATTATATAATAATAGTTCAATGTCATTTATGAGGTCTTGTCATTATGGTTGCAAAAAGTAAACAGCACCTAAGATTGTTAGTAAGTATAGCTTGACTTATATATTTAACTTTACAATTTTGGAAAACTATTTTAAAATGTAGATGTATGCATTCTGTACCTAGAAGCGGTGGTAGCCTAGTGGATAAACATCGGAGTTGCAATCGAGAGGTCGAGGGTTCGAATCCCACCCCTTATACTACAGTAGGATCAACGAAACTTGACCGAATTGAAGTTGGCGAAAAGTGGTTAAGAAGATGCTTATTTTAGTAGTAAACTGAAATGCAAATGGTGACAGGAAGCGGAAGGGCGGGGGCGGTATCTAAACCAAGAGAATTAGAGATGCGATTACGCATTACATTGTCACAATTAGTATTACTAACTCATGTATTTTGTGATTTTTTGCGTAAAAAATATATTATTCAAACTTTTTTAAGTATTTACTGTAACTGTTAAAATTTAAACTTTTATGAACTCATTTATAATTTATTTAGTATTTTTATATTGTTGAATTAAAATTTTGTAAGTTTTTTTAATCGATTACATCATTAATCGTTTTCGTAAGTAATTTTAGGGTCACATTTCTAAAACATTCGCGAAAGTGATAAGAACCTAACTTTAACCGGGTCAAGTTACGTTGATCCAACTGTACCGACGTAAACCCACTTCTAACAAATGAAATTTAGCTTAGCTGAAGGGGTTAACAAGATTGTTAGTAATGTAAGTATTACGACCCATCAATACTACTAAATAAATGTGAATGTAAGTTTGTTTGTTACGCTTTCACGCGAAAACTATTCAACCGATCATCATGAAACTTTATACACATATTCTTGGAGGTATTAGAAGTAACATATGATTATAAAAAAAGGGGAAAATTTACGCAGACGAAGTTGCGCGGGACAGCTAGTATTATATAAAGAAAACTACCTGTTATCTTTCTATAAAAAGAACTTAAATCCGACTGTAAGAAAACTATACTTTAATCAATCAAACAGTAAGCCTGTTTCGGTCCATTGCTGGACATAAGCCTTTACCAATTTACGCCACAGAACCCAGTCTTCCGAATGCTGCATAATTTATTTACTTTATTTTTTGGTAATCCAGGGATATTACTTTTTAGAGTTCCGAAAAAAAGTTGTTAACAACTTTAATGGTTGATTGTAATTTTAACAATAAACAATTAAATCAATACCTACCTATTTTATTCTCAATCAAAGAGACAAGCGTAAACTCAGGGTTATAAATAAATTTCGTTACAGTGGCAATTCCAAGAATACAGAGTGATTTATTCTGGTTTCTGGCTCCCCTTCACTTAACATTTAAACAGTAAATGGAACAATTTAAGTATAGTATTAGCTTAAATACTGGGGACAGCTATATTTCATGCTAACGGTGAAATAATTCATGTACACCTGGATATCACAATATTATGTCTATAAGTTAGTACTTAAGTACAATTTATCAAGAATACGTTCGCTCAGATTAGCTAAATTCGGATAGCTGGCTAAAGTAGAGGGGAGCCTTTGCATGCAGACCGCTTAAAATCGGTCGCAGTGGATGTCTGGGGGTTTGGGGGGAGCCTATCTTCAGCAGTGGACGTTTTCAGGGTATCTATTTAATTATGTTGAAAAGTACAGGAGCTTTGAATAATTTTATTTATAATATTTTGTTGGTTTATGTCCTCCATTTCTTAAATTTTTCATAGATTTGTAGAAAATATTTGGTGCATTCACTTGTGTTCAGTATAATGTTTTATTTTATTTCTGTTAATTGTTAGGTATTGGTACTGTAAAACATATTTTGTGAGGATTTCAAAACCGTAAGAGGTAGGCCTCTTACGGTTATAACAGTCTTAAAAATAAGGTTCCATCTAATCCATTTTTTTTTTTAAATAGACGACTCCCGCAGTAGCGTACAAGCCCTGTGTCGCGGGGAAGTTTACAAACATACAAGTCACGGACACAAAGTACACCCAGACTCGGGACAACAATGTGTGGATCACAAAGTGGTGTCCCGTGTGGGAATCGAACCCACGACCTCTTGCGTAGCAGTCGGACAAACTCCCACCGCGCCACAGAGACATCCTAAAAAAAGCAGTGTCGTCGAAATAGCAATTCATTGTGTAAGTCAGCTACTGAGATGTAGAAGTATTTTAAAGTGCTCACTAGTAGTAGAGCCACGAACAAACGCTATCCTATCTATAAGGTACTTATTTATATGTAACATTTTGCTACGAATGACAAAAGCTCAATAAAATATGTACCGTCAGTACCAAAGAATGCTGTTATAATAATGTTCGTATAAGGCGGGGTGGGTGACTCACGACGCATTGTGGAATTGTAAATTTGGATAATAAACATTATTATCTTATTTATTGCGCTCTGAAAACATTTTAAACCATGTCGTCGACATAAAGGAAGTTCTAAATTCGATAAACCCCTTGCCCACACCTTGTAGTTTTTTTTTTCAGTAATACCTACTGCTTTTAAACGGCAGTTTAGGCTTTATATGTTACTAGCTGTCCCGCGCAACTTCGTCTGCGTAAATTTTCTCCGTTTTAGCAACATTTTTCATTGCTGCTCCGCTCCTTGGTCGTATAAATGGGCTATCCAACAGTGAAATAATTTTTCAATTCATACCAGTAGTTCCTGAGAATACCGCGTTCAAACAAACGAACAAACTCTTTAGCTTTATAATATTAGTAAAAATAAACACAGATCTGGGATATGGTGTGGTTTCGTAACTCTATTTATTTCGCATTTATCTGTTACTTCCCAATCAGCTTCTATTATGACGTTCATGGGCCGTTTTTTAAACAGTTTGGAGATAGACTATCTACTCCTAAACTACTATATAGAATTATAATCAATTTGAAACCTGCAAACGAGATTCAGTACTCTGGATAAGTAGTTGATTAAAGCTTCATTCTTTTTGACGCACTGTCAAAGCACATTTGTTTTTAAACTTTCGCGACGTTTACACATATTAAAATATTATCCGGATAATATTCTAATATACATATAATAGAATATTATCCCGATAATATTTTTATATGTTACCGATAATATTTTGTACAAATTCATGTATATCTTGAGTGATCAATGGATCAATCGAATCAAGCCCATAGTCAGTGATCCTATGATATGGAGCGGAAAAATCACGTGCGATTTCGCGATTTGCGGATTTTCAAGTATTTACGACGTTAATTATCATCAGGTTGTATAGGTCCACTCTCCTAATTAGCGCCACGATATCCGGTCGCATACTGTTCATCACGGCAACCTTCTTTAGGACATCGGGCCATTTGGCGAGGGGTCGTTCTACGTTACATTTACGTTTACCATATTGCCGACATTAATAGGGCAAAATGATTAGAACTAAATTCCTATTTCACGGGTATAGAATATATATATTTTTTGTTAGTTTTTCATAGTTATGTAGGTGACAGAGATAGAAAACAATAGGACAATCCAGTTGGTTCGCAATGACTTTCAGGAGGCTGTTAGCTGGCTTGCAGTCTGTGCAGCAGGGACGCAGCGCAAAACCAAACTGTCTGTGTGTGAGTCCGCAAACATGCCTGACCCACTGCAGTGTCTAGGCAGACCCAACAACATCCAGAAACCATTGTTGTATTGAACGCGAAGGCATTAATGCCCTTCTGGGTAAAGTCGGAACCCGCTTTTAGTTTGTGTATTTTCTTCATACATTAAGATGTATATGAGACGAGAAGATGATGAGACACCAATCACAGTTGATGTGCGAGCCAATATCTATGGTATATTGTAAAATAATTACAATATATCAACATATG